>CM066735.1:129850448-130450448 GCA_033961575.1 Aselliscus stoliczkanus
CTTCTCCTTAGGGGCTGAGTGAAGTCAGCCTCAGACAACTCAGGCATAACAGGCCGTCCCACCTCCACTTATAGATAAGGCCAATTGATCTTTTCCAAAAGCTCCACAGCAACTCTGATTGCCTAAGCAACCTATACTGAAGACTGAATTTTTTTTCAGTCACCAAAATATGAATGTCGTCTGCATGTTGGCTAGAATCCCATGGCCCAGATAGAATTACAAACTTCCTGGAGACCATGACAATTTGGCAAGTTATTTCAGAGGGTCTCATCTAGAGTTTCTACAACCTAGGAACAATAGTGACAATTTAACAACTGCTAATATTTATTAGGCACTTAATATGTGCTAGGAACTAAGTCATATACTTTACATAGACTCATTTAAGTTTTACTACAACCCTATGAGATAGGTATTTGATCCTCATTTTTTTAAAAATGGGAGATTATAAGGCTCAAAGAAGTCAAGTGACCTGCCTAAGTTCACAACTGAGTAGGCAGCCCATCCTCTTTCTTAATATTTTTTTTTATTAGTGTTTACACGGTATGTCTTTTGTCTTTTATCAGCTTTTTAATTTTAACTAGTCTGTGGTGGTTTTTATTTATTTGTAAGCAACATGTAACTGAGTCTCGTATTTTATCCAGTTTAACAATCTCTGAATTTTAATTAGAATATGTAGACCATGTGCATTTAATGTGGTAATCAATATGTGAAATTTACTATTTTAGTATTTATTTTCTATTTGATCTGTTCTTTGTTTTTTTTCTTTTATGATTTCCTTGCCTTCTTTTGAGTTGACTATTGCTTATTACTTCATTTTATCTCCACTATTTGCTCATTCTCTTCCTCTTGATGTTTTTAAGGGTTGCTCTAGAATTCACAATATGTACTTAACTTATCAAAGTCTACCTTCAAATAATAACATATCACTTCATATATTACATCAGAAAACATTCTTTCCTCCCTCCTGTCTTTTGTACTGTTATGTGTTTTACTTCTATACAGTCTACAATTCCCATGTTATTATTTTTGCTTTAAATAGTCAAATACCTTCTAAAAACTCTTAAAAATGAAGAAAAAATATTTTATGTTTACCCATACATTTACCATTTTTGTATTCTTCATTTCCTTATGCAATTCCACATTTCCTCCTTGTATCATTTTTCACCTTCTTCTCCTTCTCCTTCTTTTTCTTCATCTTCTCCTTCTCCTTCTAAATTAAGTTTAGTAGGGTTACAATGATTAGTAAAATTACATAAGTTTCAAGTGTGCAATTCTATAATACTTCATCTGTATACCACATTTGTTTTCCTTCTTCTTGACAGAGGATTTAAATATTCTCGTAGAAGACATGGGGCTCCATCATCTTCCTGTAACTGTTCCTCTGGAGAAACTGAGTCCCAGTGTCAGCATCAGGGGTCACTGTATGGCAGGTGAGGTGGACCATATTGAAGCAGGTGGCTGAATCACAGCTGTAGAGATTGTTCACATATACCCATAAGCTGGAAAGCTTGGGTTAAGTCTGGGATGAGATCCTGGAGAGGAGGTCTCTTCCAGGAAGCCCAGCCCAGCACCTTTTGGATCTCCTTGTCCTTGAATGGTCCTTGGCTGAGACTGAGCTCAAATTGCAATAACATTTCAGAAGTCCCTTTCTACTCTGCCTATATCTTAATGCCTTTCAGGAGTGGATGATTGAAAAGTGGGGGCCTCTGCCAGACAGCTGCATCTTTATGTCAGCTAAAATCCAAAGAATGGGGTATGTTTTCTACACAGAAGCTGCCTATTAGTTCTCCAAGGACCAGGAACCAGCTTAGCCTTAGGAAATCCCTTCAGTGGTTATCATACTGCATGGATAACTGGGGCTGGGGACAGGTACTGCCATGGCCTACCTCCAAGAGCTGGTGATGATTACGATGGAAGATAATAATAATGATGAATAACACAAACTGAGGATTTGGTAATGATCAAGCCCTGATTTAAAGTTTTACAGACACTAATTCATTTAATCCTGATAATAACTATAAAAGTAGATCCTGTTATTTGTGATAGTTCCCACTTGCTGGACACAGAATTTACATACCTTGTACAAGGCCATATGGTTATTAAATGGCAGAACACTCTTAAATATTAGTCTGGAATGCTTCTGAGCAAGCTGCCCCACTTCCTTCCTCACAAACTCCAGTATCTTAGGTTGGTCTCCCTACTGACTTCCAAGAAGCACTGGTTTACTTGGCTCCACCTGGTCTGAAAGGATCTGATTCATTTGGAGGAAAAGGAAGGCCACTGAGGCTCAAAGCTTAAGGTCTCAGTTTTGCATTCTCCATGTTGGCCAAGACTTCAGGCCTCTATTTCTCTGTGGGTGTGTGGGTGAAATATAGAGGGTGCCTATGGAGTTCATGTTTCTGTGTTTCCCAGCAGCTCTGTCATGGGCCTGCAGATCATGGGACTACTAGTCTAGCTTCACATCCAAGACTCCAGCAGTGGAGTCTTCTGAAGGACGTAGCTCTCAGAATAAGTAATATTTGCACAGTCATGCTCATAAAAACAGGCACAACTTGTAGAGTTGAGTTTTTGCAAGAAGCAGAAGTCACAAAAGGACATGGCCCTCATGGATTTGGGAGTCTAGGTAAAACATAATTTTCATTGGGTTGGCATTCATAGGGGAGAGACCTGGGGTATCATCCTTACAGAGGAGGTATTTTCCTCATACCTCATAGTCCTGCAGGCTCTTTGAACCATGATGTGCAGAAGCAAATGCTGAAGTGTTGGGATACTGAGTCCCTCAGGCAAATAGGGAAGCAATCCCAGACCTTAAAGTTATGAAGCTTGCAACATTGATTCATCTGGAGCCCATCTTGGGGGAGTCTTGGGATTTGGACCATGGAGACCAGGGCCAAGACCTGCTTCTGGACAGGACATGGAACATCTTACATGAAAGGAAGAGAGGGATGCTGGGGTCCCATTTCCATTTGGTTGCTGAACATCTTCTCCTTCCTTGGGGACTGCCTGCAACTCAACTGATTGATATCCCAATTCAAATCTCACCTGTCCCAATACTCTTCCTGTAACCCTCAGGATGACTGGGCTTGTGTGGGGGATTCGCAGGAAAGGAAGAAAGTTGTGCCATTTGGCTAGCTGTTGATATGGGCAAATTTGCTGCTCATCATATATTTATTCCATAACCTCTCTCCTGGGTACCACACACTGAAGTAGGATTTGATCAAATTTTCTAGCAAAGAGAGGAAATAGTATCTACAAATAACTTTGGGCATGAGTGCCAGCACATGTTACTAACCAACCACCTCACTATCTATGATTTATATACATTTCTAAGACCGTGGATAAGGAGAAAAAGAAATATACAAGTATTCTGCTATTGTTAGCTCCACAAGACTATCTGTAGCCCCCAAATTAATTGTGTCTATTGGGGTGCTGTGACACTTGATGTAATCCCTCCTGTCGTAACAATGAGATTTTTTTTAATGAATGACACATAATGTAGATTTCAGTAATCATGATTGGTGACTAAGATCAATAAGAGAAACCAGTAAGGTCTCTGGACTTGGACAAGAAGGGCCTCAGATCAAGACCCTCATTTTAGAGGCCGTTTATATCAAAATACTGACAAAAATACATTTATTAAAGAATATGTGGGTCTTCTGTCACTTGACAGCATGGTACATAATCTTAGTCATTCAGCTTAGACATTCACTCTTGTGGCTGACCCTCTTCAGCCGGAAGATGGTTTCTCTATAATGTCAATGTATTAAAACAAAAAAGTAATAGCTTCCAAATCTTGTAAAGATTTATGGGTGGCAACTATGGAATGTGGAGAGATTCTGAGAGATAGAAGAGCTTAGGTAAAAAATAAGACAACTTAAATTAACTCCTACAAATCTCAGATTGTAAGAATGCCAACTATTCTTACATAAAGAAGTATCATTTGGGCCGGCTGAGTGGCGCGATGGTTAAGAGCTGTCTTGGGACGCCAGTGGCCCTGGTTTGGGTCCCACATATGAGGGCCAGTAACACTGCCCTCAAAAAAAAAAAAGAAGTATCATTTGACAGGTACATGAAAAGATGCTCAGCATCACTAATCATCAGGGAAATGCAAATCAAAACCACAGTAAGATACTACCTCATACCTATTAGAATGGCTGTTATTATTAAAAAGAAATAACAAGTTTTGACCAGAATGTGAAAAAAAGGGAAAACTTGGTACAGTGTTTGTGGGAATGTAAATTGGTGCAGCTATTATGAAAAACAGTATGGTAGCTCCTCAAAAAATTCAAAATAGAATTACCATATGATTCAGCAATTCCAATTCTTTGTATTTATCTAAGGGAAACAAAAACACTAATTTGAAAAGATATATGCGCCCTTATGTACATGGTAGCATTATTCATAATAGCCAAGACCTGGAAGCAGCTTTAGTGTCTGTCCATTGATAGATGAATAGATAAATAAAATGTGGTATAAATACACAATGGAATATTATTTATGAATAAAAAAGGAAATCTTGCCGTTTGTGACAACATGGATGGAACTTGAGGGCATTATGCTAAGTTCAATAAGTCAGATAAAGATAAATATCATATGATCTCTTTTACGGGTGGAATCTAAAACAAAAAACAAACAAAAAACCAAACTCATAGATACAGAAAATGGATTGAAGGTTGCCAGAGGAGGGGGTTGTTGGGTTGGCAAAATGGGTTAAAGGTAGTCGAAAGGTATGACCTTCCAGTTATTTCAAAAAATGAGTCATAGGGATCTGATATACAGCATGATGACTATAGTAACTAACACTTTAGTGAACATTTGAAAGTTGCTGAGAGAAACCTTACAAGTTTTCATCACAAAAAAGCAATATATTTTGTAACTATGCATGATGATGGATGTTAACTAGACTTATTGTGGTGATCATTTTACAGTGTACACAAATATTAAGTCATTATATTGTACACCTGAAACTAATATGCTATATGTAAATTATACATTTAAAAATAAAAGGGAGAACTAGAGACCTAAAACAAAATGAAAAGCAAAGAAGTATCATTTTCTGTTTTCTGGATATCTTTGTTTTCCAATTTATGGTTCTGGAGATATATGCAAATTAGCATGGCACAGCAATTATATGTGGCAGGTGAGAAATGTTTTGCAATAATTTTTTTTTCTTGAGGGCAGTGTCACTGGCCCTCATATGTGGGATCCAAACTGGGGCTGCTGGCTTCTCAAGCCAGCGCTTAACCACCA
The DNA here is from genome assembly GCA_033961575.1 of Aselliscus stoliczkanus. Classification (NCBI taxonomy): domain Eukaryota; kingdom Metazoa; phylum Chordata; class Mammalia; order Chiroptera; family Hipposideridae; genus Aselliscus; species Aselliscus stoliczkanus. Next base: position 129,855,699 of record CM066735.1, read on the forward strand.
TGCCACTAGGCCGGCCCTGTTTTGCAATATTGAATTATCAATATTATTCCTAAATGTGTATATACGTTGGTCTAGTCTAGATTTATCATGCATGAACTGTGTCACCAGTGCCTTATATTGACCGCTAGGTGATTACTGAAGTCTAGCATTGCAAATAGTATTGATTTTATAAATACAGAAAGGATAATTTAAGTATAAGACTTTAGTTTTTAAAAATAATTTTGAATTACAATTTATAATTAATATTTTACCTCTTAATTTTAGCAAATACTCCTGCAAATTAAGAAAAATAACTTTTTAAATGCATTTGAAAATGATTTTGATTTCAATTTTTCACACATAATTTAATTTGTATTTCTGATGAAATACATTAAAAATGTAAGTGGATTAAATACTATTACATTTCATTTTTCAATCCTTTAGATTATGACTATCACCAGAATATAAAATAAGTGAAAATTATGACTATAACAATATAATTGGTAATTTTGCTGAAATGAAGGCCAGAAAATATTTTTTTCAAAAAAATGTATAATCAATTAAAAATTATATCTTCATTTTATTCCTCATGCAAACTTAACTATCTTAATAACAGACCACCCAGAACAGTACTCAATAATAATTAATTCAGTTGCTTTTGATATTCCACAAACTATCAGTCTACATAAAAAGATATCTTTTCACACATTTTTCATTTTGTATAATAAAAATGTATTTGCCAAGGTAAAAGGATAAATTATGTTTTATTTAATAGTTTGTTAGACTGATTTATAACTTAAACATCTAGAGCTATTGCATGTGGACTTCCATTCATTCTCTTGCCCTATACCCAACAAATGTTAGGGTCATCAGTGAGGGAAACAAGAATTCTTTACAAAGACACCATTTGTGACATGTGTCTCTTGAGAAATGACCATGACCATCTTCTGAAGGGAGTATTTATAGCATTGTCCCCTGGATCACCCTCAGCCAATTTTTATAGCTACGGTCCATTTTTATAGCTAAAAAGTTGTGGACATTGATTTAATCTTCAATTAACATTAACAAACTTAAAGCATTTTAGGGTTTAAAGAACCCAGAATTCATTTCTGCAAATACCACCAGTGAATCTAGTTCACACATCTTTCACGGATCTTGCAAAACCTCAGGGACCTGCTTTACTACTGTCTTCCACAGACCAAAGGGGTCCTTGTCCATATTTAGAACTATCCCTGTATCAGCTATTTTGTTGTAAGATGAGGGTTGGGGACAGAGGTTGGGGAATCCCAAATATGTGTACTTCTATTTTTAAATTATTTTATTGTGAAATAAAGATTTTTTTAAAAAAATTAGTTTCAGGAGTACAACACAGTGAAATAGTTACACTTTTTACCCCTCAAAGTGACAACCACCCTCCCCAATTTGCCACCCACGTCCCCCCCATATCATACATATCTATTACAATTCCTTTGACTCTCTTCCACAGTATACTCTACATCCCGTGGCTATCTATATATTCAATTACAGTTGGCATACAATTATACATCAGTTTCAGGTGTACAGTGCAGTGATCAACCCTCTACCAGGTGTACAGTGCATGGATCAACCCTCTTCAGGTGTACAGTGCATGGATCAACCCATCCATTAAGTGATCTCTCTAACAAGACATGTGACCATCTGACACCCCACAAAATATTTACAACATTATTATATTCCCTGAATTGTCTTTCATATCCCTGTAGCAACACTGTAGTTATCTATTCATGCTGTCTAATCCCTTCTCATTCTCCCTCATCCCCACCTCGCTCCCAACTAGCAACCCTCAGTTTTTCCTCTATATCTATGAATCTGTTTCTGTTTCCTTTGCTCGTTCATTCAGTTTTTCAGATTCCACACATAAGTGAGATCATATAGTATTTGTCTTTCTCTGACTGACGTATTTCACTTAACATAATAGCCTCGAGGTCCATCCATATCTTTGCAAATAATATGATTTTATTCTTTATAGCAGAGTAATATTCCATTGTATAAATGTACCACAGTTTCTTAATCCAGTCGTCTACCAATGGGCATTTCGGTTGATTCCTAGTCTTGGCTATTGTAAATAGAGCTGCAATAAACATAGGAGTTCATATATTTTTTTGAATTAGTGTCTAGGATTCTTCTGGGTAGATACTCAAGAGTGGAATTGCTGGGTCATATGGTAGTTCCATTTCCCATTTTTTGAGATACCTCCATACTGATTTCCATAATGGCTGCACCAATTTGCAGTCCCACCAACAGGGCACCAGGATTCCCTTTTCTCCACAACCTCGCTAGCACTTGTTGTTTGTTGATTTATTGATGATAACCATTCTGACTGGAGTGAGGTGGTATCTCATTGTGGTTTTCAGTTGCATTTCTCTGATGACTAATGAGGTTGAACATTTTTACATATGCCTGTTGGCCATCTGTATGTCCTCTTTAGAGAAATACCTCTTCATATCCTCTGCCCATTTTTTAAATTAGGTTGTTTGTTTTTTTGGTGTTGAATTTCATGAGTGTTTTATAAATTTTGGATATTAACACCTTATCCGATTTTTATCAGCAAATATCTTCTCCCATTCAGTAGGCTGCTTTTTTGTTTTATTAATGATTTCCTTTGCTGTGAAAATCTTTTAAGTTTGATATAATCCCATATGTTCATTTTTTCTTTTATTTCCCTTGCCTGAGGGGATATATTAATAAAAATTTTACTCAGGGTAATGTCTGCAAATTTATTCCCTATGTTTTCTTCTAGGAGTTTTATGGTTTCAGGTCTTACATTTAAGTCTTTAATCCATTTTGAGTTTGTTCTCATATATGGTGTAAATAGGTGGTCCATTTTTATTGTTTTGCATGTGTCAGTCGAATTTTCCCAGCACCATTTATTAAATAGACTATCTTTACTCCAATATAAATTCTTGCTCCCATTGTCAGATTAAATGACCTTATATGGATGTGTTTATTCCTGGGCTCTCTATTCTGTTCATTTGTCTGTGTCTGTTTTTATGCAAGTACCATGCTGTTTTTATTACTGTAGCCTTGTAGTATGTTTTGATGTCAGGTAGCGTGATGCCTCCCACTTTGTTCTTATTTCTCAATATTGCCGTGGCTATTTGAGGTCTTCTGTGGTTACATATAAATTTTAGGATTATACGTTCTATTTCTGAGAAAAATGTCTTTGGTAGTTTGATTGGAATTGCATTGAATCTATATATTGCCTTAGGTAGCATTGACATTTTAACTATATTAATCCTTCCTGTCCATGAACATGGCATGTATTTCCATGTATTTGTATCTTCTTTGATTTCTCTCTTCAGTGTCTCATAATTTTCTGAGTACAAGTCTTTTACTTCTTTAGTTAAATTTATTCCAAGATATTTTATAGTTTTTGAAGCAATTGTAAAAGGGATTGATTTCCTGATTTCTTCTTCTGATAGTTTATTATTGGTGTATACAAATGCAACTGATTTCTGAATACTAATTTTGTATCCTGCTAACTTACCAAATTTGTTTATCAGTTCTAACAGTTTTTTGGTGGAGTCTTTCGGATTCTTTCTGTATAGTATCATGTCATCTGCAAATAATGACAATTTTACTTCATTTTTTCCAATTTGGATGCCTTTTATTTCATTTTCTTGTCTGATTGCTGTGGTTAGAACTTCCAGAAATCTGTTAAATAAAAGTGGTGAAAGTGGGCAATCTTGTCTTATTCCTGATCTTAAGGGGAAAGCTATTAGCCTTTCCCCATTAAGTACGATGTTTGCTGTGGGCTCATCATATATGGCCTTTATTATGTTGAGATATGATCCCACTATTCCCACTTTGCTAAGAGTTTTTATCATAAATAGCTGCTGGATTTTGTCAAATGCTTTTTCTGCATCTACTGATATGATCATATGATTTTATTTTTCATTTTGTTAATGTAATGTATTACGTTAATTGATTTGCAGATATTGAACCAATCTTGCATACCAGGAATGAATCCCACTTGATCGTGGTGTATGGTCTTTTTAATGTGATGCTGAATTTGGTTTGCTAGTATTTTGTTGAGAATTTTTGCATCTATGTTCATTAGGGATATCGGCCTGTAGTTTTCCTTTTTTGTACTATCTTTGTCTGATTTTGGCATCAGGGTGATTGGCTTCACAGAAAGAGTTTGGGAGCCTTCCATCCTTGTGTATTTTTTGGAATAGTTTGAGGAGAAGAGGTATTAATTCTTTTTAGAATGTTTCGTAAAATTCACCTGTGAAGCCATCTGGTCCAAGAATTTTTTTTGTTGGAACCTTGTTGATTACTGATTCAATTTATTTCATAGTAGTCAGTCTGTTCAGAGTTTCTGTTTCTTTTTGTTCAGACTTGGTAGATTGTATGCTTCTGGAAAATTATCCATTTTCCAGATTGTCAAATTTGTTGGCATATAGTTGCTCATAGTATTTTCTTAAAATTTCCTGTATTTCTGTGGTATCTGTTGTCACTACTCCTCCTACATTACTGATTTTATTAATGTGGGATCTCTCTCTCTCTTTTTCTTGGTGGGTCTGGCTAAGGGTTTGTCGATTTGGTTTATCTTTTCAAGAAACCAACTCTTGGTTTCATTGTTTTTTATATTGTTTTTTTGGTCTCTATTTCATTTATTTGTTCTCTGCTCTTTATTATTTCCATCGTTGTACTCCCTTTGGGCTTGTTTTGCTGTTCTTTTTCCAGTTCTCTTAGGTGTAAAGATAGTCTGTTGATTTGAGATTTTTTCTTCCTTCTTTAGGTAGACCTGCACTGGTATGAACTTGCCTCTTAGGACTGCTTTCATTGCATCCCAGAGATTTTGGGTCGTGGTGTTTTCATTTTTTGTTTGTCTCTAGGTTTCTTTTGATTTCCTCCTTGATCTCATTTTTTACCCACTCGCTATTTAGTAGCATGTTATTCAGCCTCTATGTTTTTGTGTGTTTTCCAGATTTCTTCTTGTAATTAATTTCTTGTTTCATAGCATTGTGGTCAGAGAAGATACATGATATGATTACAATCTTCTTAAATTTGTTGAGACTTGTTTTTGACCTATCATGTGGTCTATCTTGGAAAATGTTCCATGTACACTTGAGAAGAGTGGATATTCTGTTGCTTTGGGGTGAAATGCTCTAAAAATACCAATTAAATCCAGCTGGTCTAAAGTGTTACTTAAGGCCACTGTATCCGTGTTGATTTTCTGTCTGGAGGATCTGTCCTTTGGTGACAACGGGGAGTTGAAGTCCCCTACTATGATAGTACTACCATTGAACTCTGTCTTTATATCTCTCAAAAACTTTTTTATATATTTGGGAGCTCCTATGTCAGGTGCATAGATGTTTATTACGGTTATGGCCTCATGTTGAATCAATCCCTTTATTATTATGTAGTGCCGTTCTTTGTCTTTTATTGTAGTCTTCATTTTAAAGTCTATTTTGTCCGAAATCACTTGCTACTCCAGCTTTTTTTTTCATTTAAATTCAATCTGTGTGTGTCTTTTGATCTGAAGTGAGTTTCTTGTAGACAGCATATGCATGGTCCTCTTATCTTATCCACTCAGCTACTCTCTGTCTTTTGATTAGAACATTTAGCCCATTCACATTTAAAATGACTATTGATAGGTACATATTTATTGCCATTTTGCTATTTGATTTTCTTGTCTTCCTGGGTTAGCTTGTTTTTCCTTTCTTCTGTTTAAAAAAAGCCCTTTGACATTTTCTGCAATGCTGGGTTGGTGGTAATGAATTCCTTAAGCTTATTCTTTTCTAAGAATCTCTTTATTTCTCCTTCAATTTTAAGTGTTAGCTATGGTGGGTAGAGCAATCTGGGTTGTAGACTTTTATTTTGCATCACTTTGAATATTTCCTGCCACTCCCTTCTGGCTTGCAGTGTTTCTGTAGAAAAGTCAGCTGTTAGTCTTATGGGAGTTCCCTTGTATGTAACCTGCTGTCTTTCTCATGCTGCTTTTAAGATCCTGTCTTTGTCTTCAAGCTTTGCCATTTTAACTATGATGTATCTTGGTGTGGGCCTGTTTGGGTTCAGCTTGATTGGAACTCTCTGCTCTTCCTAGGCTTGTATGTCAGTTTCCTTCACCAGGGTCGGGAAGTTTTCAGTCATTATTTCTTCAAATACATTATCAATCCTTTGCTTCTTCTCGTCTCCTTATGGTATTCCTATGATGTATGGTTGTTGTACTTCATCTTGTCCCACAGATCTCTTAAATTATTTTCATTAGTTTTTATTCTTTTTTCTTTTTGTTGTTCCAACTGGGTAATTTCTGGTATTTTGTCTCTAATTCACTGATCCGATCCTCTTTTTCATCTAATCTACTGGTGAGTCCTTCGAGTGTGTTCTTTATTTCAGTTATTGTATTCTTTAGTTCTAACTGGTTGATTTTATAGTTTTCCTATCCTTCTTTATGTCTTTGCTAAGTTCCTTAAACATTCTTATCATCAGTGTTCTAAACTCTGTCTCTGAAGGTTTGGATACCTCTGTTTCATTTAGTTCCATTTCTAGAGGTTTCTTCTGATCTTTTACTTGGGACGTGTTCCCTTGTTTCTTCCTTCTTGCTGTCATTGTGTGATTGCTTAGATGTATTATATAGATTACCTAGAAAGAAGAGAGAGAAAAGAAAAAAAAGGTGGCTGTGCTCTCCGTCCTCTGTATTCTGCAGACCACTTGCTCAGCAATAGAGAGTCTCTGGGCGACTCAGCACCAGCTGTTGGGAGGAAAGGCTTAACGCCTTATGTGCTGGCCTCCCTCTCAGGCTTGCAGTGAGCTATCTGCAGTTAGCTGCTGTGTTTCTCTGGAACCGTGCTCACTACCAAATATCTTCACATGTTGTTGTGAGTTGCCTGTGCTGCAAAAAACCCTCTGTGGCCTGCAGAGATGGGGGCCAGGCACCAGGGGCTCAGGGTTCCTCTGGCAACACAGCTCTAGGTTTAAGGGGAAGTCCCCCAAACACTACTGGATGTGGTCAGTGGCCCCCGCCAAGTCAGAGCAGCATTCACTCTGCACCAGCAAACAGCCCACACAAACTCGCCAGGAAAGCCCCCACCGGATCATGAAGGTGCACAGTTCCTGGCCCAACACTCTTAGGAAACCTCCCAGTCTCAGCCTGTCCCAATCAGTGCATCACAGGTCAGGCTGAGCAGCCCAACAGACAATCCCCAGCCTGGCATCTCTGCACAAGCAGTGCAGAGAGTGGGGACCCAAGGCAGCTCGAGCTCTCCTGCGTCTCAGTGAACAATCTGATGGAGCCAGAGCGCACCCTCCTGGCATTTCCCTGGCAATGCAGCACAAGCAGTGCAGAGGGTGGGAATCCAAGGCCGCATGCACACACATGCACACACATACTCCTGTGCCAATTTCACTAGACCAATGCGGTCCCAGATCTGACCCTCTGTGGGAGGGCCCAACCCTGAAAAAAAATGACGCCCTCCTGTACACTACTTGTGTGCAAGTTCCACACCAGGTGAACAATGGCCCCAACACCTCCAGCTTCCGCACCAAAGGCACTCAGTTCAGTCCGTCCTTGTAGGCTCCTGGGCCCAGCTCACAATGCTACTCCCTTTACCAGGAACTGGGTGAGTGTTCACTGGGGAGCGAGTCTGTGCACCAGCCCCACTTGTTCACCAGCCACCCTCAGCCTCACCGAGTCAAGTAAAGAGAGTCCTCACTAATTTCTTCTGCCAGCTATCAGAGAACTCCTATTCCTGGCAAAGCAACTCTGGGCTAGTGAGCTCGGTATGGGGCCGGAGGGTATCTCCCCCAACCAGAGAAGCCTCCCCACCGCTGGGGCATCCCTCACGGGGTTTACCCTATCTCATCTCTGCCCCCCCCATCAGACTTGACGTGGCTTCCTCTTTAGTTCCTTCATTTAGAGGTTCTGTTCATTTAGTGTTCAGGGGACTTCCAAGGTTAAATGTTGTATAAATTATTTATAATTTTGTTGGATCCTGGGAAGCAGTTGGCACAGCATCTGTCTATTCAGCCATTTTGCCGGAAGTCTGTGTACTTTCTTAAGATGAATAAGTTACTGGGGTCACTGTAATAAAGCAGTTTGCAATTACATAACTGTCAGGATAATTTATTAGTATATAAATGTATGTTTATTTTTGTTGTAGTTTCTCTCCACCCATTCCAAGTAAGTATCCAGATTCTTTGTATTTTTTGTGCTGAGGAATTTTGCAGAGCCAAATAAGAAATGGCAGGAAGGCGACTCTCTTTCTCTTCTGAAAGCTTGAGCTCATAGAAAATGGGATGTTAGGTATCTCTAGGGATGCGGCGGGAGAGGTAGCTGTCTTTGAGGACAGCAAGGAAAAAAGAAAAGGTTAATTTTTTTTTTGTTTTTTGCCCTGGACTGGGAAGTTAATGGAAGTGAGGAGGCCCCATGACAGTTTTTTACATAGACTCAAAGCCTGAAGGCATGACTTTCAGTTCACCCATCTTCAGATAGGCTTTAGAAAACTGACCCATAGCTCTGGGATTCCCATTTTTGGCTGTGGCCCCAAATATGACAACTCAGTTGTTGGTTTTAAATGACTTTGTGGGGGTGACAATGATGACATCAGTAGTAACTGATGTAGACAAAAACAAAACAAACAAACAAAACTGGATGCCTTGAGGGCACAGGAAGCTCTACTAATGACTGGGACTGAACTTCCGGCTAGTCGAGTAGAACAAGGGATTATGGTTTAATGTAAAGGTTTTAAAAAATCTGTTATTTTAGAATGCTCTTAGATTTACAGAAAATTTGCAAAGATAATATAGAGAGCTCCCATATATACCTCACCCATATTCTCTACTGCTACTATGTAACATTTCCATGGAACATTGGTCAACACTAAGAAATGAACATTGGTATATTACTATTAACTAAAGTCCAAACTTTATTTGGATTGCACTAGTTTTTCCATTAATGCCCTCTTTTTCTGTTCCAGTCTCCCCAGTCCCCTCTAATCCATGACAGTTTTTCAGTCTTGTTTTTTGTGCCCTTGACTGTCTTGAGCAGTAATGGTCAGGTATTTTGCAGAAGTTCCCGCATTGGGTTTTTTCTGATGTTTTTCTTATGATTAGACTGGGTTTATGATTTTGGGGAAGAAATACCACAGAAGTAAACTGCCCTTCTCTTCACATCATATCAGAGGGATCATACATCAGTACTTATAGATGAAGCTTTTTTGTTATTTATACATTCACATATAAAAGGAGTTTAGAGAACCACCTAAGAGACTCAATACTCTAATCATTACAGTTGAAGAAGAGTTCAATGGTTCCTTCTGTCTTCTAAGTTGGTAAACATTTTTCATCAAAACTCCTAACAGAACATAGGTGTTCCACTGTGATTCTGGGACTATTTAGATAAGGATTTCTTAAGTATTTGAAATCTCATCAAAATGAACTCCTTTACATTCTATACTATTAATGACTGTTTTTGTCAAATAAAAGCAGTTTTGTTTTGTTTTTTTTTGAAGGCAGTGTCACTGGCTCTCATATGTGGGACCCGAACCGGGGCCACTGGCTTCCCAAGCCAGCACTTAACCACTGTGCCACTTGGCCAGCCCAAATAAAAGCAGTTTTGTCTGAGTCTTCAGGAAAAAGAAAATAAAAGTACACAACCCCCCAAAATACTATATATCAGGTGCTCAACACAGCATTCTTTCATCATGGTTTCTGGGATACAGGAACTCATTTATAATAACATATCTAGACTGGGTTTAATAGCATATAATAAATTTAGAATTCATGATAAGAACCACCAGAAGGGCAATGACCAAGGTTATTAAAAAACAATTATTCCAGAACTCATTTTCACAACTTTCAGCCCTCAGCCTCATCTAGGTCATGGTGTAGGTATTAATCAAAATGTTTCCTCTAGCCATGCTGGAAGCTCTGACCCTTGAATAATGATTGATGGTTTCTTCCCAGGGATTGGATGGCTGTCACCCAGTGAAGCCAAACATCTGACCAGGGAAGAGGGGACTCACAAGACAAAGCAACTGTTCACCAACAGGCACACATCCGTTCTGTCAGGATGACATCCTACATTTCTTTGTCACACTTTCTTACTCTTATAAAAAGAGCTCCTGGATATTGACATACATCTCCTTCACTGAGAATTCTAGGAACTTTACAGAACGGGTATTGGCTTAATTATTAGTAGTATTTTAAATGGATGTGTTCTGTTCCCCGAAGAAATGCTAAGACTGATAGTGTTTAAGTACACAGGTTTTGGTGTGGAATGATGAAGTTATTAGAGCACAAGAGAAGGTTCAAGAGGTTGAGGTATCTGCAGTTATGTGTTATCCCACAGAGCAATAATTCAGTACACTGTTGGTCAGCTTGGGAGCAAAGGTACCTTCTTTTACTTTATTCTGCCCAATAATCACTTATATACCACACCACCTGCTCCCTCCTCCACTGGCGCTAGGGAGGTCTTTGTTTACTCCATATTGGAATCACTGCTATTAATACCTTTAACATTCCTTATCCTTTTATTCAAAAGAAATAGTTTGATAGTATTTTAAAGGAGAAAATAATAAAGGATACATGCAATGGTTACAACACCCAGTGGATTTCAAAATTCCAGTTTGATTACAGTGGGTGTGTGTTAGTTCAATGTGATTCAGGCTAGGCTTGGGCAGAGCTATATAGAGAACAAATCTTAAGATCAGGGGAAGATAACTATATTAGTGAGTCAATTCCTAATTGTGTGCTGATTTTAGGTAATGAATCATTTAGCCCCTCATTTCCACGAGTGCAAATCTTATGCTAAATGAAGTTGGCTTATACTAATGTGCCTGCAGGTATAATTTAGGATGAGCCTTTAACACAAAGATGAAATGAAAAAGCATGTTAAGTTTTGTTCTCCAAAGGAGAAGAAACCGTGTGGTTCATGCTCAAGTGCAAGTTACAGTTGTCTGTGGTAGCACTTCCATTAACGTGGTTCAATGAAATTAGAAGGTAACATCTATCTGCATCAGCAGTGCAGTCAAAAATCATCTCCTGGAAGACAAGATCACAAGGTATTGGGGTCATTGTTTTCCTTCTTACTCACTTGGCTGCTGTGCAGGTTCTCAGGGAGGCCCCCTGCAAGCTAAGGAGACAGGAATACTGTCAAAACCAAAGTCAGTTCTCCCAAGTTCCTCTTTTTTGTTAAATACTTCTCATACATTGTTCAAGAGGAGAAGAATGGCAAGCTGATCAGAGAAATATTTTAAGATTTAGGATATAGTACCTGCCTATTGTCTTTACAAAAAGGGTGAGAATAGCAATATTGCCAACTTGAAAATCTTAAATATACCTGGCATTTTTTAAAATTATGTAGATGGACATCAATGGTAAATCCCGAATTCAGAGTGACAAATCAAAGCAAATTCTTATTTAAAAGCCTCCAGTACAAACATGACTTGACTCTATTTCCCATAGTCCCTAAGTCACATTAGAACACACTTGGAGAAAGAAATGGACATTTTCATGCCTTTGACATTTTACCCACAGCAAACACAATAGAAATACAGTGTAATACCTAAAAAATGTGCATATGCTGTGATCTATTCATTCTATTTATGAGTCTCTATCCCACAGAAATATCTGCTAAAGTAGATAAAGATGAATATACATGAATGTTCACTCCAGCATTATTTGTAACAGTAAAAAATTGGAAACAACTTATGTCCACTGATAGAGAACTAGCTAAATAAATACAGTATGTCCACATAATGTAAGCCTTTATAGCAGTAGATCTACACTTTCTAGTATAGAGAAAGGTTTGTGATTTATTACATGAAAAAAATGGATACATTAAAAACTTGTACATAGTACTATCTCTCTATTAAAATATGTTTATGTATACATACATGCACATAATTACATACAAATCTGGAATAAAAAGTTTGAAAAGACATTGTTTTAAATTTTAATAGATTTCTGAATGTGTACATTATGGGTATTTACATTTTTTCATTTTTATGTAATTTGTAAACATGATTGAAATGTAAGCACGTTACTTTTTGTAAAAATAAAATAAAGAATTAAATCATATATAAAGTCCACAGTACAGAATTACAGCTTATAATAGCTGATGGGAGCATAGAATTTATGAAATGTTACCTACCTCAAGAAACTCTTCCATTTTACAGAAGAGGAAACTAAGACCCAGCAAAGAAATTGAATTATCCAGTATACAGATTTTTTTACTTTCTCCCCAAATATTCTCCCAAGTTAACACTGGGCAGGTGCTCAGTTAACAAGGTGATGGATGGAATTGGTTGATACTAACATGCAGGAGCCTAAGGGCAATCATGGTCCACTGTTGAGCTACAGCAGAAAATTTCACAGTGGGAACAGAGATGGGTCAATTTTCCTTCTGCACCAATCATGTAAGCCTCTGATTTACATTGGTAAGGACATCTTTTTGGGTAGAAAAGGAGTTAACAGAGATTGCTAATGTAAGAGTTCCTCTGGATGGGAATGTATTTACCTCTAAACTCACATGCAATATTTTAGCATTCATTGAGAGAAACATTGCCCAAAAAACACACTTTATTTATACCTTTTTAATTATTTTATAAAAGTCCATCTTGATACAGGGGCCAGAGCTGAAGTTAATAATAAAAATATTCTAGATAGAATTATTTCCCCTCAAGTTTGGAGTATAAAATAACATATTGTTGAGAAAGAATGTTGGTAATGAGGAGTTTAAGAAATTATTTTCTATGAGCGGGCAAAAATGCTCACAGCAGAAGCTCAGATTCTAGTCGCATGCTCAACATTGGGTTTATGAGGCTGATTTTTTGTTATCTCTTGACGATGGAGTAGCTGAACAAGGGGTTAGGGAATAGCCTGTTGGAGCTTCATGATTGTCAAAACCCATTAAAATTTTCAATCTGAAGTGGAGCAGAAAGCTCTTGCATTTTGCCCAATTTTCCAATTCAGTAATTCACCAATAAATGACCATAAGTTATGGTAATCAGTGATAGCATCTTCTGATACCTTGTCAAGAACCAGAAGTCACACAACCTTGTACATCTTTATCAAAGATTTTGCAGAGACAGAAAATGCTTTTATTTTTCCCTTTTTGTCTTGACTCCAATGGCACTGGACATCAATGGAGTGGTTTGCACATAATGAGGTGGAAAAAAAATAACTCTCTGACACCTTTCTTGCCAACAGCTTACTCCACAAAATAATTGTTCAGAGAGAGAAAGTTTTGTATTTATTAGGTAAATCAGAGCCAAACCAGGAGGTGCTTAACAGGAGATGTTTAATTTCCTGCTCAGTAGGACATCTCATTCAATAGACAGTGGCTCAGCCAATCGTTTATCCACAGCCTGCTGTAGAAAAGTGGTGTGAACTGTAAACTGATGCATTAAGTAACCAGAGCATTTAAAACTCTTTTGTTCTAGGTTTGTTTTTCTTTCTTTTCTTTTTTTGTTTTAAACCTTCTGCAAAATGAGTTATCTCCACAGCAGTTTGACTCACATGTTCTGCCTTTTACCTTTCAAGACATTATCTACTTTGCACAAAACAGTCCAGTATAAAAATTGTTGGACTAAAAACATGGTTCAAATGCCATTGCTCAGTGAGGATAATTTAAAATTTTCAGTACATCTAATTCTCTTGAAAATATGTGGCCCTCAAATACATAAGAACACTGAACACGTGACTGAAAAGAATGCAAGAGAAGTGTAGCTTACGAACAGAACAGTCTTCCTTATATACTTTGTCATATAGCAATATAATGTTTTCCATTAATATAATTCTGTGATACAGTATAAAGAGCTCTGGAATGGAAGACAAAAGTCCTGGGTTCTTATTTCAGCTCTGACTCTTAAGTAGTTGTATGCCTTTGAACAAGTCACTGTATTAGTTTTCTATGGCTGCTGTAACGAATTACCACAAACTCAGCTGCTTACAACCATACTTTTATTATCTCACATTTCTGTAGATCATATGTCTACTAACCTCAACTGGTTTGCTCTGGGTTCCACAAGGCAGAATTCAAGGTGTTGGCCATATGGGGCTCTTATCTGGGGTCTCTGGGGAGAATCTGCTTCCAGGCTCATTGATTCTTTGCAGGTTGTTTGCTGAATCCGGTCCAGACAGTTATAGGACTGAGGTTTTCTTGCTGATTCTCAGCCAGGGGTTATTCTCAGCTTCTAAAGGTCACCTATATTCCTTGACTCTTGGTTCCCTTCTTTTGAAAGTCAGCAACAGAGGGTTGAGTCCCTCTCAGTCTTCAAACCTCTCCTGCCCTTCTGCTGTTTCATCTCTAATGCTAGACAGAGAAAAATTTCTGCTTTTAAGTACTCAATTGATTAGATTGGGCCCCACCCAGATAATTCAGGGTTACCTCCCACATATCAAGGTCCAACCTTAACTGCATCTGCAAGGTCCCTTTTACTATGTAAGTTAACCTATTTACAGGTTTTGAGGGTTAGAGTATGCACATCTTTGGTGGGTGGGCAATATTCTCTACCTCACCATCTCTGGACTGCCTCAGGTTTTTCACCTCTAAAAGAAGGGGGCTGAATGAAATCAGTATTTCACAAAGTGTGCAGAAACCTTCCTCTGGAAGATCAAAACATGTATTTAGGTGGGACCTGGATCTGGATATGACATTAAGTTACACTGAATCACACAGTGAGAGTGTTAAGCTCATGTCAGTCTCTTTCAAGTGTTCATATTAAGAGAGGGGGGAAAGTGTGTTTGGTGCAAGTATTTCTTTTCGTTTTTTTTTTAAACTTTTATTGTGAAATAAACTTTTTTTTTCAATTAGTTTCAGGTGTACAACACAATGCAATAGTTATACTTTCTACACCTCAAAGTGACAACCCTCCTCCCCCAATTCGCCACCACACTCCTCCCCCCGCATATCGTACATATCTATTAAAATTCCTTTGACTCCCTTCCACAGTATAGTCCACATCCCGTGACTATCTATATATTTAGTTACAGTTGGCATACAATATTATACAACATCAGCTTCAGCTGTACAGTGCAGTGATCAAGCCTCTACTCCATCCATGAAGTGGTCTCCCTAACAAGACATGTGACTGACACGCCACAAAATTTTTACAACTTTATTATATTCCTGGAACTGTGTTTCATATCCCTGTGGCAACATTGTAGTTGTAGATTTATGCTGTCTAATCCCTACCCCTTCTCCCTTATCCCCACCCTCCTCCCAACAAGCAACCCTCAGTTTTTCCTCTATGATCTATGAGTCTGTTTACTTTGATTGTTCATTCAGCTTTTCAGGTTCCATATATAAGTGAGATCATATGGTACTTGTCTTTCTCCGACTAACTTATTTCACTTAACATAATAGTCTCTTCACAATACTATCAGTTACATTCCCAGAAGAGCCCCCCATATCCCTGCGGCAACATTGTAGTCACCCACCTACGCTGTCCAAAACCTTCCCCTCTCCCTCATCCCTACTCCCTCCCAGCCAGCAACCATCAGTTTTTCCTTTATATCTGCTTGATATGATTTCAATTTTCTTAAATTTACTGAGACTTGTTTTGTGGCCTAACATGGTCTATCTTGGAAAATGTCCCATGTGCACTTGAGAAGAATGTATATTCTGTTTTTTCAGGGTGAAGTGCTCTAAAAATATCAACGAAGTCCAGCTAAAGGGTCATTTAAGGACCCTCTTTCTGTGTTGATTTTCTGCCTAAAGGGTCTGTCCATTGGTGACAATGGGGTGTTGAAGTCCACTACTATGATAGTGTTACTGTTGATCTCTATCTTTATGTCTGTCAAAATCTGTTATATGTAATTAGGAGTTCCTATGTTGGGTGAATAGATGTTTATTAGGGTTATCATGCCCTTCCTTGTCTTTTATTGTAGTCATTTTGAAGTCTATTTTGTCCAAAATAAGCACTGGTACTCCAGCTTTTTTTTTTCTCATTTCCATTTGCATGAAATATCTTATTCCATCTGTAAATAGCATATACATGTGTCCTATTTACTTATCCACTCAGCCACTCTCTGTCTTTTGATTGGAGCATTTAGCCCATTCACATTTAAAATGATTATTGATAGGTGCATATGTATTGCCATTTTGTTATTTGTATTCCTGGTCTTCCTAGGTTAGCTTGTTTACCCCTTTCTTTTGTTTAAAAAAGCCCTTTTAACATTTCTTGCAATGCTGGCTTGGTGGTAATGAGTTCCTTAAGTTTATTCTTTTCTAAGAAACTCTTTATTTCTCCTTCAATTTTAAGTGATAGCCGTGCTGGGTAGAGCAATCTTGGTTGTAGGCCTTTATTTTGTGTCACTTTGAATATCTCCTGTCACTCCCTTCTGGCCTGCAGAGTTTCTGTAGACAAGTCAGCTGTTAGTCTAATAGGAGTTCCTTTGTATGTGACATGCTGTCTTTCTCTTGCTGTTTCAGGATTCTGTCTCTGTCTTTAACCTTTGCCATTTTAACTATGATGTGTCTTGGTGTGGACCTGTTTGGATTCAGCTTGTTTGGAACCCTCTGCACTTTCTGGGCATGTATGTTGATTTCCTTCACCAGGGTCGGGAAGTTTTCAGTCATTATTTTTCAAATACATTCTCGACCCCTTGCTTCTTCTCTTCTCCTTCTGGTATTCCTATGAGTCGAGGGTGGTTGTGCTTCATCTTGTCCCATAGGGCTCTTAAACTATTTTCATTGTTTTTTATTCTTTGGTCTTTTTGTTGTTCCAACTGGGTGATTTCTGCTATTTTCTCTTACAAATCGCTGATCCACTCCTCTGCTTTATCTTCTCTATTGGTGATTCCTTCAAGTGTGTTCTTCATTTCAGTTATTGTATTCTTTAGTGCTACCTGGTTGGTTTTTATGATTTCTCTATCCTTCTTTATGTCCTCACTAAGTTTGTTAAACATTCTTATCATCAGTGTTCTAAACTGTGTCTCTGAAAGGTTGGATCCCTCTGTTTCATTTAGTTCCATTTCTAGAGGTTTCTTCTGATCTTTTACTTGTGACATGTTTCTTTGTTTCCTCATTCTGGCTGTCTCTCTGGGATTGCTCTGGTGTATTAGCTAGATCACCAGGAGAGCCTCGGCTGGATCATGCAGGCACACAGCTTATGGCCCAACACTCCCAGGAAAACTCCCAGTCTCAGCCTGTCCCAATCAGCCCCTTGCAGATCAGGCTGAGCAGCCCGACAACCAGTCACCAGCCTGGCAACTCTGCAAGCACAGTGCGGAAAGTGGGGACCCCAGGCGGCTCGTGCACTCCCAGGTCTCCGTGAGCAGCCTGCTGGAGCCAGAGGGCACCTGCCCAGCGTTTCCCTGGCAATGCAGTATAAGCCTGGCGGAGGGTGGGGATCCAAGGCCTCATGCGCGCGCACGCACACATGCACGTCTGCGCCAATTCCACCAGGCCAATGATGTCCTGAACCTGACACTCTGTGGGAGGGCCCAACTCTTACAAAATGGCACCCTCCTGTACACCACTCGCATGCAAGCTCCACACCAGGGGAACAATAGTCCCACAATCTCCAGCTTTTGTACCAAAGGTGCTCAGTTCAGTCCGTCCCCGCAGGCTCCTGTGCCCTGCTCACACAGCTACTCCCTCCACCAGGAACCGGGTAAGTGCTCACTGGTGAGCAAGCTGGTGCGCCAGTCCCACTGATTCTCCAACCACCTGTCAGCCTCACTGAGCTGAGCAAAGAGCATCCTCACTAATGTACTGCCAGCTATTGTGGAACCCCTCTTCCCAGCAAAGGAACTCTGAGCTGGTGAGCTTTGTGTTTGGCCGGAGGGTTTCTCCCCCAACCGGAGAAGCCTCCCACAGCTTCTCGCCCTCTCTCGTCTCTGCCCCTCCTACTAGACTTGACGTGGCCTCCTCTTTAAGTTCTTTATTTAGTGGTTCTGTTCACCTAGTGTTCTGGGAACCTCCGGGGTTGAATGTTGTATAAATTGTTTGTAATTTTGGTGTGATCCTGGGAGGTAGTTAGCACAGCATCTGTCTATTCCGCCATTGTACTGGAAGTCCCCCGCAAGTATTTCTTCTAGACTGCTTTAATACTTGCTTATTTCCTTTCTCATTGGGGTAAGGGTTGAGAAGAGTAAAAGAAAGAGGAGAGAGAATGGGATTTAGGCCCCAAGCTTGGGAGCTAGTCTGCCTCATTAAAATTAACAAGATGATTTTGCTTTTATTGTTCTTACTTAACTGTTCTCTTCTGTTTATGGAAAATTGATATTGGTTTTCCATTTATTACATTCATAAAATTTTAATTTTAAAATCTCTGTATCTAAAAAGTAAAATAAATTAATTTAAAGAAAATATTCAATAATAGCATATATACAGACAAAACCCACACTGTAAGGTGGCCCAAGAATGACAAAAGACGGGAATATTTCTGTACTTGATGACCACTTAAGTTCCCTCAAACTCTGAAAAAGTCAATTTAACCAATAGGAAAATGGGCCAAAGCATGAATAAACATTTCAGAATAGATGCTATCCACATGTCCAATGACTATATGCTTAGCTTTATTAATAATCAGGAAAATGCAAATTAGAACTCTAATAGATATCACCAACTGACAAAATTTAAAAGCTTGGTACTACCAAATGTGGAAAAATTTATAATATGGAAGCTCACATGTACTGATGAGGGAGAGTAAAGTGGTACTAGAGGGGAAAATTGTGAAAGATTTTGATAAGAACCAAAAAGGCTGCTATGTGTCCTGCCTAGTCCTATGACTAAGGATATAAAGAAGAAGCTACGTTGACACTGGTAAGAGAGGCAGAGATGCAAAATTGGGCTGATCTCACACCCACATGTGGTGGTGAAAAATCAGGAGGAATATCTTGGCTTCAGAGATCCCCTCAGGATCAAGGGGTCCCAGCCCCACACCAGTGCCAGGAAGAGGAGTCTCCACAATATCTGGCTGTGAAAATCATCAGGATTTCATCCATCTGGGTGAGAGAGAAGCCTGCTGGAAACACAGAAGCTTTTTTAAAGGGCCAGAATACAGATTCACTTGCTCGCAGGCACTCACTCTGAGCTCCAGCAGATGGAGAATGACTCAGGAGACACCAGAGACATATAGGGAGAAACTGAGCTGTGTCATTTCAGGATGATGACTGGAGGGACAGTGGCCATGTTTCCTGTGTTGAGACCTTTCTACATGGCCAAATCTGAATCTGCATTAGCTTTGTGAACTCCACTTGCTCCATTCTCATGACTCCCACAGACCCTACCCCAACCAACTCCTGCATCACCAGAGGCTCTTTCAGCAGCAGGCAGTCAGACTTGGTCAATGCTGCAGTCCTCCTTAAAAATATCCTCAAAGGTCCACAGGCTCCAGGCAGGTGGTGGCTGACCTCAGTATGCCCTGAGCCTATTGTTGAGTTGTCTGAGGCTCAGCAAAATCTGAATCTGCATTAACTGGTGAACACCACTTGCTCCACCATGGTGACTGAGACCAGCTCAATTAACTGGAATATTGCCTGAGGCTTTTTCAGCAGCTGAGCCTGGCAGCCATCAGGAAGTGGCAGCCCTTGGGGTACTCTCAGCCTTTTAAGCTGAGCTGTCCCTAGCCTGGTGTTGGTGGCAGCAAGGCTCTGCTGGCAGTGTGGCCTCTCCCAAGCACCTCCAGTTCCAACACAAGCAGCTAACAACCAAAGATTTCTCTGTAGCTCCTACCAGGTAGCACCAGGCTACTCACAGGCAGATGATGACTTTGGCCTGCATGGGAGTGCCTCCCAAAAGGCCCCAGAACCAATACACCTGGTGACTGGCTTCAGACCACAACAGAGCACTATCTGGCCCCACAAGTGGCACACGCAAAGGGTGGTCTTGGTAGGCACTGGAGAAATCTCTCTCTATGGGGTCGTCCCCTACACAGCAACACATATGGAGTGGAAATGGCCAATCCTCATAGCCAGTCAGCCTGAGGGTCAATCACGCCCACTAATGGGCCAACAGCAATCAAGGTTTAACTACAATAAGAGGGCACATACAATGTACACAAGGGACACTCTTGGAGCACCTGGTACAGGTGACCAGAGAGACTGTGCCACTGGTCCCCACAGGACACCTACTACATCAGGCCACCCTGACAAGACTGGGAGAAGTAGCAGATCTACCTAATACATAGAAACAAACACAGACAGGCAGGCAAAATGAGGAAACAAAAACAGTGTCCCAAATGAAAGAATAGGAGAAAACTCCAGAAAAAGAACTAAATGAAATGGAAGCAAGCAACCTACCAGAGACAGAGTTCAAAACAATGGTTATAAGGATGCTCAAAGAACTTAGTGAGAACTTCACCAAAGAGATAAAAAGCATAAAAAAGGACATAGAAACCATAAGAAGAATCAGTCATAAATGAAGATTACAATAGTTGAAATGAATAATACACTAGAAGAAATCACCAGCAGATTAGATGAAGTAGAAGATGAAATCAGTGATTTAGAAGAGAAGGTAGCGAGCTGGCCAAGTGACGTGTTGGTTAAGAGCTCGCTTGGGATGCCAGCTCTGAGCAGCAGGGCCCCAGTTCGGATCCCACATATGAGGGCCAGTGACACTGCCCTCTATAGCTAAGGTGGTGAACAACAGCTCCACCTGGAGCTGGGCTGCTGTAAGTTGCTGATGAGGGTGTAGGCTGCAGCCTGTGCTGCAGTGGGCTGTCATAAGCTACAGTGAGTGGCTGGCTGCCAAGAGCCGGTGTGAGTGGCCATCCAATGGCCAGCGACCTATCTGCCTCACCCAGGAAGAGCGCAATTACATTACCAACATAGGCTAGTGAACTGGTGTCCTCAACAACTAGACTGAAGAACAAAAGGACAGCAACTTCTCTGTTCCCCTTCCCTGATTCCCCAATGCTGTTCCTCTCCCCCATTTCCCCAATAAATTCTAAAAAAAAAAAAAGAAAGACAAGGTAGCAAGAAACAACAAATTGGAACAGCAAAACGAAAAAAAAAATATTTTTTTTAAAGACACATAAAATATAAGGATAGTTTAAGAGATCTCTGGGACAGCATTAAGCATAACAATATTTGCATCATAGGGGTACCAGAAGGAAAAGAGAAAGAACTAGGAATTGAAAAATCTGTTTGAAGAAATAACGACTGAAAACTTCCCTAACCTGGTGAAGGAAATAAACATAGAAGTCCTGGAAGCACAGATAGTCCCTACCCAAATGATAAACCCTAAGAGGCCCACACCGAACACATTGCAATTAAAATGGCAAGCGTTCTAGACAAAATGACAATCTTAAAAGCAGCAAGAGAAAAGCAGTTAGTTACCTAAGAGGAAGCTCCCATGAAACTCTCAGGGATTGGCACAAAATATTCAACATGATGAAAAGCAAGGACCTACAGCAAAAACTGTGCTACCCAGGAAAGCTATCATTTAGAATCAAAGGAGAGATAAAGAGCTTCCCAGACAAGAAAAAGTTAAACTAATTAATTACCACAAAACCAGTACTAAAAAAAAATGTTTGAAGAACTTCAAGAAGAAGTGGGAGGAAAAAGAACATAAACAGGAATAATAAAATGGCAAAAACTACATACCTATCAATAATCACTTAAAATGTAAATGGATTAAACGCTCCAATCAAAAGACATAGGGTTGCTGAGTGATTAAGAAAGCAAGACCAATACATATGCTGTCTACAAGAGACACACTTGAGATCGAAGACACACACAGACTAAAAGTAAAGGGATGGAAAAATATATTTCATGCAAATGAAATTTTTTTAAAAGCTGGGGTGACAATACTTATATCAGATAATTTAGAATTTAAAACAAAGGCTATGATAAGAGAAAGACATTTCATAATGATAAAGAGATCAATCCAACAAGAGGATATATAACCTTTGTAAACATTTATGCATCCAATGTAGCACCTACATAAATACATTAAGCAAATATGAACTGATAAAGGGAGAGACTGACAGTAATACAGTCCTAGTAGGGGACTTTAACACCACATTAACATCAAAGGGTAGTTCTTCAGACAGAAAATCAACAAGGAAACAGCAGCCTTAAATGACACATCAGATGGATTTAATTAATATTTTTAGAGCATTTCACCCCAAAGCATGAAACATTTTCCAGAACAGTATGTTAGGCCACAAAACAAGTCTCAGTAAATAAGACTGAATCAGTAAATAAGAAGATTGAAATCATATCAAGTGTCTTTTCAGACCACAATGGTATGAAAGTAGAAATCAATTGTAAGAAACAAAAAAACTCAACCCTGAAAAACACACAAATACATGAAGGCTAAACAATTAATGGGTTAACAATGAAATAAAGGAAGAAATGAAAAGACACCTGGAGACCAATGAAAATGAAAACACAACCCAAAATCTATGGGACACAGCAAAAGGAGCCATAAGGGGGAAATTTATAGCAATGCAGGCCTACCTCAAGGAACATCTCAAATAAACAATTTAACCTTATACCTAAAGGAACTAGAAAAATAACAATAAATAAAACCCACAGTGAGTAGAAGAGCAGAAATAAATGAAATAGAATCTAAAAATATTCAAAAGACCAATAAAACCAAGAACTGGTCCTTTAAAAAAATAAACAAAATTGAGAAACCTTAAACCAAACTCATGAAGAAAAAAAAAGAGAGGACCCAAATGAATAAAATCAGAAATGAAAAAAAAGTGAGAACTGACACCACTGAAATACAAAGGATTATTAAAAATACTATGAAGAATTATATATCAACAAATTGGACAATCTGGAAGAAATGGATAAATTCCTAGAAACATGTAGTCTTCTAAGAGTGAATCACAAAGAAACAGAAAATCTGAACCCACCAAGTACTACTGTCAAAATTGAATCAGCACTACAGAAAAAAAGACTCCCAACAAATAAAAGTCCTGGACCACATGGCTTCGCAGTTGAATTTTAGCAAACATTCAAAGGAAGAATGAACACCTATTCTCCTCACACTATTCCAAAAAATCAGGAGGAAGGAAGGCTCCCAAACTCTTTTTACAAGGCCTCCATTACCCTGATTCCCAAACCAGACAAAGACATTACAAAAAAAAGAAAATTTTAGGCCAATATTCCTGATGATCATAGATGCAAAAATCTTCAACAAAATATTAGCAAATTGAATTCAGTAATACATTAAAAAGATTATACACCATAATCAAGTGGTATTTTTTCCTGGGACAGAGGTTGGGTCAATATTCACATATCAATTAACATGAAATACCACATAAGCTGAAAAATAAAAATCTATGATCATATCAATAGATGAAGAAAAAGCATCCATTTATTATAAAAACTCTCAGAAAAGTAGAAATACAGTAAACATACTTCAACATAATAAAAGCCATAAATGACAAACTCACAGCTAATATCATACTCAACTGAGAAAAGCTAGAAGCATTTTCCTTAAGGTCAAAAAGGAGACAAGGATGTCCATTTTCACCATTTTTATATAACATAGTATTGGAAGTTCTAGCCACCGCAATCAGACAAGGAAAAGAAATAAAAGGCATCTAAATTGGAAAGCAAGAAGTAAAAACTGTCATTATTTGCAGACAACATGATACCACATATAGAAAATCCTAAAGATTATACCCAAAAAACTATTCAAACTGACAAATGAATTCAGTAGAGTAGCAGGATACAAAATTAATATTCAGAAATTGGTTGCATTTTTATAAACCAATAATGATCATAAAGAGAAATTAAGAAAACAATCCTGTTTACAACTGCATGAAAAAGAACACCTAGGAATAAATTAATGAAGAAGGTAAGAAGTCTGTACTCAGAAAATTATAAGACATTGAAGGAAGAAATTGAGGAAGATACAAATAAATGGAAGCACATACCATGTTCATGGGTAGGAAGAATTAACATCATCCTTAAAATATCCATACTACCCAAAGTAATCTATAGATTCAATGCAATCCCTATCAAAATACCAGTGGAATTTTTTACACAACTAGAACAACTAATCCTAAAATTTATATGGAATCACAAAAGATCCTGAATAGCCACAGCAATTTTGAGAAAGAACAAAGTTGGAGGTATCATTCTGCCTGGTAGCAAACTATACAAGGCTATAGTAATCAAAACAGCATGGTACTAGCATAAAAACAGTCAATTAGATAACTGGAACAGAATAAAGAGCTCAGAAATAAACCCACACCTATATGTCAATTAATCTATGACACAGGAGGGGAGAATTTACAGTGGGGTAAAGATGGTGTACTCATTAAATGGTGTTGGGTAAACTGGATACACACACAAAAATGAAATTGGACCACCTATTTACACCATATACAAGAATAAACTCAAAATAGATTAAAGACTTAAATTAAGACCAGAAACCATAAAACTCCTAAGGGAAAACGCAGGCTACAAACTCTCCGACATTGTTCTTGTAATATTTTTCCTGATATATCTCATCAGACAAGGGAAACAAAAGAAAAAAACTAAACAAGTGGGGCTACATCAAACTAAAAAGTTTTTATACAGCAAAGAAAACCATCAACAAAAGTCACCGTACTGAATGGGAGAAATTGTTTGCCAATGACACATTCAATAAAGGGTTAATATCCAAACTATATAAAGACTTATCAGCAGGATCACTTTGCAAATTATATAAATGTCTAACCACTATGCTGTACACCTGAAACTCATAAAAAATAATATTGAATGTCAACTATAATTGAAAAATAAATTTTAAAAACCAACCAAACAAACAAAAAAGTCAGAAAGGTGGATCCACTAGGAGGGGATGTGGCAGATGTGAGGAATGGGCAACAATGTATTTTGTAAGTTAGGTGTTTCCTTTACTATTGCTTCTTTAAAATGCACATTAAAAAAACATTTCCCTGTACATATGACACACTTTACCAAAAGAAATCGAAATCAATGAGTCTATTATTTTGGGTCCTTTGGATAAGTGAACTGGTAACTGAAATATTGGGACAAATGACCTCAGAGACCATCTTTTTGAACGCTGATGCTGGTATTTGATAATTATTCCTGCGTAGTGGCACCATGCATCACAGAGCCTAAGTGTAAGTGCTGATTGCAAATGGCCTGCAGTGCAGAAGATCTCATAACACCGTTTTCCCTACGTCTTCTTCCAGACTAAATCCTGGGATGAGGAACAGAGGAACAGGAAGCTCCAAGAGCAAGGGGCGGCTTCAGTGTGTGCCAATTCTGGAGGAGGATGAAAGTACCTCTGCAAGTTCTGGTGTTGAGAAAGAATAGAATTTCCATTTTATATATTTTTTGCAGTTTAAACTGTGTAAGAAAAATTAATAATTAAACAATCTGTAGGATAAATGAATGGGTCTATTTGAAAAAAATCACAAAGTAGGTTATCAGTGTAATGAGATTATAGCCAGAACAAAGAACACTCTCTGTGGATGACCATTTTATCACCCCCATAGAAATAATCTCCTAAAAGGCCATCAAATTCTAAATCTGCTTCATTATTCAGGACAATTCCTTAATTAGGATGCCTAGAAATCTTAAACCTATCATAATGTGCTCTATTTGGCTCAGAGAATCCCTAATATTTATTCAGAGATCTTTCTTTAGCTATGTCATCCACTAATATAATTAATGGTACTGATCTCTTGACTATTATGGTTTCTACTACCAAGTACTACAGCTCTCCTTTGTCGAACACTTACTGTATTCTAAGCTTTATATGTGAGGGCTTGAGTGAAGTAGATGAGCCATTTACAGCAGGGTTACCTCTTAGGTAGAGTTAGTTGCTGATGATTGCATGTAAGTTGAAAATTGAGTACAGTTAAAATTACCTTAAAATTTCTTTAAATCATTTATTTAATGCAGGTAATATTTTGTCCACTGAACCATCTCTGAAAAAGTCAACACAGCCAGTTTTTCCTGTAGCATTGGAAATATTCACTTTTTAGTTACAGGAGGTAGTAGGATAATTTGGGGAGCCATGTACATACATTAAATGTGAACATAATGTGGTCTCTATTATTTTTTTAAACAGTACTATTTAATAAGTAGTGATAAATCTACCCTTTCTCTCTCTTGAAATTGGATTCTCTCTGTATAATTCTTGTTTGGAATCAATTAATTTATGTTTTAGGGAATTTGTGAGCTTAAATGAATGTGTTTGAAATGAAAGAGCATTCACATCATTTAAGGACCCACTGCTTCTATCATTCAAGGTCTGGAAGGACTCATTTATTAGCTTATTCATAACTCAACTCAAGATTTCAGACATTAATTTGGAAGGCTGGAGACCATGGGATTTAAGCCAGTGATTAATGACTCTTTAAACCGCTGGCTGTTTGTGTGTAACTACCTAGCTCAGTACTATCTTATATATTTAGTTTTAAACACACCTCAACAAGACAATATATCTTGCAGAGAAGGCTTTGTAAAGAGGGAAGTCACACTCATGGAACATTTAGAATATTGATAATCATTCCTATCCCAATGTTCTCATAATAATTATTTAACAATGTTTTAAAAGGTACAAGATCATGTGTGCTTTGTAGACCATGACTTTGGACACATTTCAGTCCAGGAAGAACCTCCAAGTTCTGTATTCCTCAAGGCTAACACAGGAGAAAAGCCTCAAATTCTTGCCATTAAACAAATACATAAAAAATTCTCTGTTCTTTCCAAGTCGTTAGTGCTGCTTCTGTTTTTTCCTTTTGGTCTCAGTTTTGACCAAGGATTTTCTCCAACCTACCACATTTTTAAGTATTCTCCCATTAAATAATACTCAAAGCAATTTGTGCAACAATTGTAACTTTTCCAAACCTTTCTATAGCAGGACCCATCTTACCCTCCCAGCAGTCAGATAAAACTTTCCTAATTTTACTAATGCAAAATATGTTTAGACAGAGATCAAGTGGCATATTTAAGGTTCCATAGTTATCCTGCATCTGACAGGAACCAGGACCCAAACCTAGCTTCCAATTCTGTGCTTCTTCAAAGTTGCCCTGTAACCTTTGGGCCCACTTTTGCACTTGCCCTTGCTTCTACCTAGAACACTCATTCTGCATTTTAATATTGCTGGCTCCTTCTTTTCATTCACAGGTCAGTTCAAGTGTCATTTCTTTGAAAGAGTCCTTTCAGACCTCCACATCCCTACTGCCCATATCCAAGTCATTCCCCTATTCTATTTATTCATTCTATTTATTCTATTTATTCATGGCATATCTAGTATTTGGAATTACTTATTTATATTTTTATACATTTATTATCTGGCTCTTCCACTGGAATATAAACTCCTTGAAAGCTACTGTGCACTATATTCTACTGGAAATACCTAGAATCTTCTAAACTTCTCGTTCATTATCTTAGCCCATCTTCCCAACATCCCTATGAGAGAGGACCATTATCATCACTGTTTGAAATAAAAGAAACTGAGGCTCAGAGAGTTGAAGTAATTTTCTTGAGATCATACAATTAGGAAAGAGTGAATCCAAGGAGCCTAGCCCCAGAGCCTTCTCTTCACTCTCCCTGTACGCTGCCCAAACAAGTGAATTTCTCAATTCTTCTATTAAACAATACTCAATACCTGGGTTATAGCCTAATTGTGTAGTTCTGTACAAGTGGTTGACTTAACCTCTCTAATTTGGTTTCCTAATGTACACCACACTTGAGGATAACCTTGAGATTAAATTAGGGTAGGTTTGTGTTGTCAGAGAGTGGTCTGACATCAGTATCAGCATCACCTAGGAAGTTGTAAAAAATGCAAATTTTAGCCTCATCCCAGACCTACTGAATCAGAACATCTAGGCATGGGGACCAGCAATCTGCATTTTAATCTATCCTCCAGGTGACTCTAATGCACACTAAACTTGAACAATCACAGATAGTTAAACATTTTGGATAGTAGCTGGCACAAAATAAATGAAAATAATGAGGGAGATTATTAACATATCCAGATAAATAGTCCCACAGTATCCTCACTGGGGATATTGTTGACATGTTAGGGCAATGTCTTGTTACATAGGACTGTTCCTCACATTTCGATATGTTTGGCATCCTTGGACCCTGGACACTAAATGTCATTTGGAACAACTCCAAATTTTGTGACAAACAAAATATGTTTCCTCTGCATTTCCAAGAATCACCTGCGGGTGGTGGGAGACTCAGTAGGATCCCCAGTTAAGAACCATAGCTCACTAATAAGAACGGTCTTCAAATATGCTTTCTTGTTCAGGTTACAAACAAACTTTTGCCAAAGTTAGATGTGAGTGTGAATTGGAGGAAATTTGAGTGGGCAAGCAACACTGATATTTTGGGTCCTCTGACTTGCCTATAAGGAGATCATTTTCCCAGGTTCTGTAGGCAATGGAAAGATGAATCAGAAATGGTTTCTGCCCTCAGGGAGTTTCAGTATAATTAGAGGAGTTAAAGTAATTGCAAAGATAATTATATCACTTAAAATAGAGGAAGTCTGCAAGAGATACCAACCGATATTAGAGTTCTGACAGAGTGATCATTAACAGCACAGGGAACCAGGAAAATTTGCTTGATGAGGGCAGTATTTGACATGATAAATAGATGTCTTTGGCTAAAAGATTTGAAATTTCCTCAGTTTAAGTGGAACTGGACATTATGTCCATTTCTATAGATAAAGACAACACATATATATGTGGATGAAAGAGAAATAAGAGATACAAAGACATGAAGTCATTAGGAGGGAAAGAAATCATACCAGAACTAATGATCCATTATTTCCTAAAACAAACCAATTGACAAAGGTTTTGAAAATATTGGCAGCATCCTAATAATTCTTGTCAAATTCTTATCAATAGGGATCTCCATGTCTGTTTACCAACCAGTGAGAATTTCCAATTGCCTTTAAACAAATGCTTCCTCTCTCATCAGTGATGGAAACAGATATTCTCATAGAATTAGAAGCCCAAATGTTTTCAACTTTCAAAAGTCTCATGCTGTCCCTAGTTCTGGTATCACTGCAGAAATCCCAGGAAAGGGGTGGCAGGAAGCAAACAGTGCAGACAACCTGCAATGCTCATTTGGTATGTTGAAGTCTCTTTAAAGCTGGCATGGCAAAAATCCAGAACACCAACTGTTAGTAGCTGTCTGAAAAAGATTGTGAGGCCACAGTGAGCAAGAAAGAATGCCATAAATAATTAGTAATATCTACCACGAAAAAGTGTTAACTTGTGGTAGGGAACAAAATTTGTCTCATATAGTTTCTATGTAGTGGTAAACATGTCTTATATTATTCTGGAAGGGATATTATTTGATCAATGGTATAATTAAATCTTAATTATTTGGGGGGGCACTTGATATTAGAATTTTTCTGAAATATTTGATATCTACTTGGACACATAGATCTCCAAAATGTAGTTTTCTATCTTGATAACATGTTCTCTCCATTCTGAATCAAACTGGAAGTAATAAGCTGCACTTTTCTATTTCATTCATTCATTCAGTCAGTTAGTCACTGTCCTGGATATCCATTGCTGTGTAACACATCATTCCAAAACTTGGTAGTTTCAAATAACAACAATCATTTTTATTATGGTCCTTGTTTCTGTGGGTCAAACTTTGAAAGGGTCTGATGGATGTTTCTGGTTTAGGGTCTCTGATGTGGTTTCAAGTCAGGTGATGGCTGGAGCTGGGAGAGTGTGGGCTAGAGCAGCTGGGTGCTGGGTGGCCATTTTATTCTCTTCATGTAGTTTCAGGGTTTCTCCATGTGGGTTAATCTGGACTCCAAAGGCAAGATGTATCTCCTTTTATGACCTAGCCTCTGAAAGAATACAATATTACTTCTACCACATCCTATTGCTTACAAACAAGTCAAAGCCCACCCACCAAGATTGAAAAAGTGAGGAACTAGCCTCCTTCTCTTAATGGGGATATGACAAGGTTTTAGAAAAAACATGTGGGATAGGAGATATTATTGTCACCATCTTTGAAAATATGCTCAGCCACAGTCACAAATATTTATCGAGAGCCTACCATGTGCTAGTCTAGATACACACTGGGACTACAGTGAAGAGGACAGATGAGATCCTTTCTCCTGTGAGGTTTATATTCTACTGAGGATGAGTGACACAAACAAGTTAAATAAACCAGAAAGGTAATTTTGGATAGTGATAAGTCCTATGAAGAATATTTGAAAAGTAGAGTAACAAAATTTGGGGGAAGCTTCTTTAGATGAATGTGGGCAAAACAGAGCTCTTTTCATGATAGAACTTAATGAGAAAAACAGTCATATGAGATTTGGGGAAAACAGTTCTCCACAGACAGAAGAGCAAATACACAGCACATAATGTAGGTGTGAGGTTGGCATGTTTGAGAAACAGGGAAAGGTCTGATGGCAGGAGCAGAGAGCAAGGAGGAAGGTGGCATGAGATGAGGTCTGAGAAATAGGCTGGTGACAACTTTAAGGCTAAGAAAATGGATTTTTGTTCCAGTCTGAGTTTAAGTTCATGAAGGGAGGCACTTAGCTCTGCTTATTCATTGTCAGAACCCCAATGCCCAGAATTCTCTCTAATATAGAGCTGGCACTTAACTGAGATCTGGTGAATCATGAATGAATGAATGAATACCGAACCTCAAGTCACAAGCAGCTCACATCCCAAGGTGAGCTCCACATGGTGGGGACACTTTCCAAGATGACAGAGAAGTTGAGAACTCACTTTAAATCTTTGTTTTAAGACTGGCTGGGCTACTAAAATGCATGTATTTTCACCTAAATGATGACACATAATAGGGAGCTAATTATAATGTATCTTTCCCTGCTCTTGAATAATTAAATGTTTTATTGTGATGTTATAATTTGAATTTATTATCCTCTGCTAGGGAACAAAATTAAACATAATGAAGGTTGTTAGTCTCCTCTCAGTTCTGCCTGTATCCTGTACCTTATATCATTTTTACCACTTTGATTAATGGGTTTAATTTACTTTGGAGTATGTAGGAATTGATAGAAGGGGGAGGTGAGATTAAAATCCTTTTAATTAGACTAATAATGCCAAATCTGCAAGTGTTAACAAGCATGTACTATTAATTAGCTTTTATAGGCAGTTTCTAGAAAGGTAGCAGAGTAGCTTTAAAACACCCTTAGTGATACAGGCAGTATTAGGTTGACAAACAAAGCATGACATTACATATTTCCACAAGAACAAGAGCCGTTAGTGTCTCAAGATGTAGAGAATCACACATGATAGATAGCCACATCCTTCACTTTTTGTGCAGGACATCTTCTATTTTCCCCTCCAGATCCACTCTTCCCCCTTCTCCCCGCTCTCTCCCCCAGTGCAGTCCTGCATGGGGACATATGAACAGGATTCTCCAGCACTGTGTCTGCCGGATTGGCCAATGGGAGCCTCAACAGGACATTAGGGTATTTATTCCTTCACTTCCCTGCTTTGACATCACTAGACATGTCTTTGAAGCTGGGAGTGTCCCTTGATCTAAGATCACTGCTCCTTAAGACAACCTTCCCTACACAGCTCTCTCCCTCAGGTTCTGCTAACATCTCTCTCTTTTTGTCCACTATAGGCCTGGAAGAGGTAACAGCCATCCCCTCAATACTTGGCTCCGGTTCTTGCATTACCTCTGTGCCTTTCCCACAGCCAAACCCCAGCTTTGTAGATAGGAGTTCCTTTGAAAATAGGCCCTCCTTGAAATCATCTGCTCTGAGTGTGCTGTTTCATGCTGGGACCCTTACTGATGCCCCCTTGTTAACATTAATGTTTGATTTATTGTATCATATTTTAATTTCATTTCATTAAAATTAAAATAGACTGCATCATTTAAACAGGCTTTCATGTTCTGCTTGTGAGATGAGAGAGATGAGATAAGATTATATTTAAAGAGTTATGCATTTTCAAATGTAAACTTCCTGTTCCACAAGTATTTATTTTAATAAGAAATCAAGAGTATTTTTGGTGCAGGGGAGGTGGCATACCATCCTTAACAGCTGAGACAAGTGCTTCCAAAAATAAGCCACTTTTTAAAATTGAAATTTCCCAAAATATATTAAATAGAATGTTGTAATTCAATCAACAAACTTGCTCTTGGTCACTATTTTAAAAATACCACATCAGTTATTCTCTGAGAAGAGAGCATAGGCTTCAATATTTATGTGAAGAAGTAGATATTAGAAATCTCTATTAATACAAATATCCATGTACATTATACATATGCACATAAAATACACTTCAAGGTTTTTGAAGTTCCAACTATTAGAGGAGAAACATACAATGAAGCTTCTTAACAGCAACTTCTGAAAGTTAACCATGATTCTCTTTGTAAGTTTGCCAGAGAGAAGCTGACACATGAGTGTCTATGGGGAGAGTCCTTAAGCCTTGGTAGTCTTTGCTTAACTCCCAACTTCCTTTCCCACACACATTTTCCCACCCCTAAGTGGTTTCAACATGTTCTGGGTGTCCCAGCTGAGGGATGACAGAAACCACTAAACAGCATCCTTTCTCCCCTTAAAAGTTTACTAATGGATTTTACTGAGAACAGAAATGGGGCTAGGCACACAGAATTTTGTCCACTGAGATGTAATCAGAAGTTTTGGGGTAGGGTTTCTGGAAAATAATACTTTGAAAATATGCCTTTTTCTTCGTGCCTTCCTACTTCCCAACTGGCAATTGATATAAAATGATTCCTGGAGCTCCAGCCGTTACAACTGTTACCTTGAAAATGGATGCCATACTAAAATAGAAGGAGGAGAAACAAGGAAAAATGCTAGGACACTAACAGTATCATGGGCCTACAACAGCAGCCCCAGACGCCTTACCACTGACCATGTTCAACCATCTCTCTTGTTTAACCCACTGTTCCTTGTACCTTAATGAAATTTCAAAATAAAACCCAGAGGAAACCACCATGGGTACTATTTGTGCCATCTTTGAGAGGAAATTGGCTTATTTTATGATTAAGAAAAATTTCTGAAATATAGGCTTAGATAAACTTTCACTCTTGAAATGGAATTAGAATATAGACACAACCTTAATTTTCTACCTGAGTTTTTGTCCTAACCAGACCATAAAATTAATCAATTCTCAGAGTCCCCCTACAAATTTATGTGCCTAGATCTTTCTCCAGGTTCTTGATATATTGTTCACCCTAATGCATCTTCCACACAATTTGTAATTTTTTTCAATAGTTTTATTAAATATGACAGCCTATATTGAATTCTTTATAGACTAGTATGTGTAATGACTTCTTGAAATTCACAATCTGCCCTACTAGATGGTGAATCTATGAGGACAGAGACTGTATATACTTTGTTTCCCAAGTACTTAGTATAGTGGCTTCAATACTCATATGTTGAGATAATGAATGAATAAAATAAGAGATCAACTAACAAGTAAATAAAAATAAGTCAGAACATAAAGGCTTTTAAAATGCTCAATGAAACAATGAGAAGAACTATGCAAAAAACTTAATTTTGATTAGGGAGTGAAGGCAGTGGGAAAGGGGCTACTAACTGAATCCTGTGTGTACGTGAGGTAAAATTGCAGAGTTTGGGGATCAGAAGACAATGTTTGTGAGCTCTATTCTATCTTGTTCAAGCCAAACTGTGACAAAGCCAAAGCCAGGAGGAATGGCCTCAATGACCCCAAAAAATCTCTAAATTCTAGCCAAGAGTATTTAGGCCGATCATCCCAAGAACACCAAAAAAAAAAAATTCTTGTTAGCTCTTCAATCAACAAAAACCCCCAATCAGTATGTATTAACAGTGGGAAACACTGGCAACAGTAACTCATTTCCCAATAGAGCCCACTACCCTGGACCCTCCTGGGTCCTCTGCTCGAATTTGTAAGTTCTCTTCAATGAGGAGCTTCCAAACCCAGAGTCGAGGCACAGATGTAGTGTCTCCAGGGTTTGACAGTTTTCCGCATTTTTGCTCTTCTCATTTCTTGTTTTACTGGCTCACCTATGAAAAGCATTATTTAAATCATTTGACCCTGAGCCAAAGACACAGGCCCACAGAGGCCCCATCTAATGTGAGAACAAAGCTTTAAGCTTTGTGGTACTGAGTCTGCTGGGCTAAGCAGCTTCCTAGGAGCGTCAGGGGGTGGCATTACTCATGTGCAGTTGTTCTAAGATATTCTTTTTCTAAGAGATGGATAAGTCTTTGCAGATTAAGCAGTTATTTGTATCCCTTTAGTTCCACATGGGCTTGTTTATAATGTATCACTAAAATGTGATACGAATCTAAAGCTTTACAAGACCCTATGTGTTGAGGCATGCTCTCCTCTTGTCTGGGGTTCTGAGCCACTCTGCTTAGCTCTCAGGTAATAAGATCAAGTCTACAGTTGGCCAGATTTGCTTTTCTTGCAGGAGAAACTTTGCTTATCCCATCCTTTTAGATGGTGCTAGGCAATGAGCAGGTTGGCTATAGATGACAACAAGATGGATGACACAGTGTAAAGGATGTTGAATTAAAAGTAGGGATGCCATGTTCTGGGGCTTGTTCTGTCATCACCCAGGCTCCTGAACTGAGATAACACTCAAGCAACTCCTCTTTGGAGACATTTTCCCAGACCTCACAACTCACTTCCCTACCCCTAATCTGGGTTTTCTGCTTCTGCAGTAGCCTGAACTTTACAAAGCACTGTAAACAAGGTCAAAGCATGGGCACACACACTGGAAGGTAGAATGAGGATAGAAAGCACCCCATTGTTCCCCCCAAAATAGTATTTCTCATCCCTTCCAATTTAAAATATTATCTCACATCAATAAAATCTCATTTGGATAGCTATCTTTTTGGTACTTAAACTTAATTGCTTCTGGATTCTTCTATTTCTTTTCCTCCCTAGGTTCTTGCAGGTCAGGCATGCCTAGATGCCATCCCAACAGTGGGGGAAGAATATCCAACGTGCTTTTGTTCCCTGCTCCTCACTGACCTCATGGAGATGCCCTTGTCCTGCTGGTCCCTGGCAGTCCTCTGCTGGTGTTTGCTGAGACATGCCATACCCTGCTCTTCTCAGGAGCTGGCTCTCATTGCTGAAGTCTATGGCTGCCTTTCTAGCTTTCATCTGATATTACTATCCTTAGTATGTTACGCCTGTGACCATGGCACTTAATTTAGATACTCCTTCCTGATATAAATATGCTCTTCCTATTCAAAAGAATATGGTTGCTTATATGTTTTGCCTTTTCAATGACCACCAATAATTTATAGTGAGCGATCCTTCTTCTCTGCATAGTGACAATCAATCCACTTACACCTGTGAATCACAAACCTACTCCTGAACAAGTATGTGTGCTTCTGAGAGCTTGATCATTTAGATTCATTAAGTTCTATATTTGAAAAAAACAATGTTGGTAATTGTATTTTAATAGTCTGTAAATATTTACATATGTTAATATTTTATTAATAAACATTAGCATGTATTCAAGTATAGATACAGGTACTTATTACTATTGTTTTTAAACAGACGAGGACTTCAAAAGAAAACCTTGAGGAATTTGAAGGCCTATTTTCTAACTTGTTTTAGAAAGAAAAATAGATCTTGTTCCCATAGTTAACCAGTCACAGGTAACTACACAGAGCTGCTCTGTGACGTACTCGTTTGCCTCAAGCCAGAGAGCACAGAAGCCCAGTGTAGCTCGCAGTGAATGCCTGCTTCCTAGAACACTGCCCAGACTAACATATGCACGGGGATTATTCAAGCTGCTTGTACACTTTAGGGGAGAAACATCATGAAGACAAACTCAGAATTTTAGTAAATCAAAGCTTGATTTTTTTAAATAACTGCAAGCAGAGCTGTAAAAATCCCAAACAGCAGATTTAAAGTTAAATTTAACTGTGTAATCTGTTAGACATCTACCCCCATCCAGATGCATCTAATTGTGTTTTACCTAAATTCATATTCAAATTGACTTGAATACTTATTGGTGAGGGGCAAGCTATGTTATTGGGTAAAATGGGTCTGAAACAAGATACACGGGCAAAGTAGGTTAAAAATCCAGATATAATTTTATTTTCTGTTTCTCTTTGGCTCCTAGGAAAGCCTGTTATACTAAACAGCCATATTTTTCACATAGTTCTCAGATGATATGTCTTTTTTTCAGATGTAAGTGATTCAAATGTTAAACAGTCACAAAATACAGCCAGCTTTTATCTCATCAGTTCAACCCACAGTTAGCCCACCAATTTGTTTCAAGCAAACTTGTCAATTTGGACCCAAATGACCTATAGTTTCCCAAGTTTTGTGTTGTACTATTTTCTTTGCCAGACATACTTTCTCTGCCATTGTCACATGTTTCAACTCAGGAGGATGTGGTACAAATGGCTTCTCGGGGTTGGAACCCAAAAGAAATGACCAAAAAAAATAGTGATAATAGCCAATGGTAATGGAGCCTTTTCTCTGTGACAGTCATCGTGCTAATTGCTTGACATGTGTTACCTCATAACACTTTGCATTGTGTTAAGGCTCGGAAACTGTCAGAAATATTTAAGGCCCTTGAGAAGTGAGACAAAGTGAGCTTGTGTCCCAAATACCAGAATGTACACAACACTCTTATATTCTGGAAAACCAAAAAGACTCAGAGCAAGGCAGAGAGAAAGAGAATATTTTAAAAAAGAACTAGCCAGATACAAGAAGGTCAATTACCTTAAGTAAACCTTAAGGTGCCCATAGGAGCTGTCACTACCTTGCACATTCACCTTGTTTTCTGGCTTTATGCAAGTACTAAAGCACATTTCACAAACATTAGAGTCAACACAGGACTTGGGATTAAGGATTACACACTTCAGATGGACTAAGCCCAGCTCTGTGGTACAACAATTGATAATAAAATCCTGTTTCTTTATACCAGTCATTGGAAAACACAGATAGGGTCTGTAGCTTATGGAAAAGAGAACAAAATCACTGAATTTTATAAGACCATTGTAACAACTTGTTCTACATTGAGCTGTAACAGTGTTCTTTTCATCCTTCTATTAAGAATTTCTTTCTACATTGTAGGCTATACTTTGTGTGTTTGTTTTAATCTCTCTACTAAATTCTAAACAATTAAAAAATAAAGGATGGATTTATTTCTGTCTAGAAAAAATAATGCCACAGTATTTAGCCCAGTTCCCCACTCATGACTGAATTGCAATAACTATCTCTTGAATTGAATTTTGCCTGCAGATCATATAAACAGGAACACATCTAATAGTTATTTAAGAAATAGGATAGCCTAATGGTCATTGGCAAACTACCTGGGTTCAAATCTTGGCTCTGACACTCACAAACTGTTTAACTTTGGACAAGTCTCTCTGTGGCTCAGTTTCCTCCTCATAAGTCAAATTGTATTAATGACAGTGAGTGTTAAATGTGTTAATATATGTAAAATACCTCAAGCAATGCCTGGCATGCATGTAGCAAACACTTTACAAGTGTTTATTATTACTATTATATTATTCCTTGTTGCTTTACAGCTGCCAAACCATTTTCTCCCTTCCCCCGCTCTTGCCCTGTGTCAAAAATGACACAATAAGGAAGTGTCTCAGAAAACCGGGACCTGGTAGCATGATATCGGTAAAGCTTCCTTAAGGGAGCGTCCAGAAAGCTGGGGCCTGCTGGAGTGATATCAGACTATCTCCCTTCTTGGATGATTTTATTGCCTTGGTGCCATCCCCTGGGGTAAAACGTGTGCATGTGCGAAGGCACAGAATGTGCTGAAATGCAATGGGTAGTTTTGGGCAGATAGCCAGCAGGCACGTAAATCACAGACCTTGGAGAAAGTCAATCTCTCTTCCTTTGATGTTTTTCAATAAAAATTTTGCCTTGGCCCGATTCAGGACCTCAGTCCTCGAGATTGAAGGTCCTTTGGCCCCACTTGTATTATATTTAGAATTCAGAGAGCTTAACAGAAGACTCCCTAGTCAGTAAGCCAAATTGGGAGTCTTTATTCTAAAAGTCGGTGACCTTGAGAGGACTCATGTCTCTCCAAACCTCACAGCCCTGAGTAAGCTCAGGGGTTTGCTTATAAAGGCAAAAGCTGCATCCTGTTTGGCAGTGTTAGAGCAGCTGGTAGCAATCAAAGCATATTACAGAAGCTGAAAACCAGCATTAGCTGATCTTATCAGATAGCAGCACCTGGGGAAGTGGTAACGGTTGTTTATTGTAACTTACAGTTAGCAAGATGGGGCTGTGGACAAAATGGCTAGCCATTGTGAATGAGTCAAATCATTGACTCAGTGAGGGGCTCCTTGCTAAGGGGTCTATACTGTCCTCTTATGACCATGAGCTTTACTGAGTTAATTCTACATTGAGTTGTGGGGGGTGTCTGTTGGTGTTTTGGGTGAACAAATGCCAACTAACCATTGGCAAGGGGAATTAACATAAGTCTATGTAACCTTTTGAAAGTCTGAGCTTTAAAAGGTCCACTGAGGAGTCCTGGACTTTCCATTCTGCTCTGGCTGCCTTCAGTCGGGCATGGTGTAGCCATGTTAGAATTCCATCAACCTTGACTGCTGTGGGGTTGTTAGGATGATGGTGTATGGTCCCTTGCAGGTGGGGTTCAGTCCTTGAGTGGTGAACTTCTTTGCCAAGACTGAGTTGCCGAGTTGGAAGGAATGAAGTGGATCAGAAATTGGCAAAGCGTCCCGGACATATTTATGGACTCTTCTCTGAGTGGAGTGTAGGGCCTGTAAGAACTTGAGTAAAGATTCGTTATGGATTTCAGCCTGCATTGCTTCGCAGGGCTAGGGAAGTATTGTGTGTGTGTGTGGGGGGGATCTCTCAAACATAATCTTGGTAAGGGGTGCATCTGGCTGTGAGCAAGGCAAAGGGGAGTAGCGTGGCCCAATTTTCACCAGTTTGTAAGGTGAGCTTTGTCAGGACTTCTTTAAGAGTCCTGTTCATCCGTCCTACTTGCCTGGAGCTCTGAAGCCAGTATGCACAATGTAATTTCCAATTAATATTTAAAGCTTTAGCCATGTCCTGTGAAACTTTTGCTATGAAGCCTGGACCATTGTCCAACCCTAGTGTTACAGGTAGGCCAAGCCTGGGAATAATTTCTTGGAGTCATTTCCTGACTACAGTAGTGGCAGTTTCTGTCCTAGTGGGGTAAGCTTCAATCCATCCTGAAAAGATGTCTATAAAGACCAAGAGGTACCTATAACCTGATGTTGGGGGTTTTATTTCTTGAAATCTATTTCCCAATGTTCCCCTGGTGAGCTTCCCCATGCTCAGATTCTTATCAGGGCTTTCCTGTACTGTCTCGCATTCACTTGAGAGCAAGTGATGCATCGGGAAATAATGCTATCTATTATGCTGTCTAGATTGGGTATGTAGTACTTATCCCTAAAAAGTTCTACTAGTTTAGAGTAGCCTAGGTGGGTAGTCTGGTGTAGCTGGCTGACCATTGTCTGACCTAAAGCCTTAGGAACCATAAGCTGTCCATCTTGTAAAGTCCACCATCCTTCTGAGCTCCAGGTAGCCAGTTTTTGTGTGGCGAGTTTCTCTTCCCTTTCTGTATATGTTGGTGAGGTTGGCAGACTGGGGTTAGGTAAAGTTATTAAAATTTGTAGAGGCCCCACTGGTTTTAGAGCAGCTTCTCTGGTGGCTTCGTCTGCAGCCTGCTTCCCTCTGGCTTCTGGGAAGTCTCCTTTTTGGTGCCCTCTGCAATGCACCAGGGCTACTGCTTTGGGCAACCAGATGGCCTCTAATAAGGCTAGGATTTCCTCTTTGTTTTTAATGTCTTTTCTGGCTGAGGTTAAAAGTCCCCTTTCCTTATAAATAGCACTGTGTATGTGTGCTGTTGCAAAGGCATACCTGCTATCAGTGTAGATTGTCACCGATTTATCTTTTGCCCATCAGAGAGCCTGAATAAGGGCAATGAGTTCAGCCCTCTGGGCTGATGTCCCATGTGGGAGGGACTGTGACCAGATGGTATGGTCTAGAGTGACCACTGCTGCCCCCGCATACCTGATTCCTTCTTGGACAAAACTACTTTCATTCATGTACAGTACCTCATCTGGTGATGCCAATGGGGTGTCAATGAGATCTGGATGGGCGGTCCGTGCCATGTCGATGACCTCTAGGCAATTATGTAGAGGTTCCTCCGGGTCGTCATCCGGGAGGAGGCTAGCTGGATTGATGGCAAGCGTCTTGTAGAATTTGATGCACGGCTGATCGAGTAGAAGAGCCTGGAACTGGGTGATTCAGGCATTTGACATCCAGTGCTCAGGTGCACTCCGGAGCAGGGCTTCAATGGCATGGGGGGCTTTTAAGATCATTTCTTGCTCGAGAGAGTTAGCTTGTCGGCCTCCTTGATGAGGATTGCCATGGCCGCGATTGCCCGGAGGCAGGTGGGCCATCTGGAGGCAACGGGGTCAAACCTTTTGGACAAATAGGTGACTGGTCTCTTCCGGGCCCTGGGCTTTGGGTAAGGACCTCTTTGGCTATGCCTTTTGTTTTGTTCACAAAGAGGTGAAACAGCTTGGTCACATCCGGCAATGCCAAGGCAGTGGCCGAGACAAGAGCAGTCTTTAATTTCTCAAAAGCCTGTTGTTCAACCTGAGTTCAATTTAACGGTAGAGTTCCCCCTCCCATGCTGGAATATAATGGTTTCACAATTTCTGCGAACCCTGGGATCCAAAGGCAACAATAGCCTACAGCCCCTAGAAATTCTCGTACCTGTCTTTTGGTCCTTGGGGCTGGGATCTGCAAGACTGCTTCAACGCGGCTGAGGGATAGTGTCTGCTTACCTTGGTAGGCGACTTCAGGAGTGCAGAGCTGGGTCTTTTTGGCTGATACCTGATATCCCAAGGCCTGTAAGGGTACTTAAGAGACTTTTGGTAGCTTCTCTACAGTCAGCCTCGGTGTCAGTGATGAGGAGGAGGTCATCTACATATTGTAGCAGAGTACATTCAGGGTACATTTGCCAGAAGGTGAGGAGGTCTAGGTTCACGGCTTCATCAAACAGGGTTGGTGAGTTTTTGAATCCCTGTCGCAACTGAGTCCAGGTACATTACCCTGAGGTTCCTGCCTCTGGGTCTGTCCATTCAAAAGAAAAGATAGGCTGAAACTGGCAGGGGCTAAGGGGATGCTAAAGAAGGCGTCTTTTAAATCTAAGACAGTGTAGAACTTCCGTTCAGGGGAGAGGAGGCTGAATAGGGTATACGGGTTGGGTACGGTTGGGTGAACAGTTTCAACCCGCTTATTGACTTCCCTCAGATCCTGCACTGGTCGGTAGTCTCTTGTTCCTGGTTTTAGGACCAGGAGTAAGGGGGTGTTCCAGGGAGACTTACAGGGGACTAGAATACCTGCTTCCTGAAGTCGTTGAATGTGTGGGGCGATGCCTCACTTAGCCTCTAGGCTCATAGGATACTGTTTTACCTGTACCAGCATGGCTGGACTACACCTTCAGCTGGACTACAACCGGGTTTGATGCTTTGCCAGCCTTGGAGGGTTATTTTCTGCCCACACAGCAGGAAAAAGTCATTGGAACTCTTGTA
This sequence comes from Aselliscus stoliczkanus, assembly GCA_033961575.1. NCBI lineage: Eukaryota > Metazoa > Chordata > Mammalia > Chiroptera > Hipposideridae > Aselliscus > Aselliscus stoliczkanus. The sequence goes on from CM066735.1 coordinate 129,897,094, forward strand.
GTATGTGGATGGGTTGTGGGCAGGTGAGGCTCCCAGTGGTGTCTTTTCCCATGAAAGATATTCCTCCGACAGATGATAGGTGAGAAGAATCCTAGTTGGGCCGGGGCTCCCATCTGGAGGATTTACTGTAAGGCTGGCTTCATCCCCTTCAAATGAGATAGTAACTTGTAGCTTCTGGAGGAGATCTCATCTCAGTAGAGGGTATGGGCATTCTGGTATGACAAGGAAGGAGTGAGTTACAGTACTTTTTCCAAGATCAACTGTTCTCTTGGAGGTCCATGGACAGAGAGTTGATGTTCCTCTGGCCCCTTGATTGGAAGTCCTCTTGGGGGTTTTGGGTCCCATAGGTCTGGTCAGGACAGAATAGGTTGCACCAGTATCTACCAGGAAACTAACTGGCTTGCCCCCTATTTGTAATGTTACTCTGGGCTTCTAGGGGCTAAGCTGAATGGAGCCCTGGCTAATCTCTTTTCCTGTTTTTCCCTGGGGAAGTCCCTTTATTAAACACCTTCTGGGCTACTTCGATCCATTGGGACCGGTTCATTCCTTGGAACCCTTCTAATTTTTGGAGTTTTCTTCTGATGTTGGGAACTGACTGACTTACAAAGGCTAAATTAGTGGCCCCGCTGGTTTTCTGGAGTATCTGGATAAGCCTCACAGAGACTCCCCAGAAAAGCTGTGGGTGAGACCGATTGGTGGGTTTTCTGCTTTTATGCCTGACAGAAGAACACGGTGAAAAGTGTCCCAGGAAGCCTTCTCTCCCACTGGATTTTGGTCCCAGTGGGGTTGGAGGGATAGGAAAATCTCTTCAATTTGGTCCTTGTTCTCCTCGAGCCAACCCCTTCTTGGCTCAAGAGCAGCCTTTCTTGCTTCAAGTCGAATTCTGTCCCTCTCTTCTGAAGTGAAGAGGGTGACAAGCAGTTTTTGGCAATCATCCCAGGTTGGTTGGTGGGTATGGAAAACAGGCTCAAGTCTCAGAAAATGGTGGGTTTTGGGTTTTCCAATTTTAAAGGTCGCTCGTGGAGAACAGGACATAGATCAAGAAGGGCTGCCTCCCCCCCAAGATTCCCTCAGCAGGGGGAGCCTCCCTTAATGGAAGGATAGGGTCACCTGGTGCCAACGGTCCTAGCCCATCCTCGTGAGCCTGGGTACGACTTCAGGTAGCCGGCGACCAGAATGGGGGAGGCCTTTCTTCCTCATGGGTCACCTCTGGCCCAAGCCGGGATGGACCTTGTGGATGATAAGGGGAAGGCAGGTCTGCCTCTTCTGGAATTTGGAGGAGAAGAGGGGGACTTGGTTGTGGTTCTCGAGTGGGTCCTCCCTTAGGGCTTGCTAAAAGAACCCGTGCTCCAGTCCGTAGGGCACATTCTCTCAGCCAAGGTGGGGGATTTAGGACTAGGTATAACCATTGATGTATATAAGGGAATTGATCAGGATGTCCCAGGGTCCCTGTGACAACATTCCAGATGGCCTGGGAGGTCCAGGGGTCCAAGGACCCAATGTTGGGCTAACCAACTCCAAAACTAGGCCAATCTATTTCACAAGAAGTTCTTAATTTCCCCTTAGAAAATTTTGTCCCATCATAATCCCCAGAAAATCCAGCCTTAAAGTTGTCTAACATACATTGTAAAGGCATCTTGACAGTAGTGGAACCCCCTCCTATTATGAAACAGAGGGAGACGACTGTAAGCGAGGTGAAAGAGAGGAAAAGAAGGGTTTTTGGAGAGAACAAGAGACAATGGAAGTCCTCGTGTCTGATGGTCTGGAAATGATCTAGAAAGAAAGGGGGTGTCAGTTGGACAAGGAGAGAATGCAGAGGAGGAAAAAGGAATGTGACACAGGAAAAAAACAAGAAATATACTGAAGAAGGGCCCTGACAAACAGACAAAAAATGACGAACCACACAATGACAATTCCTTAATGATATGTCTCAGGGGCACATATCTGTCACTCCCCGAGACCCAGGACTCTCAACTAACGTCTTAGTGAGAGTCTGTCGGGGAGGATTTCACTGCACCCAGATCCTCCCTCAACCCCAAAGACGGGTCACAGACAAGAGACACTAAACAAAATTTACAAGTCAAATAAAACTGAATTACCTCCAGAGGCTCCAGTACTGACTCCAAAGAGATGTAGAGGAATGGCCTGCGTCTCCTGTTTGGCTGTCAGATCAACCGAGAGATGTCTCTGGGGCCCTGGAACATCTCAGGTGTGCGCTCCTCTAGAGATCTTCAGGATTCTGGCAGCCATACGGGGATGCTACCCGTCTGCAGTATTGGAAACGGGGTGCCGGTAGGCACTACCTTGCTGGGGCCACCAAATGTTATATTTAGAATTCAGCGAGCTTAACAGAAGATGCCTTAGTCAGTAGGCCAATATTGGGAGTATTTATTTTAAAAGCCAGCAACCGTGTGAGGACTCATGTCTCTCCAAACCTCACGAGTAAGCTCAGGGGTTTGCTTATAAAGGCAAAAACCTCATCCTGTTTTGCAGGGTTTGAGCAGCTGGTAGCAATCAAAACATATTACAGAAGCCGAAAACAAGCATTAGCTGATCTTATCAATTAGCAACACCTGGGGAAGTGGTAACAGTTGTTTCTTGGAACTTACAGTTAACAAGTTGGGGATGTGGAGAAAATGGCAAGCCATTGTTCATCTGTACTAAAGGAACAAAATGATTCCTGAGAAGCTAGAGTTACCAGAGACATTTTCTCTCCTTGAATACTCAGAATAGTGTCTAGGACTGATAACCTAGAGAAAAATCTTTTTAAAAATAACCTTTTTGGAGAGAGTGATTTTAGATTTATAGACAGGGTGAGGACGTGCAGAGGTCCCTATGTACCTGTCATCTTACCTAACCAAAGGACTTTATCAGGACAAGGAAAGTAACATCTATATATTGTTATTAACTCTACTACAGATTTGATTTTGAATTCACCGGTTTTTCCTCTGATATCCTTTATGTGGGATCATTTTCAGGATACCAAAGTGAATTTAGGAGATTCCCTTGTAAACTTAAAAAATTTTAACTTGTGCCCCTACTTACAAACTTTGCATTCTGATCATGGGATAAGAAGATACTGCATCTCTGACTTCCAGTAAGATGGTGGAATAGACAGATGCTGTAACAACTGTGTCACACCAAAATTACAAATAATCTATACAACATTCAACCACGGAAGTCTCTGGAACACTAGATGAACAGAACATCTAAACGAAGGATTTAAGAGGTGGCCACGTCGAGTCTGGTAGGAGGGGTGGAGATGAGAGAGGGTGAACCCAATGAGGGACACCTCACCAGTGAGGAGGCTTCTCCGATTGGGGGAGAGACCCTCCGGCCCCACACTGAGCTCACCAGCCCAGAGTTACTTTGCCAGGAAGAGGAGTTCCACATAGCTGGCAGTAGAAATTAGTGAGAACTCTCTTTGCTCAGCTTGGTGAGGCTGAGGGTAGTTAGAGAACCAGTGGAGCCAACACACTGACTCACTCGCTGGTGAGCACTCACCTGGTCCCTGGTAGAGGGAGTAGCTGTGTGAATGGAGCCCAGTAGCCTGTGGGGAAGGACTGAACTGAGTGCATTTTGCACAGGAGATGGAGGTTTTGGGACCATTTTTCCCCTGGTATAGAGCTTGCACACAAGTAAGGTACAGGAAGGTGCCATTTTGTCAGGGTTGGGCTCTCCCACAGAGGGTCAGGTCCAGGACTGTATTTGTCTGGTGGAATTGGTGCAGGAGTGCGTGTGTGCATGCACATGCTGCCTTGGAGCCCCATCCTCCCCAAGGATGGTTCTGCGTAGCCAGCGAAATGCCTGGCAGACCTGCTCTGGCTCCAGCAGGTTGTTCATTGTGATGCAGGAGTGTGTGAGCTGCCTTGGGTCCCCACTCTCTGCATTGCATATGCAGAGTTGCCAGGGTGGTGATTGGATGTTAGGTTGCTTGGCCTGGTCTATAAGCAGCTGAATGGGACAGGCTGAGAATGGGAGTTTTCCTGGGAGTGTTGGGCCATGAGTGTGTGCCTGCATGATCTAGTCGGGGCTTTACCAGTGATCTCTCTAATACATTGAAGCAATCCCAGAGCAACAACCAGAATGAGGAAACAAAGAAACATGTCACAACTAAAACGTCAGAAGAAACCTCTAGAGATGGAAATAAATGAAACAGTGGAATCCAACCTTTCAGAGACAGAGTTTAGAGCACTGATTATAAGCATGTTTAAGGAATTTAGGACATAAGGAAGCATAGTGAAATCATAAAAAACAACCAGTTAGAACTAAAGAATACAGTAACTGAAATGAAGCACACACTCAAATGAATCACCAGTAGATTAGATGAAGCAGAGGATCAGATCAGTGATTTAGAAGACAAAATAGAAGAAATCACCCAGTTGGAACAACAAAGAGACAAGAGAATAAAAGACACTGAAAATAGTTTAAGAGACCTGTGGGACAACATGAAGTGCAACAATGTTTGCATCACAGGAACACCAGAAAGAGAAGAGAAGAAGCAAGAGGTCGAGAATGTATTTGAAAAAATAATGACTGAAAACTCCCCTACCCTGGAGAAGGAAATCGACTTACAAGCCCAGGAGGTGCAGAGAGTTCCAAACAGGCTGAACCCAAACAGGTCCACACCAAGACACATCATAGTTAAAATGGCAAAGCTTAAAGACAAAGACAGAATCATAAACACAGCCAGAGAATGACAGCAGGTTACATACAAAAGAATTCCTATAAGACTAACAGCTGGCTTGTCTACAGAAATTCTGCAGGCCAGAGGGAGTGGCAGGAAATATACAAAGTGATGCAAAATAAAGGCCTACAACCAAGATTGCTCTACCCAGCATGGCTATCACTTAAAATTGAAGGAGAAATAAAAAGCTTCTCAGAAAAGAATAAGCTTAAGGAGTTCATTACCACCAAGCCAGCATTGCAGGAAATGTTATAAGGGATTTCTTAAACAGAAGAAAGGGGAAAACAAGCTAACCCAGGAAGATAAGAAATACAAATAACAAAATGGCAATACATATGCACCTATCAATAATCACTTTAAATGTGAATGGGCTAAATGCTCCAATCAAAAGACATAGAGTGGCTGAGTGGATAAAAAAACAGGACCCATGTATATCTGTTTACAGGAGACTCATCTCAGAGCAAAAGACACACACAGACTGAAAGTAAAGGGATGGAATAAGATATTTCATGCAAATGGAAATGAGAAAAAAAGCTGGAGTAGCAATAGTTATTTCAGACAAATAGACTTTAAAATGAAGACTACAATAAAAGACAAAGAAGGTCACTACATAATAATAAAGGGATCGATTCAACAAGAGGACATAACCCTAATAGGATCTCCTAAATATGTAAAACCGATTTTGACAGTTATAAAGCCAAGATCAACAGTAACACTATCATAGTAGGGGACTTCAACACCCCATTTTCAAAATGGACAGATCCTCCAGATAGAAAATCAGTACATAAAGAGTGGCCTTAAATGACACTTTAAACCAGTTAGATTTCATTGATATTTTAGAGCATTTCACTCCAAAGCAACAGAATATACATTCTTCTCAAGTGCGCATAGAACGTTTTCCAAGATAGACCACATGTTAGGCCACAAAACAAGTCTCAATAAATTTAAGAAGATTGAAATCATATCAAGCAGATATAGAGGAAAAATTGATTTTGGTATCTGGGAGAGGGTGGGGATAAGGGAGAAGGGGAAGGGATTAGACAGCCTAAATGGGTAACTACAATATTGCCACAGGGATATGAAAGGCAGTTCTGGGAATATAATTAATAATGTTGTGAATATTTTGTAGGGTGTCAGATGGTCGTATGTCAGGGATGGGGTAGAGTCTTGATCGCTACACTGTACACCTGAATTGATGTTGTATAATATTGTATGTTAACTTGATTGAATATATATATATATATATATATATATATATATATAGTCACGGGATGTGGAGTATAGTGTGGGATTGGAGTCAAGGGAATTGTAATAGATATGTATGATATGGGGGTGAGTGGGATGGCTGATTGAGGGAGGAGGGTTGTCACTTTGACGGGTAAAAAGTATAACTATTGCACTGTGTTGCAATAAATAAATAAATACATACATACATAGATAAACATGAGCTCATTTGTTAAAAAAAAAAAAATGAAGATACTGCATCTTGTGTAATGGTTTCCTCTCTATTGAGAGAGGAGGAATGCTTCTGAACTTTGAAGGGCACAGTCCTTACACAGGTTATTTCCCAGGCTGAAGAAAAAAAGGATTAATCAATCCCATAAGATAATCTTTTGTTTTTCATAATAGCAAAGAGTTAATAAATTCAGTGGGAAAAACTCTACCTAGACTTCATCCTTTTTGCTTTATTGATCTAATAACTTTAAGACAAAGGAATTTATCTAGCTTTAATGTGTTAATTGACCCCTCCCAAAATAGATTTCACTTTTGTTTTTAATGTACAACTTTTGAAATTATCCCATTTCTCAAAGTGGAATATTCCAAGGGGGATGAGGTAATACAGGAGAGAAAAAAATAAAAGATCTTTATGAGTTTCATGTCCATTTTTAGTATACAATTTGGTCTGAAATGTTGGTTAAATTATTCTCTTTTTTTTTTTTTTGAGAGCAGTGTCACTGGCCCTCATATGTGGGACCAAACCGGGGCCGCTGGCTTCCCAGGCCAGCACTTCACCACCACGCCACTCGGCCGGCCCTGATGTTGGTCAAATTAAATACATAATGTGACCCCAGAGTATTTGCATTCAAGCACTAGCTTTTTAGTTTGTTTTTAACAGAGGTCTTGCTGACCTTGGAGGCATTAGAAAGATTGTTTTCACATGGGTGAATGGTCTGGGCATATTTCTCCAGTGTATTGGGCAAAAATGGGTTTGTCTTCTCACCAATATGTGCTGTTCCTCTTTAACCTCTTGGGTATTTGTGTCAACAAAATTAATTATGACCCTTCTGGAAGAAAATTAAAACACAAAGCAACTTTTATTCATGCCTAAGCTTCTAGGTGTTTTCCTTGCAGTAAGAAGCTCAGGGGAGAGGTTACCATTTGATAATTCATACAGCCTTTCCTGACTCGGTCATTTTTTATTGTGATCTTAGGTCTTCAAGTGTTGCTTAGGTAGGTATCCAGTAATTGTTTACCCATACAAGTTAAATGGTTCTTGTCCAGTGGGAACTTAGAGGGATTCTTCTCTGAACTCATAGAGATCATTAAGGTAGAGTCTTTTACATTCTAACTTGGAAGCAGTTGTTTTAAGAGTAAAAAGTAAAATTGTCGAGACCACTGAATTGGAAATTATCATCCAAACCACCATTACTGATGATTTTATACACTTGAGCCCTATATTGAGAGTTGAGTTTACAACCTGAGAATTATTAGGCTTTTGAGGATTGTTTCTCCTTATTTCCCATCTAACTCTGTGACACCAGCTGAGTTACTAATTTCTTTTTCTTCTTTTTTTTTTTTTGGTTGAGCAATCCTGCCACCTGTTGGCAGCTCAGCAGCAGCTCAGCTCGGGCTGAGCATTGAACTGCTGTTGCTCAGAGCTCAGCTCGCACTCTTGAGTGAGCTCTTAACCAACTGAGCCTCTTGGCCAGCCCTCTGAGTTGCTCATTTCTTCATGCCCAAATATGTACCTAACAACCTCCTACCTCTCCAGCTTTATTCCTGCATTCCCACGACATCTAGTGCTTTTCCTTTTGTCTCTGCATCTAGTTATTTTCATCCTTCAAGAATGGATTCAGGTATTTCCCTTAATTTCCTCCCTTCATCCCTTCCTAAGAAAAAGTGTTTGTGATATAGACATGCATTCTCCATGGGAGCATAATTAGCCACAGGGAAGCAAAAATTGAGTTGGATTTGGGTGGGGCCGCTACAAAAAATTTACTCCTTTTATGTATAAAGGATGAATACAAATACAGTGCATAAACAGATATCTAGTATATCTTATCTACCTATTAAAATTGTATACAATGCAATCTCTAGATGATGTATTATAGAACTGTACACTTGAAACCTATAGAATTTTATTGAACAATGTCACCCCAATAAATTTAATTTAAAAAATTAATGGGGGAGACAATTACAAAAAAATGTTTAAACAGGTTCTTAGGTGGACAGTAGTGAAAAAGCTTGAGACACATGTATATACTTTACTCTTTGAGTATTCATTGTTTCTAGCACCAGGACTTATCTCTCCTAGTGTCCTGAGGTAAATAAAGTAAGAAGCAGATCAAAGATATTGGCCACACTGTTGGGATCAGGCAGTGCCCATTCCCATGATTTTTCTATCAGCTTTGCAGAAAGCAATGTTTCTGATGTTATCTTGTTCAAGTGCTTTGTCTGTCCTTCTGTGATTTCTGATTTACAAAACCATCAATAAATGCGTCATTGTGTCTGAAGATTCCAACTTACCAGATTTTATGTATTTATATGCCTGGGCCTATCAGACAAAAATGGAAAAATAGAGATGTTCTTTAACAATTGTGGGGAGCAACCGAAGGAGCAACCAAAAATGATTTAAAAAAAAATTGTCATGTGAATGTGAAAACCATAAGAAGTGGGAGACTTCTGGTAAAATGGTGGAATAGACAGACGCTGTGCTAACTACCTCCCAGGATCACACCAAAATTACAAATAATTTATACAGGACTCAACCCCGGAAGTCCCCGGAACACTAGATGAACAGAACCTCTAAACGAAGAACTTAAAGAGGAGGCCATGTCAAGTCTGGTAGGAGGGGCAGAGACGAGAGAGGGCGAGCCCCATGAGGGATGCACCAGCTGTGGGGAGGCTTCTCCAGTTGTGGGAGAGACTCTACATCCACACACCAAGCTCATCAGCCCAGAGTTCCTTTGCCAGGAAGAGGAGTTCCACGATAGCTGGCAGTAGAAATTAGTGAGGACTCTCTTTGCCCAGCTCGGTGAGGCTGAGTGTGGTTAAAGAATCAGTGGGGCTGGCGTACAGGCTCGGTCGCCAGCAAACACTCACCCAGTTCATGGCGGAGAGAGTAGCTGTGTGAGCAGAGCCCAGGAGCCTGCAGGAACTGAATGAACTGAGCACCTTTGGTGCAGAAAGCTGGAGGTTTGGGGACTATTATTCCCCTGGTGTGTAGCTTGCACTCAAGTGGTATACAGGAGGGTGCCATTTTGTCAGGGTTGTAACCCTCCCACAGAGCGTCAGGTCTGGGACTTCATTAGTCTGGTGGAATTGGCACAGAAATGTGTGTGTGTGTGTGTGTGTGTGCGCGCGCGCATGCACGCATGTGGCCTTGGATCCCCACCGTCCCCCCGGCTTATACTGTGTTGCCAGGAAAATGCTGGGTGGGTGCCCTCTGGCTCCAACAGGCTGCTCACTGAGACCCAGGAGTGCGTGAGCTGCCTTGGATCCCCACCCTCCAAATGGTTTGTGTTGCATTGCCAGGGAAATGCCTGGTGGGCGTGCTCCAGCTCCAACAGGCTGCTCACTGAGACTCGGATGTGTGTGAGCCACCTCAGGTCTCTGCACTGCGTATGCAGAGTTGCCAGGCTTGTGATTGGTTGTTGGGTTACTCAGCCTGATCTATGGGACAGGCTGAGACTGACGGTTTTCCTGGGAATGTTAGGCTGTGAGCTGTGTGCCTGCGTGATCCAGCCGGGGCGAAACATGTCACAACTAAAAGATCAGAAGAAACCTCTAGAAATGGAACTAAATGAAACAGAGGGATCCAACCTTTCAGAGACAGAGTTTAAAACACTGATGATAAGAATATTTAACAAACTTAGTGAGGACATAAGGAAGGATCGAGAAATCGTAAAAAACAACCAAGTAGAACTAAAGAATACAATAACTGGGCCAGCCTAGTGGCGCGGTGGTTAAACGCTGGCTTGGGAAGCCAGTGGCCCCGGTTTGGATCCCACATATGAGGGCCAGTGACACTGCCCTCAAAAAAAAAAAAAAGAATACAATAACTGAAATGAAGAACACACTTAAAGGAATCACCAGTAGATTAGATGAAGCAGAGAATCGGATCAGCAAATTGGAAGACAACATAGCAGAAATCACCCAGTTGGAACAACAAAGAGACAAAAGAATAAAAAACAATGAAAATAGTTTAAGAGCCCTATGGGACCAGATGGTGCACAACAACCTCGAATCATGGGAATATCAGAAGGAGAAGAGAAGAAGCAAGGGGTCAAGAATGTATTTGAAAAAATAATGACTGAAAACTTCCCTACCCTGGTGAAGGAAATCAACATACATGCCCAGGAAGTGCAGAGGGTTCCAAACAAACTGAACCCAAACAGGTCCAAACCAAGACACATCATAGTTAAAATGGCAAAGGTTAAAGACAGAGACAGAATCCTAGAGGCAGCAAGAGAAAGACAGCATGTTACATACAAAGGAACTTCCGTTAGACTAACAGCTGACTTGTCTACAGAAACTCTGCAGGCCAGAAGGGAGTGGCAGGAGAAATTCAAAGTGACACAAAATAAAGGCCTACAACCAAGATTGCTCTACCCAGCACGGCTATCACTTAAAATTGAAGGAGAAATAAAGAGCTTCTCAGAAAAGAATAAGCTCAAGGAGTTCATTACCACCAAGCCAGCATTGCAAGAACTGTTAAAAGGGCTTTTTTAAACAAAAGAAAGGGGTAAACAAGCTAACCCAGGAAGAACAGGAATACAAATAACAAAATGGCAATACATATGCACCTATTAATCATTTTAATTGTGAATGGGCTAAATGCTCCAATCAAGCACTAGCTTTTTAGTTTTAAAGTCTATTTTTCCTAGTATAAATATTGCCACCTCAGTTTTTTTTTGTTTTGAGGTTTTTTGTTTGTTTTTTGTTTTTTATTTCCATGTTCTTGAAATATTTTTTCCTACCCATTTACTTTCAGTTTATGTGTTCCTTTCAATCTGAAGTGAATCTCTTGTAGACAGCATATGTAAGAATTTTATTTTGTTATCCATTAAGCCATCCTATCTTTTGATTGCAGAATTTAATCCATTTACATTTAAAGTAATTGTTGATAGATATGTAGTCATTGCAATTTTATTATTCATATTTTTGATCCTCTTTGTTTTCTTCTTATTAAAGTGGTACCTCTGACATGTCTTGTAGTACTTTTGGTCATTTCAACTCCTTTAGCTTTTTCTTGTCTGGGAAGCTCTTTATCTGTCCTTCAATTCTAAATGATAGCTTTGCTAAGTAGAGTAATCTTGGCTGTACGTCCTTGCTTTTCATCACTTTCAATATTTTGTGCCAATCTCTCCGGCCTGTAAAATTTGTGTTGAGGAATCAGCTGATAGTCTTATGGGAGCTCCCTTATAGGTAACTAACTGCTTTTCTCTTGCTGATTTTAAGATTCTCCCATTGTCTTTAACCTTTCCAATTTTAATTATGATGTGTCTTGGTATGGGCCTGTTTGGGTTCAGCTTGTTGAGAATCTCTGCACTTCTTGGACTTGTGTATATATTTCCTTCACCAGGTTAGGGAAGTTTTCAGTCATTATTTCTTCAAATAGGTTTTCAATTTCTTTCTCTCTCTCTCTCTGTTCCTTCTGGTACTCCTATAATGCGAAAGTTGGTTCATTTGATGTTGTTCCAGAGGCCCCTTAAACTCTCCTCATTTTGTTTTATTTTGTTTTCTTTTTGCTGTTCTGATTGGGTGTTTTCTGCTACCTTATCTTCTAAATTGCTGATTTGAATCTTTGCTTTATCTAATATATTGTTGATTCCCTGTAATGTATTCTTCATTTTGGTTATTATATTCTTTATGTCTGACTGGTTCTTCTTCATGTTTTCTATCTCCATTTTTATGTTTTCTATCTCTTTGTTGAAGCTCTCCTTGAGATCATTGAGCATCCTTACAACCAGTGTTTGGAACTCTGTGTCTGGTAGATTACTTGTCTCCATTTTGTTTATTTCTTTTTCTGGAGCTTTGTTCCATTCTTTTATTTGGTACATGTTTCTTTGTCTCCTCTTTTTGGCTGCTTCCCTGTGTTTGTTTCTATGTATTACATTGGGCTCTTAAGCCTCCAGTCTTAGTAAAAGAGAAAGAGCAAACAATTGAAAAACTGAACAAATAATGACTTATGTAGTAGATGTCCTGTGGGACCAAGGGTGTAGTCTCCCTGGTTACCAGAGCCAAGTGCTCCAGTTGTGTCTCTTGTATGGGTTGTGTGTGCCTCCCATTGTAGTTGAGCCTTGGTCGCTGTTTGCGTATTAATGGGAGGGATTGACCCTTGGGATGATTGGTTGTAAGGACTGGCTGTGAATACAATGGAGGAGCTCTGGTGCATGGGCTGACCCTACAAAGCAGGATTAACTGTAGAATGGCTTTGGTGCCTGCCCAGTCTTCCTACTCAAGTGGCTTTGTTGTGCCTGAAGGTTTGTGGGGCAGGGTCTCCAGGAATCACTAGGACAGGGCAGATGAAAGGTGATAGCCAGTTCGATAGACTCTCAGATGTGACATCTGTCCCCATCTCCACTCAGAAAAGAAATAAGAGCTTCTCCCAGATCTTCCATCTGGGATAATGCTGCCCTCCAGGCCTCGATCTGAAGCCAAATAATTCAGTTCCTCTGCATATGTTTCTTGCACCTTTTGAGCTGCTGCTCCAGTGCTGGAGCTCAGAGTGAGTGAGCGAGTCCATCAATGATTAGTCAGTGTGCTGGCCCTTTAAGCGGAGACCCTGTGACTCCAACCACCCTCTGTCTCACTCGGCCACAATATCTGCTGGTTTTTACAGCCAGAAGTTATGGAGACTTCTCTCCTTGGCACTGGAGCACTGGGCTAGAGAGACTGGTATGGGCCTGGGACCCCTCGCTCCTCCAGGGAGTATGTCCGCATCCAGGATATCCTTCCTGATTTTTAGTGGCCACTCAGGGGTGTGGGACCGTCTATTTCATGTCTCTGCCCCTCCTACTAGTCTTGAGGTGGCTTCTTCTGTATATCTGTAGTTGTAGAGCTTTTCAGTTCATCTACACTTTAGGTTGTCCTCAATAATGGTTGTTCTGTAGTTTAGTTGTAATTGATGTGGTCCTGAGAGGAGGTGAGTACAGCATTTATGTACTCCACCATCATGACCAGAACCCTATAATTTATATTTAAAATGCCCAATTGTTAGACCTTCAGTTTTCTCCTATCTTCATCAATATAAATATTGCTATAAGGAATAGTTTTGTAGATAAATCTTTGGGCATGGCTTAAGTTCATTTTTAAAAAATTTGCTAGGGTTTCATAACAAATTGAAACCTGGAATTAGAATAAAGTAGTATTATTTTATTCTATACTCAACATGTCAATAGAAGGTTATATTGCTCTTAACTGAGGCCATCAATCCAATTCTGAAATACCAGAACATCAATATTGCTGTTCTTGAGTTGCTGAAATTTCAGACCACTTTAGGTAAAAACAGTCTTTGTCCAATAAGCTTTAATGATCACTTAGTACTTAACCAACCAAAGATCATATTGCCAGATCAAGAAGTAACTAAGTTTCTGGTGAGATTTCCTGGTTTGGTACATTTATATGGTGGGAGCTTCATTTTCCAGGCAGTTTGATCAAGATTGTCTGCACAAATAGATGCTTTTCAGTGTTAATGTTACTTTATGTTGATTAGGCAGTAATAAATTTTTTATAATTTATCTTTAACTCATTTCATATTCATCAAGTTATTAATGAGAGATAATATACTGGGGTTACATGTAAGAGGCACAGGAGAAAAAAAAATTTGGTTAACTCAATTTTTTGTAAATAATGCTATTTCTTGTTTATTTACAAGCTGGAATCTAGAATCATACCTATATTTTTAATCCTTCTTTATAATTGCAATAAAAATTTATTTCATTAGAGAAAAATTAAAAATGAAAAAAATGTAAAGCAGAAAATAAAAAATAATGGTAATCTTACCTCCCAAGGAGGTAAATAATACTATAGTGCATTTCCTGCAAGTTATTTTTCTGTGCTTACCTAAGATTAAAGCTTATATACCATTTTTGCTCATCACTATATTGTAACCATTGTCCCGTTTTATGAAAAATTCTTCAAAAACACCATTGTAATAGCTATGTAATATCCCCGTGATAAATGTGCCATATTTAATCAAATTTTCTATTGAGAAACATTCAGACTTTTTAAAAATAATATTTCACTACCAAGAATAATTCTTAGATGAATATCCTTGAACTTCTTTTTCAAAATATCAAACTAATTCCATAAGGTAGATTTCCTAAAGTGGAATTACTAGATTAGGGAATATAAACTTCTATAAGATTTTTTTTTTTTTTAGCTGAGCCATCCTGCCACCTGTTGGCAGCTCAACAGCAACTCACCTCGGGCTGGCATCGAACTGCCGTTGCTCAGAGCTCAGCTCGCACTTTTGAGCGAACTCTTAACCAACTGAGCCATTCGGCCGGCCCTATAAGATTCTTATAACACATTGCCAAATTGCTTTCCAGACAGTCATTCACTCCCACCATCAAGATAAGGGAGTACCTGTCTCATCATATTCAACTCAGCAGTGTTTTGTTTTTTTTTTCTGACTAATTCAATAAGCAAAATATTTTTATTACCATTGCTAACAAATATTCCCATGTGTTTATTGACTACTTGTGTTTCACCTGTGAAACATAAATTCATGTCCTTCTGAGAACAGAAACATTGGCTGTAGTAGTAGAGGTACTGCAAATGCTTGCTAAAGGATCATTAAAATTAACTTTAGTATAAATTATGCACATACTCTACTAGAGAAACAACTCCAGTATTATTCATTCTAGATGGATAAAAAATGTAAATGTTAAAAAAGAAAACCATACTCTTCAGAGGGCAATTATAGAATTTTTTTTTCAATATTATAAAGGAAAAGTACTTAGTAATCAAAACTCAAAAGCTACCAGAAAGTGGGAAATTTGTCTACATATTTAAAATTTCATCACAAGTGAAAATGTATCCCTGATGATGCCAAACATGGTTATTATGATTTTTACAGAATCCAAATGCAAACTCTCTTTTGCCACATCAGACTATGAACTTGCTCACTTAGCAGCCAGGCTACAATAGCTGTAGGGGCTTCCCAGAACATCCTTTCCTCAAGTTCTCATGGGCCAGTTTCTTTTATGCTTTGTCTATATTGCTTCAATTTCCAAAGTCAATGCATGGTTCAAAGTGGCTACTTCAGCCATAGCCATCTCATCTACATTCCAGAAGTGAGAAGCAAGGTAACTTAAACAAGAAGAGGATGAAGGGCATACTCTGTTGCTTTTACAAATTATTATCTTATACATATTATTGGACAGAAGTCACACACCAAGCCACACTCAGCTATGAGCTCACCTAGAATTCATGGGTCCCCTCATTGGGAAGAATGGGAGAATAGATATTGAGAGGATAACCAGCATTATCCATTACCCTTCCTGTAGGTAATAAGCAATGTTTTTGTTAGAATCTATGCCTTTGTATTTCCTGATAGGTAGGACTGAGGTATTTCATGATACTCAAAATATACTAATAGCTAATTCCACCTATGGCAAGCAGAATTATAAACACAATAATATTTTATCAAATATTTTAGAGTTAATAGAAGAAAGTTGATAATATTGTGAACTGTGCCTCTTACATGTCTTCTGCTCCTAGCAGTCAAGCAGAAGAAAATAGTTTTCGGTGTTCTAAGTTCAAATTTGCTTCATTATAACATGACATGACACACCAACATGTCCCATAAACACAGGCAGAGCCTTCCAGGTGCCCCTGCACTAGAGTCAACCATGCCCCTCCACCTGGGTTCTTCCTGGTGAAATTTGAGAACTGAGAAATAACTACATCTGCTAGTCAATGATTTTTCTTGAAAAGTTGGTGACCATATTACATATTCTCTTTATTTTCTTATAAGGCCCCTAAGCAATTTAATCACAGGGCCCCAAGAACAACTTTTTCACCCATATGTTCACAGACTGTTTGATTATTTGTTGGCTTTCCTGATGGTTTAATTTCATTAACATTACTTACCATTCATCAAAACCAGCCATGCTGAGAGGTTTATCAAATAACCCAACAAGAACTTGTGTGCACATTTCCTCCTGCCATTTGTCACCTTGATCGGCTCAGGAAACAACTCAGATACTGACAAAGACCCAAAGTCACTGTCGCAAATATGCATTTGTTCATTCCTTCTCTTAGACAGTTCTTCCCCAGGGGAATTGGACATTGCATGACCTTGGACCTTTTGCTTTGATGTGTAGGGATCCACATCAGCCTCCGTATTACCAATTAGAGACAATGAGGCTAAAATTAAAATTGCCAAAAAATTTTTCTCCCTCTTAATGGCTTCTTTGTAAGAACATAAACCTTCTTTTGACCAAAAAAGTTATCGAGTGTTGTTTTTCTTTTGTCCTTCCCAGACTCTCCTGCAATAATATTAGATGAAATTGTAGAAAATATCAAATCCTGAAAATGCTACTTGAGATGCAGTTTCAATTGCATTTTAAAGTCACTGGTCTTCATGTCTCTTAAATGCTAACGTGTCTGAAAGACTGCCCAAGTTGCCGGGGCAGGGTGCAGAGTGGTGGTGGGAGAACCTTAAGCACAACTTTATTTAAAAAATTTAAAACTTTTACTTTTCAAATAGAATATTGAATCATTTCTATTACAATACCATGATGATGGCTGTCTTTCATCATTTCATTCCCCTTATGGACTTTATCTACTTTCACTCACTAACATTTTAATATTATTTAGTTCTTCATTTAAATAACACTGATACAAGTACCTAGTCATGAATAAGATTTCTCCCATTTAAGTGAAGTTCCGCTAGTTTATAAATAGCTAACGACTCTCCAAACTCCTCTAGTTTATAGGAAAAATAATTTAATAAAGACTCAGAGTACTCAGTGTAGTTTCATTAATGTAAATGAGTAATATATTGATTTTCATGATGTAAAAATCTTTTTATTCATTTGTGCAAGAAAGTCTGTTAAAGAATTATTAATGATGTGATAATTTCTTTAAGATCTATGCCCTAATTAAAATGGTAAATTCTTTATTATATCTTTGTTTTAATGAGATGTACAGACAGACAATAATTTTTATAAGAAACCCTGTGCAAAATAAAATTACCTCATTTAGAAATGCTTCAAAAAATTTGTAATGGTGCTATGCAGAGAGGACGGTGAGAACTTCCTGAGGTAAAACCATAGTGACCACTTTCAGTCAGAATTATGATGCTATCCTGACTGAAATTAACAACCTTAAATAAATGGTTTTACACTTTTAGTGTAGTCTAATTCATCTATACCAATAAGATTTTTCTTCTACTTTTTCATTTAATTTCCATTTTGTAAAAGTAAAGATATTTTTAAAAGTTTGAAAAACTCAACTAAAGACAAGAAGGAAAATGAGCTCATTGTCATGGAAATTACCTTATATCATTTTGAGTCAGTTTGTTTTTGCAGTTGTACTTTGCTCCGTTTTTTTTCAATTTGCAAGACAACGCTTTTTAATGATTTGTCCTGAGTTGTCTGTATAGGAAAACCACAATCGAAATCAATAACTGTTTTCCATTTATCTTGCCATTCTTTTCTCCCTGCTTCTCTGTCTTTAATTTGTGTGTGTGATTAACTGTGCCAGTGCTCCCTTGTAGACAATAATCACTGACTTGAAAGGTGGAGGGTGAGTTAACATTTGAGTACGGGATTTAGTCCAGACACTGTAATGGGATCTTTCATGATTGTTATTTAATCCTTATAACAACCAAATCCAGGAAAGCATGACCTCAGTTTTACAGAGAAAGAAACTGAAGGTTGGGAGCTGTGACCATTTTGATAATCTAAACCAGGGGTCAGAAAACAAGCTGAGCCATATCCAGATGACACACACACTTGTTTAGGAGATGTCTATGACTGCTTTCTCCTTACAATAACAGAGTTGAATAGTATACTGAGATACTCACTCTCTGACCTGTAAAATCTAAATACACTGCCTAGCCTTTAAGAGAAAGAGTTTGCAGATCCCTGTCTAAACCAAGAAACCCAGAATTCTTCACACAATTGCATCTCCTTCCATTTATCAAATTCCCTTGTTGTTATGTTACACATTTTGTTTAAGATTATTGACCCTCTTCTTCTAGCATACTCTTTAGAACTTCATCTATTTCTTTACCCCTTCCTTTATTTTGACACTCTTAACATAAGGGACTTTTCTCTATGAGCAAGATCTCATCTCTTTCCTGAAACAGCATCTCTCTAGCCTATTTCTCTTTTTAGCTGTCATTATTTATTTAACTCTGAATACAGCATTTCAGACCTCAGCTAATAAGAGGATTGTTATAGCAACTATTGCCTCATGTTGCTCCTCTTATAAACTGAATTCCTTCCTTAAATTTTCCTGCAGGACAATGGTTATCTGACTGCTGGGGGAAGAAGAGTCATAGGCATTTACAATTTAGAAAATCTAGCAACTATCACACATTAAAAGCCAGATCAAAGGAACACCATGTTCAGTCAGAGGTCCTATACTTTCTTTCATGTAGAGAAAAGAGGGAGCAGTGGGGTTATGGGTATTCCCATCCTAACACATATTAGTCAGTGGATCCTTATAACACTGTATACATGCTCTTTTCTCACAGACACTGCTTGTTTTGCAGCAAAAGCTGCCCAGCTCCATATTTAGCTTCAGCAAGTTCAGTTCGGTGGACTAACTAATTAGGTGTCCAAAAGAGGAGGCCCAACCAGCCCTACTTAGTAGATCCTGAGAGGATTTGTACATAAGAAGACCAAGGACAGTCTCACTAGTCAAAGAGAGTTCAAAAGTAGTGGTTCAAGAACAGTTTAAAAATAGAATATCCATACTGTGGAATACTATGCAATATTAATGATTTTGTGCAAAAAATTCAATGACAAGGGGTCATAGCAGGCCCTTAATTGTATATGTTTAATTTTATTATTTAAATTTCTAAAAAACATACATTATATATAATAGATTTATATATACATATATAAGCATGTAAGCATACACACACACACACACACACACACACACACAGAGTAATGTCTTGGTTTGTGAGCATAATTCATTCCGGAAACAAACTACTCATATTGCAGGACATCATTCATTTACTACTTGAAAATGTATTAGAAATGTTTGCTCATCTTGCAGAACATTTGCAAACCAAGTTACTCACAATCCAAGGTTTTACTGTGTGTGTGTGTGTATATATATATATATACACACACACACACACACACAAACACACACACACATATATATGGCTGTCAGAAAAGTCATGATGTGTTTTGTCTATGTTTTTCAAAGGTCATTTATTTATATAAAGAACAAAGATCAATCAATGATATACTGCCCACTTTGTTCGATAACCTTTTGCCATCTTTCAGTGAGCTTCATAATTCCTCATTCATACAAGGACCTGTCTTTATTTGTGAAAAACTGAACAAGATGCTGATTTACAGCCTCATCTGAATTGAACATTGCACTATGCAAGGAGTTTTGAAGAGAGCAAAACAAGTGGAAGTCTGATGGCGCAAGGTTAGGCTAGTATGGTGGGCGCAGCAACACATCCCATCCAAACTCCAATCATTTTTGACAGGTGGTCAAACTTGTCACGGTGGAACACAACTCCTTTACAATTAACAAGCTCTGGAAGTTTCTGGATGATGGATTCATTCAAACTGTCCAATTGCTGATAGTACACATTCAAATTGATTGTTTGGTTCCTTGATAGGAGCTCGAAAAACACTTTAAAATCCCACCACACAGAGAGCATAACCTTCCTGGGATGAATGTCTGCTTTCAATGTCATTTGAGGCAAATCATCACATCAGGACCAAGACTGTTTGTACACATTGTTGTAAACAATCCACTTCTCATCACCAGTTATCAGTTGTTTCAAAAAAGGATCGTTTTCCTCACATTTAATGAGCATATCGCAGATGTTTATCCATCATCAAATAAACTTCTTTGAGTTCATGCAGAACCCAAATATCAAGCTTGCTTACCTTTCCCAGCTTCTTCAGGTGGTGGTGAATGCTTGAATGATGGATGTTCAGTGTTTCTGCAATCTCTCATGTCGTGTAATGTGGGTTTGATTTAATCAGTGCCTTTATTTTGTCGTCATCAACCTCTGTGGGCCTCCCTGACTGAGGAGGGTTGTTGAGATCAAAATCACCAGCATGGAATTTTGTGAACCATCGTGGCACTGACATTCTTATAAAGCGTTGTCACTGTAAACTTTATGCAACTTTTCACAAGCTTGACGTGTGTTCTTCCCTTTATGGAGGTAAAACAGTAAAATATGGCAAAAATGCAGTTTGATCTTCCATCTTCAACTTGTTGTAAAATCTCCAAAACTCAACCAAATTACTGAATTTTTTTTAGAATGAAGCTAGAACTGTCAGCTGTCAAATGACATAGCAGTAGCATAGATGTGAATGATTCTAGCACTTCCAAAAATGAACTAGTGCCATCTGTTGCAAACATGCTTCATGACTTTTCCAACAACCCAATGTATATATATCACAATATTAATAGTGATTATCTTTGGGTTATGGAGTTATAACTGACTCTATTGTTTTCTCTATGCTTTTCTAGATTTTTCCAATAAGTATGTAGCATTTTTCTAATCACATTTCTTTTTATGAGGTAAAAATGACACAACTAGGAATGTTATGGGCAATCCAAAGAGAAAAACGGATGTTCCCTCTCCTAAGTAAAACTGAAGAGTTTTGGTAAATGTGTGGTGTTTTCACCATTGAGTTTGAAAACAATCTTAGAAGCACATTGATTTAACTGATATGTGTTAAGAAAAAAGGTTCAGGTTGTTTTCTCCTGAGTGTTACAGAAGCATTGGAATAAGCATATACTGTTACTAGTCACTGAATTACTCACTTTGAAAGTTCTTGGGGCTCCCAAAACTGTCCACAGACTAAGTTGTTTCTTGTTTGCAAGACTCAGTTGGGGCAGTCTTCTTGCTTGCCCTTGTCTTCTTGGACCAGATAAAAAGCTGCCTCTTCCCTGTACTGCCCATAACCCATATCCCACCTCCCATTTTCCACTAATCAGCATTCTGTACCCTTGGTCCTGTAACATTTCCACAGCCATTTTAGAGGTTCTCTCTCTCTCTCTCTCTCTCTCTCTCTCTCTCTCTCTCTCTCTCTCTCTCTCTCTCTCTCTCTTTCTTTCTTCTTTCCCCCTACCACATTGAGGGCAAGAATACAATTAAATCCCTGTCATATTTCCAGTGCCTAGAGTAAATATTTGAATTGTCTATTATAACCAAAAAGATATGTTCAGAAAAATTTGATTTCCATTGGCTTTGCAGCCCAATTCTTAGGTATGTTCCACTCTCTTCCTTTCCTGTCAAAGCTCTTAGAACTGACCCAGATGCATGGCTGAGAATGGAGGGGGTGGTGGGCCAAGAGCTCCACTAGAGCATATTCCCCTGAACAGTCACTTGTAACAAGTTTTAAGTAATATATTGGTGCAACATTTAAGACTAAGATGAAAAGTTGCTAGAGGAGACAACAGAAACGATGCAATTGAAACATTAGTCTTTGTCCATAAGACTCCTTAGGGAATGCAATCAAATGATGGTGCCATTTTGTAGGTGTTATCCTCCACAGATGTACCATTGGCCATGCCCCATCCCATTCTCACTCCCCCTGGCCCTGTTTTCAGGGCTTTCCCTCACTCTTTCATGGGCGGGCCTTCTCAAAACTTAGTCTGGATCCTATTACATCTACATTTCTCTCTGCAAATCTGACAAGCCAGTACAGTTTCCAATTTGAGGATTTTGTTGAGATGTTTTCTGTGGCCTTATAAAGAGCATAGTCTCTCTAGGGAACAAATTTTAATGCATAGCTATAAAACTAAAATTATTAAATTTTTAATTCTTCTACATTCTTATATTTTGGTCTGCTTGATCTGCTAAAGATAGAACAACTGTATTAAAAGCTCCACTAAACAATGTTTATGGTAAATGAAGTATTTAATCTAGATGAGGCCTTTATTCAAGGGGAACTTAGAAAAAAAGGGTGAACTGAATTCCTTTCGATACCGCATTAACTCTACAACACTAATCTCCTCCTGTGTGTTAAGGGGTATAGTACACTGGGGGATGAAGAGAGAAGGGTGGGAGAGGGAAGAAGGTCTTTATAAAGAAAGTCAATACTGATGTGTTTGTGGGACACATGCTATTCTTGGGCTTTTCAAAATAAGGCTAACATATTACTCCTAATCAGCACAAAAAAGAAAAATAGTAACTTATTGACTGCTAATCAGCAAGGCTGATGCCTTATTAAATTATCATAATTTTCTGCTCTCTGGTGATACATGGTTATCCACTGGATTTGTTTTCTATCCTTGCCCAGACACCAACTACAAAACATTCCTGGGGCTTGTATTCCAAACTGAAGTGAAATCAGAAGTAAACCACAACAAAATCACAGACTGTCATCTTGAGAGGCAAAACATACATTTTATTTTTCCATAAGTTCTGTCTGTTTAATTTGCATGAGTGTTTTGGGGGCATGGGGAGGAGTATCATCCTTACAGAGAGTAGGAGATTAGATTTCTGTAGTAGGTCCCCATATTTTACTGTGTGGAAAACGAAGAGGAAGATTTATATGTTTGTGATCTCTTGTAAACAATATCTTTTTTGAGGCATGAAAATTTTTTTTTATTATATCCCTTTCATTTGGAACCTCAACCCAATGCAACGTATTTTGCCATGTATAATGCACACCCACATTTTTGGCCCAAACTTTCAGGGGGAAAAATTCTTTTGTTTTAATTTTTTAATTCAAAATTTTGTTTGGTTACATTTAGGTACTGTTTTTTTTTTAAAGGAATTTTAGCATTTATTTTTTAACATGTTATGGTACAAGAAATTTTATGTAACAAACAATTACAAAACACAAGATACAAGGTACAAGAAATTTAACGTACTGGTAAAAAATTTACGATATTTATGCATCATAGAAGGCCAAGAACTCTTTATCGTTGCAAGTTCATCATTAGTTCAATAAAACTGGCTATTGTATTCCAGGGTATTATTTTGCATACAGATATTGTTTTGATTTCTAGAGTTACACTTTTAACTCTTAAGCATAAATAAAAGAATTAAAAGCATTTATATAGATACAAAATTAGTACTACCCATGTATAATGTGCATCCTTATTTTTCCCTCACAAATTTGGACAAAAAAAGTATGCATTATACATGGTATAATAAAATATGATAATTTTATTAAATTAGGAATTGTGTCCCTCACAACATAGACCAGCGAAACTCAGGAAGGGCGGCGAAAGGTTAAATGAAGACAGAAGCCAAGATTATGGTGCAAGTGGGGCCAAGAGACCTTCTTCAATCTCTAGGACTGAGGTCCTGAATAGGACTGAGGCAAAGCTTTTATTTTTTAATTTTATTTTTTAATTTAATTTTATTATTATTATTATTAGTTACAGATTACAAAACAATGCAATAGTTATTTTTTGTTTCACCCCTTACAAAGTGACTCACCCTCCCACCTCCCCTGCCCTCCCACACCCGATATCATATATATCTATTACAATTCCATTGACTCCATCCCTACACTATATTCCACATCCTATGACTGTATATGTGTTAAATTATAGTTGACATATAATATTGTTCAGCGTCAGCTTCAGAGGTACAGTGCAGTGGTAAGGCCACTACACTGCCTATGAAGTGATCTCCCTAAAAGGACATGCATCCGTCTGTTTCCCTAAAAAAAATATTTACAACCTTATTGATTATATTCCCTGTCTCTTCTGTCTGTGCAGTAGTATTGTAGTTATCAGTTATGTTGCCTCGCCCCTTCCCCTTCTCCCATCCCCATTCCATCTAGCCCTCATCAGTTTTTTCTTTGTGTCTCTAAGACTATTTCTGTTTACATTGCTCATTTATTCAGTTCTTTAGATTCCACATATAAGTGAGATCATATGGTATTTATCTTTCTCTGACTGACTTATTTCATTTAACATAATGTTCTCTAGGTCCATCCATATTGTTGCAAATGGTACAATTTCTTTCTTCTTTGTAGCTGCATAATATTCCATTGTGTAAATGTACCAGTTTCTTTATCCAGTTGTCTACCAATGGGCATTTAGATTGTTTCCAAGTCTTGGCTATTGTAAATAGCGCTGCAATGAACATAGGGGTGCATATATTTTTTTGAATTAGTGTTTTGGGTTTTTCAGGATAAATACCTAGGAGTGGAATTGCTGGGTCAAAAGGTAGTTCCATTTCCAGTTTTTTGAGATACCTTCATACTGACTTCCATAGTGGCTGCACCAATCTACACCCACAGTGCAGCAGGGTTCCCTTATCCCCACAGCCCCACCAGCACTTATTGTTTGTTGATTTATTGATGATAGCCATTCTGACCGGAACGAGGTAGTATCTCATGGTGGTTTTTATTTGCATTTCCCTAATGATCAGTGAGTGAGGTTGAACATTTTTTCATATGCCTGTTGGCCATCTGTATGTCCTCCTTAGAGAAATGTCTCTTCATTTCCTCTGCCCATTTTTTAATTGGGCTTTTTGTTTTTTTGGTGTTGAATTGCACGAGTGTTTTATAAATTTTGGATATTAACCCCTTATCAGATATATCATTGACAAATATATTCTCCCATTCAGGAGGCTTCCTTTTTGTTTTATTCATGGTTTTCTTTGTTGTGAAAAAACTTTTAAGTTTGATATAATCCCATATGTTCATTTTTTCTTTTACTTCCCTTGCCCTTGGGGATGTATCAGTAAAAATATTGCTCAGAGTAATGTCTGCAAATTTACTCCCTATATTTTCTTCTACGAGTTTTATGGTTTCAGGTCTTACATTTAAGTCTTTAATCCATTTTGAATTTGTTCTTGTATATGGTGTAAAGAGGTGGTCCAGTTTCATTTCTTTGCATGTGTCAGTCTAATTTTCCCAGCAGCATTTATTAAATAGACTATCTTTACCCCAGTGTAAATTCTTGCTTCCATTGTCATAGATTAACTGTCTGTATATAAATGGATTTATTTCTGGGGTCTTTGTTCCATTCCACTGGTCTATGTGTCTGTTTTTATGCCAGTACCACACTGTTTTGATTACTGTAGCCCTGTAGTATGTTTTGATGTCTGGTAGCGTGATACCTCCTACTTTGTTCTTATTTCTCAGGATTGCCAAGGCTATTTGGGGTCTTTTATGGTTTCATATAAATTTTAGGATTGTATTTTCTACTTCTATGAAAAATGCAGTTGGTAGTTTAATGGGAATTGCCTTGAATCTATATATTGGAGGCAAAGTTTTTATTGAGAAAGATCAAAGGAAGGGAGATTTACTTTCTCCAAGGTCTGTGATTTATGTGCCTGCTGGCTATCTCCCTGAAACTCCCCATTGCATTCCAGCACATACTGTGCCTTCACACACACATGCTTTACCCCAGGGGATGGCACCAAGGAAATAAAACCATCCAAGAAGGGAGATAGCCTGATATCATTCCACCAGGCCCCAGCTTTCCGGGACACTCCCTTAAGAAAGCTTTACTGATATAATTCCACCGGGTCTGGTTTTCCGAGACAGTTCCTTATCATATCATTTTTGACATGGGGCAACAATGTGGGGGTGGGGGCAAACAGATTGGCAGCTGTAAGGCAACATCTCCCCCTCTCTGTTTTTGCAGCAGGAGATACACAGACTTGGCAGTTTCTTCCTTTAAGGCCTGTTGGAGGGCAAGTTGTCCACATCTGAGGACTAAACAAAACAAAAGAACAAGAATTAATAGGAGTGCTATTGCACCTGCAAAGCCTCCACCAAGGTTTCTCACCCAGGTGAGGGGATTTAAACCAGAGAGTCCATCCACAGCTGCGGAAAGCGCTTCCTCCCCAAGGAGGAGCTCTAAGTTGGCAGCAGACATCTGATCCACTTCTTGCTACAGCTGTAGGATATCAACAGTGAGATTGGGAGCATGGTCCAGAAGATGGGCTTGTACCTCAGACCAAAGGGTACGTGTATGATTATAAGAAAAAGGAGTTACACAGTAAGTAGAAACATTCCAATCACATTTTAAAGTAATCAAAAGTCGGAGACTTTCTATTTGGTCTAGAAAAACAACAGTTGTCTCTAAATCAGCTAATCTAATACTAATTTCTTGATCAAGTTTTACTTGTTGTTCCAGGACTTACTGGCATTTTTGTGCCTTTCCTGTACAAATTGAGTCATCTGTATTATTTGATGTAGAGCGACTCCACAAACAGCAGTAACAGTAGTTATAGCGATAATTTCCATGATTGCTGCAATTAAAAGTCCAATAAATCTTTTAGTTCTATGTAAAATCTTATGAAGAAATTGCAAAACAATATGAATAGTTGGAGAAACTTCCCACACTCTAGGAGCTTGGACAGGGAGCCATAGTCTACGTCTTCTTCTTAGTATCATAACTTGCTCATGGGAGGCATCATAAATTGAAGAATTAATGCACGTATATAGACAGCATTGAGGACATTCAACTAATTTTGCCATTTTATCAATTATTATAGTTTCTACCAAAAAGACAAAAGGAAGTTTTAGACATACTTGTAAAAAAACTGTTTTTGTTTCCTCAAATTGAAAAGTATATTTTTTGTTACTGTTTTTAGTAAGGTTTCCTTTCCAAATTTTATTTGGTCCAATGTGTAAGGCTATTTTCCATAAAATCTTTTGAAATGGGCCTCTAATAGGCTTAATCATTCTTCATTGAGGAGGAGCAAGGGCTCCATCCATCCAGGTCATAGAGGAATAGGATTGAACGTCAATAAATTGAGACAATTTATGAGTGCATACCCACCACCTTAGAAATTGATAATTGGAGCAATTAAATTGAGTGCAGTTATGGACTGCAGCACTATGGGGGCCCCAGTCTATTACTATTCCATAGGAATCATTAAATTATACCCGATCCATGCTCCCTCAACACTCTTTCCAATGAATATGGGACTGTCCATCAATCCAGTTACTTTGATGGGTACATGGAGGAATAGGGGAAGGGAAGCCCTGAGTGCTTGCCTCCTGTACATTAAATCCTTTTCCAGAAATTATAAACATATTTCTAAAGGTGTCATTTCCTTTTTCTCTGGGAATTACCCATGATCCACATGAATCTTCTCTTCAGTGAGCTGTCGCTCATGATAAGGTTTGACACACCTGCCAGGCACCCTCAAAGGCCGTTTTCCAGACCTGGAGAAATACAAGCAAAACCTCATCCCCATGTTAATAAAGTTCCCAAATGTCATTGATTAGTTTGGATATCCTTCCACCAGATGGGGACATTTTCCAACAGTTTCGGGCTATGAAGATTATTAAAATGTCTTTCTGTAGCAGTACACCCAAGATGTGGTTCATTGCCTGAACCAGAGGAATTTTTAAAATTTAAAGTAAACATGGCTCTTGCTAATTGTATCTATTTTTTAAATTTTTAAAATTTAAAGTAAACATGGCTCTTGCTAATTGTATCTATGGAGGTTCCTTTCTGTCTCCTTTTTTTTTTTGTTTTAATAATTGTTTTTTCAAGGTTGAATTAGCCCATTCAACAACAGCCTGGCCCTGTGGATTGTACAGGACGATAGTGATATGAATAACTTTCCAAACATCACAAAATTGAGCAAATTTTGCACTGGTATGTGCAGGGCCATTGTCTGTCTTAATAGTTTGTGGCAATCCCATAATATAAAAGCAAGCCAGCAAATGTCAACAGGAATGTGCAGCAGTTTCTCCTGTCTGGGCAGTCGCAACAAGGAAGCCAGAAGCTGTGTCTATAGTCACATAAACGAATAATAATTTTCCAAAAAAGGGGACATGAATAACGTCCATTTGCCATATATTATTGGGGGTTAAACCTTCAGAGTTAACTCCTTCAGGACATTCTTGTGGAGCATTAAGAATTTGGCAAGTGTGGTAGGTTTGAATGATATAACAAGCCTGCTTGTTAGTAATTGGAAACCTACAGCAGAGGCCGCCCCTATTAATATGAGTCAAAGAATGAAAATGCATAGCCTTAGCAACGTGGACACTCCCACTAGGGAATCAGTGAGAGCATTGCCATGAGTCATAGGGCCAGGTAATGAACTATATGCTCAAATATGAATAATAAAAAAATGGATGTTGACTATTTCTTACAATCTGTTGAAGTTGAGAAAATAAAATCTGAAGAAATTGATTCGAGTTGTGAGAAAGCAATGCAGTCTCAATATTTTGTACAGTGTGTACCACATAGGCGGAATCTGAAACAATATTTAAAGGACTAGGAAACATTTTTAAAGCAGTTAAAACAGCAACCAATTCAGCTTTCTGAGCTGAGGTACAATTAGCCTGTATTACTTGATTGCCTTTTTCACTAACAATTGCTGCTTTACCATTGCTGGAGCTGTCAGAAAAGACTGTGACACCCTGAGAAATTGGTGTTTGCTTAATTTTCTTATGTAAAATCCAATTAGTCTCTTGAAGAAACTGAAACTACTTGTTTTTGGGATAATGATTATCAATATTTCCATAAAAATTACTAATAGCAATTTGCCAAGATTCAGAATGAGTATTTAAATGAGTAATTTATTGCTTTTTAAAGGGATCCACTATTTTACTGGGTTCCTGTCCATTAAGGTGTAGGATTCTGGTGCAAGCTCATGATATGAGTTTTGAAATTAATTCCGCATAGCATGGGAGTGACCTAAAGTTGTTAGGTAAGAAAAGCCATTCTACCAAATCATTTTGCTGAACAATCACCACCGTAGGCAAATGTAGAGTAGGAAAAATTAATATTTGCAAAGGCATCAAGGGATCAATATGCTGAATTTGAGCTTCTTGAATTTTTTGTTCTACTAATTCCAATTTCTGAGTAGTGTGAGGAGTTAATGTGCAAGGGCTATCCAGCTGGGGGGAGCCCCACAAAAGATTTAATAAGTTACTGACAGCATAAGTGGGGATACCTAAAGCTGGATGTAGCCAATTAATATCTCCTAATATATAATTTCTGTAAATCATTTAAGTTGGAAATTTGATCTCTCCTAATTTGAACTTTGAGGTCAAATAGTCTGTCTATCCACCACTGCTCCTAAATATTGTACAGGCATGGTGGTATGAATTTTATTTGGAGCAATACGAAGTCCTACAGAGTCAAATTGTTTTCTCAGCAAGGCAAAACATTCTGCTAAGTTTTCTGCAGAAGACGCAGCACAGAGAATATCATCCATATAATGAATAATGTAGCCGTCTGGGAAACTCATTCTAATTGGCTGAATAGCTCGAGCTACAAAAAGCTGACATATAGTTGGGCTATTTAGCACTCCCTGTGGAAGGACTTTCCACTGATATCTCTTTATAGGTTCCCTGTTATTTGTAGATGGAATAGAAAATGCAAATCTGGGACAATCTTGAGGATGTAAAGGGATTGTATAAAAACAATCCTGTAAACTGATTACTATTAGCGTCCAATTTTTTCAAATCACAGAAGGCTGTGGAAGCCCAGGTTGTAAAGTACCCATGGGCTCAATGATTGCATTAACAGCTCTGAGGTCAGTGAGTATTTGCCATTTCCCTGATTTTTTTCTTAATCACAAACACTGGAGAGTTCCAGGGACTTGTAGAAAGTTCTATATGATTTAGTTCTACCTGGATTTGTACTAATTCTGTTAAAGCCTCCAGTTTTTCCTGAGAGAGGGGCCACTGTTCAATCCAGAGAGGCTTATTACTAGTCCATTTAAGAGGTACAGGAGTCTATAGCTCAGCAACAGTGGCCCCTATAAAAAATATTGCTGGATTTCAGCTTAAAAACCCAGCCCCTCCCATCCTTGTTGAAACGAGGGCTGGATAGGCTGAGTAATTCCCTGATTAAACTTTCCTAATCCTTTTCCTGGATGATACCCATTTGACTCATAATTTTTTGACTTTGGGGGCTATATTGTCGAGGGGTATCCAGATTTTTCCTCCCATTGGGTAAGCAGATCTCGACCCCATAAATTAACTGGAATATTGGCAATATAAAGTTGTAAAAATCCCTTTTGTCCCTCAGGTCCGAGGCAAGAGTGAATGTAAACACTTCTGTGCAAGCCTGAAGCTCGCCCCACCCCCACTGATGTTAATGATCGGTTCCTGTACTTTCCAATTCTTTGGCCATTTCTGAGAAGTAATTAAAGAAACATCATCTCCTGTGTCTAATAGACCTTTAAATCTTTTGCCTTGTATTTTAATCTGGCAAACAGGACGAATTCCTGAAATCTTTTCTGCTAGAAAAATACCTGGCTGTCCGGTACTTTTAAACCCTCCAGTTTCTCTTCTTTTTTGTTCTCCTTTTTCTCCTGGGAGGAGGGGGAAGTGGACATGTGGCAGGAGAAAAGTTAACCCACTTTGTTGGTCTTAAAGGCAGTTCCCATTCACATTCCGTAGAAGAAGGAAGCCGTGGCAACTCTTCTAAGGATCTTTTTTCTTTCCCCTCAACTCCCTCGTCTTTATCTCCTGAGTTGGGATCAATCCACCATGTTTTAAATTGTAAAAACTGAGAAGATGAGAGACAAGTTTTAGCCATAACATTCCAATTTACAGGGATTAATTGATTGCCATCTGCCATACCCCATATATGGGCAAGTGGGGCCATACTGAGTTACAGCTTGTTTAATTTCTTTTAGCAATTTGAAAGAAAATGTTTCATACTGATATTCCTGAATTCTGTGAGGATTGTCTGGATCTTTGCCAGGTGCAGTGCATTCAAGAATGAGTACTGGAAAAGCCAACGCATCTAAGTTTCCTTTTTTTGTGTGTGTGCCTGTCTGATTCCTCTTTCCACTGCCAAAAGCTGCTCACTGGAGCCTCCCGGAGGAGGGGGAGATGAGCAGGCAGCAGAAAGGAAAGGGTTACTGTTTCTTGCCGCAGTGCGCTAGGCAGGCACAGTCTTCCGGAGGGAAGAGAAGTACTGTTTCTTGCTGGTTTCGGGAGGGAGAGGATTCCGCTTCCGAGCTGTGAATATAGGAGGTGGTGGCGTAGGCAAATTGCATGGAGCTGAGGGTAGGCAGCAGTCTTTAAAGATGGATATAAAGATTTGAGAACAATGGTGAGGGCTTCTAAAGACTCTTTTTTTTTTTTCTCTATTTCCTCCTTATTATCTCCTGAATCTGAATTGTTCTCTTCCCCTTCATCCTCCGTATCAGTCTGCAAAGGTTCTAAAACTGACCAAATGAGTTCCCAAGTAGTCCAAATTGTAACCAGGAGCTGAACTCCTTCATGGTATAATCCACTGAGTTCTGTATCTACTCTTTCCCAAGTCTTTAAATCTAACGTCCCTAAGTTTGGGAACAAAGAACAATGAATTTCAATTATTTTTAAAAGTTCCTCTAACTTTTGATCTGAAATTTTTGCTCCTCCAGCCTTAAGATGCTTAAGGAAGCAGATGTAAGGTCTGTATTGACTATCAGCATTGCCCATTCTGTTAGTGAGATAGAGAGCGATTTCACTCAAAATTCATTCAGATGCCTATCTGGCCGCTTCCCTCACGGGAATTTAACATCCCTCTTGGTTAAGGTGTATCCATATAAATCCCGGACCTGGATGGCACTGTTAGATACCAAATCACCATTCTGCCTTGCGATGTCATCACGGAAACACAGAATCAAGCCCAATCAAGTTCCGTAGCTTTAAGCCATGGAACCGCAAGCAAAAACGCACACATTCACTCCTTTGCACACATAATTTGTTAAATTCCCCTTTACCTTGGTTAAAAGTCCCGGGATCTTCCCTACATTTTCTCCGTAGTTGCTGCAGCGCCCTTTGCCTTAATTATCCATTTAATGTCCACTGGGAGTCGACCTTCCTTCTTTCGAACCCCACGTTAGCCCACCAAATGTTGCGTTTTGCATGACAGAACAGTGAAACTCTATGGTGCAAGTGAACAATGGCTTACCATTTTGTCCACAGCCCCATCTTTTTAACTGTAAGTTAAACAACCATTACCACTTCCCCAGGTGTTGCTAACTGATAAGATCAGCTAACACTTGTTTTTTCAGCTTCTGTAATATGCTTTGATTGCTACCAGCTGCTCTGACCCTGCCAAACAGAATGTGGTTTTTGCCTTTATAAGCAAACCCCTGAGCTTACTCGGGGTGGTGAGGTTTGGAGAGACATGAGCCCTCTCACGGTTGCTGGCTTTTAGAATAAAGACTCCCAGTTTGGCTTACTTACTTGCGCGTCTTCTGTTAAGCTTGCTGAGTTCTAAATATAACAGAGAATCATCTAATAAAGATTTACTGCATTCATTTCTACAAATAGCATAGTAAATGCTCTGGACTTAGCACTGGAAATCCTGGATCTGGATAGGTTATGAGCTGTGAAATCCTGTGCAAATCACTTAACCCCTTAGGAGCTCTCCCTCCCCCCTTATATCGGCTTGGCACAGGGACCCTAATGGGCTTTGTAGCTTTGGTAATACTTCCTGGAGGAATGTGGGTCAAGAGAGGGCTTCCAAAGCAGTTTAAATTTCCAGCTCCTCCACTCACTGGGCCTGTAACTTTGGGACAAAGTGTTTAACATTTCTGAGTCTCCATTTTGTCATTTATAAAATGAACTGTTGAAATGATTCAATGAGATGACACATGCAGAAAAGTACTCCCTAGTGTCCGGCACAAACTGGGAAGTTTGCATGCCTCCTCCATAGGACAGCCCTGTTCTCGTGGAATTTTATTTATTTTTAATTCTGAAACACTCTTCTAGTACTTAGGTGTAAGACCCCATTCTAAATGTTTTCAAGCAGTAACTCATTTTATTACCCTACCAGCCTGATGAGGTAGATATTATTATTATTATCCTACTTTACAGATGAGGAAGTGGAAGCATAGAGAAGTTACTTGCTAAGCTCATACAGCTACTGAGTAGTAGGCCCTGGGATCTGAACCCACACAGTCCCCTGCAGGGTGTGCAGCACTAAAACACTAAGCTATCAGAAAGCTGAACACTTTCTGCTAAACAGATCTTGGGAACAGACTGCTTGCCTTCTTGACTGTGGTAATCCTGAGTCTGCACACTACACAGCAGCTGCTGAAATCCATGCAAACTAAGTGAATGCAGACCATCTGAAGACATGTGCTGAGCTGGGTATTTGGCAATCCATCTCCCAGCACCCCCAGCATTGCAAAAGAGAGGAACTCACATTCACCAAGGGACCCCCCTACATTCTAGTCAC
The DNA here is from genome assembly GCA_033961575.1 of Aselliscus stoliczkanus. Lineage (NCBI taxonomy): Eukaryota > Metazoa > Chordata > Mammalia > Chiroptera > Hipposideridae > Aselliscus > Aselliscus stoliczkanus. The sequence goes on from CM066735.1 coordinate 129,930,305, forward strand.
TGTGTTTCACACTTTAGACTCTCATTCAAGTCTCAAAACTGTCCTATAAGATGCATGGGGATATTTCTTTTTTCCACCTGGAGAAATTAGAACACACAGAGAGAGTACTTAATTTCCCAAAGTCATGCTGCCAATCAGAAATGCAGCCAAGATCAGAATCCCAGGATTCCCTCTCTACAAACTCAGGTTTTTGGCAATACACTTTGGTGGCCTCCAAATGAGATCATTGCCCGGAATGTGTTTTATCACAGAAGTGGCTCCTTCCTTCACTTGATCCAGGTCTCTGCTTAGATACTATCTCAGAGAGGCTTTCCTGACCTCCCCACCTAAACTATACTCCATTCACTTGCTATCCTTTTACCCTGCTTTATTATTCATATATTCATCATTATTTGATGTCACTTTACATTTGTTTATTTACCTCTGTCCCACTACCTCGTTGGTAAGTTCTGAGCAGGAGGGGATTGTCTGTGTTGGTCACATAGTATCCTAGGGCCTAGAACAGTACCTGCTACAGAGTAAGTAATCAAAAAACAATTGCTGAATACATGAATAGACATGCAGGGGACTATGGTAACACTGTACTTTGCAGTGTATAATATGTTCCCATGTATAGCATGCACCCATGTTTTTGGTCCAAACTTTCAGGGAAAAAAATCTTTTGTTTTAATTTTTTAATTCAAATTTTAATTGTTTATGTTTAGGTGACGTGTTTTTTTGTAATATAAAGGAATTTTAGCATTTATTTATTACACTTTTAACTCATAAGCATAAATAAAAGAATTAAAAACATTTAGAAAGATATGGAATTAATACTACCCATGTATAATGCTCATCCTTAGTTTTGCCTCACTAATTTGGGCAAAAAAGTGCACATTATACATTGCAAAATACAGCAGTTTGTAATTATCCTTATGATTAGTAGTATCTCCTTTTATCAGTTAGGTAAGTGAGTTGGGACAAAGATTTATTTCATAAGATAAAATTGATGAGAAATTGAGGAGACAAGTTGGTTTCAATTAGATCAAAGCACGAAATCTACACAATACCATTAACAACTGGGAGACCACACCCTTGAGATAAGGATGCACAGAACAGTTGGCATCACTGAGTGACCAAGCAGAGCCCCAGTTTTCATTCCTTCTCAGTCCTTGTGAGCTCAGAAATTGCCCTTGGCTGCTGATCATAAATTATCTTCATTCACCTCTCAGCTTTCCATCAGGAAACAATTGACCTTGGTTTATTTTTTATCATTTTATTTACATGTGTCCTGTAAGACCGAAGCATCAATTTTCCTAACAGAAATGTTAATAGGATCAATAAACTGAAACTAGCATGTGTTGAAGTGCCACTTCTTCACCCCTAACCTGGGGCCAGAAGCTCTGCAGGCAGACAGCCCCCGCTGAGATCCATCCAGCTCCAGGGACTTTGAAGGTGGTAGGAAGGCACCTTTGCTTAAAAATTATGTGTTAGCTCAAGCACTTAGATGACCCAGATAACATGCCAAATACAGCACAATGGACAACTCCGGAGTCTGAAAGCCTAAAGTCATATTTGAAAGCTACCTTTAAACAGTTCACACTAGGGACAGAATATGTGGGAGGGGCAGCCAGGGGTCAGGGTCACACAGAGGATTAGCTCGTTTGTTGGAACCCTATTTTGAGTGATAGGGGTAAATTGGAATAAGCCATCTCCCAGAAGGTGTTATCTTTCATCTATATTCAGCAGCTTCAAGTTCAAATGTTTCCAGTGCAGGCAGTGAAAGGGAGCCAGAGGCCCACTGCTTAATAGCAGAGCTAATTGAGCCTTGCAGACAGGTTATTTGAACAACACAAATGTGGTCTCATTTCCTCCTGTTTCTAGGCTTCAATTCCACCCAGGCAAGGAGATTGCCATTCTGAAAAACACAGGCCAGAGAAGTTGCTCCAATGTAAAACACCTGTGGGGTCCTGCCACAGTTACAGCATAAAGCACTGAGTCTTTTTTTATTATTATTATTGAAAGGATTAAATAATGTATTTTATTTATTTTTATTATTTTTTATTATTAGTTACAGATGTACAAAACAATGCAATAGTTATCTTTTTCACCCCTTACAAAATGACTAAGCCTTTTTTACCTTTTTTTCTTTCTTTTTTTTTAAATTGGAAAACTGTGTTTTTCCAGGACCCATTAGCTCCAAGTTGAGTAGTTGTTTCAATCTAGTTCTGGAGGATGTTTTTCCAGGACCCTTCAGCTCCAAGTCGAGTTGTTTCAGTCTAGTTGTGGAGGGTACAGCTCAGCTGCCCACATGGGGACTGAACCAGCAACATTGGTGTTATGAGCCTGCACTCTAACCACCTGAACTAACTGGCTGTCCCAAGCACTGAGTCTTTAACTCTGGCAGAATCAAGTAGGGCCTCTCCTCGAAGCACGTGCCTTGGAGCAACTGCTATCCCTCCCACCTGAGCTCATAATCACTCCATTCACCTGTGGTTCCAATGAGAAGTTCAGTAGACTCAGCTGGAGAGCTCTCGGAGTGTAGATTCCCATCTCACTTCAGACTTACTCATGGGGAGGTTGGAGGCAGCAGCGATGGTGGTAATTAGTGAATGAGAATTCACATTATTAAATGCTCCCAGGGATTTTAATAGGACAACAAATGCTGGCCAAAATGAATTTTCTGAACTTTTTTTTTCTTCAACCAATCTAGGGATATAGTTCGTTTCTATGAAATTTTAAGTAAACAGTATCAAAGAATACAAACTTCTAGTTATCAAAGGAATAAGTTCTGGGAATCTAATGTACATCATGATTACAGTTAAGAATATTTTATTATAGGGCCGGCCGAGTGGTGTGGTGGTTAAGCGCTGGCTTGGGAAACCAGCAGTCCCGGTTTGGGTCCCACATATGAGGGCCAGTGACACTGCCCTCAAAAAAAAAAAAAAAATTTTTATTATAAACTTCAAAGTTACTAAGAGTGTAGATCTTAAATGTTCTTACACAAAAAAGAAATAGTAATTATGTAATGTGATGTCATTTTGCAATAAGTGTATCAAATCAACATGTTGTATGTCAATTATATATCAATAAAGCTGGAAAAAAGAATTTTAAATAAGCAGAAAAACTAATTATGTGAGAAAAGTATCAGCTCAAAGAGTAAATTGATATCTTTTGGTAGAGATTCTCTATAAACTATTTGCATAATCAGCAGTTATTTCTACTCCAACATAAGCACATATTATGCTCAAAAACTAGGCAACTGTGAGGTTCATTAAAATTTTTGTATTGAGTTTTAGAAGTATCCAATTCTCTTTCCAATGTGTATATTAACACTATAGATGCATTTTCAAAGAGATAATTTGGCAAATAATCTGTTCTAATTTCCATATGTTGAAAACCCACTTTTGAATATGTTCTAAATTATGACATAAACCTTTGTATATTATGTACAGCTTCATATTTTCCAAGTGTGTGACTCAACTCAAATAATGGTGTCTTTCATCTCAGTATTTTAAAATATTTTAAATCTTTGATTTTCAATGTTTGGTCCATGAATCACAAGCTTTGTCATCACCTGGAATTTGTTAGAAATGCAGAATTTCAGGCCCCAATCTGACCTACTGAATCCCAATTTGCTTTTTAAGAAGATCTCCAGGTTATTGGTATGCTCATTAAATTTTGAGGAGCACTGCTGTAGAATACAGGCTCTCATGATTAAATGACTTGTACAACTTTTCCATCTTTTCTATTTGCCTAAAGAGATTAAAGGATCAGTATATTCCATAATTAGAACCACTGCTATTGCAAAATTCTTTACAGTCTTTACTTTGTGTTTCGGCAAATGCAAGGACAACCAGGCAGGGTCATTTTGAATTTAGAAAGTGTACCTAGTTTAGCTTTTCTGAATCTAACTGTAACTTGGAGACAGTGTCCTAGATAGTGGGATGAATGGTATAAAGAAATCTGGTGTCCTTTAAATAAATCACTCATGAAAGAAATAGGTGAAGGTACAAATAAAAAATTCTTCAGAATCTTCCGAAATGACTCAAAGCCAAACTAAATGACAGACCAATTTTAAAACAATAGTAAAGTCCTGAGTTTCAAGGGTAACAATGAAGGTGATTGTCAGAAATAACTTTTTTTAAACCTGAGATTAGTCAAACGCTCTTTTTTAAAAATTTTTTTATTTTTTTACAGCACAATGCAATAGTTATACTTTTTACCCCTCAAAGTGACAGCCCCCTCCCTTAATCTGCCACCCCACTCTGCCCCCCATATCATAAATATCTATTACAATTCCCTTGACTCCACTCCCACACTATACTCCCACATCCCGTGACTATATATATATATATATATATATTCAATCACAGTTAACATACAATATTAACAACATCAGCTGCAGGTGTACAGCGCAGCAATCAAGCCTCTGCCCCATCCCTGACATGCGACCATCTGACACCCTACAAAATATTCACAACATTATTAAATATATTCCCAGAACTGCCTTTCATATCCCTGTGGCAATACTGTCAAATACTCTTTTAAAGAAGATTTTGTACTTTACTAGTACTTGTAAATAAATATTCAAATGAATATGAACAAACATCTCTATGATACATAAAGACAAAATATTGACTCTTCCTTTTCCTCTACCTCCAGGCACTGATTTTACAGAAGAATGTTATTCTGTTTATGACTCATGAACAAACATAATGGTAAAAATACTTTGTGGATATGAAAACATTTCTTCCCAGGGGCTCAAACTGCATTCTAGACATTATCTCATTAATTGCTTCCTTAAATCTTTCTCATTGATTTTTATATTTTTGAACAAAGAAGTTCATTTTTTATGAAGGAAAGAGTTTACTTCAGTTAGAATTTGAGATCTTAAGCATTTTTAAAACTGCGATATTTGTCAATGGACAAGGAGTTACTGCAGTGGCTTCAAAAAAAAAAGTGACCTAACAGTGTTATTTATTTATTTATTTATTTATTTATTAACTAGCCAAAATTTCTGAGGATGTCTTGGGCAGATAGTATCAGGAATGTAAATATTTGACTAATGTACCTTGGCTGTATCCACCAGGAAAGATATGTCTGAAGATTAGAGATGTGCAAATGTCTCATTTTGAAAGGGAAAACAAAATGCCAGTATACATTATTAAATAAGCTGTCAAAAATAATAATAATATTGCAGTGATCACTAAGGACCAGCAGAGTTTTGCTAAAAACAAGGTCATTCCAAATCAGCCACATTCCTGATATTGACAAAATTACCAGTTTGTTAAAAGAAGGAAATGCATAGATGCCATAAAATTCAATTAATAATGATAAATAATAATGATAATGATAAATAGTCTTCACTGAATAGGCCCTGTGTGTCACAAACAGTGGGAAACACTTTATAAACATCTTATTTAATCTTTTGAAATCCATAAGAAAGTATAATTACTGACAATTTGAGAATAGTCCAAGGCTGTTCCCAAAGATAATATTTCTATGCATCACATTGTACTATTTTCAGCAAACCCAATATTTTGTGAAATTAAATGACCAATTGGTCTCCATCTGAGTGATGTAACACTTCGTCCACAATTTCTGTAATAGTATTTCTGTTTGAAAGAAAAGATGCTCAAATAAAGTAAGAAGATAAGTGTAAGAAATAACCACAATGAGATACCAGCTCACACTCACTAGGATGGCTACTATCAAAAACACAGAAAACAACAAGTGTTTGACAAGAATGTGGAGAAATTGGAACCCTTGTGCACTATTGGTGAGAATGAGAAACGGTGCAGCAGCTACAGAAGTGAGTAGAATGGTTCCTCAAAAAAATTAAAAAGAGAATTAGTACATGATACAGCAATTCCATTTCTGGGTATATATCTGAAAGAATTAGAAGCAGGATCTCAAAGAGACTATACAGTTAAAAATGGTTAAGATGGTATTTTATGATGAGTTTATATTATGTGTATTTTTATCACAATAAAAAAAAGAGTAAGGAGCATAAGAATAAAAAATACAGGCTAGAAAATCTAAAAATAGTTCTTTGTCTCTATTAAGGTAAATGTAGTATAATGGAGGACTAAAAAGACAAAGGGTAAAGTTCTATCACTATGATTTACATAATAATATCATCTTTTGCTATTACTGAGGCTCAGTTTCCTCATCTGTAAAAGTGCTCAAAGATCTTTATCTTACTCCTCTGCTGTCATGAGGATCCAAACAACTGGAAGTGCTTTGTAAACTTTTAAATCCTCTCTGCGTCTGTTTACCATCCATTTCTATTCCTGCTATTCCAATCTGTGGGCTTCTGTCTCCTTAATCTAGATTTTAGCTCACATGTCTCTCTTACATTCATGCATTCAGTGGCTTCCACTTGAATATCTCAGGGAGCCCTCAAATTCGAAATGTTCCAAACTGAATTCATATTCTCCCCTCAGCCTCATTTCTCCTCTGGTATCCTTATTGTGTTGAATGGCACCACCCTCGAAAGAGCTGGATTTCCCACTTCCCTCCAAATAATGCTCACATCTAATCAAAGGCAAAGTCCTGTCCATTTCCTTGTTCACCCTTGCACTTACTATTTCTTGGAGTGTTTTCCTAACCAACTCCTAGTCACTCTTCAGGACTAAGTTTCTACTCCACCATCTCCAGGAAGCCTTCTTCAGCATCACCAAACCCACAGGAAGTATGCCTCCAGTGTGCTCCCTTTATTATTCTATAACTGCACCTATCACAGTGTTGGGGAATGTTTACCAGAATCCCTTGTTATCCTGAAATCCTGTGTATGGGGGGGGGGTGCATGGGGGGAGATATAAATGATGTCCATTTCCCTGCTCTGTCACATAAGCCTTCTGTTGGCCTAAAACATACCAAACATTGGAATGTGAGTTGTGAACAGAACAGACACGATCCCTGCTCTCGTGGAGCCTCTCATCTAGATGTGAGACAGACAATAAGAAATTTGAAAGAGGTAAATGCTGTGGCAATAATGAGCAGGGCCTGGATTAGGCAACAATTGGGGGAAGGAGACCTACTTTATCTCGACAATCAGCAAAGACCTCTGTGTAAGGGTGTCATTTAAGCCAAGATCCGGTAGTTGAAAAGGAACCAGCCATGCCTTGGGCAGAGAAGAATGTCCACACAGAAGGAACAGTCTGTGTGAAGATATAAAGGAAGAAAAGAGTGTGAGGAGTTGGAGAACTGAAAGGAACCCAGTGTGGCTACTGTGCAGGAAAAGGGGAGAGTGGGCCTACTGAGGTAGGACATATCATCATGGGTCATGCTATTTACTATAAACTTGTCCTGCAGGACAATGGAGATCTCTGAAGAGTTCTAATCAAGTACAGAATACACATGACCAACGCAATTTTTTTTTAATAAGGGTATGCTGACCAACACCTTACTCTGAAAACCAGAAACTAAGGGAAGAATTCTGACATGTATCCTGCTTTTCCTGTAGGAATTATATTTCAGAGCAATCAAATAGCTCTAGTTGATGAAAAAAAGTTCTTTGCAGAAGAATTTCAGTTATTAAATGTAGATGAAGTGGTAAAACTACAAAAACACCATTTTACAACCACCAAATGAAATAACTTGTCCAGATAACAATCATCAATGGACAAAATTACTACATAGAAGGTTTTGTGGGACCTTTATCATGCAGGGATAATAAGGCAACTATTTCCTGAACCCAGTAATCAACCTTAGCAACAGTGATTTGATGTAGTATGAAGTACATATAGACTACAAAGTAAGTATTTTTGCCAAAACAGAAAACTGAATTAGAAATTATTTAAACTTTTAGAGTTAACTACAGTTTATAGAGAATATATAAGGTAGAGGAAGAAGTTAAACATTACCATGTGAAAGCAAACAGACAAATCTAGAAAACCACATTGTTTCTAGGACATTGTATAGGACAATTGATCCAGCTTTTACAACAAGTCAATAGCATGGAAAAATAAATAAAAGAGAAAAGTATGCAACAGTTAGAGACCAAAGAAATACAACACAAGGTAATTTTCAGAGCTTCTTTGTCTCTTGATTCAAGTAAGCCAACAGGAACATTTCTTAAACAAGTGGAAATTTCAATGTGGACTAGGTATTAGACGATACCACAGAATTATTGTTAATTATGTAAGAGGTATAATGGCATTATACTTACTTTTTAAAAATCCACTTTTTTTATAAATGCATAATAAAATATATATAGATATGAAATTATGCTATCCGGGATTTACATTAAAATATTCTAAAGGTTGGAGTTGGGGGTGGGAGGACAATACATGAAGCAACCATATCCAAATTTTGTAATTTTGGGATTTAAAAAGGTCACCTATCATAGGTGAGGGAAATGAGTTATAAGAGTACAAAAGTGTAAGTAGAAATGCCATTCCTGTGGTCTACTTAGGAAGTGATGGTAACTTGGACTGAGGAGAGCAGCATACAGCATGTTCTCAGAAAAGATTGGGCTGAATGAGGCAATGCTCATGATATAAGTTTTACACACACACACACACTCTTACACAAACACAAAAAGTTGTTATTCTTTTTTGTTCATTTTGTTTTTAACAAATGTAAGAAAGCAGAATGTGTTCTTTTTGAAAACCACATTACCTTCAAAACAAAATTTATTAGGAAAAGAGCTTCTACTTGGGAAACCTACAATTGTTCAAGTCATAGTGTGCCTAAAGAAATCTCCCCCTATCAGCCTGTCAGTGTACCTGGAATTCAAACACTATGGGTATTCAGACTTTTGATAAAAATTGGTTGGTAATGAATGCAGTGATTATTTTCTCAAATATTATTCATGAGAAAAGTCAGCCATGTAAATTAATGGCCCTACTCTTACATGATTTACCTGCCAAGGCATTCTCCCTGGAATATATTGTATTATATAAGAGTAACACTGTTTCAGTGCATTTAAGTGTACACGTGTCTAAGTCTCTTACACAAAACTGCAACATTAGTTTCTTAAGACTTTGTTATTTGACTCGAAATAAATATAATATTCTGGGTTTCTTTTTCATCCATTTCATTAAGTGGAGACTTCAGCTGAGTACTCTTAGCTTCATGTTGCCAGATCTTTGTTTAATGGTAACTACATTTTGAAACAAACCCAAGCACCGTGGCTAGACTGAAAGCTGAGAAAGACACTGTCTCTCCTTCCTGGAGAGACTGATTTATGTCAAACTCATTTCATGAAAGTAAACTTGGCCACTCTCCCAGAGGTCAGGCTTGAAATTTTTATTTATTGAATTGTTGATTCTGGGAAAGGTCTCCCTCCTTGTATATTACTCTATTAAAAAAATCCAGTTAGAAACAAATGAAAACTCACAGACACAGAAAACAGTTTAGTGGTTACCAGAGGGTAAGTGGGGGGAGGGCGAAAGTAGAAAAGAATACAGGGGATCAAATATATGGGGATGGAAGGAGATTTGACTCTGGGTGGTGAGCACATTGTGCAATATACAGATGATATGTTATAAAATCGTATACTTGAAACCTATATAATTTTATTAACCAGTGTCATCCCAATAAATTTAATTAAAAAAAAACATAGACCAAGTAGTAGAATTAGAAAAATATCATTATTCAACCCCAAAATGAAATAACTGATTCAGATAACAATCATGTTTGGACAAAACTACCAGACGAAGGGTCCTAGATAAAGCTACTAGCTGACCAAGGACCAGCTTGCAGAAATTCTGTGAGGGGAATGTGGTCTGAGGCCTGGAGAGAAGTGGGTATACAAGACAGCAGAGGCAAGTATTTGAGGTGCAGTGAAATCCTAGGGAGTGGGGGCCAAATGGTCATCTGCGTCCTGTACATCTTCAGGATGAAAGACAAACATTTATTTAATAACATTTACTACATACACTCCAACCTGGCAATGCCACCCTTAGAAATTCATTCTGGTTGAATAAAGGTAGAAACAGCCCAAATATCCAACCATAGGGGATTTGCTTAAACATGACATTGGATGCATACAATGGATCACATTGCAAATATTAAAAAAAGATAAAAACTATATTTACTGACTTCAAATGATGTTCATTATATATTTAAGTGAAAAAAGCAGGTTAATCAGCAGTATTCATGCTACAATTCTATTTTCATATAAAATGGTATATTTTTACATGGAACATTCTGAAATAATTTATACTGAAGAGCAACAGGTATTACTAGAGGACAGTGTTTCTTGTGTTCTGTATTTCTGATTGCCTATTCAATTTTCTACTTTCTAAAATGTATTCCTTATAATATTATACTTTAGAAAAGGTGCACAATTGCCTATTGTGGCAAATTTACACATTTAAAGAAGAAATAGTGCATTGGAAGGGGCAACAGAAAAGCCATGCTTTGGGAAATAAATGAAGAAGTGTGTTCTAATGTCAACTCTTTTTTTTAGTTATAAGTATATATGAGTTCTGACAATTAAGTTCGCAAACTCATCCTAGAAAAGTGCTATGTACCTCATTGCTGGATATCATGATGGTCACCTTTGAAGTACTCCCCTTGGGAATCTATGCACTGATGCCAGAGCCTAATACACCTTTCAAAGCAATTTTGGAACCCTTTTTCTGGAATGGCCATCGAACCTCTCCTCATATTATCCTTGATGTACTGAATGTCATCAAAATGCCTTTCTTTTAATATTTCCTTTATCTTGGGGTAAACAAAGAGGTCATAGGGGGCCAGATCAGGTGAGTAGGGAAGGTGTTCCAATACAGTTATTTGTTTACCAGCTAACAACTCCCTTTGCTTTTGTTCATCCTTTGGGACCATATTTGGTGAGCTACTTCGGGACCATATTTGCACACACATTTCCCATGCCAAGATTTTCAGTTAAGGTTTTTCTGTTTCTCTATCGATGTTTACTTGGTCTGCTATGCTTCTCACAGTCAGCTTATAATTTTGGCACACAATTCGATGAAATTTTGCAATTTTTCCATCAGTTTTGCTTGTTATTGGCCACCCTTACCTCTCTTCATCAGTGACGTATTCTCTTCCCTCAGAAAACTGTTTAATCCATTTGTACACTGCCATTTTCTTCATGACATTATCCCCATAAGCTTGGACTAACATGTCCCTGATTTCATTTCCATTCTTTCCAAGTTTAACAAGAAATGTAATGTTTGTTCATTGCTCTAATTCAAGCTCAGACATTCTTGCATTGGCACACAAAAACACAAAACAACAATAATGAATGCCACTCAGTAAGACACCACCAGATGTTAACATGAATACAGCTGTGAGACACTGATATACCAAGGTTATCAAACCTTACCGAGCTGTTTGTACAGTGCTGCCAATGTAAGTGCACAGTGAACACAATTGTCAGACCTCGTATAACAAGGTTTCCTTAACTGGTTCCAGGATGTGCAGAATTTTTTTTTTTTTTTTGTCGGGAGGAGGTTTGTCTGTACTAAAATGATATTAGAAATATAAAAAAATGAGGAAAATAAATTTAAGTGGGTTTCTTAATTGTAGAATTTCATGACCCAAAATATATAGTTATAGAAAATTTTAAGAGAAAGAAATGTTTTTTGATCACTGTACCCTTTTCTCTCACTCGTTAATAACTCATTGGGACATAGTTTGGGGATCCCAATATAATGAAAAGACTGGGGCAGAGATTGTGAGATAAGCTCTATTTTGATGTCATTTAGTCTAAGCAGCAATTACCTTTGGCTTTAGCATCTTCATTTGCAAAATGAGAGCAATATAACCTAATGTTAGATATTTATCAGAGGCAGATAACTTCTTTTTGTGTAAGGTATTTCAATTTATGAAGCAACTTTTTTGCATGCATCATATTAGGAATTGTTGCAAATAAAACGTTTCTGAAAGTGCTGTGGAATTCTGAAGTATATTATCTGAGATGAAAATAATTTTTAAAAACAAGTGACAACACTAATGATATACCATCATCTGAGTCCAGGGGTCAATCCCTAAAAGGACCAGATAAATACTAATTTAAGCTTTGTGGGAATGCACTCTCTGTCACAACGACTCATCTCTTCCAAGTGCTGTGAAAGTAGTTGTAAACAAATGTAAAGCAGTGACTGTGGCTGTGTGCTTTACAGGCTGTGTTTTGTTTATAAAAGCAGTCAGTGGTGTATAACATTGATTGATTTGCATATGTTGAATCACCTTCGTGACCCTGGAATAAACCCCACTTAATCATGATGTATAATCTTTTTAATGTTTGTTGTATTGTATTCAATTTGTTAGTATTTTGTTTAGGATTTTTGCACCTGCATATATCAAAGATACTGGTCTGTAGTTTTCTTTTCTTGTGTTATCATTACTAGGTTTTGGAATCAGGATAATGTCTCTTCCTCAATATTTTGGAAGAGTTTGAGAAGGACAGGTATTAAATTTGAATGTTTGGTAGAATTCACTAGTGAAGCCATTTGTCTTTTGCTTTTGGGGAGATTTTTGATGATTGTTTCAATTTCCATACTATTGATCAGTCTATTTAGATTTTTCATTTATGTGTGATTCAGTCTAGGAAGGTTATATATGCATATTTCTCAGAAGTTGTCCATTTCTTCTAGGTTACTGTATTTGGTGGCATATAGTCTTTTATAATATTCTTACGATCCTTTGTATTTCTGTGGTATCTGTCATATCTTCTTTCATTTCTGATTTTGTTTGTGTCTTTTCTCTTTTTTCCTTAGTGAATCTAGCCTGGGGCTTTTCAAGTTTATTAATCTTGTCAAAGAATCAGCTCTTTGTTGCATTAATTTTTTTCTATTATCTTTTTGTTTTCTATTTCATTTAATTCTGTTCTGATATTTATTAGTTCCTTCCTTCTGCCAACTTTATGCTTCATTTTTTCTTGTATTTCAAGTTCTTTAAGGTGTAATGTTAGGTTGTTTATTTGGGATTTTTCTCGTTTCTTGAGATAGGCCTGTAATAATATAAACTTTCCGCTTAATACCACTTTGGCTGCATCCCCCAAATTTTGATATGTTGTATTTTGATTATTATTTGTTTCTACGCAGTTTTTGATCGCTCCTTTTATTTCTTCTTTAACCCAGTCATTCTTTAGTAGCATGTTGTTTGATCTCCATATATTTGTGGATTTTCCTGCTTTCTTTTTGCAGTTGACCTCTAATTTCAAAGCATTGTGCTCAGAGAATATGCTTGGTATAATTTCAATCTTCTTAAATTGGTTGAGGCTCGTTTTGTGTCCCAACATACAGTCTATCCTTGAGAATGTTCTATGTGCATTAGAGAAGAATGTATAATCTCGTGTTTTGGGATGAAAGGCACTGTAAATGTTGATTATGTCCATTTGATCTAAAGTGTCATTTAAGGTTGATATTTCCTTATTGCAACATACCACATAAACAAAATAAAGGCTAAAAATCATATGATTATATCAATAGATGCAGAAAAATTATTTGACAAAACGCAATATCCATTTGTGATTAAACTACTTAATAAAGTGGGTATAGAAAGAAAGTACCTCACCATAATAAAGACCATATATGACAATTGATGGTGAAAAACAGAAAGCTTTTCCTCTAAGATCAGGAAAAAGACAAGGATGACCCTTCTCACCACTGTTATTCAACATAGTATTGGAAGTCCTCCCCAGAACAATCAGGCAAGTGAAAGAAATAATAGGCATCTATATTGGAAATGAAAAAAGTCAAACTGTCACTTTTTGCAGATGAATGAATCTTTATACAGAAAACCCTAAAGGCTCCACGAAAAAAAAAACTATTAAAAATAATAAACAAATACAGTAAAGTTGCAGGATGCAAAATCAATGTACAAAAATCCATTGCATTCCTATATACTAACAATGAAATTTCAGAAAAGAGATGAAGACAAAAACCCACAATTCCTTTGCAATTGGAACAAAAATAATAAAATACTTTGGAATCAATTTAACAAAGAATATGAAAGACATATACACTGAAAACTGCAGGACATTATTAAAGAAACTAAAGAAGACACAAAGAAATGGAAAGATATTTTGTGTTCATGGGTGGGAAGAATCAACATGGTTTAAATGGCCATATTACCCAAAGCAATATACAGATGTAATGCAATCCCATCAAAATCTTGATGACATGTTACAAAGAAATAGGACCAAAAAATCATCAGATTTGTATGGAATCACAAAAAAACCTGAATGGCCAAGGCAATCCTGTGGGAGAAAAAAAAAGCAAGAGAGGAGGTATCACACTCCCTGACTTCAAATTATACTACAAAGTGGCAATAATCAAATAGTATGGTAATGGAAGAAAAAACAACACATAGACCAATGGAATAGAATTGAGAATCCAAAAATAAACCCACATATATATGGGCAGATAGTTTTTGACAAAGGAGCTAAAAACATACAATGAAGAAAAGAAAGCCTTTTCAATAAATGGTGTTGGAAAAAGTGGAAAACCACATGCAAAAGAATGAAACTAGAGACTACTATTTCACCATATACCAAAATTAACTCCAAATGGATCAAAGACCTAAACATAAGACCTGAAACAATAAATTGCATAGAAGAAAACATAGGTACTAAACTTATGGATTTTGGGTTCAGAGAGGATTTTAGGAATTTGATCTCAAAGGCCAGGGGTGTAAAAGCAAAAATAAGTCAATGGGATTATATCAAACTAAAAAGCTCTGCACAGAAAAACCAAACAAACAAACCATCAACGAAACAAAGAAGCAACCTACCGAATGGGAGGAGATATTTGCATACAACGTCTTCAATAAAGGGCTATTATCCAAAATATATAAATAAACTCGTACAATTCAACCACACAATTGGATAAAGAAGATGTACAAAAAACATAATCCAATTACAAAATGGACAGAGGACCTGAACAGACATTTCTCCCCAAAAGACATACAAATGGCCAATAGATATATGAAAAAATGCTCAACTTCACTAGCAACTAGGACAATGCAAATTTAAAGCACAATGAGATACCACCTAACATTTGTTAGAATAGCTATTATCAAGACACGTAATAAGTGTTGGAGAGGCTATGGAGAAAAAAGAACCCTCATATGCTGCTTGTGAGAATGTAAACTATAAAAAGCTGTATGGAGGTTCCTCAAAAAATTAAGAATAGGATTATGATAAAACCCAGCAATCCCTCTTCTGGGTATCTACCCAAAACATATGAAAACATTTATCTATAAAGATATATGTATCCCTATGGTCATTGCAACATTATTGAGCATGAAAACAATCAAAGCATCCTTTAATAGATGATTGGATAAAGAAGATGTACATATATACAATGGAATATTCCTCAACCATGAGAAAATATGAAATAGTGCCATTTGTGACAACATGGATGAATCTTGGGATTACCAGGCTAAATGAAATAAGTCAGACAGAAAAGGTAAAGAACCATATGATTTCACTCATATGTGAGATATAAAACTGAAAGCAACAAAGAACAAGACGAATAATCAAGCAAAGACTCATAGACACAGAAAACAGTTTAGTGGTTATGAGAGGGTAAAGGGGGAGGGAAGGAGGTAGCAGAGGTTAAAGGTGGTCAAATAAATATATGGTGACAGAAGGAGATGTGACTTTGGGTGTTGAACACACAATGCAATATGTAGATGATGTATTATAGAATTGTACACTTGAAACCTATGTAATTTTACTAACCAATATCACCCCAATAAACTTAATAAAAAAACAAAATAGTCAGTGGGCTGGATTTGTCCTCTGGGCTTTAGTTTGTCAATCCCAGATAATCCACTGAGTGGGGACACCAAGAACTTTTTTTTTTTCTGACATGGGATTCATGAATCTGTTTACTTTTTATGTTTTTTAATAGTGAGAAAGAGAGAGAGAGATTCCTTAACCACGTCTCCTTCATTAACTGTGGAATGAATGGGCTCTGTCATCTCCTCCAAAAGAAGAAGATAATAAGGCGGGGTAGGGTGAGGTGGGTGGAATCCCAAATAGTGATGAGGAACAAGGAACATGTACTCATTTAGTCTTAATGAAACCAAATTACAGTTGTTTTTCTGATTAAAATTAGGAGTGTTTGATAATTCATGATAGTAATTTGGAGAAGGACAGCTCTTTCTATGTATGTTTATTTTTAACATCATTACTTATCATTTGTGAAGGGAAAGATACATAAAATTGTCTCCCTTAATTAAAAGAAATAAGCTCCTAGAAGAAAGAAAATGTACAGAGTTTTGAAGAAGCTCCCATTTGTGTTGACATGTACCAATATGTTAAACATTAGATTGAATTTATTAGATTGAATTAAATATTAGCTATTTAGCCAAATTAGTCAAAAATATTGAATAACTTTTTTAGTATCAACGTATTTAAGATTTTAACTGAATAAAACTTCAAGCACAGACTCATAGCTTTTAAACACATACCTTTAGATTGGAATTCCCTCTGTCTGTACCATTGTTCTTCCTTAGATCACACTTGATTTATATGTTTGTATGATAAAGCCAGTTGACTGATGCACTTGGTTGAAATTCCAGATTTTGGCTGAGACAAATGAAACAGCCATTTCATGTCCACCAATGTGGACAGTTTAAACATATCTGACAGCAAAACTGAGCTGTAGTACTCATTCTATTTTGTTCACATGAATAAAATCACTCGTATAATTTAATTTTAAGGACTTCAACCTTCACTTGGCTATACTATATAGGCTGAATATTGGCTGTAGTATACAGGCTGAATACCCATTCTACCCCTCAAGGCCCTCCACAGCCAGACCTTTCAACACTGGTGCCTGCCTCCTCACAGCAAACTGGGTGATGCAGCCCATCATTGTTCCCAGAAATGCCAGGCTTTCTGACCTCCTGGCCCTTCCTGCTCTCCTTTGTCTATAAATCCTAAGCATTCTTCAATTCTAGCTCAAATTCTCCCTATAAGAAATTTTCATGGATGACTCCAACCCAAAGTGATTGTTTCCTCTTATGAATTACCAAAGCATTTGCTCCTGCCATGAATCATTTTTTCACTTAATAGATATCCTCTTCGGGTTTTAAAAAAATTATTTTTTTTAAAAACTGTACATGTTAATGTAATATTGATGAGTTTATAATATGCATAGTATTTTGGTACTATGCAATGATAGTATCATTGTGGTGACACTATCACTACAGCCAAAGTAATGGACATATTCACCACTCCTAAAATCTTCCTTGTGTGTGTGTATGAGTGTGTGTGTGTGTGTGTGTGTGTGTGTTAAGAACACTTAACATGAGATCTACCCTCTAAACAAATTTTAAAGTGCACAATACTGTGTTGTTAACTATGGTGTATAGTAGATCTCTAAGAATCATTCATCTTACACAACTGAAACTTTATAACTACTAAATAACAACTCCCCATTTCTCCTTCCCTTGCCCCTGACAACCACCATTCTATTCTTTGCTTCTGAGTTTAACTATGTTAGATGCCTATATAATGGAATCATATAGTATTTGTCCTTCTGAGACTGTTTTTATTTCACTTAGCATAATTTATTCCAGATTTATCCATGTTGTCACAGATGGTAGGATTTCATTCTTTTTTAAGGCTGACTAATATTCCATTGTATGTATATACTACATTTTCTGTTCATCTGTGAATGAACATTTGGGCTGTTTCTATTATTTTGGCTATTGTGAATAATGCTGCAATGAACATGGGGGTGATCTTTGCTTTTTAATGACAATGTCTCAGCTCTAAGCTCCTAGAAGGCAGATACAGTCACTTTTGAAGCTATATCCTCAGGATATAGCATATTTCCTGAATCCTATGGTCATTTTCTCACTAATTATTTGTGAGAAAGGCAGTAGGGTGGATAAATGGACCATATAACACAACAAGGTGGTAAAGGCCATTGCCTACAATAAATATATAGTGATTTTGATGGTTAATTTATGTGTCAACAGATAGCTGGTAAAACATTATTTCTGGCTGTATCTGTGAGGGTGTTTCCAGATAGATTAACATTTGATTCAGTAGGTTGTGTAAAGAGATCTTTCTTTCCCAATTCAGGCAGGCATCATCCAATCCACTGAGGGCCAAAATGAAACAAAAAGATAAAGGAAGGATGTATTCTCTGTCTCTCTTCTTGAGCTGGGACATCCATATTCTCCAACCCTCAGGCACTGGAGTTCCGGGCTCTCAGATTTTTAGATTCTGGGACCTATACCAGCAGTCCCTCTGTTTCATGACTTTCAGCTTAGGACTGGGAGTTATACCATTGAGTCCCCTAGCTCTCAGGCCTATGAACTTGTAGTGAATTACATCATCAGCTTTCCTAGTTCCCCAGCCTGCAGTTGGCCCTTTGGTTGGATTTCTTGGCTTCCATAACTGTGTGAGAGCCAATTTCTATGATCTCCTCTTATATGTATCTTCAGTTGACTTTTGAACAACACAGGTTTGAACTGCATGGAGCAACTTATAATGGATTTTTTTCAACACATACTATAAATGTATTTTCTCTTTCTTATGATTTCCTTTTACTAATTAAAAAATGTATTTGCGGTACCCTGAGCCCCACTGCCCGCCTAGAGTACAGCAAGAGCAAGATAGGTCTACAGTCTGAGGAAGAAGCCTCAGGCCAGGCGAGTGCGGGAGGAGAGAGAGGGAACGAGTGAGCAGAGGTGTGATCCACACCCATGGCTGTGGAATTCCGGGTCCCCAGGAAACAGGGTGCAGAGCATGGCAGTGACAGGGCGAGATCAATCCGTATATCCACCCAGTTCAGGGATCAGTCCCTGTGCCCACCCTGTCCTGCCGGGAGCAAAGCAGGAGCACTGGGCGAACAGGCTCTGAAGCAGAAGCCTGAGACAGGGTGAGCAGGGGAAGAGGGAAAAGTGGCATGGGGAGACCCAGCATGCACTGAGAGGAAACACAGGATCCCAGGAGACAGAGCAGAGTCTTTAGCCGATACAGGGTGCGCACAGTGCCCTAAACCCAGGCAGTTTCTCCAGGAGAGCAGCAGGAGCTGCTCTGGAGCGTCTGAGGCAAAGGCCTCAGCTCAAAACAGTGGTGAGACTGGGTTTTTTTGTTTTTGTTTTTGTGAGCGTGTGCTTTCTTTTTTTTCCTCTCTTGGACAGAAAGCAAAAAAACAACTACAGAAATAAGAACCCACCCCAACCCTCCCTCAGAAACCTTGGCCCCTGGCAAGCCAGAGTCTTAGGCTGACCCCTGAATGGAGCAGTACGGTCAGATTACAGATGTATTCATATCTGCAGAGGGTCGAGAATTTCTGCCCCAGAAGAGGCTGCAAAGAGTGAGACTACTTACCCTGTCCCCAACTTTCGTGCAAGGATTGGGAGGCAAGGCAGGTTCAGCCGCTGAGGCACTAACAGACAGACTCCTGGGAGCTGGCTTTTGGCAGTGCTGAACTCTCACACTCTCCACAGCTGTCAGCAGAAAGAGTGCCCAAAGACAATCATTGAGACTTCTGGGTGTGCAGCATGACTTGGGACAGGCAAAAGCAGAAACGGCAGTGACTTTGCAAAAACTACCAATCACACCTCATAGCCACACTCATGTACAATAGACCTGCAGTGCCACAATCACTCTCAGCGTCAGGTGGCCAACTCTGTCCCCACAAGACACACAGGAATTTTTGTACAGAAGAGGACAAACTGGAGAGAGCTTGGTGGACTTTAGCCAATACCAGCACTGTTTTTTTTCTTTTTTTCCCCTTTATTGGTTGCTTGTTTTGGTTGTTTTTGTTTTTTATTTCTATTTCATTATTATCATTTTATAGCTTTCAACATAGGCATATATATGGGTATAGATAGGTGAATATATGTCCATATATATGGATGTGTAGATATATATAGAAAACTATATATATAATTCTTTTCTTTTCTTTTCTTTTTCTTTCTTTCCCACCCTCACTCTCTCTCTTCTTTTTCATTCTTTTCACTGCTCTACTTTTCCGCCTTTCCTTTTTTCTGCAAAATTTGTGGGGTTTTTTTGGTATTTCTACTTGGATTCTCGTGTATATTCTATTTTTGATTTTATGATACTTTATTTTGCTTTTCTTTTGTTCTCTTTGTGGTTGTTGTTTTGTTTTTGTTTGTTTTCTTCTTTTGTATATTTGATATTCTGTATAAGTTGACTATACATTGTTGGTTGTTTTTTTTACACGTAAAAGCATCTGGTTTCCTTTGGTGACAGTGGTGGTTGTACTTGCTAACCTGTTTTTTTGTTTGTTTTTTGTTTATTTTTTATTTTTAATTACTTTCAGGTGTACAACACAATGCAATAGTTATACTCTTTACCCCCCAAAGTGACAAAACCCCTCCACAGTTCATAACCCCACCTCTCCCTCTCCATATCGTATGTATCCACTACAATACCTTTGACTCCCTTCCACAGTATACTCCACATCCCTTGACTATCTATATATTCAGTTACATTTGGCATACAATATTATACATCAGCTTCAGGTGTACAGTGGAGCAACCAAGCCTCTACTCCATCCATGAAGTGGTCTCACCAACAAGACATGTGACCATCTGACACACCACAAAATTTTTACAACATTATTATATTCCACGAACTGTGTTTCATATCCCTGTGGCAATATTGTAGTTGTCTATTTCTGCTATCTAATCCCTTCCCCTTCCCCCTTATCTCCACCCCCCTCCCAACTAGCAACTATCAGTTTATCCTCTATATCTATGAGTCTGTTTACTTTGATTGCTCATTCAGTTTTTCAGATTCCACATATAAGTGAGATCATATGGTACTTGTCTTTCTCCGACTGACTTATTTCACTTAATATAATACTCTCCTCACAACATTATCAATTACATTCCCAGAACTGCCCCCATATCCCTGCAGCAACATTGTAGTCATCCACCTATGCTGTCCAAAACCTTCCCCATCTCCCTCATCCCCACTCCCTCCCAGCCAGCAACCATCAGTTTTTCCTTTATATCTGCTTGACATGACTTCAATCTGCTTAAATTTACTGAGACTTGTTTTGTGGCCTAACACGGTCTATCTTGGAAAATGTTCAATGTGTACTTGAGAAGAATGTATATTCTGTTTTTTCAGGGTGAGATGCTCTAAAAATATCAACGAAGTCCAGCTGGTCTAAAGTATCATTTAAGGCCCCCCTTTCTGTGTTGATATTCTGTCTAAAAGGTCTTTCCATTGGTGACAATGGGGTGTTGTCCTACTATGATAGTGTTACTGTTGATCTCTGTCTTTATGTCTGTCAAAATCTGTTATATGTAATTAGGAGTTCCTATAATGGGTTCATAGATGTTTACTAGGGTTAGCATGCCCTTGTTTGTCTTTTATTATAGTCATTTTAAAGTCTATTTTTTCCAAAATAAATATTGATACTTCAGCTTTTCTTTTTTCTCATTTCCATTTGCATGAAATATCTTATTCCATCTGTAAACAGCATATACATGTGTCCTATTTTCTTATCCACTCAGCCACTCTCTGTCTTTTGATTGGAGCATTTAGCCCATTCACATTTAAAATGATTATTGATAGGTGCATATGTATTGTCATTTTGTTATTTGTATTCCTGGTCTCCCTGGGTTAGCTTGTTTACCCCTTTCTTTTGTTTAAAAACGCCCTTTTAACATTTCTTGCAATGTTGGCTTGGTGGTAATGAATTCCTTAAGCTTATTCTTTTCTGAGAAGCTCTTTATTTTTCCTTCAATTTTAAGTGATAGCCGTGCTGGGTAGAGCAATCTTGGTTGTAGGCCTTTATTTTGTGTCACTTTGAGTATCTTCTGCCACTCCCTTCTGGCCTGCAGAGTTTCTGTAGACAAGTCAGCTTTTAGTCTAACAGGAGTTCCTTTGTACGTAACCTGCTATCTTTCTCTTGCTGCCTCTAGGATTCTGTCTCTGTCTTTAACCTTTGCCATTTTAACTCTGATGTGTCTTGGTGTGGACCTGTTTGGGTTCAGCTTGTTTGGAACCCTCTTCACTTTCTGGGCATGTATGTTGATTTCCTTCACCAGGGTAGGGAAGTTTTCAGTCATTATTTTTTTAAATACATTCTTGACCCCTTGCTTCTTCTCTTCTCCTTCTGGTATTCCCATGAGTTGAGGGTGGTTGCGCAGCATCTTGTCCTATAGGGCTCTTAAACTATTTTCATTTTTTTTTTAATTCTATGGTCCTTTTGTTGTGGCAACGGGGTGATTTCTGCTATTTTGTCTTCCAAATTGATGATCCGCTCCTCTGCTTCATCTACTGTACTGGTGATTCCTTCGATTATGCTCTTCATTTCAATTATTGTATTCTTTAGTTCTAACTGGTTGTGTTTTATGATTTCTCTGTTCTTACTTATGTCCTCACTAAGTTTGCTAAACATTCTTATCATCAGTGTTCTAAACTGTCTCTGAAAGGTTGGATCCCTCTGTTTCATTTGGTTCCATTTCTAGAGGTTTCTTCTGATCTTTTACTTGTGACATGTTTCGTTGTTTCCCCATTCTGGCTGTCGCTCTGGGATTGCTTTGATGTATTAGATAGATCTCCAGGAGAGCCCTGGCTGGATCACACAGGCACACAGCTCACAGCCTAACACTCCCAGGAAAACTCCCAGTCTCAGCCTGTCCCAATCCACCGCTCGCATTCAGGACAAGCAGCCCGACAACCAATCACCAGCCTGGAAACTCTGCAAGTGCAGTGCAGAGAGCGCTGACCGAGGCAGCTCGCGCACTCCCACCTCTCAGTGAGCAGCCTGTTGGAGCTGGACCACGCCCACCAGGTGTTTCCCTGGCAACACAGCACAAGCCATGTGGAGAGTGGGGATCCGAGGTGGCTCACACACTCCCATGTCTCAATTAGCAGCCTGTTGGAGCCGGAGGGAACCCGCCTAGTGTTTCCCTGGCAACGCAGTACAAGCCAGGCAGAGGGTGGGGATCCAAGGCCGCATGCACGGGCATGCACACACACACTTCTGCGCTAATTCCACCAGGCCAATGAGGTCCCAGACCTGACCCTGTGTGGGAGGGCCCAACCTTGACAAAACGGCGCCCTCCTGTATAACATTCACGTGCAGGCTTCACACCAGGGGAACAATGGTGCAAAAACCTCCAGCCTTTGCACCACAGGTGCTCAGTTCAGTCCGTCCCCGCAGGCTCCTGGGCCCGGCTCACACAGCTACTCCCTCCACTAGGAACCAGGTAAGTGCTCACCAGCCAGCAAGCCCGTGCGCCGGCCCCACTGATTCTCTAGACGTTCTTAGCCTCACCGAGCTGAGCAAAGAGAGTCCTCACTAATTTACTGCCAACTATCTTGGAACTTCTCTTCCCGGCAAAGGAACTCTGGGATGATGAGCTTGGTGTTTGGCTGGAGGGTTTCTCCCCCAACCAGAGAAGCCTCCCCACAGCTTCTCGCCCTCTCTCATCTCCGCCCCTCCTACCAGACTTGACGTGGCCTCCTCTTTAAGTTCTTCATGTAGTGGTTCTGTTCATCTATTGCTCCAGGACCTCCAGAGTTGAATGCTCTATAATTTGTTTGTAATTTTGGTGTGATCCTGGGAGGTAGTTAGCACAGCATATGCCTATTCCGCCATTTTACCAGAAGTCCCCTTTTTGACCTGTTTTGCTCTAAAATTGCTCTGCAGCTGCGCCCACCCAGAGAGACACAAGAATGATCATACCCAGAGGCGAACTTTAGATAAAACCAGAGCATTTCCGTGTTTGATATACAAGGGAAGTCGCTTCAGGCACAAAAACCCAAAAGGCCAAGCCTCATCAGAGTTTTCAACGCTTACACAGATTATAAACTGTGGACACTGCTAATCCTAACAACTGATCAGCCTGGTAGTCAATCCCACCTACTGACAAGCCAAAAGTAATCAAAGCTCAACTTCAATAGGAGAAAACACACAAGAAAAGGAACACCTCAGGTATACATGCACAAGAAAATAGGGAGACTGAGTAATTCAAATATTAAGGACACACACTGTATAAGTTCACCCAAAAAAGACTGAGAGACCTAGGGGATCTATCTGTTACATTGAAGCAAGCACAAAGAGTAAGGCAGAATGGGGAAACAAAGAAACACAACTGAAATAAAAGAACAGAAGAAACCTCCTCAATCAATGCAACTAGAGGAAATAGAGGTAAACAACCTATCAGAGACAGAGTTCAAAACATTGATTATTCTAATGTTTAAGGAAATTAATGAGAATATAAAGAGGATAGAAAAATCATGGAAAGCAACCAGCTAGAACTTAATGACACAATTACTGAATTATATAACAAACTTGATGGAATTACTAGCAGATTGGATGAAGCAGAGGATCAAATCAGTGACTTAGAAGACAAGATAGCAGAGATCACCCAAGTGGAACAACAAAAAGAAAGGAGAATGAAAAACATTGGAAATAGTTTAAGAGAGCTGGGTGACATTATCAAACAGAACAACAAGCATATCATTGGAATACCAGAGGGGGAGAAAAGATGCAAGGGATTGAAAACAAATTTGAAGGAATAATGTCTGAAAACTTCCCTAACTTGGCAAAGGACATTGAAATATAAGCGCAGGAAGTGCAGAGAGTCTTAACCAAGATGATCCGAAGAGGCCCACTGCAAGGCACATTATAGTGAAAATGGCAAGGGTTAAGGACAAAGACAGAATCCTGAAAGCAGCAAGGCAAAGTCAGCAAGTTACATAAAAGGGCACCCCCATAAGAGTATCAGCTGACTTTTCTACAGAAACTTTGCAGGCTAGAAGGGAGTGGCAGGAGGTTTTCAAAGTGATGAAAAACAAAGGCCTACAACTTAGATTGCTTTACCCAGCAAGGTTATCATTGAAAATTGAAGGAGAGATAAAGAGCATCCCAGAAAAGAATAAGCTAAGGGAATTCATTACCACCAAGACAGCATTGCAGGAAATGTTAAAAGAACTTCTTTAAGCATAAGAGAAAATCAACCTAATTAAGGAAGACTAGGAACACAAATAACAAAATGGCAATAGCTATGCACCTATCAATAATCACATTAAATGTAAATGGATTAAATGCTCCAATCAAAAGACATGGGGTGGCTGAATAGATAAGAAAGCAAGACCCCTGCATATGCTTTATACAAGAGACTCACCTCAGATCGAAAGAGAGACTGAAAGTAAAGGGATGGAGTAAAATATTTCATGCAAATGGAACTGAGAAAAAAGCTGAAATAGTGACACTTATATCAGATAAAATGGACTTTATATTGAAGAATATAACAAAGGACAAAGAAGGACATTTCATAATAATAAAGGGATCGATCCAGCAAGAGGACATTACCCTAGTAAACATCTATGCACCTAACATAGGAACTCCTAAATATATAAAGCAGATATTGACAGACATAAAAACAGAGATCAACAGTACACTCTCATAGTAGGGGACTTTGACAACCTGCTGGACAGATCCTCCAGACAGAAAATAAATGCAGAATCAGCGACCTTAAATGACACATTAGACCAGGGGTATTCAACTGATATTTTCAGAGCATTTCACCCCAAAGCTACAGAATATACATTCTTCTCAAGTTCACATGGAACATTTTCCAAGATAGACTACATCTTAGGCCACAAAACAAGTCTCTCAATAAATTTAAGATGATTGAAACCATTTCAAGTGTCTTCTCTGACCACAATGATATGAAACTAGAAATCAATTATAAGAAGAAATCTGGAAAGCTGACAAATACATGAAGGCTGAATAACATGCTACTAAATAGCGAGTGGGTCAAAAATGAGATCAAGGAGGAAATAAAAAGATACCTCGAGACAAACAAAAACACCATGACCCCAAATCTCTGGGATGCAGTGAAAGCAGTCCTAAGAGGGAAGTTCATAGCAGTGCAGGGCTACCTAAAGAAGCAAGAAAAATCTCAAATCAACAGGTTGTCCTCACACCTCAGGGAACTGGAAAATGAACAGCTGAAGAAGCCCAAAGGGAGTACAAGGAAAAAGATAATAAAGACTAGAGCAGAAATAAATGATATAGAGAACAAAAACACAATACAAACGATCAGTGAAACCAAGAGCTGGTTTTTTGAGAAGATAGACAAAATTCACAAACCTCTAGCCAGGCTCATCAAAAAAAAAAAACAAGAGAGAGAGAGGACTCAAATTAGTAAAATCAGGAATGAAAGAGGTGAAGTCACTACAGACACCACAGCAATACAAAAAATTTTAAGAAATTACTTTGAGCAACTATATGCCACCAAATTTGACAATCTGGAAGAAATGCATAATTTTCTAAAGCATATAACCTTCCAAAGCTAACTTGAGAAGAAAAGGAAAATCTAAATAGACTGGTTACTACCAAGGAAATTGAATCAGTAATTGACAAGCTCCCAAAAAACAAAAGCCCTGGACCAGATGGCTTCACAAATGAATTTTACCAAACATTCAAAAATGAACTATAACCAATTCTTCTCAAACTGTTCCAAAAATTCAGAAGGAGGGAAGTCTCCCAAATTCTTTCTATGAAGCCACTATCACCCTGATTTCAAAACCAGATAAAGACAGCACAAAAAAGGAAAACTACAGGCCAATATCCCTGATGAATATAGATGCAGAAATTCTCAATAAAATATTAGCAAACAGAATTCAGCAATATATTTAGAAGACATCATGATCAAGTGGGTTTCATCCCTAGGACACAAGGCTGGTTCAGCATCCGTAAATCGATTAATGTGATACACCACATCAACAAAGTGAAGAATAAAAATAACATGGTCATATTAATAGATGCAGAAAAAGCATTTGACAAAATCTAGCAGCCATTTATGATAAAAACTCTTAGAAAAGTGGGAATAGAGGGATCATATCTCAACATAATAAAGGCCATATATGATAAACCTAAAGCTAACATCATACTCAATGGGAAAAAGCTAAAACCATTCCCCTTAAGATCAAGAATAAGACAAGGCTGTCCACTTTCTCTACTTTTATTCAACATAGTTCTGGAAGTTCTAGCCTCAGCAATCAGACAAGAAAAAGAAATAAAAGGCATCCAAATTGGCAAGGAAGAAGTAAAATTGTCATTTTATGCAGATGACATGATACTATATATAGAGAACCCCAAAGACTCCATCAAAAAACTATTGGAACTGATAGATGAATTCAGTAAGGTAGCAGGATACAAAGTCAATATTCAGAAATCAGTTGCATTTGCATATACCAATAATACACTATCAGAAGAGAAATTAAGAAAACAGTTCCATTTACAATTGCTTCAAACACTATAAAATACCTAGGAAAAAATTTAACCAAAGTAAAAGATCTGTACTCAGAAAATTATAAGACACTGAAGAAAGAAATAAAAGAAGATACAAATAATTGGAAACACCTACCATGCCCATGGATAGGAAGAATTAATATAGTTAAAATGTCCATACTGCCTAAAGCAATATATAAATTCAATGCAATTCCTATCAAACTACCAAAGACCTTTTTCACAGAAAGAAAACATAATCCTAAAATTTATATGGAACCATAAAATACCCTGAATAGCCTCGGCACTCCTGAGAAATAAGAGCGAAGTCGGGGGTATCACACTACCAGACATCAAAACATACTACCAGTCTACAGTAATCAAGACAGTATGGTACTGGCATAAAAACAGGCATGTAGATCAGTGGAACAGAATGGAGAACCCAGAAATAAATCCATATATATATGCACAGTTAATCTATGACAATAGAAGCAAGAATTTACACTGGGGTAAATTTAGACTATTTAATAAATGGTGCTGGGAAAATTGGACTGACACATACAAAAAAATGAAACTGGACCATCTCCTCACGCCATATACAGGAACAAATTCAAAATGGATTAAAGACTTAAATGTAAGACCTGAAACCATACAACTCCTAGAAGAAAAGATAGGGAGTAAATTTTCAATCACTCTGAGCAATATTTTTACTGATACATCCCCTTGGGCAAGGAAAATAAAACAAAAATAAACATATGGGATTATATCAAACTTAAAAAGTTTTTTCACAACAAACGAAACCATCAATAAAACAAAAAGGAAGACTACTGAATGGGAGAAGATATTTGTCAATGATATATCTGATAAGGGGTTAATATCCAAAATTTATAAAACACTCATGAAACTCAACACCAAAAAAACAAACAACTCAATCAAAAAATGGGCAGAGGATATGAAGAGACATTTTTTCTAAAGAGGACATACACATCGCCAACAGCATATGAAAAAATTTTCAAACTCACTGATCCTTAGGAAAATGCAAATAAAAACCACAATGTGATACCACCTCACTCTGGTCAAAATGGCTCTCATCAATAAATAAACAAACAACAAGTGCTGGTGAGGCTGTGGGGATAAGGGAACCCTGCTGCACTGTTGGTGGAATTGCACATTGGTGCAGCCACTATGGAAGTCAGTATGGAGGTATCTCAAAAAACTGGAAATTAAACTACCTTTTGACCCAGCAATTCCATCCTAGGTATTTATCCTGAAAAACCCAAGACACTAATTTGAAAAAATATATGCACTCCTATGTTCACTGCAGCGCTATTTACAATAGCCAAGACTTGGAAACAATCAAAATGCCCATCGGTAGATGACTGGATTAAGAAACTGTGGTACATTTATACAATGGAGTATTATGCACCTATAAAGAAGAATGAAATCGTACCATTTGCAACAATATGGATGGACCTAGAGAACATTATACTAAGTGAAATAAGTCAGTCAGAGATACAAATACCATATGATCTCACTTATATGTGGAATCTAAAGAATTGAATAAACGAGCAATGTAAACAGAAATAATCTTAGAGACACAAAGGAAAAACTGATGAGGGCTAGATGGGAAGGGGGTGGGCATGAGGGAGAAGGGGAAGAGACGGGTCATCATAAACTGGTAACTACAATATTATCGCAGGGATAGAAGGGACAGTTTAGGGAATATAATCAATAATGTTGGAAATATTTTTTAGGGGACCAGATGGACTCATGTCTTGTTAGGGAGACCACTTCATGGACAGTGTAGAGGCCTGACCACTGCATTGCACATCTGAAGCTACCACTGAATAATATTAGATGTTAACTATAATTTAACACATATATAGTCATGGGACGTGGAGTATACTGGGGGAGGAAGTCAATGTAATTGTAATAGATATGTATGATATCGGGGTGATGAGGCATTGGAGGTGGGAGGGGGGAATCACTTTGTAAGGGGTGAAAAGGATAACTATTGCATTGTTTTGTACATCTGTAACTAATAATTTTTTCAAAAAGTACAATAGGGGTGACTTCTCACCAAAAACAGCGGCTTAAAGTTTTAAGTGTCAATTTAAGGGATCTAAATGGATGCAGTCTAAAGGGTGGCTTACCATAATTTTTTGCTTTTGCATTCTTTCTTGATAACAAAGAAATGTTTCTTTTTCTTTGAAAATGTTTGTAGTAAAACATACCATTCTAACAACAACCACAACAAAAAATAAGAATAATAAAAAAATAAAACCCCTCGAAGGACAACATGTTGCCTTGGAGCTGATGGGTCCTGGAAAAACACAATGTTCCCTCCCCTCCCCCAATTCCCCAACACTGTTCCCCTCCCGAATTCCCCAATTTAAAAAATCTTTAAAAATAAAATAAACAATAAAAATAAATAATAAAAATGTATTTGTTTGATTTTATGTTATTAAATTTATTGGGATAACATTCATTAATAACATTCTATAAATTTCAGTTGTACAACTTTATAGTATGACATCTGTATATTCTATTGTGTGCTCACCACCTGAAGTCTAGTCTCCTTCTGTCACCATATATTTGAAACCCTTTACCCTCTTCGTTTTCCCCCTAGTCCCCTTTCTTTCTGGTAACCACAGTTCTGTTGTGTGTATCCGTGAATTTGTTTGTTGCTTTTTGTTCTCTATCCCACATATCAGTGAAATCCTGTCATTCTTGTCATTTTTCCTCTTACTTATTTCCTTTAGCATAATACTCTCAAGGTCCATTCATATTGTTGCAAATGACAGTATTTCATCTTTTTTTATGGCTTAGTAATAGTACATTGTATATATGTACTGAATCATGATTTTCTGTCTCTTTTTTTAAAATATTGGGGAATTGGGGGAGGGGAACAGTGTTGGGGAATTGGGGAAGGGGACCAGCCAAGTTTTTGTTCTTTAATCTTAGTTGTGGAGGGTGCTAGTCGCCATCTGGCTGCCCATAGACAGCTCTTAGCTTCTTCTTCTTTTTTTTTTTTTTTAAGATTTTATTGGGGAATTGGGGGAGGGGAACAGTGTGGGGGAACCGGGGAAGGGGAACAGACAAGTTGCTGTCCTTTTGTTCTTCAGTCTAGTTGCGGAGGACGTTGCTTCACTGGCCCATGTTGGTATGGTCATTGCGCTCTTCCCGGATGAGACAGCTTGGTCGCCAGCCTCTGGATGGTAGCTCACCATGGCTATTGGCAGCTCACGCTGGCTGCCGGCCACTCACGCTGGTTGCCGGCCAATCACTGTATCCTATGGCAGCCCACTGCAGCAGGGGCTGCAGCCTACACCGTCACCGGGGCTAGTACAGCCCAGCTCCAGGTGGAGCTGTTGTTAGCTGTAGAGGGCAGTGTCACTGGCCCTCATTCATGGGATCCGAACGGGGGCCACTGGCATCCCAAAATCAGCTCTTAACCAATGCACCACTCAGTCGGCCTGGCAGCTCTTAGCTTCTAAGCTTAAGGTTCTGTGTTCAATCTTAGTTGCGGGTGGGTGTAGCCATTATCCCATGTGGGAGTTGAACCAGAAGCCTTGTTGTTAAGAGCACACGCTCTGTCCACTGAGCCATCCGGGTGGAGCTCAGCTCAAGATGATGAGTTCAGTATTTGAACTCACCATCGAACAGGCAGTTTTGTTGTTAAGAGCAAATGCTCTCACTAGCTGAGCCATCCTGCCACCTGTTGGCTTTCAGTGGCAGCTCAGCTCAGGCGCAGTATCACTGGCCCATGTGGGGATCAAACTGGTGGCCTTGTTCAGAGCTCTTAACTAACTGAGCTATTCTGCTGGCCCTCTTGTGATTTTCTTAACACTTTCTTTTCTCTAGCTTACTTTTTTTTTTTGTAAGAATACAGTATATAATACATAAAACATTCAAAATATGTGTTAGTCAACTGTTTATGTTATCAGTAAGGCTCTGGTCAATAGTAAGCTATTAGTAGTTAAGTTTTTGGGGAGTTAAAAGTTATATGCCAATTTTCACTTACATGGGGGAATTGGCACCTCTAACCCCTGCATTGTTCTAGAGTCAAGCGTGTGCATGTGTGTGTGTGTGTGTGTGTGTGTGTGTGTATACAGTTTTGTTTCTCTGGAAAACCGAGACTGCTAGTAACTTTGTTGAGTTTTACACTTATTAAATAAAGGTGCCGTCTCATAATTTTTAAATTCTAAAACTGAATTTAAGACATATTTTTGGAACCACAATAATAATCAACCTAATACTTCAAATTGACCGGGCACAGGAACATTTCCAGTTGAAAATCATTGAAGATAAAGAATTTATACTATACAAAGTTTTGTGAGGATAATCACTATAAATTTTATTTAAAGTTCAACACTATGAATAAAAATCAACTAGAACATGGGTAGCACTTGTCCAGATAATTTAGGGAAGAATAGTTGCTATCAAAAAGCAATTATGAGCAGTGCAGGGGGTGGGGTTGGGGGATGTCAGGGGTGAGGACAGCAGTGTACTGTTACCAATTGTTCATACTAAACAATCACACTGTGTTCTACTTTTGTTTTTCCCTCCTCAACAGTCCAAATATTGTCACCTGGATGAATTTGGTTGGGAAAAACTGTATTTGTAAATACAATATTGTGGTATAGAATTTTATTTTCCAAAAGGAGCTATTTTAACCAGGAGAAATTAATCCAGTTCCTAGATTTTCTTTTAATTTTACCATTGACCAGAGATTATTTTTAAGCATGTCTCCATTTCTCATTCATTATCAAAATGGACATCAAAATGGATTAAAGAATTGAAAAAGAAGTTTCACCCTATAATGAAATAACTCACAATTTACTGATTTCGCTTTTTACTGGAGCCATTAAAAGAGCCACACAATTACATCATCATCTAGTTTACTCCTCAGATGTTACACATGACTATAAGCCACCACACTTGTTCAATTTCTTACCTTAATAGAGCATTATCCTGTGCTGCATAAATGCATACATAAAAATAAAAGCATGTAATGAAAACATGAATGCAAATGTACAGTTTGCAATCTTAAGAATAAGGTAATCAAGAATACCCTTAATTGGAGACAACTGTTTTTCTGCTCAGAGACTGTATATACAAAATGTTTTTGATTTTGAAAAATAATCAAAATTACAACATCCTACAAAGATAATATGGACTAGTGTGGGAAACATATACTTGACTTCACTGCCATTTTCCATCAGGACAGAAAGCCTAAGTTTCTTAACAATTTTACCCTTCCTAAACCAATGGAAATGCAGGGTGATCCAGATACAACTATAAGTTATCTAATTTGTAGGCAATTGGTGAGCTCTGCTATGGCACATATTTCTCCATCTTAATGCCTTTTCCCCCAAAGAAGCAAATGAGGAGAAAGATAAAACCCTGAGAAGGATAATTCAGGTAGTGGGGGAAGGGCAGGTGGGAACAGTAATA
Organism: Aselliscus stoliczkanus; assembly: GCA_033961575.1. Classification (NCBI taxonomy): domain Eukaryota; kingdom Metazoa; phylum Chordata; class Mammalia; order Chiroptera; family Hipposideridae; genus Aselliscus; species Aselliscus stoliczkanus. The sequence continues at coordinate 129,962,923 of CM066735.1, forward strand.
ATTAATAATTTAATAATTTAAACATGCTCTCCAAAGCTGAGTGCCTGATAGGCTGCCTATGTTTTGCCACCTTGGAGGCAGGTGTGAGCCAAGAAAGACATTCTGGGAAGTTAACAGAGTCCCTTTGGGAAAATTCTGATAAAAGGAACTATTAAGTGGAGCTTCCAAGGGTCTAACTGAAGTCCTATGTTCTTTTTAAAACAAAACAAAAATCACACAATTTGGACATTTTTGTTGGAGTACATGCTAGCAATTAAATATGTATTTGTCTAGTGGAGCAGAAACTATAATTCTCTCTTAACCTTTTAAATTCTGTTATCTGGCATGTTTAAATCATAGGATGTCACTTAATATAAGTGTAAATTCGATGTAAGTGTCATGAATGAATCTGCCAAGATCGTCACCCCTCCCTAGGAGTTGGCACAAGACTTGGTATAGAATATGTCCTCGTGTTGAATAAATATATTCTCATATTTCTGGATACACTCATGCAATACACTTATAACTCAGCTTTAAAGCTGAAAGGAGGCGAGACTTCCAGTAAAATGGCGGAAAAGACAGACGCTGTGCTAACTACCTCCCAGGATCACACCAACATTATAAACAAAATATAGAGCATTCAACCCTGGAGGTCCCTGGAACACTAGATGAACAGAACCGCTAAGTGAAGAACTTAAAGAGGGGGCCACGTCGGGTCTGGTAGGATGGGCAGAGATGAGAGAGGTGAACCACGTGAGGGAAGCCCCAGCTGTGGGGAGGCTTCTTCGATTGGAGGAGACACCCTCTGGCCGCATACCAAGCTCACCAGCGCAGAGTTCCTTTGCCGGGAAGAGAAGTTCCAAGATAGCTGGCAGTAAATTAGTGAGGACTCTCTTTGCTCAGCTCTGTGAGGCTGAAAGCGGCTTGAGAATCAGTGGGGCCGGTGCATGGGCTTGCTCGCTGGTGAGCACTTACCTGGTTCCTGGTGGAGGGAGTAGCTGTGTGAGACGGACCCAGGAGCCTGTGGGGACAGACTGAACTGAGCACCTTTGGTGCAAAGGCTGGAGGTTGTTGGACCATTGTTCCCTTGGTGTGGAGCCTGCATGCGAGTGGCGTAAGGAGGACGCCATCTTGTCAGGGTTGGGCCCTCCCACAGAGGATCAGGTCCGGGACCTCATTGGTCTGGTGGAATTGGCGCAGAAGTGCATGTGTGCGTGTGCGTGCTCGCAGGCAGCCTTGGATCCCCACCCTCCGACCAGCTTATACTACGTTGCCAGGGAAACGCTGGGCGGGTTCCCTCCGGCTCCAACAGACTGCTCACTGAGACCCGAGGGTGCGCGAGCTGACTCGGATCCCCACCCTCCACACGGATTATACTGCATTGCCAGGGAAACAACTTGGTGGGCTTGCTCTGGCTCCAATAGGCTGCTTACTGAGATGCAGGAGTGCGCAAGCCACCTCAGGTCCCGGCTCTCCACACTGAGCTTGCAGAGTTGCCAGGCTGGTGATTGGTTGTCGGGCTGCTCAGCCTGATCTGCAAGCAGCTGATTGGGACAGGCTGAGACTGGGAGTTTTCCTGGGAGTGTTGGGCCATGAGCTGTGTGCCTGCATGATTCAACCAGGGCTCTCCTGGTGATCTATCTAATACATCAAAGCAATCCCAGAGTGAGAGCCAGAATGGGAAAACAATGAAACATGTCACAAGTAAAAGATAAGAAGAAACCTCTAGAAATGGAACCAAATGAAACAGAGGGATCCAAACTTTAAGAGACAGAGTTTAGAACACTGATGGTAAGAATGTTTAACAAACATAGTGAGGACATAAGGAAGGATAGAGAAATCATAAAAAACAAATAGAACTAAAGAATACAATAACTAAAATGAAGAACACACTCCAAGGAAACACCAGTAGAGTAGATGAAGCAGAGGAGCGGATCAGCGATTTGGAAGACAAAATAGCAGAAATCATCCAGTTGGAACAACAAAAAGACCAAAGAATAAAACACAATGAAAATAGTTTAAGAGCCCTATGGGACCAAATGCTGGACAACCACCTTTGACTCATAGGAATACCAGAAGGAGAAGAGAAGAAGCAAGGGGTCAAGAATGTATTTGAAAAAATAATGACTGAAAACTTGCCTACCCTGGTGAAGGAAATCAATATACATGCCCAGGAAGTGAAGAGGGTTCCAAACAAGCTGAACCCAAACAGGTCCACACCAAGACACATCAGAGTTAAAATGGCAAAGGTTAAAGACAGAGACAGAATCCTAGAGGCTGCAAGAGAAAGACAGCAGGTTACATACAAAGGAACTCCTGTTAGACTAAAAGCTGACTTGTCTACAGAAACTCTGCAGGCCAGAAGGGAGTGGCAGGAGATATTCAAAGTGAATATCTTTGAATAAAGGCCACAAAATAAAGGCCTACAGCCCAGAATGCCCTACCCAGCACTGTTATCACTTAAAATTGAAGGAGAAATAAAGAGCTTCTCAGAAAAGAATAAGCTTAAGGAACTCATTACCACCAAGCCAGCTTTGCAAGAAATGTTAAAAGGGCTTTATTAAACCAAAGAAAGGGGTAAACAAGCTAACCCAGGAAGACCAGGAATGCAAATAACAAAATGGCAATACATATGCACCTACCAATAATCATTTTAAATGTGAATGGGCTAAATGCTCCAATCAAAAGACAGAGAGTGGCTGAGTGGATAAGAAAATAGGACACATGTATATGCTGTTTACAGATGGAATAAGATATTTCATGCAAATAAATGGAAATGAGAAAAAGAAAAAAGCTGGAATACCAATATTTATTTTGGATAAAATAGACTTTAAAATGACTACAATAAAAGACAAAAAAGGGCACTATAACCCTAATAAACATCTATGCACCCAACATAGGAACTCCTAATTACATATAACAGATTTTGACAGACATAAAGACAGAGATCAATAGTAACACTATCATAGTAGGGGACTTCAACACCCTGTTGTCACCAAAGGACAGACGTTTTATACAGAAAATCAACACAGAAAGAGGGGCCTTAAATGATACTTTAGACCAGCTGGACTTCGTTGATATTTTTAGAGCATCTCACCCTGAAAAAACAGAATATACATTCTTCTCAAGTACACATTGAACATTTTCCAAGATAGACCACGTTAGGCCACAAAACAAGTCTCAGTAAATTTAAGAAGATTGAAGTCATATCAAGCAGATATAAAGGAAAAACTGATGGTTGCTGGCTGGGAGGGAGTGGGGATGAGGGAGAGGGGGATGGTTTTGGACAGCGTAGGTGGGTGACTACAATGTTGCTGCAGGGATATGGGGGCAGTTCTGGGAATGTAATTGATAATGTTGTGAGGAGACTATTATATTAAGTGAAATAAGTCAGTCGGAGAAAGACAAGTACAATATGATCTCACTTATATGTGGAATCTGAAAAACTGAATGAACGATCAAAGTAAACAGACTCATAGATATAGAGGAAAAACTGAGGTTGCTAGTTAGGAGGGGGGTGGGGATAAGGGGCATGGGGAAGGGATTAGACAGCATAAATAGACAACTACAATATTGCTACAGGGATATGAAACACAGTTCAGGGAATATAATAATGTTGTAAAAACTTTGTGGCATGTCAGACAGTCACATGTCTTGTTAGGGAAGACTACTTCATCGATGGAGTAGAGACTTGATCACTGCAGTGTACACCTGAAGCTGATGTTGCATAATATTTTATGCCAAATGTAACTGAATATATAGATAGTCAAGGGATGTGGAGTATACTGTGGAAGGGAGTCAAAGGAATTTTAATAGATATGTATAATATGGGGGGAGTGGGGTGACGAACTGGGGGAGGAGAGTTCACATTGGGGGGTAAAGAGTATAACTATTGCATTATGTTGTACACCTGAAACTAATAAAAAAAATAAAATAAAAAACGCTGAGAGGAATGTTAGTTAAAAATAGTTTTGTGTAATTCCTCACATTTTGCAAAATTGAGGGCTAGAGAAGCGGAAAAATACACATGTTAAAACCCTGTGGAATATCAAACATGTGGATAGAAGAAAAGAAAAAATATGAAGTCAGGTGTTCTGTCACCGAGATGAGTGCTCTTTTACTATTTTATACTTCATAGTCATGCGGGTTTGAAAACATCACTTTATGTGCCAAATGCTTATATGTTAAATCTTCTAAAATGCATACTTTCTCAAATAAATGATTTTCTTCACTTCTGGTCAGTGGATTTTGCTTGCATATCACACCCTAAACTCTCCAAAATGTGGGTCATATGCTGAGGATCAAAAATACTGCAGCTTCATAAATGGCCTTTTGAATCTCAAGTCTAGATTCTGCCACTGTCACTGCCTGACCTTTACCAAATCACTTCAACATCAGCACATTTCATGTCATGAAAAAACATCCTATTCTGTTATCATTATCATCATTGTCAGAGTGTCAGAAACATTAATTTGTGGTTTTAGATGATGAGTTTTATATTTCATTAATTCATGCATTCATTCATTCATTCATTCAGCCTCTACTGTGTATCTAGCACTGGATGCAGTAGGCAAGGCAGATAAGTAGGCAGATATATAATAAAAAATTATAATCAAGTGAGAGAAGAATTCATTGAAGGTGCAAAGTATATAGCATCCACAAGGGGTGGGATTTGTAGCATGAAGAATTCATGGGAAGGTAAACAGACAGTAGATATGGATGACAAGTCAGGACACTCAGGCAAAGGTAAGGTATGGAGCCTGAGAACATCTCTACAAGGTAGGCGTGGTGAGCATGTCAGATCCTGCTGGGGAACTAACTGCACCCTGCTCCCACTAACAATTTATTGGGTTCTTGGAAAAGACATGACATATTTTTCTGTTTTTCATTGCAAAAATGCATCATGACTTTTCTGACAACCCAACAGAAGACGATTTCAGATAAGATGGAGCAGAGAATTAGAGCTAGTATAGTAGGAGAATCCAGATGGTACAGGATCTCCTGTGACACACCAAAAACAATTAGATTTTTTTTTCTTTTTTAGTATTTAATATGATGCCATGGAATGGAGTAGATGATCTTAAAGTTCATTCTGGAAACCACTTGGAAGTTGGAATATAGGAAGGAGTTAAGACAGGGCAGAAAAAAGAAGACAAAAAAAATCAGTCCAGAGACTTCTGGTAAGATGGCAGAATAGACAGATGCTGTGCCAACTGCCTCTCAGTTTCACACCAAAATTACAAATAATTTATACAACATTCAATCTCTGAAGTCTCCTGAACACTAGATGAACAGAACCTCTAAATGAAGGACTTAAAGAGGAGGCCACATCAAGCCTGGTGATTTATCTAATACATTGAAGCATTCACAGAGCAACAGCCAGAATGAAGACACAAAGAAACATGTTCCAAGTAAAAGATCAGAAGAAACCTCTAGAAATTAAACTAAATGGAACAGTGGAATCCAACCTTTAAGAAACAGAGTTTAGAACACTGATGATAAGAATGCTTACAGAACTTAGTGAGGAAATAAAGAAGCATAGGGAAATCATAAAAAAACAACCGGTTAGAACTAAAGAATACAACTGAATGAAGAACACACTAGAAAGAATCACCAGTAGATTAGATAAAGCAGAGGATTGGATCAGTGATTTAGAAGACAAAATAGCAGAAATCACCCATTGAAACAACAAAGAACAAAACAATAAAAAACCATGAAAATAGTTTAAGAGACCTGTGGGACAAGACCAAATACAACACCTCCACATCATAGGAATACCAGAAGGAGAAGAGAAAAAGCAAGGGATTGAGAATGTATTTGAAGAAATAATGACTGAAAACTTCCCTACTCTAGTGAAGGAAATTGACATACAAGCCCAGGAAGGGCAGAGAGTTCCAAACAAGCTGAACCCAAATAGGCCCACACCAAGACACATCATATTTAAAATGGCGAAGTTAAAAACAAAGACAGAATCCTAAAAGCAGCAAGAGAAAGACAGCAGGATACATACAAAGGAAATCCTGACTTTTCTACAGAAACTGAAGAAGGGAGTAGCAGGAGATACTCAAAGTGACACAAAATAAAGGCCTACAAGCAAGATTGCTCTACCCAGCACGGCTATCACTTAAAATTGAAGGAGAGATAACGAGCTTCTCAGAAAAGAATCAACTTAAGGAATTCATTACTACCAAGTCAGTATTGCAGGAAATGTTAAAAGGTCTTTTTTTAAACGGGAAAACAAGCTAACCCAGGAAGACAAGACATACAAATAACAAAATGGCAATACCTATGCACCTATCAATAATCACTTTAAATGTGAACGGGTTAAATGCTCCAATGAAAAGACATAGAGTGGCTGAGTGGGTAAGAAAACAGGACCCATGCATATGCTGTCTACAAAAGACTCATCTCAGACCAAAAGACACACACAGACTGAAAGTAAAGGTATGGAATAAGATATTTCACACAAGTGGAACTGAGAAAAATGTTGGAGTAGCAATACATATTTCGGACAAAATAGACTTTAAAATGAAGACTACAATAAAAGACAAAGAAGGACACTACATAATAATAATGGGGTCGATGCAACAAAAGGACATACCCTGGTAAATATCTATGCACACGACATAGGAGCTCCTAAATATATAAAACAGATTTTGACAGACATAAAGAAAGAGATCAAAAGTAACATGATCATAGTAGGGGACTTCAACACCCCCATTGTCACCAATGGACAGATCCTCCAGACAAAAAACCAACATGGACACAGTGGCCTTAAATGACACTTTAGACCAGCTGGATTTAATTGATATTTTTAGAGCATTTCACCCCAATGCAACAGAATATACATTCTTCTCAAGTGCACATGGAACATTTTCCAAGATAGACCCCTTGTTAGGCCACAAAACAAGTATCAATAAATTTAAGAAGATTGAAATTATATTAAGAGTCTTCTCTGACCATAATGCTATGAAACTAGAAATCAATTAAAAGAAGAAACCTGGAAACCACTCAAATACATGGAGGCTGAATAACATGCTACTAAATAGGGAATGGGTCAAAAATGAGATCAAGTAGGAAATTAAAAGATACCTTGAGACAAACAAAAATGAAAACACCATTACCCAAAACTCTGGGATGCAGCAAAAGCAGCCCTAAGAGGCAAGTTCATAGCAGTGCAGGCCTACCTAAAGAAGGAAGAAAATCTCAAATCAACAGGTTATCCTTATATCTCAGGGAACTGGAAAAAGAATAGCAAAACAAGCCCAAAGGGAGCACAAGGAAGGAAATAATAAAAACCAGAGCAGAAATAAATGAAATAGAGACCAAAAAAAAACAACACAATATAAAAGATCAATGAAACCCAGAGTTGGTTTTTTGAAAAGATAAACAAAATTGACAAACCCTTAGCCAGACTCCCCAAGAAAAAGAGAGAAAACCCAAATAAATATAATCAGAAATTAAAGAGGAGAAATGACAACAAATACCACTTAAATATGGAAAATTTTAAGAAAATACTATGAGCAACTATATGCCAACAAATTCGACAATCTGGAAGAAACGGATAATTTTCTAGAAGCATACAATCTACAAAGTCTGAACCAAAAAGAAACATAAAGTCTGAACTGGCTGATTACTACCAAAGAAATTGAATCAGTAATCAACAAGCTTCCAACGAACAAAAGTCCTGGACCCTCATAGGTGAATATTACAAAACATTCAAAAAAGAATTAACACCTATTCTCAAACTTTTCCAAAAAATACAGAAGGACGAAAGGTTCCCAAGCACATTTTATGAGGCCAGTATTACTCTGATCCCCAAATCAGACAAAGATAGTATCAAAAAGGAAAACTACAGGCCGATATCCCTAATGAACATAGATACAGAAATTCTCAACAAAATACTAGCAAACCGAATTCCGCGTCACAATAAAAAGATCATACACCATGATCAAGTGAGATTCATTCCTGGTATGCAAGGTAGGTTCAAATTCCACAAATCATTTAATGTAATACATCACATTAACAAAATGAAAAATAAAAATCATATGATCATATCAATAGATGCAGAAAAAATATTTGACAATATCCAGCAGCCATTTATGATAAAAACTCTTAGCAAAATGGGAATAGTGGGATCATATCTCAACATAAAAAAGGCCATATATGATAAGCCCACAGAAAACATCATACTCTATGGGGAAAGGCTAAAAGCTTTCCCCTTAAGATCAGGAAGAAGACAGGGATGCCCATTTTCACCACTTGTATTCAACATAGTTCTGCAAGTTCTAGCCACAGCAATCAGACAAGGAAATTAAATAAAAGGCATCCAAATTGGAAAGGAGGAAGTAAAATTGTCACTATATGAAGATGACATGATACTATATATAGAGAATACCAAAGGCTCCCCAAAAACACTGTTAGAAATGATAAATGAATTTAGTGAGGTAGCAGGATACAAAATTAATATTCAGAAATCAGTTGCATTTGTATACACCAATAATAAACTATCAGAAGAAATCAGAAAATCAATCCCTTTTACAATTGCTTCAAAAACAATAAAATATCTAGGAATCAATTTAACTAAAGAAGTAAAAGACCTGTACTCAAAATATTATAAGACACTGAAGAGAGAAATCAAAGAAGATACAAATAAATGGAAATATACATACCATGTTCATGGATAGACAGAATTAATATAGTTAAAATGCCAATACTACCTAAGGCAATATATAGATTCAATGCATTTCCAATCAAACTACCAAGGACATTTTTCTTAGAAATAGAACATACAATTTTAAAATTTATATGGAACCATGAAAGACCCCGAATAGCCATGGCAATGTTGAGAAATAAGAACAAAGTGGGAGGTATCATGCTACCTGACATCAAAACATACTACAAAGCTGGCCGAGTGGTGTGGAGGTTAAGCGCTGGCCTGGGAAGCCAGCGGTCCCGGTTCGGTCCCACATATGAGGGCCAGTGACACTGCCCTCAAAAAAAACAAAACAAAACAAACAAAAAACATACTACAAGTCTACAGTAATCAAAACAGTATGGTACTGGCATAAAAATAGACACATAGACTAATGTAACAGAATGGAGAGCCTAGAAATAAATCCATCCATATACAGTCATTTAATCTATGACAATTGAAGCAAGAATTTACATTGGAGTAAAGATAGTCTATTTAATAAATGGTGCTGGGAAAATTGGACTGATACTTGCAAAAACATGGACCACTACTTACATTATATATGAGAACAAACTCAACATGGATTAAAGACTTAAATGTAAGACCTGAAACCATAAAACTCCTAGAAGAAAACGTAGGGAGTAAATTTGCAGACATCACCCTCAGTAATATTTTTACTGATATATCCCCTCAGGCAAGGGAAATAAAAGAAAAAACGAACATATGGAATTACATCAAACTTAAAAGTTTTTCACAGCAAAGGAAATCATCAATAAAACAGAAAGGCAGCCTATTGAATGGGAGAAGATGTTTGCCAATGATATATCTGATAAGGGGTTAATATCCAAAATTTATAAAACACTCTTGAAACTCAACGCCAAAAAAACAAACTACCCAATTAAAAAATGGGCAGAGGATATGAAGAGGCATTGCTCTAAAGAGGACATACAGATGGCCAACAGGCATATCAGAAAATGTTCAACCTCACTAATCATCAGAGAAATGCAAATAAAAACCACAATGAGATACCACCTCACTCCAGTCAGAATGGCTATCTTCAATAAATCAACAAACAACAAGTGTTGGCGAGGGTGTGGAGAAAAGGGAACCCTGATGCACTGTTTGTAGCACTGCAAATTTGTGCAGCCATTATAGAAATCAGTATGGTGGTATCTCAAAAAACTGGAAATGGAACTACCGTATGACCCAGCAATTCTACTCTTGAGTATCTACCCAGAGGAATCCAAGATGCTAATTCAAAAAAATATGTGCACCCCTATGTTTATTGCAGCACTATTTACAATAGCTAAAACTTGGAAACAATTGAAATGCCCACTGGTATATGACTGGATTAAGAAACTCTGGTACATTTATACAATGGAGTATTACTCTGCTGTAAAGAAGAATAAAATCATATCATTTGCATAATTATATGGATGGACCTAGAGACTATTATGTTAAGTGAAATAAGTCAGTCGGAGAAAGACAAATATATAATCTCACTTATATGTGGAATCTAAAAAACTAAATAAATGAGCAAAATAAACAGAAACAGTTTCACAGATATAGAGGAAAAACTGATGGTTGCTAGTGGTGAGGGAGGTGAGGATGAGGGAGAAGGGGAAGGGCTTGGACAGCATAAATAATTAACTACAATATTGCCACAGGGATATTAAAGACAGTTCAGGGAATATAATTAATACTGTTGTTAATATTTTGTGGAGTGTCAGATGGTCACATGTCTTGTTAGGGAGACCACTTCAGGGATAGAGTAGAGGCTTGATCACTGCACTATACACCTGAAGCTGATGTTGTATAGTATTGTATGCCAACTATAATTGAATATATATATATATTGAATATATATATATATTCAATATATATATATCACAGGATGTGGAGTATAGTATGGAATAGAGTTAAGGGAATTGTGATACATATGTATGATATGGGGGGGAGTGGGGTGGCGAATTGGGGAGGGGAGGTTGTCACGTTGAGGGGTAAAAAGTATAACTATTGCACTGCATTGTACATCTGAAACTAAGTTTTTTTTTCAAGTTTTATTTCATAATAAAAGAATTCAAGGGGCCGGCCGAGTGGCATGGTGGTTAAGCGCTGGCTTGGGAAGCCAGCGGCCCCGGTTCGGTCCCACATATGAGGGCCAGTGACACTGCCCTCAAACAAACAAAAAAAAACAAAACAAAACAAAACAAAAAAAAAAGAATTCAAAAATAAATCAAGCCAAGTATGTCTCTAAGATCTGCCTCTCCAACAAGATTGGAAGTGAGGCCAGAGTTTATGTCATACTTAATAGACCAAATATCTGGCATACTGTAGGTACTCAGTAAAAATTTTGTTAAACTAATGAGCATAGAACTGTATTTCAGTGTCTCTGTAGAAGGAATATATTCCTTAATTAGGTCACAGAGGCTGAAAATTTCAATATCTCTTTTGAACTATAAATTAGATTTTTAATCATTATAAGGGACAGAACAAGGGCAAAAATGGAAACAAAAGGTATATTTCTTTTTCTAATGAAGCACAGTTGATAGCAACAATCCCTTAAATACAGTACATGTGAGGAAACTACCATTTTCTTCCAGCAAGGAAAGGGGAAACCCGTTGTACTTAAATTAGAAAAGATAGTGCTACAAAGACTTAGAATACAATGCTACTTACATTACAAAGATAGCTGATGGGGTAATTTTGGTGAAGTTGAGACTTTGCTTTCATGATGATCAAAGTCTGCACAATCATTGCTTCTGTCAATCTAGTCATCAAGATGGTCCACAAGGTCTCCTGCACTAAGTCCCAGGAGGCCATCCTGAGGGCCACAGGGGTGTAATCAGAGTAATGGCTCCTCAGCTGTTCAGGGACAGGCATGGGAGGCTCTAGCTACTGGTGTTGAAACCAGAGCCTAGCCAGTCTTGCAGAAAGTTTACTTACAGGGATGAGAAAATAACACTAATAAACGTTATTCTTTCCTAAATACTGATCATGTCCAAGGAAATGTGCTTAACATCTTAAAAGCATCATCTCCCTTAGGCCTCAAAACAACCCATGAAGTAGAGGACATTATTTACCCCCAGTTTACAAGTGGGACAACTGAGGCTTGGAGAAGTTAAATAATTTTCCCAAGGTCTTATAGCTAGGGAGTAGCAGAATCAGACTTGAACCCATGCCCAGATATCTGACCCTTTATCCCATCTTCTTTAACCATGATTATAGTTGGTCTTAGCAAATAATAATGATGTTCTTTTTGGCAACAGTTGGCTACTTACTTTGAGCCTCAGTCTTTTTTGTTGCTGTTGAGATCAGAAGTAACCTTGTGAGATGGGTAAAGCATGGATTATGGTAACCCTCTGACAAACTTAGGGACTCATACTCTCAGCATGGCATAGCCCTGAGGAGGGTTAGCAACAGAATTGTTTGGATTCAAATTAAATTTGAGTTAGGTCATGGTTATATGACCCTGAAAAAACTTGCTTTGGCTCTTATAAGCCTCAGTTTCCTATTTACAAAATGAAAATACTACAGTGTCTACTTCTTAGAGTGGTTGAGAGGATTAAGTGTAACAATGTATGCCTAAAATTAATATATCTACTACATAATAACTACTCAATAAATATTAGATATTAGTAGTATGGTCCCCAAATAAATAGCTAATCAAATAAATTATTTCAATTCAATTCTATTCCATACTATGCAATTTATTTCAGGTACTGATTATTAGGTATCCAGCAGGTGACAGGGCTCTACTTATACGTATCTTGATTCCTGGTCCTGTGTATTTCTCATTACACTCTAATTTATCCATTGATGAAACCCATAGTCTTGTGTTGAGGTGAACATCTCATGACATTAACATCTTCTGTGTCTCTGGGTGGCATTTCCTATTCTAGAAATATACTTCTTTCTTTGAGCTGTTTCTCTCTACCATTGCCCTTTTCTTGAACAACTGAGACTTACCATCTTTTTTCCTTTCTTTATCTTTGGAATCTATGCCTCAGGACACCACTGGCACTCAGAAGCCCATTAGGGCATGCTTAGCCCTGCTCAGAGCCCTTAAAACAGAAAATCAGTGACCCTAGTAATCTTCATTTCAAGGAGTGCAGCTTTTTGAAAGCTCCATGATGAAAAAAGCTGGAGAATGGTCATCCGTGTGGGAATGGCAGTGTATTTCAACTAAGAAATGAGTCAGAGCTGGCAGAGCAATCTCCCACTGATACAAGCAACAAAACACAACACTTAAAAGCCACTGCAAAGGCCTATAGCAGAGCTCTTCAGTGGTCTCTTTCTGGCTAAAAGGCTCGGGTTTCTGCAAGTTTGTTTAAGATGCATAATTCATAAAGGGTACATAGCACCACCCCTGAGCAACTTTCCACTCCTTACTTGCTCAGAAGGATTATAGGGACTGCATATTACATGAGGATCACTCTTGAAATCTGTAATTATCACACTATATGGCCTGAGAGGGGCCACTAGCTACTCATCTCTCCATTCTCTTTACTCCTTAGTTGTTCCCATGAGATATCTGTAAAAGTACGTATGCTCTGGCAAGTAAAGTTCTTACCTCCTGCATGCAGTTGTAGTTTCAAAGAGAGTCTAAAACAATAAGAATATCTCAGAAACAACCAGTTTCACCCATCGCCATTACGCCAGGAAGCAGGAACAAACTTCCTCTGACTCTGTTTATTGCATAAAAAATCAGGAAGGAGATTAAAAATGTAGGGCATAAATTCAGCAGTGCTTCTAAGTATTTTCATTTGACTTGACACAAGCAAGAAAACTACCTCCTTACATTCCATGAAGTTGTCCCAAATCATCTCATTGCAATGCCCTATGATGACATAATAGTCAATTTGAAGGTGATTTATGGTGCTCCTGGCAAGACTGATAAGGAGAAGCTGCAAAATAGGGGTTATTTGGGAGCTTGGATTGTTAGAGCTCTAACCTGCCCCAAATATCCTTTTCTTAGCACACTTTGATGATTTTTTTTCAGTATGACAATACCAACCCCTTTAAAACAATCCGTCAAACTAATCTAGAAGACAAATATAACTTCATGCCCTGAAAAACTTCACATTCTGTCTCAGCCAACAGCCATTGCTAACAGTTACACAGACTGTGGTAGATTTCCACCTCATCAGTGTACTTCAACCTAGATGCAGGCTCCATCCTCATTTCCTGATCATATATGTAAAAAGAATAAGAAGGTGGTATTAGTTATTGTTTATGATAAATGTTGACTTAAGGAGCTCAGTTCAGTGCCCATCTATATTATTCCTTATAATAAGTCTAAATGGTAGATTTTCTTTCTTTCCCCATCTCCCCAGATTTCATCTGTAAGAAAATCTGAATGATCATGGTACCAGTAACAGAAATAACAATAACAATTAAAATGCTAACAACGGTCACCTCTTACAAAATGTTTACTAGGAGCTAGGCACTGTGCAGTCTCTCACTTCTCACTTAATTATTTCTTTAACCCGGACAACCACGATGTGGGTCTCATTATCATTACCTTCATTTTGCAGATAAGAACTTTAGGTGATGGGGAGGTGAAGCAACGTGCTGAGGAACACATAGCTAGTAAGTTGCTGAGAGAATGTGAATACAAGTCTGAGAGACCACATCTACAGAAAGCAGACATTTGCTTGCAGAGAACGGCTCTGAGAAATACTCCTTACCAAAATGTGGACAGTAGGAATCATATCAGAGGAGGCGCCATGTCAAATGCAGACTTTAGTTACTGAAAAAGATGAAACCTGCTGAATTACCTACAGCCCCATGGCTACTTGTTTTACTTAATGACATCCATTCAAATCTGAATCCCACCATCTAGGTGAGTGGCCTGGCAGTTTCACTACCCCCATGGTCAGCATTTGAGTTCATAACAGTTTTAGCTTCACAGAGGCCGAGTTGACACCTGTAAAGGGCCTCAGTCTTAAAGGGATATATCATATGTGTTGATTTCTCCTCTTTAAAGGAATTTTATTAGTCCAAATATAGCAAAATGAAATAACCCTTTTCAAAGAGCCAGACATGGCCATTTTTCTCTGGCTGATTTGAACTGCGTTCTTTTATGCATAGCTGCTCCTTATTGACTACTCACTAATCACCAGCCACTGAATTTCAAAATAATCTGGATATGTTATCTTATTTAAACTTCTAGAAGGGTCTCAGAGGCAGATTCCTTTATTATTCCCACTTCTGTCTACTTTTCAGGCCTCTCTCCTGTTTTTCTAAGATTTCTCAAAGGTTATTGAGGAAACTTGAGACATTATTTTGCTTTTGTGAGCTGAGTGCATGGACTGTTCCTTGCTCTCAGTATCCCAGATGAACTGTGGCTCTTGAAAGGGATTCACTGAGCATAGGCTGGTAGGGAGAATAATTAGATATGAAGCAACACTTTTAGCCAGACTCATCTTTTGATTGGTACCCAAGCCAAGTGCTGTTTTCATGGAATTAAGTTACTTTGAAAACACTTGATACCTGAATTTAGTCAATCCCATTTGGGTGTCTCCCCAGTCTCAACCCTTTCTGACACGACCTGACCCATTTTTCAGAATGCTGTGAGCACTTTGGGGTCATGTATCTAATTTAAACCTAGTAGTAATACCTTCTCACCTCATCCATCCTCTTCCCTTTAGTTTTCTTATCTGTGAAATGGGATTATTATAACAGACACATTTTGAGTGATTATGATATGCTAGATAATGTTCTTATTATGTTTTAAATACTTTACACTTATTGTCTCATTTAAATGTCACAACAATCTGATGAAGGAGGAACTATCATTGCCTCTGTTTTATAAGTGAATGGAAAAAAGCATAGCAATTAGGTAACGTACTAAGTCTGTGCGGATAATGAGCGATAGCATTGAGATTCAAAACCTAGTGGGCTGATTTCAAATTTCACCCATGTGTCCCTTTCCCTGGGGTTCTCCAACTTGAGTGTGCGTTAGAATCCCCTGATGGCTGACATCCCAGTAACTATACACTGACCTGCCCAGGGGCCTGCACCCAGGGTCAGGGCTGCAACAGTGATGATGTTAATGCAGTTGAGTTTGCAACTAAGAACAGCAATTGATCAGAATCACAGAAATAAACATGAATTCAATTGAAAAGGCAGACAGGCTAGTATTTAAGGTTGTGACTTGCCTAATACACAAAAATATCCCTAAATTAGTGATTCTCTTACTACATCTTACCAGCTCACTACTTGAGCTGAAATACATATTTATGAATTTGTTGGTCTGGAATAGTTCCACTCTGATATAGTACATTTGGTCCATGTCCAGCGGCCTCATTTTCAGAGCAGGCTTATTTTTGCCTTCAGGAAGAAATATGATTTTTGACACAAAGCTTCACCACTAACAACTGGGATATTAATCTAATTCTATTGTGATATCCTTTCAAGGGAGATAGGGATAGTGACATATCATGTATGAGGTAGAAATCTCTGGAACTCTTGCATTTAACCAGTTCACTGACTTCCACCTATGTTTTCACTCTTCCCTTGATTACATCTTAATGAGAAATGGTACCTGGATAGTGGATTAATAATAATAATAATAATAATTTATTGGACTCATACCCCCTAATGTGCCAGATAGTTAATCAATTAATACTTTATTAATTAACATCTTCATTATATAGATGAGAAATCTAAGGTCTTCAGAGGTTAAATAGCTAGAAAGTGGCAGAGCTGGCACTCAAACCCAGGTCAGCTCGAAGTCAAAAAACACCACATACTGAAAGTTAAACTCCCAAGGTCATCCAAAATGGAGCAGCATTCCTGTCCCCTCTAGCTGGGCACTACTATACATTGGAAATGGAATGTTTGGGGGTGCAAAGACAGGCAATGGATAAACCCCATATTGTGCTTGTTTCCCTAGGTGAAAGCATTTTAGAAACCATTTTGGGGTTTTTTCCAGTTCAATGGGTGTAAAGAACATTTGTAAGTTGAGTGACCATTGGCTTGGTATTAATGAGTAGGGATATTTCTGCATTGCATACTATATGCAGAAATTTGCCTTCTTGGAACTAGGCAGCATTTTTCAAATGTCCAAATAGATGATGCCCAAATGAAGAGAAGCAAAGTTCTTTAATTAAAAAAAAAAAAAAGATTCTTATCCTTCTCTGTTTCCGAACTGGTGTAACTCCCACTCTTTTGGGGGATCCCCAGGCCTCAGGCCTCTTCTTTGAACTCCCCAGAGGCACATTTTCCAGGAGGTAGCTGTTAACCACCCCACCCACCAGCCCTCTCACCACTGCTGATTGCATTAGAGGTGACATCTGACTCAAGGTGGGCCAATCAGGGCTCTCTCCCTGGAATTATGAATTGGCTCTATGGTAAAACAGAAAATAGGAAAACTCAAATGTTATTGTGTGACCATGTTTGTCCATTCATGCAAAAGGGTAGGAAAAGCCAGTCTACAGAGAGAGGAGAAGTAGATGTGCAAAATGAAATAAAAATAAGAGAACTTGCAGCCCCAGAAAAAGGTCAAGATGGTTATCTACTTCCTGGGTCCAATTCCCCACTCGGCCTACAAGTAAGGTGCATTCCTGGCCTTGAAATACACATCAGTGTCCTTACGATACAGTCCCTCACTTCTCCTTTCAAAAACTTAATCTAGCGTAAGTGGTGTGTATTACTTAGAACTAAAAGGGCTTGACTTGGGCACAATCTAAACAAATTTATGGGCAATTAGCTCCAAACTAAAGCAAGCAGAACTCCTTAAAGTGCTTGAAGGGAAAAGAGTTTAATTGCTTTTTCTCCCATTTAAAAGAATCTTTGTGAAGTTGGGATGCCTTGTTATTTAATGCAAAAAGTTGAACAAAGTTTCTGGGTTTGGGATCCCTAGAATTAGACCTGAGAAAAGGCTTTGAGTGGAAGCAATTTACTTAGGAGGTGATTCTAAGGAACACTAGTAGTGGAGAGGGAAGTGAGACAGAAAAGGAAAGGAAGACAACAAAGAGCGTGTTATCAAACTGTTACTACTGTAGGAAAGTGAAGTTTATCCCTTGGGGAGCTCTGGGAGTCAGCATAGACCACATGCCTCAGAGCCATCCCACATGAGGGCACAGAGCTGGGTCTCTACTACCAACTCCCACCAGAAACTTGTTGAGGGCTGCTGGTGCATATCCAGCCTACTACTTGGTTGGTGGCCAAAACAGCAATGATGGCCAGAGTAATCCCTTAAGGGGAGAAATACAGGTACAGCAGGTGGGAAGACCTGGAAGTGGGCAGGGAAACAAGTGGTAAAAGCAAGTGGATATGGGTGGGACACCCACAGCATCTGCTACTGGCTCATGTAGTAAAAGTAATACAGATAGGATAGACTTCAAAGTATACACTCAATAAGAAGCTTGCTGTCGACTTACTAGATGGGAGTGATTGAGGATGACTAAAATTTCCTATTTCTCAGCACTTTGTTCTTCTCCAATTCTTTGTTCTCCAAGGGTCCTCTTTCCATCAACAACTGAGATTGTGCAGGAGATGGGGACTGAGGTCTTCTGGCTCATTTAAATGGGCCCAGATAAAAACATTTTGAAGCACAGCTAGAGCTGGAGGAAATAATTCTGTGTGTCCCCCTGCATTCACCTCGTCTTTCAGTTGAAGAATCATGCTCTCACAGATTGGTGAAGTATTTATTAAAATGGGCCACAGACAAGGCTAGATCTGTTTTGTACATATGCTGAGTAGTAGGGCATATAAGAGCTTCACACTAGACATTCAGGGAACAGCAAGTTTTTCTTCCCTATCTACCCCCTTAAGGAAACATCTGAAATAGCCTTTTACTTGGGACTTAAAAATGGTAAACAGGAAGGGGAGAAGGGAACATGCAGGACTCCACAATTATTCTTGAGAAAAAGAGTGGAGGCTGACATGGACTTTATTTGCTGTGCCGAGCTTAGGTCAAAATTCCTAAGGGTTGATTTCTGCTCAAGATGGCAGAGTAGGTAAAGGCTGTGCTTGCCTCCTCTCATGACCACATCAAAATTACAACTAAACTGCAAACAACCATCATTGAGAATCACCTGAATCTAGCTGAACAGAACTCCTGTAACTAGGGATATACAGAAGAAGCCACATTGAGACTGGTAAGAGAGACAGAGATGGAACAGGCTAGTCCCACACCCACATGTGGTGGTTAAAAATTGGGAAGGATACCTCAGCTGTGGAAGTCCCCTCTGAGGAGTGATGGCCCACACCATGCTTCCCAGCCTAGGGTTCCACTGCTGGGGAGAGAAGTGCCCAAAACTTCTGCCTGTGAAAACCAGCGGAGATTGTGGCTGAGTGAGACAGACAGTGGCTGGAGTCCCAGGTGTTCCTCCTAAAGGGCCCACTCATGGATTTGTTCACTGATGGAGTTATTCACTCTGAGCTCCAATTCTGGGGCAGGAGCTCAAAAGGTGCCAGGGACATATGGGGAGGAAATGAATTTTCTGGCTTAGGGCAAAGGCTGAAGAGGCAACTTTTTTCAGACAGAAGTGCTGGCAGAAGCCACTGTTTCTTTGTTGAGCCTTCCCTTCTCCCAGTGTGTAGACACAGACAGGGGCTATATCTAAGTCTCCATAAATCTGACTAATATCGTTCACCACCCCCACCCCTGCCCAGCAATTCCCTGAGTCTCCACCCCACCCAATGTGCAGGTCCAAGACACTTCCAGTGACTTTTCCATCCAATTGGCCTGTCTTAGTTGATGCTGTGGACTTTCCTAAAAAATATCTCAAGGGTTCACAAATCCAAAACAAGCAGCATCTTGCCCCAGTGTGCCCTGTACCACTTGCTAAGCAGCCTCAAGCCCAGCACTAGTGGCAGCTGGCCTCAGTTCACAGCTTAACCTCTCCCAGGCAACTCCAAGCCCAGCACATGTAGGATACATCTGAAGATTGCTTTGTTGTTCATACCAAGTGGCCCCAGGCAGAATACAGGTTGAGGCTGAACTTGGCCTGTGGCAGAACCCCTTCCAGAAGGCCCTGGGGCTAGCATACCTGATGGCTGACTTCAGATCATGCTGAAACCACCAGATCGTCTTCACAGATGACACATCCAAAGGCCATATTCAACAGGCACCAGAGCCCTGCTAAAGCAAATCCTGCTCTGCAGGGTAAGTTTTTGCACAGCAGCTCCTTCATGGTAGTCTCAGCCAGTCCTCACAATCAATCACTGGAAGGCCAATCCCTCCCATTGGCAGGCAAACAGAAATCAAGACTCATCTACAACAGGACACCACACACACCCCTCACAAGGGACACACATACAGCACACGGCTCTGATGACCAAGGAGACGGCACACCTGGGGCTCACAGGACACCTACTACATAAGGCCATTCTACTGAGTCCAGGAGACATAGCAGCTCTACCTAATATATAGAAACAAACACAGAGAGGCAGCCCAAATGGGGAGATAAAAAAAAGTGTCCCAAATGAAAGAACAGAATAAAGCTCTAGAAAAAGAACTAAGCAAAATGGAAATAAGCAATCTACCAGATGCAGAGTTCAAGACAATCATTATAAGGATGCTAACTGATCTCAGGGATAACTTCAACAAAGAGATAGGAAACAAAACATGAAATATAGAAAACATGAAAAGGAACCAGTCAGATATAAAGAAAACAATAGCTGAAATGAAGAATACATTAGAGGGAATCAACAGTAGATTAGATGAAGGAGAGCTCGAATCAGGAATTTGGAAGATAATGTAGCAGAAAACACTCAATTGGAACAGCAAAAAGAATCGAAAACAGTGATTGTTTAAGGTGCATCTGGAATAGAAAGCAGACTAAGATTTGCATCATAGGGATAGCAGAGGCAGAAAAGAGAGAGCAATAGCCTGAGAACCTATTTGAAGGAATAATGACAGAAAAATTCCCTAACTTGGTGAATGAAATAGACATACAAGCCCAGAAGCACAGGGAGTACCAAATGAAATGAACCAAAAGAAGCCCACATCAAAACACATCATAATTAAAATGCCAAAGTTTAAGTCCAAGAGAGAATCTTAAAAGCAGCAAGAGAAAGGTAGTTAGTTACCTACAAGGGAGCTCTCATAAGACTGTCAGCTGATTTCTCAACAGAAACTTTGCAGGCCAGAAAGGATTGGCAAAAAATATTCAAAGTGATAAAGAGCAAAGACTTACAATCACGGTTACTCTACTCAGCAACCTATCATTTAAAATCAAAGAAGAGATAAAGAGTTTCCTAGACAAGAAAAAACTAAAAGAGTTCATAACCACCAAACCACTATTACAAGAAATGTTAAAGGAACTTCAAGGAAGAGGAGGAGGAGGAAGGGAAAGAGGAGGAAGAAGAGGAGAAGAAGAAGAAGAAGAAGAAGAAGAAGAAGAAGAAGAAGAAGAAGAAGAAGAAGAAGAAGAAGAAGAAGAGATAAAAAATCTGAATAATAAAACAGCAATAGCTACAGGTCTATCAACAATTATTTTCAATGTAAATGAATTAAATGCTCCAATCACAAGACCTAGGGTAGCTGAAAGGATAAAAAGATCCTTATATATGCTGCCTACAAATGACTTACTTCAGATCGAAATTTACACACAAAGTAAAGGAGTGGGGAAAAAAGATATTTCATAAAAGTGGATATGCAAAAAAAAAAAGAAAAAGAAAAAAAAAAGAAATCGAATAGCAATACTATACCAGACAAAATAGACTTTAAAACAAAGGTTATAACAAGAGACAAAGAAAGATCCAGTAATCCCACATCTGGGTATTTATCCAAAGAAACTCAATACACTACTTTGAAGGGATATGTGCATCCATATGTTCATTGCAGCATTATTTACAGTAGATAAGATATGGAGGCAACCTGGGTGTCCATCAAAGGATGAATAGATAAAGAAGAGGCAGTACATATATACAATGGAATATTTCTCAGCCATAAAAAAATAAAATCTTGCCTTCTGAAACAACATGGGTGGACCTAGAGGGTATTATGCTCAGTAGAGCAAATTAGACAAAGACAAATGCAATATGATTTCACTTACATATGGAATACAAAAAAAATAATATATGAACAAATAAAACAGAAACAAACTCATAGATACAGAGAAAATTCTGATGGTTACCGGATGGGAGGAGTTTATGGGGATGGGTGAAAACGGGGAAGAAATTAATAAGTACAAATTGGTTATTACACAGTAGTCATGGTTGTAGGATATAGCATAAGGAATATAATCAATGATATTGTAATATAGTCAATGATATGTATGGTGTCAGATGGGTACTGGATTTATCATGGTGATCACCTTGTAAGTTATGTAAATGTCTAATCGCTATGTTGTACACCTGAAACTAATATACAATTGTATGTCAACTGTAATTAAACAATAAAAATTATTTCAAAGAAAGAATTTACAAGGGTTATCACCCTGTGGCTGTTGGGCCACCTGGAATATTCATGCTATCTCTCAGTTAAGTAGCTTATGCCTTGCTTTTCTCTGCTGCCCATGCCCCTAACTCCTTTTAAGCTCCATTAAAAGTTAAATCTCTTCAGATCACCTAGCCTCCCTGCACTGACTTCTGGTCTCAGGTGGGATTTTTTTTGTGTATGTGCCTACCAGCATTGGACCTTAATGCTGTTTTCTCTGTAGGTTTTCCTATATGTATGTCTAGTCCTCTGATAATTAGTTTGGAGTAGGGCTGGAGGTAAACAAAGATAGAAGAAAATAATACAATGCATTATTTTTTATCCATATTTCTCACTGTCTGTGGTTCGATAGTCTGCAATGATAGCATGGTGGTCCAGCATGGATCTGAAGCCAGACTGCCTGGATTTGCATCTCAGCTCTGCCTGTAATGCCTATAGCTGTTTGTTATATAACCTATCGGGGCCCTAGTGTCTGGCACAGTTAATGTTTAATAAATGTTTGCTGAATGGATGAATTAATGAATAATGGAATGAATGAATGCAGTGGACTATGATGTCCCATAAATTTTGAACATTCAAGAAGCAAGCCTGCTGGTAACACTTGTGGAGCCTGGGTCAAGAGAACAAATGAAGGCCCCCAGGGAGGCTCATTGTCATGGTAGCTAACACTTATGACCCATATAGTGTGTCAGGCAACATCCAAGCACTTCATATGTGTTAACTCACAACAACCTTGTATGATATAAGTGCTATTATTGTCCCCATTTTACAGAGGAGAAAACTGAGACATGTTAAGTGATTTGACCAAGATCACACAGAAAATGGCTGAACCAGGATTTAACTAGGCAGCCAGTCTCCAGTGTCTGCATGCTTAATCGCTGTACTCTATTGATTCCTTCACATGTAGGCAACAGAGAAGAATGAAACATTTAAAAGGTTGCATACCCCCAAATTATTATCACACCAGCTCTAAGATAAAGCCCTGGGGCAGACAATGCCACCACATTACTAACTTTATTATGAACACTTTTCTGAGTACAAATCCTAGGAGATAAGATGCTGCTTTGGATCTTTTTCTAACCCTCCCAACAATTTCTTCAACCTTGAAGCAAACCTGAGTCAGAAGAAAAATGAAATCAGCTCTTTGGAATGACAACATCAATATTTAACCATTTCTGTCACTGAGTGTTATAACGAGTTATGAGGCCTCAGGAAATGTTGATTGGTCATGGGCTCCTTGTATGCTACAGGGCTGTGAGATTAGTTCAGGATTTCACAAAGCGAATCAATCTTTCTTCCCTTTTTTTTTTTTTTCTCATTTTGAAGGAGACATCCAATGTATTTCACTATCTGAGCAGAAGTGAAACTGACCTATTTCATAATTCTGGGTTATCTCAGTCAGGGACCAGTGGGAAGACAGGGAAATTTTAATGTAAAGAATTGTAAATAGGGCAAGGTAGTTAACTACAAGAAAGGAGGTGAAAAAGATTCTAAGGGGCTCTGAAGCAACAGGAGCAAAAGAGCACTTTCTCCCTGAGGCTTAGGAAGAGTGGGCAGTGGGGAAAAAAGGACCTGAGTCTCTTCCCACAAGGCAAAGTTAAGACCTCTTTGAAGAGGGTGTGACTACCACAGAGAGAGTTGGCTGATGGCCAAGAAACTTGCCAGAGGGCACAGAGCTTTGCTGTTCTCTATAAGTGACCTGCCCTTGTCAGCTCTGGGTGGACAGTGGTGAGAGCTTGGCCTGAGGGCTCCACTGGAGCTGGTCCATACATATCCTCCACACTGAATAATAAATTATTTTATTATTCATAAAATTATTCATAAATTATTTTATTATTTTCCACACTGGATAAATAAATCAACCTCCACACTGAATAATAAACAACAGGAGACTGACGCCAATCTGCCTCTAGAGCCTTGAAAGATCACTCCAGAGTTCTCTTTTGACAAAGGCTAAATCCTGCCAGTGGGCAAAAGAAACTGTCTACAGGGTCCAGCACCAGTATCACAAAGCAGTGCCAAGAAACTAATAAAAACAAAAAAAAAAAGGGGATTTGGAGCTGAGAGACAATAAATTGATACCTAGCATCTGGACACCTACGAAGCAATCAGTCCATGGACATTAGCACTAGCAGACCCTTATACTTAGTCCTTTTGAGGATGTCTATACCTATTGCAGTCTCTTCAGAAGTAATGAAGGAGCCTAACAGTTACATAGAGTATGTGTGCTAATTTCTTCCTCAGTGTTTAAATCTTAAAACGTGTGTGTGTGTGTGTGTGTGTGTGTGTGTGTGTGTGTGTGTGTGTAACTGATGCTCTAGGGAGTTGCCTGTCAATTCCATGAAACAAAGGCTGTTTCATTCACCATTATATCCTTATTGCTTAGTATAGTGTTCTGCATACAGGAGACACTCCATGAATATTTATTTCTTGCATGAATGAATAAGTGAATGAATGCTTGGCTTATTCTGTGGCATACCCTGTGCTGTAACCCTGAGTAACACAAAGAAGTTACACTCACCCCTATTTGAAAATCAATGCAGGAATGAACTGTTGGATGATTGTGTAGCGTCAACAACTTGAGACTTCCCAGGGATAGGACCTCCTGAGTTATCAGAATGGCCACCCTCTCTTCCTCAGCCAGACTGCAAGTATTGCCAGGCTGTCCTGGCAAAGTGCCTCATGGACTATAATTCATGGGTACTCTATCTTCAATTCCCCTCATACTTCTCCAGAACAGCCTTCCCCTTACCATCTTATCAAAAGTGGCCTCCCCAACTCACCCCTCAAATTATTTTTTATCACAGCAATTCTCAAACTTTGCTGCCCATTAGTGTTACCTAGGGGTCTTTTAGGTAATTACAATAAAATCCCAAGACAATGTGGCACTGGGCCCAAGGATACATATATGGATACAAATAAATAAATGAGAGTCTGGAAATAAACTGTTAAATGCATGATTAATTGATTGGAGACCAAGGTAAAAGAAAAATCAATGTGGAAAGAATATTTTCTTCAACAAATGGTGCTGGGATGATTGGATATCCACACACAAAAAGATGAATTTGACTCTTACTTCACACCATACACAAAATTAAATAGATCACAAACTTAAATGCAAGAGTTAAAACTACCGACATTTTAGAGAAAACATAGAAGAAAATCTTTGTGACCTTGAGTTAGGCAGACTTTCTAGATATGACACCAAAAGGACAATCTATAAAAGAAGAAAAATGATAAAGTGGACTTCATCAAAATTAAAAACTTTTGTTAATCAAAAGATATTGATAAGAAAATAAAGAGACAAGCTACAGACTTGGAGAAAATATTTCAAAAGCATGTATCTGATAAAGGACTTATATCCAGAATGTATAAAGAACTGTTACAACTCAATAAGAAGACAAATAACCCAGTTAAAAAGGGACAAAAAATAGAAATACACATTTCACCAAATAAGATATCTCTATCTCTATCCTCTCTCTCTCAATCTCTATCATCTATCTATCTATCTATCATCTATCTATCTATCTATCTATCTATCTATCTATCTATCTATCTATCTATCTTTTCTGTATCTATATCCATATCTATATCTATCTATATATGGCTAAAAAGCATAGTAACATCATTAGGCATTAGGGAAATACAAATCAAAACTATAATGAGATAATTCTTCACATCCAAAAGGATGGCCATAATCATAGAGACCATAGCTAGTTTTGGCAGGAATGTAGAGAAACTGGAATCTTCCTACATTGCTAGTTGGAATGTAAAACAGCACAGCCACTTTGAAGAAACAGCTTGACAGTTTCTTGAACAACTAAACAGAGTTACCAAATGACCCAGAAAATGCACTCTTAGGTATCCCAAAAGAAATGAAAAAATATACCCATGTAAAGACTTGCATGTAAATACTTAAGGGAATATTTTTATCAAAAATTAAAGACAATTCTAATGCCAGTCAACTAGTGAATTCATAGACAAAAACATAGTAGTATATCCATACAGAAGAACCAATTTAGCAATAAAAAGGAATGAAGTACTAATACATGTGCTACAACATAGATGAATCTCAAAAACATCATGCTAACTGAAAAAGGCCATGCACAGAAATCACATATTATATGATTTCATTTATATGAAATGTATAGCAAAAGGGAATCTATAGAGAAAGAAAGAATAGTGGTTGCCTAGGGGCTAAGGGTGGGAACAAGAATTGAGTACAAATGAGTATAATGGATGTCTTTGGATAATGGGAAATATTTCTAAAATTGAATTGTAGTGATGGAGACAAAACTGTAATTATACAAAAAGTCATTTAATTGTATGCTTAAAATGCAGAATAGATAGATCCGATGATATATAAATTATATCCAAATAAAGCTGTTTTTCAAAATTGCCAATGCCCCTCTCAGTCAAATTAAGTGAAACTTGCTAGAAAGAGATTAAGCATTGGTAATTTTTCAGTTTCCTCAAGTAACTCCCATGTGCAGACAAGGTTGAGAACAAGTGGTCTATCACCATGCTACTCAAAGTGTGATCTGAGGGCCAGCAGTTTGGGCATCACCTGGAAGCTGATTAGAAATGTAGAATCTCAGGCTCCACCCCAGACCTACTGAATAAGAATCTGCATTTCATTAATGATCCCCATGTGGTGCAAATGTGAGTTTGAGAACCATTGCATTATTACATTGTATTTATCATTATTTTAATTATTTGTTTTCTGTATTTCTTTACTTCTATGCTGTGAACAAGGACAAAATTCTGAGATGTCCTAAATTAAATTACTGCAGGCCAAAGGGTGGAAGGAAAAGACAAGAAGAGGTTAATCAGGCCCAGATCCAAGATGGCAGAGTAGGTAAACACTGTGTGAGCACATTGAAATTACAACTAAATATTAGAATAATCAACCTGGAGAACCATCGAAAGTCTGGCTAAACAGAAGTTTTATAACTAAGGATATAAATACGAAGCCATGTGAAGACTGGAAGGAAGAGTAGAGACATGAAATGGGCTGGCCCAAAACCTCCATGTGGTGGTTTAGAATAAGGAAGAATATCTTGACCATGAAGGGTCCCCCTGGAAGAGTGAGGGACTCCATCCCCACAGCAGACTCCCCAACCCAGAGTACTGGTACCGGGAAGAAGAGCCCCCATAACATCTGTCTGTGAAAAACAATGGAGATTCTGATCATCTGGGTGGGAGGAAAGGCTTCAGGAAACCAAGATATCCTCTTAAACAGCCTGTGAACAGATTCTCTCACACACAAGCTCTCTCACTCACCCTGGGCTCTGGCAGAGGGATGGTGACTAGGAGGGCATCGGAGGCATACAGGGAGCAGATTGAGCTGTATGGCTGCAGGAATGATGGCTGGAGGGCAGTTGGCATTTTCCCAGTGTGGGGTGCTCTTCCCAAGCAGCTGGGAGGCTGGTACATCCTTCCTGTATTGAACCCTCCCCCACACAGCCAAATCTGAATCTGATTGGCTTGGTGAGCTCTACTGGGACCCCACCCAGCATCCCCAATGCCACAGGCACTTTCTGGCTAGAAGGCTGACTACATTCACTCTTTCCTGGAAAACTGTCAGAGTCTGTGGGCCCTAGGCAAGGGGCAACCAGCCTCAGTGTGCTCTGAGACTTTTGCTGAGTAGCTCTAGGCTCAGCACTGGCACCAGCTTACATTAATATGTTGACCACACTCTTCCCACTCTGGTGACTCCCTGAGACCCTGCCTTACCCAACTTGTGTACCACATTAGGCTGTATTAGTGGCTAAACCTTAAGGGAGCCAGCGGGTAGCAGCAAGCTTCGGGGTGTCCTGGCATTTTGTGGAGCTACTCCTTGGTATCAGTGGCAGTTGTTCTCAGTTTGCAGTGTGGTCTTTCCCACATGCCTCCAGGGTTAGAAAGGCTGCTAACAAGTGCCAATTGCTTTGTAGCTCTTACCAGGTAGTCCCCAGCCAGTCACAGGGAGTGGGTGGCCTGAGCCTGAATGGAATTCCTCTCAAGAGGCCCCACAACCAACATACTTGGAGATTAGCTTCAGACCACAGCAGAGCACCATCCAATTAAACCCAAAAGCAGCACACACAAAGGTCAGTCTCAACGGGCACCAGAGCGCACCAGGGGGAATCCCTCTCAGTAAGGTAAGGTCCCCACACAGCACCCCATAAGCTGTGGACATGGCAAAATCCCACAGCCAATTAGCATGAGGGTTGATACCACCTATTAATGTGACAATAGCAATCAAGGCTCAACAATAACCGGAGGGCACACACAACCAGCACCAGGGGCACTCGTGGATCACCTGGTGCAGGTGACCAGAAAGACTGTGCCAGGCCTCACAGGGACCCACTATATAAGGTCACCCAGCCAAGACTGGAGGATATGGCAGATTTACCTAATACATAGAAACAAACACAGAGAGGAAACAAAGACACCCATCCCAAATGAAAGAACAGGAGAAAACTCCAGAAAAATAATTAAACAAAATGGAGATAAGAAACCTACCAAAGACAGAGTTCAAAACAATTGTTATAAGGATGCTCAAGGAACTTAGTGAGAACTTCAACAGAAGGAAAGCAAGCATGAAAAACAAATACAGTAACACAGAAACCATAAAAAAGAACCAATCAGAAGTGAAGAATACAATAACTGAAATGAAGAGTGCACTATAAGGAATAACCAGCCGACTAAATGAAATAGAGGACTGAATCAGCAAATTGGAAGGCAAGTAGCAGAAAACACTCAATTGGAACAGCAAAAAGCAAAACGAACAAACCAAAAAACCCCAAACCATGAGGATAGTTTAACAGACTTCTGGGACAACATCAAGTATAACAACATTTAAATCATCGGGGAACCTGAAGGAGAAGAGAGAAAGCAAAGGATTGAGAATTTCTTTGAAGAAATAATGACTTAAAACTTCCATAATCTATGAAGGAAATAGACATACAAGTCCAGGAAGCACAGAGAATTCGAGACAAGATGAACCCAAACAGGCCCACACCAAGGCACATTAAAGTGGCAAAGGTTAAAGACAAAGAGAGAACCCTAAAAGCAGCAAGAGAAAGGCAGCTAGCAACTTACAAGGCAGCCCCTGTGAGATTGTCAGCTAATTTCTCAACAGATACTTTGAAGGCCAGAAGGGATTAGCACAAAATATTCTACATGATGAAAAGTAAGGACCTACAACCAAGGGTTCTCTGCCCAGCAAGGCTGTCATTTAAAATCAAAGGACAGATAAAGAACTTGCCAGAAAAGAAAAACTAAAGGAGTTCACCACCAAACCACTACTACAAGGAATATTTGAGGGACTTCTTTAAGATGGAAGGAAAATGGTCAAAATTATGAATTATAAAATATCAACAGCTACATGTCTATCAACAACTATTTTCAATGTAAACCGATTCAATGCTTCAATCAAAAGACATACAAGGGCTGAATGGGTAAGAAAACAAGACCCTTACATATGCTGCCCCTAAGAGACTGACTTCATATTGAAAGAAACAGACAGATGGAAAGGAAAGAGATGGAAAAAGGTAGCTGATGAAAATGAAATCAAATAAACAAAATAGCTGGGGTAGTAATACTTATACAAGACAAAATAGACTTGAAAATAAAGGCTCTAGCAAGAGACAAAGAAGGACCCAGTAATCCTACTTTAGGGTATTTATCTGAAGAAACCCCAAACACTACTTTGAGGGGATGTGTGCACACATATGTTCATTGCAGCATTGTTTACAACGGCCAAGATGTGAAGGCAGCCTCGGTGTTTGTCTATGGATGAATGGATAAAGAGGAGGTGGTACATATCAATAAATACAATGGACTATTGTTGGGCCATGGAACGGAATGGATTCTTGCCATCTGTGGCAGCATGGATGGACCCGGAGGGCACACTGTGCTGAGTGGAGTGTGTCAGACAGATGCAATGTGATTTCACTTATATATGGAACCTAAAGAACAAAATAAACAAACAAAAAAAGAAACTCATAGATACAGAAAATGTTTTGCCAGATGGGAGGGGGGTTGGGGACAGGGGTGAAAAAAAGGAGGAGCGATTTAGAATTACAAACTTGCTATTAAAAAGTAGTCATGAGGATTAAGCTATAGCATAAGGAATATAGTCAACACTATTGTCATAACTATGTATGTTGTCAGATAGGTACTAGATTTCTTGGGGTGATAGATGTGAGGGGTTGGGAACAGGATGGAGTTAAGAAGTACAAATAGATAGTTACAAATTAGTCATGGGGATGTGAAGTAAAGCATAGAGAATTAATCAATGATATGGTAATAACTATATATGAGGTATGATTGAAAAATATGGTGAATGCTTAAGTAAAAAAATTATCACAATAAAAGACACATTGCCATTAATCCTCCTAAAATACTTTTCTTCACTTTGAACACACTTATCCCGTCGTTCTTGCCACTTTATGAAGCAGTTCTGGAAGTCCTCTTTTGTGAGTATCTTTATTTCATCCTTCATCATGACAACACTCTGTGTCACACATCACTTTTGGCATGGAAATTTCTGTCAAATAAAAACATTATAGTGTGTCCTCATACACCTTATTCACTGAATCTGGCACCATGCAACTTCTGGCTCTTCCACAAAGTTAAAATGACCATGAAAGGTAAATGTTTTGAATCGATTAAGGACATGGAGGCAGCCACAACAGCGCAACTAAAGACACTCACAAAAGAGGACTTCCAGAACTACTTCAGAAAGTAGCAAGAATGATGGGTAAGTGTGTTCAAAGTGAGGAGAGTATTTTGTGAGGGAATAATGGCAACATGTCTTTTATTCTAATAATTTTTTTAAAAATTTAAACATTCACTGTATTTTTTTATCACACCTCATATAATGCTGGTGGGTACTAGACTAGTCAGGGGAATTGCTTCTTAAATTATATAAGTATCTAAAAACTATGCAGTACACCTGAAATTAACATAAAATAATATTGAATGTCAGCTGTAATTGAAAAATTAAAATGGGAGGAAAAGGTAAAGAGGAACAATAGGTTCAATGTTCCAGTTATAAAAGTAAGTCACGGAGATATAATGGTACAGCATAGGGAACATAGTCAATAATATTGTGATAACATGGTATGGTGTCATATCATTGCTGGACTTATTTATCATGGTGGTCACTTCTTTAGGTATATAAATGTTGAATAACTATGGTGTACTCCTGAAACTAATATAATATTGATGTTTTTATAAAAATCTTTGAAAAAAATTTAAAAAGTTCAAGCTAATCAGTTAACTTGCAGGGCAAAATCAACAAAAGACTTACATTCCTAAATATATGCTGGAACTTTAACTTCCAGGTGGCTGTTCTTCAATTATCTAAAAGAGAATAATCAGGCACTACCAACCCCCATGAGCCTCCGCTCCTTGCTTATACATACACTTCCCTGACTGCAGTCCAAAGGAAAAATCACTTCTTCCTCACAGACTCCACTTACCTGAGGACTAGCTCTGCTTTGCCTTCTGTATTCCCCTTTATCTACAGCCATGTAATTTCTATCGAAACAAATTACATCTTTCTTTCCCTATTTGTACCAAAAAAGCCTATCAACTCCAGGATGGTGGACATGTTGCTTTTCCCATGTAGCCCTACTGCTGGTGGTTTAGACTGCATGCCCCAAGACCTGGTCCTTTTCTGGCTATCACATAGCTCAATAAACCCTTTCTTTCAGAAGAGCTTTCAGCTTTTCTGAAAGCTTTTTTGATCAACATGACATTTTTTGATCAACATTGTCTATCTCCAGGACAGTTGGTACAACACCACATGAATGCAGTGAGAATACAGCTTCAGTCCGAGTTCTGGGAGGGCGGCATCACTATCTGTCTTGCTCACTGCTACATCTCCATGCCAAGCAGAATTCCTGACACACAGCTGGTACTAAATTATATACTTGTGGAATGGATAATCACCACACCCTACCCCATGCCCCTTTTCTAACTAATGAACTACTAATATTTTCAAGACCTACATGTCCTTCATGAGCTCCCCAGGAAGTCAGTTTTGCCTTCTCTGTGACCCTGCTCATCCTCTGTTCATACATTAGGACAATAATAATGGCACCCAACAATAACCAATGTAGCTGTGCCATCAAAATTTTGGAGTTTTTCTGCACAAATTAAATAAATGGAAAGTATTCTATTATAATGAGAGTTCTACTTAATATTATTATTGTATATCTATCTTATGGAGACACGCTGGTGAACACAAGCTGTTATGGCCCCTGTCCTCATTAGGACTTAAACACTTTACCATGTGACATAGACCTTAACCAAGCATAAAGACCCGGCCATCTTTGCATGTTAACAAGTGCCAACCTTTTCTTTCCTAATGTTCATCCACCTAGTTCTCCTGTAGTTTTCTTTGCTTTTTGTCTGCTTTCCAGGTGGAACCCATGTTTCTTGACAAAGCAAGACCTGGGGCCAAATGCAGGCCCCCAAGTGCACAGTCTCACAATCTAATGTACACTCCCTCCCTACTACATGGAAGCTGTATCTCTTAGTTTGGATTCTCCTAAAGCAGATGCTGAGGGGCCCAGGGGATGCTGGTATCAATAATTTATTTGGAAGGTACCAGGAAACACCAAGAGGGGAGATAGGCGAGGAATGAAGCACATAAAACAATATTACCAAACCAGCTACCATTGTGAGCAACAGGAGCTCAGCCCACTGGAAGCTAAGGGAAGAGCACAGAACAAGCTTCAGAGAATTGTCCCAATCACGGGGCAAAGCACCTCAAGTATTTTCCACTGCCTTCCCATCTGTTATTGGCTAAGGCTGCTTCTGGAACCATTAACTCTCTAGCATTTCAGATTTGCCAAGAATGTTCCCTTAGTCGGGGGGAGCAAAACAGAGACAAGTGTTTAAAATAATAAGCAGCCTTCTATAGATGGGGTACATGCAAAGGCAATACTCTGAGAACTTCAGACAATATTGGGAGGAAATGACAGATACTTTACCCTGAGAGCTAGGGTGTGAATGGACAAGGGACAAGCCAACTTTCAAATTACTGTCTCAATGAGGTGTTCTGGTAACACACACACACACACACACACACACACACACACACACACACACACACACACACACAAAGTTTGCTTCAGAGAGGCCAAATCAGTAGCTGGTAGCATGGAGGAAAAGCAAATTGTCTTAAAGGGAAATGACATTTCATTTACCTTGTCATCCATTCTGGTGGCTACCTATAGGGCCTATGATGAAACACCCTGTGAGCAGTGGCCCTGGATTTTGTTCTTAGGGTTGTGTTACAACATTCTAGATAAGCTCCAAAACTTACCTGGGGTGTGTGCTTGTGGATGTGTGGTGTTTGGAGCAGGCAGAGGTAAAACAGGCACTCTGGGCCCCCCTGGGAGTCCAGAACCCAGCCCACTGACAGGCAGTTACTAAATAGAGCTGAAAGATATAAGTCAGCCAAGCTGTCCTCTCATTTCAATGTGGCAATCTTTCCAGCTGATGTCTTTGGTGGCAAATCAAATATTCTATTACATTATTTTCCAATTTCAGGCATTTCCCCAGCTGGACTCTCGAGTGGTATGTTTTTCAAAAGTTCAGAAATATTGTCCTACTCACCATCTGCCTTGATGGCCTGACATATTGGACAATGACTCTGGGACCAAAACATGTGTGGCCCAAGGATGCCATCCTGCCACAGGCTTATGGCACCTGAGAGATGGTGGAAACACAAACCTGCCAGCCCAGCCAAGCCAAACACCAGGACTCAGGCGAGTGGCCTCTCCAGCCTTGTGGGTATTTATTCAACACTTGCTAGGTGATTTATTAGATTCACCCTAAAAACTTCATTACCTCTATTCCCCAGTGAGTGATGTGACAATTTGGTCTTTTCCAATATGGTTATGCAGCACATGTAAGATATTGAAGGTACTTAATGCAGCATTTTATTACCAATTTGACCTTATCAGGTGTGTTGTCAATAACTGGACCTTGAATCTGAATCAGGTGGTCTGTTTTTCACTCTTACTGCCTCTCTGGCTCCTGTGAATCATTGTCTAAATTTTAGGGGACTGTGTCTAAGAATAATTCTTTGAAGGGAGCACAGAAGAAGGAGCACAGCTGGAACCAGAACTTTGCAGCTCTCCCAGGAGCTAGCCTGGAATAGCTAACAAGGACTTGAGCCAAAAATTCTGCATCCATTAGCCAGAGTGATGAAAAGTGATTAGCATTTAGCACAACCATGGCAACCTTTAAATGCAAACAAACTCCTATTCCTAGCTCCCTGTAAACTTGCTCAGTTCCAGCTCTTCTTGAAACTAATGTTATTAATTAGTGACACAACTCATTTTCATGAGTTCCCCTATCCCCTCTTCCTACAACCCCTTGATTGGATCCTGGAGAAATGTATCTGTGTGCACACCTGGGGGGATACCAACGTAAGTGAGATAAGAGAGGGGTGAAGGGTGGGATGAAGAAGTAGTTTTAGCTAATCACCTTGGTGGATATGAGATGGAATTCTGAGCACACTAGTGCCACCTGTACCTATACAGCCCAAGATTTTGTGATTGAGGCAGTGCTCCCTGTGATGGGATTAGCTGGGTTGAAAAGAAGAGCTTGCAAGTTGGTTGAAACCAGACCAATGCTATTTTTACTCTGATGAACAGGGCATGGTTATTCATCACTGAACCAAGGCCTCTTAGAGTTAAAAGTCTTTTTCTCAATACAGGAACCACTTGTACACTGATGACAAGTGGTTGCCCACCACTTCTGCTTAAACCAAGGGCAGCAAT
Organism: Aselliscus stoliczkanus; assembly: GCA_033961575.1. Classification (NCBI taxonomy): domain Eukaryota; kingdom Metazoa; phylum Chordata; class Mammalia; order Chiroptera; family Hipposideridae; genus Aselliscus; species Aselliscus stoliczkanus. The sequence goes on from CM066735.1 coordinate 129,997,784, forward strand.
CTCAGCTGCCTTCAGGGCAAGTCAGAGCAATGAGTGAAATGAAACTGAGTCTAAAACAGGGAGAAGTGGGAACTGAGGAAAATGGAAAAGCACATGCACCATCTAATGGGAGCAACAGCTTCCCATCCCCACTCAGTTGCTGAAAGCTGAGTAGAGAGAGGGGGTGGGAGGACAAGAAATCATCTTAATTAAAAATTTTTTAAACACCAGACTTTAAGAAAACACTGAGTGGACGACGAGTAATATCCACCCATATGGAAATGATGTTCCATAGGCCACCAATTTACATCCCAGGATTAAGTGGCTAAGAGGGAGCACACTTTACAAAGCAGTCCATTGCATGTAACAGCATCTTTCATGTATGCAACTCTTCTCAAATGTCTTGTATTACTGCTCCCTTTTATTTAGTTTTTTTTTTTTACTCATTCAACAAATTTTTATTCAACACTTACTATGCTCCAAGCATGATGTTCTCAATCAAGGATTACAAGGAATCCCTGGAGATAATCCAGGAAACAAAACAAGCTTTCTCATAGAGTTTATTTTACCCATTGGAGGATAATTCTCCAGTCATCTCTTTGTAGCTCAAGCAGCCCCATTTTCTCCAACACTTCCTAAAATGTCAGGGTTTCTCTTTTCATTTCCAGTTTGTTAATATCCTTCTTAAAATGTGGCAAAACAAGTGTAAAGTACTAGTTATGGGGCCCCATTCTGATGTGTTACAATTCATAAATTTAAGTAACTTGCTGCAGATATGTAAATGCATTGCTGTTCAGTATTACTACCACACTTTTATGGTTTACCTGGGTTTTGGTGTAGGCACATATCTTCATTTTTAAGACTCCTGAGACATAAAGTGCTCCACAGACATCTTTGTATCCAGCAATTACAATTTGTTTTCATATTCCTCATAACTTAATGGAACACAGTACATGCATAGCCAAGCTTATTTGCTTTCTGTGCTTGTATTTCCAAAGGTCACAGACTTCATGCTGAAGTGCTATATCATATAGGAGCACTTGAGGAAAATAACATTAATTGCCTGTGACTCTAATTGGCTTGATGACACTAGCCAGGCCAGTGGCTGGGAAAAGACACCCCAGAACAGCTGTCAAATGTACAACCTGGCAGAAAGGCATCACATGCCAAGAGCCCTCCCTACGTAGAACTGACATTTGAGAGGCCCACACAGACTCCGTGATTTGAAAAATTTTCCTCTATGTGACAATTTTCAAATCTGCTTAATTTAAAATGGTTTTCGTGGAGCATGCAAAACATGCCACATCCCAGCTCTGGCTGGCAGTAAGCTTCACTCAGAGGAGCAAAACCCCAAACCTGATAAGTCTTAGCCAAGCATTTAGGAAGGTACACATGATTAGGCCACAGTTATATTATTTATCTGGCCTCTCATAGGTGTGTATTTTTGTAATTAGAGATGATTTAGAGAGGACCAAATGGAAATCAACAACCTCAATCTGCCAAGAGCACGCTTTAACAATCATACAAGCATCCTCAAATGATTATCCTGTTTCTCTTCTATCTAAACATTCATCAAAAATTGGGCATACATTCTGTCTCTTATCATAGGTTGTTGTCTTTTTTTTGTACTTCATGATTAAATATGAGATGTAAAAACACAGGCCTACAAGAATTCTGAATATTGGAAGTTGGTCATCCCGCTCAGGGTTTGTGTAGCTAAAAGAAAAGAGAATTGAGAGATCAGTGTCTGAATTCTGAATCCCACTGCTTAGTATTGACCAAGTAATTGAACCCTCAAAATGATTTTCAGGGAGATTCAAATGCATATATACAAGTGAATTGAAAAATATGAAGCTCTATGCAAAAGTATTGCGCTACTATCATTATTGCAGTTCTATTTCCCAGAAACAACCCCTGTTCTAAAACTTTAATATATCGTATTTTGTTGTGTATAATGCACATTTTTTTGCCCAAATTTGTGAGGGAAAAATAAGGATGCACATTATACATGGGTAGTGCTAATTCTGTATCTATATAAATGTTTTTAATTCTTTTATTTATGCTTATGAGTTAAAAGTGTAACTCTAGAAATCAATAATGAAAATTCATATCCAAAATAATACCCTGGAATATGACAATCAGTTTTGTTGAACTTACAACAAACTTGCAATGACAAAGAGTTCTTGGCCCTCTATGATGAGTAAATATTGTAAATTTGTTACTGGTACATAACATTTCTTATACCATAATATGTTAAAAAATAAATGCTAAAATTCCTTTGTAATACAGAAAACAAGTACCTAAATATAAACAAATAAAAATTTGAATTAAGAGGTTAAAATGAAAGATTTTTTCCCCTGAAAGTTTGGGACAAAAAACGTGAGTGTGTATTATACATGGGCATGCATTATACATGGCAAAATATAACAGTTACAACTGTCTCTCATCGTGGTCTTTATTTTTTAAATCAGAAATATGGGATCAATTCCCCAAAGCCACTTTTACTTCTGTTTCAGTTTTACTTTCCCTCATAGGTTGCCAACTAGATTGAACCTATCAAGAGATTTTATTTGACTTTCAATGTTTTGTTAATTTTTATTTATTAAATTGCCTTGCTTGTCAACATTTTATATATGGGATTCTTCAGATTGGTATTTGATATTTTCATTTGAAAGTTCAGATTTCCTATTTATATTGAAAAATGAGATTTGACAATATTGGCTTGGATTCCTACAGCTGCAATTGCTGCAGCTGAAAAGCAGCCACCCAGAGCAACATACTCTGCACTGCCCTGTGGTCCCCTTGTGGCCTGCCCCCTCACTTACGTCTTGTGTCTAAACACCATAGGCATTTAAATGTCTCCTCCTGTTCTTCCTTTGTTTGTTTCAAAGATAAATAGCTCCCTAAAATATCAAGAAGGATGGAAGCAAGAATAATAAAAAGATGCAATGAGATTAAGAAAGTTACTAGCTAAGCACCCTAGCTGAGCTGTCATGGGGCTGCCAACAGGTGGCAGGATGGCTCAGCTGGTATAACAACAAGATCGCCTAAAAGATTGAACTTGGCACCTTGAGCTGAGCTGCTATCTGGATGGCTCAGAGGATAGAGCATGTGCTCTTAGCAACAAGGCTGCCAGGTTCGACTCCCACATGGGATGGTGGCTACACCCACCTGCAACTAAGATTGACCACAGCACCTTGAGCTTAGAGACTACGAGCGGCTGACAGGAAGCCAGATGACGACTGGTGCCCTCCACAATGAAGACTGAAGAACAACTTGGCTGGTCCCCTCCCCCAATTCCCCAATACTATTCCCTCCCCCAATTCCCTAATAAAATCTTTAAAAAAAAAAAAAAAGAATGAGTCCGGGAGGGAGATCCAAGATGGTGGAGTAGATGACTGTGTCTACTTCCTTCCATGAACACATTAAAATTACAACTAAATTATAGAACAATCAACTTGGAGAACCATCTGAAGTCTGGATGAATAGAAGTATTATAACCAAGGATATAAAAAAGAAGCTACGTCGAGACTGGTAGGAGGGGTGGAGACGTAGAACTGGCTGGCTACAAACCTCCATGTGGTAGCTGAGAATAAGTAGGGATACCTTGCCTGCAGAAGTGCCCCCCAGAAATGCGAGGGACCCCAGCCCAACACTGGCCTCCCTAGCCCAGAGTATTTCTGTTGGGAAAAGAAGCCCACACAGTATCTGGCTATGAAAAACAGTGAGGATTCTGACCATCCACACAGGATGGAAAGTGGTGGGAAACCCAGACATCCTCTTATAGGACTCCACACAGACTCACTCACTTGCAGGCACCTACCTTGGGCTCTGGCAGAGGGATAGTAACTCGGGGTGTTGGAGACATACTGGGGATACACTGAGTTCTGTGGCTTTGGGATGAATGTTTGCGGACAGTTGGCATTTTTCCATTGAGGGGACCTTCTTCCTAGCAACCAGTACACTGGCACCATCCTTCCTGTGTTAAGCCCTTCCCCAACACTTACAGCCAAATCTGAATCTGATTGGTCTGGTGAGCTCCACAGCTCTACCCTGCTGACTTGCTGGGACTCCTGGCCTACCAAATTCCCCCAAAGACAAAGGCACTTTCTCTAAGAACAGCCAGCCCCACCCAAATTGTACTATTTTTTGGAAAATTGTCAGAGTCCAAAAAACCCCAGGCTGGCAACTGGCCTCGATGTGGTCTGAGACTTTTGCTGAGTAGCTTCAGCCTCAGCACTGGCACCAAACCAGAAATTACATTAACGTGGTGATCAAGGTCTTCCCACTCTAGTGACTCAGTGAGACCCTGCCTCACCCAACATGCATTCCAAATGAGGCTTCATCAGTGTTTGAATCTTAAGGGAGCCAGAAGGTGGCAGCACGCCTCAGGGTGTCTGGCATTTTACAGAGCTACCCCAGGCTCAGTACTGGTGGCAGACATACTTGGTTCAAAATGGCTCCTCCCACATGCCTCCATGGTTAGCACAGGCAGTGAACAACTGTGAATTGCTTTGTAGCTCTTACCAGGTAGTCTCTGGCCAGTCACAGGCAGTGGGTTACTTGGGCCTGCACCAGAGGCCCTTCCAAGAGGCTCCAGAACAAACATACTTGGAGATTTACTTCAGACCACAGCAGAGTACCACCCAATTAGACCCACAAGCAGCACACTCAAAGGGCACCAGAGCCCACTGGGGTGAATCCCACTCAAAAGAGTAAGCCTCCCACACAGCAGCCTATGGACATGGTCAAACCCCACAGCCAATCAGCATGAAAGTCAATCCCACCCACTGATGTGCCAATAGCAACTATAAGGCTCAACTATAATAGGAGGGCACACACAACACACACACAAGGGAAACTTCTGGAGCATGCAGTGCACGTGACCAAGGAAACTGTGCCACCAGGCACCACAGGGCACCTACTACATAAGGTCATCTGGCCAATATTGGGGGACATAGCAGATCTACCTAACACATAGAAACAAACACAGAAAATGACACAGCCAAAATGAGGAAACAAAAAAAATATGTCCCAAAAGAACAAGGGAAAACTCCAGGAAGAGAATTAAACAAAATGGAGGCAAGCAACCTATCAGAGACAGTTCAAAACACCAGTTATAAGGATCTCAAGGAACTTAGTGAGAACTTCAACAAAGAAATAGAAAGCATAAAAAGGACATAGAAGGCCAGCCATGTGGCTCAGTTGGTTAAGAGCTTGCTCAAGAGTGTGAGCTGAGCTCTGAGCAACAGCAGTTCGATGCCCAGCCCAAGCTGAGTTGCCGTTAACCTGGCAGGATGGCTCAGCTAAAAAAAAAAAAAAAAAGACATAGAAACCATAAAAAAGAACCAGTCAGAAATGAAGAATACAATAACAAGTAAAGAATGCACTTGAAGGAATCACCAGCATACTACATTAAGCAGGAGATTGAATCAATGATTTTAAAAACAAGATAGCAGAAAACACCCAATCAGAAACAGAAAAGAATTTTTAAAAATGAGGATAGTTTAAGAGACTTCTGGGACAACATCAAGCATAACAACATTCGCATCAGAAAGGTACAAGAAGTAGAAAAGAGAAAGCAAGGTATTGAAAACCTATTTGAAGAAATAATGACTAAAAACATTCTAACATGGTGAAGGAAATAGACAAGTCCAGGAAGTGCAGAGAGTCCCAAAAAAGATGAACCCAAACAGGCCCACACCAAAACACATTACAATTAGTATGGCAAAGGTTAAAGACAAAGAGAATCCTACAAGCAGCAAGAGAAATGAGACTAAAAACTTATAAGGCAGCCCCCATAAGACTTCCAGCTGATTTATTAACAGAAACTTTGCAGGCTAGAAGGGATTGGAAGGAAACATTCAACGTGGTGCAAAGCAAGAACCTACAACCAACAGTACTCTACCCAGCAAAGTTATCATTTAGAATGGAAAGATATGGCAGGATGGCTCAGCTAAAAAAAAAACACAAAAAAAAACTTATAGAATGGAAAGAGAAATAAAGAGTTGCCCAGAAAAGAAAACGCTTTTCATTATCACCAAACCAGTATTACAAGGAATGTTAGAGGGACTTCTTTAAGATGAAAGATCAAAATTATGAATAATAAAATGGCAATAACTACATATCTATCAATAATTACATTCCATGGATTCAATGCTCCACTCATAAGATATAGGAGGGCTAAATGGATAAGAAAACAAGACCCTTACATATTCTGCCTGAGAGACTTACTTCAGACTGAAAGACACTCACAGATGGAAAGTAAAGGGATGGAACAAGATATTTCATTAAAATGAAAAAAAGAAAAGCTGGAATAGCAATACTTATACCAGACAAAATAGACTTTAAAACAAAGGCTATAACAAGAGACATGAAGAACCCAGTAATCCCACTTCAGGGTGTTTATCTAAACCCAAATGCTACTTGGAGAGGATGTGTGCATCCACATGTTCATTGCAGCATTGTTTACAATTGCCAAGATGTGGAGGCAGCCTGGGTGTCTGTTGATGGAAGAATGGATAAAGAGGAGGTGGTACATATATTCAATGGAATATTGCTCGGCCATGGATGGGAGTGGGCTCTTGCCATCTCTTGCAGCGGTGTGGATGGACCTGAAGGGTATTGTGCTGAGTGGAGTGTCAGACAGAGAAAGAAAGATGCAATGAGAATTCACTTATATGTGGAATCTAAAGAACAAAATAAACAACACAGAAACAAACTCATAGACACAGAGAACATTTTGGTGGTTCCCAGAATGGGGGGTGAGTGAAAAAAGGAGAAAGTATTAAAAGTACAAATTGGTTGTTACACTGTAGTCATGGGGATGTAGGGTATAGCATGAGGCATATAGTCAGTAATATAGTAATAACTATGTAGGTGTCATATTGGTACTAGATGTATTGGGATGATAGATAGGAGTGGGTAGAGAACAGAGTGAAAAAGGTGAAGGGATTAAGAAGTACAAACTGATAGTTACAAAATAGTCATAGGATATTACATAAACATAGGGAATATAGTCAGTAATATGGTAATAACTACGTATGAAATCTGACAATTAAGTTCCCGAACTTGTTGCAACAATGTTGCTAACCTTTTTTGATATCAGAGGGATTATTCATTATAAATTTGTACCAACTGGACAGTTAACCAAGTTTACTATTTGAAAATGCTGAATAGGCTGCATGAAAAAGTTAGACAACCTGAACTTTTCACCAGCAATTCTTGGCTTTTGCATCATGACAATGCACGAGCTCACACAGCACTGCCTGTGAGGGAGTTTTTAGCCAATAAACAAATAACTGTATTGGAACACTCTTCCTACTCATCTGATCTGCCCCCCACCCCCATGACTTCTTTCTTTACCAAAAGATAAAGGAAATATTGAAAGGAAGACATTCAGGACATCAAGGGTAATACGATGACAGCTCTGATGGGCATTCCAGAAAAAGAGTTCCAAAATTGCTCTGAAGGGTGGACTAGACACTGGCATTGATCCATAGCTTCTCAAGGGGAGTACTTCGAAGATGACCATAGCAATATTCAGCAATGAAGTATGTAGCACTTTTTCTAGGATGAGTTCACAAACTTAATTGCAAGACTATATAGTACCAGGTGAGTGTTCAACTAGTCCATGGGATTTCTTAAATTATGCAAATGTCTAAACTAAACACTATGCTGTATACCTGAAATTAATATAAAATTATATTGAATGACAACTGTGACTGACAAATTTAAAAAGGGAAGGAAAGGTGAAAGGGAATAAGAAATTCAAATTTCCAGGTATAAGACAAATAAGTCATGGGAATGTAATGTACAGCATGGGGAATATAGTCAATAATATTGTGATAGTATGGTATGGTGTCAGGTAGTTGCTGGACTTATCGTGGGTGATCACTTCTTTAGGTATATAAATATTGAATAACTGTGGTACACCTGACACTAATATAATATTGTGTGATAGTTATATTTTGTTAAAAATCTTTAAGAAAATAAAATAAATTAAATCGAAAGAAGTAAAAGAATGAGTCTGAGGTCTTGTCCAGGCTCAGTAGAAAGATGTACAGTGATTGAGTATTGATGTCTGATATGGGCTGAAGCATGGAAATTTGTCTGGAATTTTGCCATCCTGGCTTAAAGAACACCTAACTTCTGTAAATGTAAATTTCTTCCTCTCTTGTCAGTGTTTACAGTCTTTCTGAGACTTCTTGTTCGAAAAGACAAAATCATCATGTCCAAGTGTTTTCTTTGTAGCAGGCAGCTCAGAAAGACAAGACCATATTCTGCTGTTGCAGATATGCTGAGAAGATGAAAATCTCAAAAGGCTACTCGCCTGCGATTAGGGAGGACTTGAGGATGTCTGTGCCAATAACCAGCTGTAAAGATGACCCTCTCAGAACTACAGACCCAACTTAAGGGAACTGAAATGCTAGCACAGGGAGAATACATTTGGATAAAATATTTAAAAGGAAAGAAAGAAAGAAAAGAGCATTCGAACAAATCATACCACAAAACCAGAGTTAGCCCCTAGCAGGTGTGGGGCTGAAACTCTTTGTGGCAGCACCTGTGCCCTTGCTGACATCTCAGGTTTGATTCCCCCATGTGCCTATTTTCACATGATTCTGGACTAGGCAAAGGTGGAAAGTCATTGCAAGTTTCTTCCTTCACAGATAAATCCAAATGTTCACACTTTGCAAACTTCTCAGGGGCAAAAATAAAACAAAAACTTTCCCAACAATATTAAATGTAAACCCACCATGCTCCCTTGAAGTTTGCACCTGCTGCCCAGCCCAGGGCTTCTCAACATCTTCATCATCAGAAATACACTGGCAGCGAAGCTCACAAGGAGAAAGAACTCACAACCCCAGGCTGCTGATAGGAGAGGTCACTGAGTAATGAAAGAAAGGAAGCAGGTCTGTGCCTCCAGGTTAAAGGTAAACAGCCAAGGCAACATTCCACATTCTGTTCTCAAGCAGACATGCAGTAACGTTGGGGACAGCTCTGCACAGTGGCTTAGATGTGGTCTTCGGGTCAGCGCCCCTCCCACTGCAAATGTGGGGTGTTTGAAAATGATTCTCACCAGGCTGCTCACCCACATTCCATGATAGTTCCAGAGGATCCAGATTGTCCCCATCCAAGTAAAACAAAACCTGTCCTATGCCCAAGTAGGGAAACGTTTGGAAAAATGTGACAGCACAAAGTGGATGGCCTCTAGGGTCCTCCTGTTCCCCGCCTGGCACTCTGGGATTTTTTTTTAGAGAACTCTGATGGTATATTATTTACTATTTTTTTGTACAGTTACTTGTTTACTATCGGTCTCCCCCATCAGCCTATAAGCATTTGGAGGACACAGATAGGGTCTGTTTTTTTACCACTCTTTCTCCATATTCCAGCACAGGGCTCAGTAAATTTTTCTTCAAAGGACCATATTGTAACTATTTTTGGCTTTGCAGACAGATCTTCTGTGGGACTACTTGACTCTGCCACTGTAGCTTGAATCAGCCACAGCTAATATGTAGACAAATGGCCATGCTGTGTTCTAATAAAACTTTATTTACAAAAATAGGCAGTGGGCTGTATTTGGCCCATGGGCCATAGTTTGCCATCCTCTGATCTAGCGCAGTAAATCATTAATAAGACTGCATTAAGTATAAAAATAAATATTGTTCATCTCATTGTTGCATCCCAACAAGAACTAAAGACAAAAGTAACATATGCTGATTAGAAACCAGGATGGTGGGCAGAGGGTTAGGTCCTAGAAGGAGGCTTAGGGGCCTTCTAGGGCTGGGAATGTTCTTTTTCTTGGCTGGATGCTGATTACATAGCAAATTACTTTGTGAAAATTCATCAGGCCATGCACTTAAATTTGAGTACTCTTCTGTGTGCATGTTATACTCTGAAACAAAGTTTACAAGTTAAGAAACAAGTATGTAAATAAAATAAAGAAGAGCTGAAGAGAAAAAGCAGGGCATCACTGCTTGATGGCTTTGAGCTCCTTTAATGACAGATAATGAAAAAAGTTTCTTGGGCCAGCCGAGTGGCACGGTGGTTAAGCGCTGGCTTAGGAAGCCAGCAGCCCCAGTTCAGGTCCCACATATGAGGGCCAGTGACACTGCCCTAAAAAAAAAAAAAAAAAAAAGTTCTCGACCATTCTGAATATGGACCTAGAGAATCAGTATACCATCTACTGGCAAACTCAAGCTAAAATACAGCTGTTTGGTCTGTCAATTCCATAAATAAATTTAGTGTCCTGATTATGAAATGACCTTTAAAACAAAGGAAACCTGGATTCTTTAACCTCTCTGAGTCTGCAGCTTTTCATCCCTAAAATAATCATTTTTATCCTACAGCTTTGCAGAGAGGATTAAATTAGATAAAGCATATGAAATGCTTAGTACAGTGCCTGGCATTATTTGATGCCCATGACTAGTATGCAGTGGATATCAGCTAATATTATGAAAAGGACCATCATGGAAAGAAGGTATGCTGGGTATCTTTTGTCTGCCCCCTCAACCATTCTCTGTCCTTCTCTGCTCCTTGCTCTAAGGTTACCCAACATGGGCCCCATTAGTGGGCCCCCTTGCCTTCACTGGCTTCCAGCGTGAGAACAGAGGCATGAGAGAGTGGCAGGTCCAAGCAGCATCTCTCAGCGAAATGGATGTAAAAGCATTCCTTTTCACACCACTGCTTTGTCTGTAAACCCCTCCCTCAGGCCCATGAGTTACAGTAAATGCTCCCTCCTGATAACAGCCACTAGGTATGAAGCATTTCTGTGGTTTCCCCCAACTGTCACCACATCTTTGTCCTCTGTCACAGGACTCTGACTAATGCATGAAACATATATTAGGAAAGTGAATTCAAATACAATCAAGGCAGGTAAATTTCTAGAAATAGTAAATTGTGCTTTCTTTTGCCTCATTTATGGGAGTTGGGAAAACAAGGGGTGTTTTTCTCTTAGGCCCAGCACACAAAGCTTGTAAGGTTTGTTTACCAAATCTAGGTTTTCTTGCTTCAGGAATTCATTAAGCCTCTGTTTGTGTTTCAGGGATGAAAATGATAGTTACCAGCCCATCTAGAAATATGGGCCTTATTTGGGGGTGGGTGTTCAGGGAGGTAGGCTGGGGCTGGGAGCCATCTGGCTTGCACACAATGGTGATGTAGGTTTTGAGAGCCTGGGGGCTCATACCCTCTCTGATGGAGTAGCTGTGGATGCCAAAGGCCTGAAACAGCAGGTCCTGGGTGTTTGTAAGCTCAGCACAGAACCCCTACCGTAAGCCTCTTGCAGGAGAATGTGAACTGCCTTCCTTCTTCTACCACACACATGGGCTTGGACTATGAGTCCTGTATAAGCGACTATGACGTGCTCACAACTAGGGGCATCAAGGTTTCTCTAGAGTCTCAAGAGAAAATAAAAGTGCCTCCTAAACCAAAGCTGAACATGCCCAGACTCTACTCAGTAGTTCTGATCTTGAAGGACTTGAGTTGGGACTTTAAACTACATCTTTAGCATGAACCCCAGGAACGCCGGTGTGAGTCGTCCAGGGAGCACGGGGAAGTACTCCAATTATTCCCATTTGCAAAGGAGGAAAATGGAGCCTCTGAGAGCCTAACCTTCTCCAGTTTAAGGTGCTGGGGGTCAATATTGTTTAAGCAAGAAAACCCAATTGCCATTTCTTTTGTGTAGGACTCATTTACAGCTATGGTAGAGACACAATTCTCTTTTTATTCTGGAAAGCCCTGCCCAAATCCAAATGTGTGCAATATTCTAAGAACTGAGTGGTCTTCTTCCTTCCTAATCAAGTAAGCTGGAGCACTGTAGCTAGCAAAAACCTTTCTCCAAATACTTGTTAGATCACGCTGGTCCAGAGCACCTAATGTATGCCGATGGGAAGCAAAACGGAGAAATGTGTCCCATCTTGTTACTGGGCACTAAGCCGAGAAAATCAAATAAACAATCAACCTGGCTGCTCACAAAGTCAGCAAGAAATGTTTACATATAATTAATCTTCATCATGGCAGTTCAGTCACAACATTAGTGTCAAAAATATCAGGAGAATAAATGTAAATTGTAGGTGCAAATCAATTTACTTTATGCATTCAGCAGCAATTCCACTTGCCTTTACATACACACTTGATAGCTGTTTGAGGCTTATAAAAAAATAGTTACTGGTCTTCAGATGCAAGTCTGCAGCTTGTTTTAACTGAGATGAGATAAAACAAGGACAAAGTAAGAGGATCACAATACCACAGGCATGAAGAGATGCTCTAAGAAGTACCGAAGGGAACGTTTCAGCAACCCTGAAGGAGAGAGGAAGCACCAGCTAAGTGGCTCATTTTCTCTCTTACCCCTTGCTGTTGCTGACAGTCTCCTGGCTATCAAACTTTGGCATTGTTGAAAGGGAAGATTTTGGAGGGGTCCCAAATAAAGAATGAGGCCAGACTTGGTTCCATTCCAAATTGCAGTGGAAATGGATTCTCTTTCTCCTGAGAAATGTGAAGTATCCTGGGGATTTCCTTTCTGATACCCTGGAGAAAACAGAAACATTTAAAAGGTCTCTGAAAATGCAAAGATTTTAGAGTCAGGTAAAATGTTTCATAAAATTGTAACTAGGAGGGTGTCGTGTGGTGTACCTTTGCCCAACAGTTTACATTTCAATTCTCTTTGTCTTTTTGGCAGCTTTCAGCAGGCTTTCTCTACTTTGCAAAATGCTTACATTCATTTGGGCAATCATTTCCTTTGAACCTTTAATGAAAGTCACAGGTATTGATAGGGTTCAGTCTTCTTCCCTTTTTCATAATTCCCTTTGTCTCCCATCAGAACATTTTACAGTTTTCTTACAATGTATAACTTTGAGTATAATTATTATATTAACAGGCTCATTAAGTAAAATGTCTGGGTGGGGGAACTCTGAGTGCTAATAAAGACAAACTAATTTTTTAATGCTTATTTTTGAAAATTTTTCTCTAAACTGTCTATCTTACTTCCTTCCGTCCTTCATTTTACTCTCATTTCGACAGACAAAAAACCAAAACAAAACAAAAACAAAAAACCCATAAGTATCATCACACAAATATCCAAATTTGTATGAAAAGAAATTAATATAAGCAATCATGGCTGCCAAGGGGTGATACTACATCAGATTTCAGATACATGCAATCATGACTATGGTTTGGCATTAAGTTCCCTGGCAAGCAAAGCAAAATGAGAAACAGATCCCATTTACAAATTAAAAGAAGGAAAGTAGTTCATAAGAAAGGTAAACTTATTGAGAGCACAGGAGGCATTAAAATCTAGTAATAGTGACCTAAATGAAATGTTTATGTTACTTTTCATTTGTCAAGTTGGACCAGTCAGGTGTCATATCATTGGACTACTGTGATTTGAGCGGAATGAAATCTTTTGTCTTCTCTTCCCATCCACCCCTCCACACAGGTATTTTACTTGACTTAGTTAACTGTTTTGATGAGAAATTGAACCTACGCATATGTTGAGATTACTTTGGTTTTTAAAGGTCATCTATGGCATATCAGTGAGATTATAGTTCTACCCACTATCTATAATTTCCATATTTTTTAAACAAATATTTTGGGTAGTTTTACATAGCAGCCTGACACCATCCCTCTTCCACTCCAGTACTTCAAAGATCACCTAGGTATTCCAACATCAGGCACCCAAAGATGAGTCAAGAATGATAGTACCATATTGATTTACAAACTAAAGCACCAAACCACATTTTTCTTGGAAACTTTGGGTGCCAAAGCCTGATTTTTCTGAATTTCAGATTTTGCATGGCTGAAGGAAATCAAATTATGCTAAACTAAGGACAAATCAGTTCTTTTCAACTCAAAATCAGATCTCAAATATTCAGCTTATTGCCCTCATTAATATCTGTCAACAAAATTCATATTTCAACACCTAGATTTTTCTCTAGTATGCAAAAGCAAAAATAGCATAATGATGCTTGGTCAGAATATACGTTCTGATTTTTAGTTTATAACCTGGTGGAATATATTTATATCCCATATAAGTGCTCTTCACTCTTCTGCAATACTACCCCAGGAACTTAATAACTCAGAAGTCCCCTGTCTTACTTGCTTTTCTTACATTTCATCTAGTGTAATGCCTTTAAGTTCTAATTTCTGTCTTTAATCTTTGGGGTGTTAGCTTTATGTGTTGTGAAATGCAGACCTTCTCAGCTACTATCAGTGGGCAGTTTTCATATTTAATGTGAAATCAGAGGAAAACAAGGATATTCACTGGAAAAAACCACAAAGCTGATGTCAGAAGACCATATTTGATTCCTTGCTTTTCACTTTACTACCCACTCATTAAAAATATACTAAATTTCTTAGCCTTTCTTTCTTCATCTATAATGCCTGTCTATTAAAATTGATTTGGAGATTAAGTATGCATATTTGAGAAAGTTTGTCAGCCATAAATTTATATTCACTTCTTATTTATGTCATTATTAGGCCAAAGTTGTTTTCTGAAGATAACCACAGAAAGTCACAATGACCACTGGAAATATTATGGAATACCTACTCTGTGCCAGGCATTCTACTATGCACTTTAAATATGTGAACTCATTTGAATCTCACAGCAACCTTAAGGCAGTGTTATTATTTTTCCTATTTTCCAGATGAGAAACCTGAGGTACAGAAAGGATAAAAAACTTGTCCAAGGTCACATAGTCAGTAAATGTCATAGCTGGGACAAGCAGTAAGTGTGCAGGTTCCTAATCATTTTACTGTATGTCATCAGCACATGGTTATGGTAAGTGGTCTGTATTGGGGATATTAATAAACATACACATACAAAAAGGATTCCATCATCAAATAAGTTTAGGAAGCACTAGGTTAAACAAAGTTTAATAGATTCTTGATGGCACAACTCCTCTGATCCTTAAACATGCGCTGTGAATCTCTAGGAATGAGGTATGGTTGGCAGTACTTCCCAAGACCCAGTCAAACTAAGCCTGTTTCTTCATGAGCACCTCAATGGAACAGTGTTCCAGGAAATACATTTTGACAAATACTGTTGTGTTAGGTATGATAAATAAGCAGCAATGACATACCACTTGAAAACTTGCAAAACAATCCTTTAAAGTAGGGGAGACAAGCATACACTAATTTCATGTATACATGTTCTCCATTTTACACATGGTCTTTTTTTTTTTTTTTTAAATAGCACCTATTTTATTGTTGCTCAAAAATTCATCCTCAGATGTTTGGAAGAAAAGTACTACATAAATGTAAAATAAATGAATTCAAAATGTAGTGAATGGTGTAATTAAATGGATGTGGGAGCAAAGGCTGGTTCTTTTCTCTGGAAGTTGGGTCGGCTGGGGTGGGGACACTTGGGGATTTACTGAGGACCTCATCCTGTTAGCACTGGAGAGCAGCATGAAATCACTTCCATCCCGGAAGTTGACAGTCTTACACATAGTGCTGAGCCAGTCCTTATTTGTGGCCTGGTTCTGAAGTAGAGTATGCGTTTTCTGAAACTCGCTGTTCTGAATACGTTAATGACAAGAATTTGTTCCCAAATTCCTGTTTTCCTCAGAAGTGTGCTTCCTAGAAAGTGCCTGGAGCCTTCACACAGGAAGCTGTGAGCTCAAAGGGTGACCCCGGGATGGTGGTTATTTTCCTTACACATGGTCTTAACGTAGTAAGTGGGTTATGTAAAGTAAAAAGATAAGCAATGGTTCTCTGAGGCTGACACTTGGAGAAGAAAGATGCCTGAAGGAGGAACTGAGCTTTCACATGCCTTGTTGCTGGGAGATGCTATAGATCATGCCAGGGCAGAACTGAGGGAGCTCTAAGAGCCAGTCATCTACAAGTGATTAATGACAGCAAGGTGACCGGCTTACCCTTCCCAGCCACTTCTCTACCTGGGCACCTGGAATTACCTTCAGGCATGTAGAGAAAGAGGAGAATGAGACTGGTTCCAAATCACTTAGGTCTTTGATCACCTTTATAGAAACCCTCCCTCCCCCAAGATAAATAAATCTTTGCTTATTGAATTCTTCACTTGTTACTAATACAACTTACCATCATTCCCAATACCCTCTGCAGAGAAAGAGAGAGAGAGAGAGAGAGAGAGAGAGAGAGAGAGAGAGAGAGAGAGAGAAACATGGAGAATCACAGTCCAGCTGTTACTAGCTTAACATGCATGGCTCTGAATAGCCTCATCAAATTGTGAATCAAAGGAAAATGCTGTGGTGAACAAATATTTACTCACTTTTTAGAACCCCATAAGGACTTATTAACCACACAAGGTGTGGCCCAACATACCATCAGCATTAACCCTATACCATCACTCAGCCTCACCCCATAATATATGCCCACCATGGATATTCATGTCAAATCCAAAATTACATCAGGATATTACTAATGGGATGAGTCTAGAATTTCAAAAATTCTGGAAGTTCCTATGAAATGGATGGTGAGAACAACCTTATCTGCATTTTAGCCATACAGTGCCATCCTCTGAATGATTTAGATAATTAAAGGATAGATTTTACTGTTATTATTTTCATTTCTTCCTTCAGTCTTGCTGTCCAGAGGTCTCTTGCCTGGAATTCACTTAATTCTGCTACCCTCTATCTTCCAGAGTACTCCCCTTTCATATTCTAACCTGTTTAAAGAACAGTGAAGGTATAGATGAAGCCAAACTCTCAAAACAAACACTTTCAGAATTAAACACATTTAGAATTTAAAATGACTTAAAAACTGCTTTATTACTCTCATTAATGCAAGCTTCTATAAATATGAGCAAAGAAACACAGCAGATCAAAAGCACATTAAATATGGCCACAATAGTCTTCCTGCAATGGTCTTTCCTCACATGGCTGCAAATTGGTGCCTCTGGATGGAATCAATGAATCATTTCCTTGCAATATCTTGTAGGAGATCAATGGTGTCTGTAACACCACATTTTGCCTCAGTGGTGTTGAGTTCACTCACGTAAAATACCTTGAGACAGAACAAGAGTTGTAGGAGTAGTATGAACCAATGGTTTCCTGAACCTATTGATGGATCTCTTGGGCATGTTACTTCAAAATTTGAAATAAAGCTAATTCCAAGGTTGAAATAAAATCTTTAATCTTTTTAAAAGAGTTACAGAAGCAGCATGGAAAAAAGTAAAAGAACTAACTGGCTTGGAATGAACATTTTGGTTTAACTCTGGTATCAGTTGGGTCCTCTGGGAAGTAAATGCTAAGATTAAGTACTTCAATATATTTATGTAAGGAGTACAGGAGACATTTTGGAGAGAAGAAGGGAGGAAACCAAATTGGGCAGGGGTATCTTCAGGCCCTATATAGATCTTGCAGCCCAAAAGAACTCTGCAGAGCATAGACTGCCCTTTGGAGAAGTCTTCCACTGGACAGAAAAGGTTAAGCCCTTCCTTGTACCACTGTGCTGCTCAGTCATTGGCTGGAGATACCTCAGAAGGAGCATGACCTTGGCTCCAAAGCTAGGGTCTACTGAAGGAGGTAATAGCTGGAGGCCATCAGCTAACCACAAATCTTACAGCTGAGCAAGGAGTCCTTTCTTGAAGGGGGAATCTCAATTACACATGTTGCTATAACTCCCAACATTCATTCCATCTCTTTCTCATTGTGGACAGATATGCAATTTAAGTTAATACAGAAGAGCCTCTAATTATGCACTCTCAACATGGGAACTCTCATTAATGCAAGCTTCTATAAATATGAGCAAAGAAACACAGCAGATCAAAAGCACATCAAATATGGCCACAATAGACTATAGTGGTCTATTTGACTTTTGAATACAATGTTCACAACTGGACTTATGTGTAAGTAGAGGGGCTTTCTAAGTGTAGCCTATGGATTCAGATAATGTATTAATTCATTACCAATAAATAAAGATTTAGGGTAAATTAACTGAAAGATAAACTGTCACTTTGGAGATACAAGATCAATAGATGAAATACATAGGCTGGCCGAGTGGCTCAGTTGGTTGGGCGTTCACTTGGGAGCGTGAACTTTGAGCAACAGGGCCACAGGTTCAGATCCCATATGGGCCAGTGACGCTGAACCCTCTACAGCTCAGATTGTGAACAACAGCTCGACCTGGAGGTGGGCTGCCATGAGTGGCAGCCGTCAGAGTAGTTTGCAGCCCCTGCTGCAGTGGAATGCCATGAGCTACCATGAATGGCCAGCAGCCACTGTGAGCAGCCGGCAGCCTGCAAAGCTGCCATGAGAGGCCATCCAATGGCCGGCGACTGACTGCCTCATCCAGGAAGAGCACAATGATTATAATATCAACATGGGCCAATGAAGCAACATCCTCCACAACTAGACTGAAGAAAAAAAGGACAGCAACTTGTCTGTTCTGTTTCCCTGATACCCCAACGCTGTTTCCCTCCCCCAATTCCCCAATAAAATCTTTAAAAAAAAGAAATGGAATACATGACAAGTAAGTTATATTTATGAAGAAAAGAGCTTCTATGCAGAAATTGACAAACACAGTCATAATGAGAAATTTCATCACATCTCTTTTAGTCATGGGGAAACCAAGCTGCAGACAAAATGATTAAAATATATAAAATATTTGAGCATTAAAACTTAGTGCTCATTATTTAAAAGTTCAAACTATGTTGAAGTCTCTCATTAGATACTAGCCTTCCAGAAACAGCTTCAAAAGAAAAGATCAAGAGAAAAAGAACTATAGAAATCTCTAAATTGTTAACCTTTTTCCTCTCTCTATGGTTTCTATTGGCACATCTGTCCTGCCTCATGGGCTTCCAGTAGCGATAGCATATACTGTCTCATACTCCACATACCAGGTACTGTCATCATCTCCATGCCCCATACATGTGCATTCAACCAGTGCTCAGTGCTCGCTGTCCTTGGGCAGCAGTGACTATGCCTGCATCACAGCTGTTCAGTGCTTTGGCCAGTGGTCACTAGTTTGGCAGAACAAAGGTCATGGGTCTTTAGAGATTCCACACTTGCAGGTCTAATTTCACAGGAGTGCTCCAAAGGTCTTCAGAACATAGCTACTTGGGATTTTCCTGAAGCCTGAAGTTCTAAGGGTCTGACCCAGGTGAACTGACCTTGTAAGTAAACTTAGCAGATAGCCCAACATCCACCTGCCCACTGGCCTTATTTTATACTAATCAGAGCTTGTAGTGTTTCTGTCTTTAGGGGACTGGGGGTCTTACTTACATTTTCAATCACACATTACAACATTTTATGGGAGAAAATTCATGTTCTGGGAGTTTTTCAAATTTAGATATTTTCAAAGGTCTCTCTTATGACTGTTGGTGGGTCTAATTTTTTTTTTTAAGATTTTATTGGGGAATTGGGGGAGGAGAACAGTGTTGGGGAATTAGGGAAGGGGAACAGACAAGTTGCTGTCTCTTTGTTCTTCAGTCTAGTTGTGGAGGACTTTGCTTCACTGGCCCATGTTGGTATCGTCATTGCAGTCTTCCCGGATGAGGCAGATCAGTCGCTGACCTCTGGATGTCACTCACCGCAGCTACTGGCAGCTCACGCTGGCTGCCGGCTGCTCACGCTGGTTGCCAGCCACTCACTGTAGCCTATGGCAGCCCACTGCAGCAGGGGTTGCAGCCTACACCGTCGTTGGGGCTCGCATAGCCCAGCTCCAGGTAGAGCTGTTGTTAGCTGTAGAGGGCAGTGTCACTGACCCTCATATGTGGGATCCGAACCGGAGCCACTGGCATCCCAAAACCAGCTCCTAACGATTGCGCCATTTGGCCGGCCCTCTAATTTTTTTTTTAAGTTTATATAATGAATCTATGTAGAGCCCTGCCTCCCACATAAAGAATATGGCTTTTTAAACATTTATGAATCATTTATAAAAATAACCCACATTCTAGCTCGCGAGTCATAAAAACAAAATAAAGACAACCACAAAGATTTAGAATTAGAATTTGTATTCCACAGACCACATGCTCTGAACAGTTAAAATAGGTATCAATGACAAATATTTAACTCAAAAATTTCCCCCAAACAGTAAGAATATCAGTCAGTATCCCAACAGAAAATAGATGGTTCATTCAAATTAGGATAATCCAAAGGGAGTTTAATGAAGAGAATATTTAAAAGATATGGGCAGATAGAGGGAAACCACAGGAACAGCACAGTACCCCAGGGCTAATAAGATTGGAAGAGTTACTTTCCTTAGGTCTGAAGAGGCAAGATGCAGAAAGATAATCAAGAGTTTAGAAGAAAATGTCATGTGAGGCAGCAATCTTGAGAAGTGACCTTATGTTGAGGGTACAGCCATCCCGAGACCCTAAAGAGGCAGCAACATTGACTCTGTTCCTAGTACATTTTACAGCCACTTCAACTGAGCCACAACACATAATAGATAATACCAACTTTTTAAGGCTGGAAAGTAGTATGTCTCTTTATTTTCTTCTCAGGAGGCCCAAGCAGACAATGTAGAGAGGTGATCTTAAGTATTTTATCTGTTTCTTTCAGTAGAAAAAAGGTGCCTTCAGTGCCAGCCATCTGGTGTGGCAGATAAGGACAGTCCAAGTGAACAAACAGTGCCTAAATCAAGATGGTTGCCACAAGTCTGTTGGCTAGCTGCTTTGGGGGCAGGCAGTTGGCCTCAGAGATTTGGGGAAGTATTTGGCTTTGAATTCTTTTCCACTGAGGTTGGACAATTCAAACTGTGACCTGAAAACTTTCCATTTTTACCATGGAAAAAATTCTTCCAGGCTTTTCCTATTGTATCAGTAAACTCAACTTGCACCATCAAACTATCACCTCCATTTTCAAACCCTTGGATACATCCAGGTTTGACTGAACACTCACTGACTTTTAGGACAGCAGTTCTTTTTTTTTTTTTTTTTTAAAGATTTTATTGGCGAATTGGGGGAGGGGAACAGCGTTGGGGAATCGGGGAAGGGGAACAGACAAGTTGCTGTCTTTTTGTTCTTCACTCTAGTTGCGGAGGACGTTGCTTCATTGGCCCATGTTGGTATTGGCATGGTGCTCTTCCCGGACAAGGCATATTGGTCGCCAGCCTCTGGACAGCTGCTCACCGCGGCTATGGGCAGCTCACGCTGGCTGCCGGCCACTCACTGTAGCCTATGGCAGCCCACTGCAGCAGGGGCTGCAGCCTACACCGTAGCCGGGGCTTGCACAGCCCAACTCCAGGTGGAGCTGTTGTTAGCTGTAGGACAGTGTCACTGGCCCTCATACATGGGATCTGAACCGGGGCCGCTGGCATCCCAAAACCAGCTCTTAACCAATGCTCCACTCGGCCGGCCCAGGGCAGCAGTTCTTTACATAGGCCACTCTGATGCTTATATTCACCTTCCAACAGGAACACAGAAATTGCTTAAAATCACAATAAACTTTTGTAACAAGTCATCTCCAAACATCCTTAAACACTTCTTCAACTCCATGCAGTCATCAATTACACCCAGCAAGGGCAGAGGCACACCTATAACTCTTGGCATGTGGCAGCTTGGAACTTTCAGTACTAATTCATTTTGCATTAGTGCTTAGCAGCATAAAATCTTGACTCCCAGCACCAAGAAATAAATTATTCTTGAAGTACTATACTTAGATGCTTTGAGTTTAATTACTTTGTAATTTCCAGGTCATGTTATTACCACAAAGTTACATGATTTGCAAATTTATTTACAGCCTATCAAAAGAAAATGACTTTATGAATGAATGTTGCTAAATGGTTCCCTTGTAAAAAGCTCTTTTGTTGTCAAAAAAACCCCAACAAAACAAAACCATTTCCTACAGGAAAATGTGGGCTGCTCAAATGTCTACTCTTTTAAGAGTTAAGACTCAGAATATTGGGTTAAAGATGTGAGGGCACATAAAAAACAGACGGGGATCTGAATATTCAGGCAGGCATATCAGAATGGACATATATGGGCCAGGAGTTCAGTCAAAATATTGGTCATATTTAGAATCCAAGGGTAGAGATATTTATAAACACTTATGTTTTGTTCAATGGAAATTCACAAAGGTCTGAGATGGCCTGAATATTGCACTTGGTAGACATTATTCTATTCTGTCTTCAATATATTTGTGTAATATAAGGAAATAAATTGAGGCACTATTTATCTCTAGGAGTCGTCAAGACTTTCCTTCCTTTCTCTTTCTAACCTGATTTCTACTTCCCTAGGATCAGTAGCAAGAAACTTGGCTTCCCAAGGAGGGAAGAGTTGCTGAAATTTAAGAATGTTGATGGGATGGCTTTCAAAGGTGATAAAGGTCATGTCATGTGTGGGCATGGCCTCTCTTCTCTTTCTTTCTTGCTCCCCAAAGAAATGATAAGATCCTAGGGCTGTTTCTGCAGGGCCTGCCATCTCTCTGTCTCTTCTTAGATGCTATCTTTCCTTCTGTTATGTACCTTTGGAAGGGAACCTAGGCTTGGTCCAGCTCCACTGCCCATTGTTGTAGACATTATACATCGAACCCGAGTCCTGTGTTTGGGCATTTGGGGACCAGCGGGGATGGTTAGAGCCATTTTCACAACCTGGTTTATCTGAGGCTGATTAGGCCTAACTAGCTCTGAAGACAGAAAACTTCTGTTTTGTCAAGCTATCTTACTAGAACTCTGCCTTGGTGTTTAGGTTCAACCACAGTGATACCTGGTCACCTCATCACTAATCACTGTTCCTAGGAACACATGTATCATGAGGACCTCATGGGGAAATGGGTAGCTAGCCCAAGGCAGAACTGGTATGTTCCTGGTGCCTTTGGCCATGGGAACAACATGTAGCATATTAGACATACCCTGAATTCCAACAACCAATCATTAAGGGTCCAGTACACAGGTGGATGGTCAATTTCTATGAAAATAGAGCTTAGTCTTCTCAATCTATATTTTCTCTCTCTGGGGACTTTCCTCCCACTTCTTTGCCTCTAATTACTGGCCTTTCCCTTCTCTATACTTACTCCCCCAGCAACTTGTACTCTACTTCTCCCCCAAGTACCTACTGGCTACCTTATTTTCTCTTTATCACCCCTTAACTTCCAGCCTTTACACCACTACTAACCCAAGTTTCTCACCAGCCAAGCAATATAAGTGAATACTCAAATAGAACATGTAATGCCATCTGAGAGCAAAGAAAAAGGATGTGTTAATCTATGAATAAAACAAGTTCACCACCAACCAACAATTGATTATTCTCTGACAGATACTGACCATTCTCAAACAGAAATGCCTAAAAGGTGTTCCCAGATCGTAAACTTTGTCATTTTCAAGTATTAAATTATCTTTTACTAGGGCAAAATTTACTTTTAAATGACATTATATGGTAAAAAAATCCTAAATATTTAAAGAGTGACATTACCAGGTTCAAATACTGCCAAATAATAATTTGAAATAAATAAACATTTTGTACATATTGTTCTATTGACTTTTTGCCTGCATTCCAGAAACTGTAAGCAACCAGTGCACACACTAAATGCTGGGACCAGAAAGGCATAGCATATTTAGCCTCTTGATGTTTTATTAGTTAAACCAGATGGTGGCAGTTTGGTAACTGAAGTTCTAACCCAGCTCACTAAAATGTCTGTAATGTTGTACTGCACTGGAGGCAAAAAAACTGTCGTGTGAAGTTAGGCTGCAGGCAACAGTTATCTAATTCTTACTAACCTTCAGGGTAGAGTTTTATTTTGGGGGTTAGGTTTTATACATGGCTGCCTATAGATTTCACAGTTTCATTTCTGTACTTCTGAAAAAAATCTCTTATAAAATATAGATTATGTTCTACTAAAGGAAAATGTAAATTCATCAAATCTCTATTTTGAAGTGATTGTTATTACTAAGGACCTCAGATATGGTGGCCAAATACAAATCAAAATTTATAGTGATAGAAATTATGATGAGACAGTGTCCCTCAAGGACTAAGGAAGAAGCATCCCCATCCCACCCCCATGCAGAAAAAGCTACCATGAGAGTGAATAAGCTGTGGTCTCTTCCACCAAACTGAGCCCCTTATAAAGGAGATATGCATGTAATCATTATGTTACTATATTAATTTGGTATGTTTACATAATGTAATATGGGACCACAAAGGAGAAGCAACTAATATTGCCTAGTTGGGTTGAATGGTAGGCATGAGATGATGCTAATGGTTAATGAAGGACCTCACAGAAGAAGAGATAGTTAAGCTAAATCTTGAGATATGGGTTAAAGATTGTCAGGTGAAAAGCAGGGAAAAGAAACATGTGCCACATATACCAAATAAGGGAAATGGAAAAGGTCTATAGAAAATGTTAGAGTATTCTATCAGAAAATCTATAAGCATTCCCTGTTCATGGTCTCTTCTAGAATTTGTCTCACCCTTAGCTCCTGAAAGGAGTGACTCTGTGTACTGCAACCTGCTCTTGCTGATTGGATCAGAGATGATACCTTACCTAAAACATTGGTTGTTAAGTAGCCAATCAGGTAGTACTTAGAGAATGTGAACTAATAGGTCAGCGGTATTTAAGCAGAAAAGTTGAGACAAGGGCAGCCACACTGAGCCATCTGTTGTGACTGCATTAGGCCATATGCAGGGCAGGGACAAAGGAAGCTGGTCCAGAGATAAACGAGAACTGAAGAGACTCACAGAAAAAAGCAATGATGAAAGAAGCACACGTATGTTGTTTCCTGTTTTTTTCTGATGCTGTATTAGTCAAAATACAGTAAAACCTTGGACTGCGAGTAACTTGGCTTGCAAATGTTCTGCAAAACGAGCAAACATTTCTATTAGGTTGGTGCAAAAATAATAGAATTTTGTGCCATTACTCATAATAGCAAAAACCGTAATTACTTTTGCACCAACCTAATAATACATTTTAACATGGTAAATGTAGGCAAAAGGTTTTAACCAAGGAGCTACATGAATAGAACAGGGTTTCAGAAATATCACTAGTTACCACGTGGAAATATAGACTGGAAGATTTATTGAATTAGTGGAAGTCAAAATGAAGGCCAGTTAGGAAGCTGTTGCAGTGGACAAACTATGAGTACATGTGGATTTGAAATAAAGCCATGTTTGTGGGTCTGAGCAAAAGAGGCTGAAAAAAAAGGGCATAAGAAATAAAATTTGCAAGGAAAGTGAGAAGCAGTAAGGATTTAGGAAGCCTGAGGTTCATAGCTGGACAAATGAGTGGCACAACTAATCATTTAGATGGGGGAGGGGAGGAAAAAATAGCTCACAGGCCTGTGTATCATATATAGTCCCTGAGGAACCTGAGATTAATATTTGACCCCAAAACCTGACTACATTCCTCACTTCTTGAACTTTTCTTTCTGGCTCAGTAATGAATAAACTTCAAATCTTCAATTCTGTTCAAATTCTGATCCTCCAGCAGTGTTTCTCATGTTTCTTGATTTCTTAAATGCCAGATAGATGCCATTTCTAGATTTGTATATTGAAAGCTATCATTTTGAAAGGAATTATGGCACTTAACAGACTTTATCACCAATTTATTTCTTCAACTCATACTGACCACTAACTAGGTCTTCAGTAGAAATGGGGCATGTGAAATGGAAGAAGTTTACTTTACTGTAGTTTAACTCAAATTTTCTTTCTGGAATAGGAGATAGAGTTTGATGCACAATAGTAGCTAATTAAATAAGTTAGTGTAAATTGGGCAGATGGAAATATAGATGATTGTTTTAAAAACAGATTGAACACAGTTGTTTGGGGATATGTGAAAGATGCAGGTTTATACAATGAAAATCAAAGGCACAAGCCATGAGAGGCAACAGATATCAGATGCCTGTGCAAGGATGGAAGAAAATACATTAATGTACCATTATTGTGGCAATTTTCATAGTGCACTGAACTATGTACTTCTATTTTACAAAAAAGACCTATGTACTACTAATGAGGGTCAAAACATTAAGCATATCATTTAATGTCATTGAACATATGTAATATAATGTAATATCAATTAACCATATATTGTATATATTCTTCTGTTTCCAGACTTTTATGCCCCCCCCACACATTTATAAGCTATAATAACTGTGATGTCACTCAGATGTCATTTCCTTTTAGTGTCTGTACTGATCATTTGCCTGGTTGCTGACACATCCACTCCTATACTTTCTCTGTTCTACTCTGCACCACAAGAAGTGGAGTGCTGAAACCTACAATTCCCAGGCTCCTTTGCTAACTGGATTCTGGATAGGTTCATGCAATGTGAGGCAGTGTTGAAAGACTGGAGGACAAGAAGAAAGGAGCAACCAGGACATTTCTCCTGACCTCTCTGCTTCAGGTAGCATCTCATTGGTAGTTGCATTTCCTGCATGCTCCCAGTTCCTGCTGGATAAACATTTTCTCTGTGCTTCTTACTCTCTCTGGGAAACCGCTGCTATAGCCTCAGCTCACAATGAGTAGCCTCCCTGGAATTCCAGCTTTCACCTGATAGTCCCAGCCACACAGTCCCCTAGGCCAGCTCCTCCTCTTAGGCTCCATTTCCCTCCAGGCATCCTTGATTTCTGGATTCTAATAACACCATCTCCTTTGCTAGTCCCTCCAGTTCTACCTGTAGTAGCACCTTCCTGCAGTTGTTAAACTCTGGGTTGGCTCACCTTTCCCTGTTTACTGTAAGTTTGTCAAACACCTCAGCAATTAGATTCCTATATATTTTTTCAGCTTTATTATTGCAGTGTATTTTGACAAATAAAATTATATTTCAATCATAATATATATAAATTATAATATATTTAAAGTGTACAGCATAGCATGATTATGAAAAAGGATTCTCACAATAAAAACTATTAACATCAGATATGCATACTAAACTCCTTCTATTGAGCGTCTGGCAAGGCTCTCTGTATAGTCCAGGAAGATGTAAGTCCAGCATGCAAGATGGCTCCCTGGGGACATTCAAATTTATGTGGATAAGTCAGGGACACAGGCGTAAAAGGACAAGATTCTGAAAGGAGGTTGTAGTAACAAGGAAAATGCACTTCAGAGAAGCTTTTGCTGAATGAATATCTCAGAAGAAAGTTGAAACAAGGCCCTGGGGGGGGACTCCTTTTCATTTTTCTGCCCCAGCCCCTCCCCCAACTTTCATATTCTCAGGATGCAATTCTCAAGTAATAATGGAAAACCCATTAACAAGCTATTCTCCACATCCTCACACTAAAACACACCCTAGACGAAAACTAAGTTGCTTCCTGAGAATAAATAGAAAAAAAAGACATTAATATTAATAAATTATTGAGTGCTAAATCAGTGTGTAAATAGCATCCTTAACAAGCAATCTTTTGATGATTTTTGGAGGACCGAAAAATTAGCTTATATAACATCAGTTAAGTTGCTTAACTCTGAATATGCTGGATGTATTTTTTTCAGACATGAGAGAGCAACATATTTTGCTAGAGTCAAAAGGCTTAGAAACCCAGGCATCTGACAGCAGAACATGAACAGAGCAATGGAGCCTGAAATTAACCCCACAGGCTCAGGAGTCCAACAAAGCCTGGGTTGGGACCCTAACTCCCTTGTACTCGCTGTGTGACTGGGCAAGTTCCTTAAATGTCTGTGCCTCAGTTTTCCTAACTGTGAAATGGGGATAATAGCACCTACCTCTTTGGAGAATTGTGAAGCTGAAATGAGCAAATTTTGAAAAGTAATATCAAAGTACAGTGTCTGGTTTTCAGCAAGATTTGAGAAAGAAAAGGGTTGAAAACACATGAAGGCTTAGTGTCTGACTTTAAAGCACTGAAATGAGTAAGAATCACTAAGGGAGTTTGTTAAACATGTAAAATGTTGGGTGCTGACTGCTGAAATTCTGATTCAAACTATCTGAGGGTAAATCTTAAAAATCTGAAATTTTAATAGATTCATACCCAGGAGATTTGAATGCCTATGGACCAAATATCTCACTGTGAGAAACACTCTTATTTTTACTGCATTCTCTACCTATTTGCAAAATTTCCTTTGGTTGCACTATTACCTTTACATTAGCAATTTATCTGAATTCTAAAGTTCTTTTCTTAACCCATTCTGTTATTCAGGAGAACAGAAAGGAAACAGACAGACTGGACACTGATAGTGGTTAAGATGCTTAATGACCATGAAGCTTTGGACGAGTCACTTCATCACCTGGAACCTTAGTTTCCTCATTTAAAAAATGGGATAATAATACTTGTCCTATATAACTCTCAGGGCTGCTAAAAGAATCAATGGAGAAAAGGGACATGAAAGCATTTTTTTTTTTTAAGATTTTATTGGGGAATCGGGGGAGGGGAACAGACAAGTTTTTGTCTTTTTGTTCTTCACTCTAGTTGCGGAGGATGTTGCTTCACTGGCCCATGTTGGTGTCGTCATTGCGCTCTTCCCGGATGAGGCAGATCGGTCGCCGGCCTCTGGATGTCGCTCACCGCGGCTATTGGCAGCTCAAGCTGGCTGTTGGCCATTCACTGTAGCCCATGGCAGCCCACTGCAGCAGAGGCTGCAGCCTACACCGTCGCTGGGGCACACACAGCCCAGCTCCAGGTGGAGCTGTTGTTAGCTGTAGAGGGCAGTGTCACTGGCCCTCATATGTGGGATCCGAACCGGGGCCACTGGCATCCCAAAACCAGCTCTTAACCAATGCGCCACTCGCCGGCCCTGAAAGCATTTTTTAAACTACAAGGCACTATACCAATGTGGGTTATCTTATTATATGGAGCTAGTTTGATCATAGCTGTAATTTACTGAGGTAGAAACATAGACAACTCTCATTTTTTCTTTGTTACTAACCAAGCATTGTTAAAGCTCACCTTTCTCATTACTGAACAAGCTCTTTTAATATCTCTCATTTCAAATCCATGACTTTTCAGTCATTTTTGGTTATTTAAGCAGTCTCATTTAAATGAAGACTTAGTCTTTCCCATCTTCAATCTCATATTCTATTCAGCTCAAAGTGTTTTTTCTCTCCCCACAGCACAGGATAGACTCAGCCTACCAAAGAGTTTGGAGTGAAGGGTGTGTATATTCCCACACCTCGCACCCCATCCCACATCCTGCCTTCACTCTTCTGCCTTGGAACGAGAGGGAGAAAACTAATGTCTCATATGACCTTATATCATGGCACTGTGATACACTGGCTGCTCTCTTTGTAGATAGTAACGATCCCTTCCTAATGTGAACTATCCCACATGACGCTGACTAGATTGTTTTTCTTTTTTCTGCATTGTGACAGCCAATAGCTTGTGGTCTGAAGGCTCATGGTATGCTTGTGCATACCCCAAAAGCCAACCACATGAAGCACTCAATCCCAATCAGCTTCCTTGGTATTGATTATTTCCCCCAGGATTTGCTCACATTTTCCTCTTGGGCCCATGAAGCCATATCCCTTTGACACAGGCCCATTTGCTCCATACCTAGGTGGTTACCAACAAATCTGAGGCCCCCACTCTCATCTTTGCTCTACACCTCAGTTCTGGTGGCCTGTGGGCATAGGTTGGCTCCATCTTAAGCCATGTCACCATTCTCTGCAGTAAACCTTTCCCCTACACTGGGATCACAAGCAGAAGCATTGAGTCTGACTGCCTGGGAGACAACCAGTGTTGAATATGATGATTCTCTTTCCTTTTGCAAAATGTATAAGCTTTCAAAAATGATTTTCTCGCTCACAACCCTGCTCCCCCCACATTCTTTAGATTTGGGAAGGAAAACCAAATGATTCCTATCGTATCCCTATTCCTCCAAAAGAGGAGATGTGTCAGTAAAGTGTCATTCTATTAAACCGGCCTTTTCCCAGCAAATTCTATAAAAGATGATTGTCATTCAGCTGAATGTGGGGGTACCAGGTGTGCTTTGATCTCAGATCGAGGTTATAACCAATTCCCCCAAAAAGATCCACTCAAGGCCTCATAGTAAATACTCAATTATAATTATCAGTGATAGCCAGAATATTTCAGGATTCCCCAGTTGTAGGGTTATGTCAGTCATTAGGGCTGTTCACTGATACATCTGGTCTCTCCCATTGTATACATGCTAGGATTCTACCTGTTTGCCTCGTTCAAGTCTGAGATGGTCATGTGGCTTGATATGGTCCATGAAACTATGTCAGTTTTGGGCAGAAAACATTAGCTCTCAATAGTCCATCCTGCATTCCTGTTTCCCTTGCCATAGCAACCAGCAATTTTCCAGTGATCCAGCCTCCATCAGCCTGTATCACTAATGGAGGATGACCCTCCACAAGGACATGAAATGTGATATGTAGGTTTTGAACCTCTGAGACTTTTACATTGGCACTGCAGCATGATCTAGCCCAGGATGACTAATCCAAGGAAGTGGGTGGAAATAAAAACACCTAAATAGAAATCCCCAAAGATAATCCAGTTCATTTAAGTATAATGAATGCACAATGAACAGAATGTCACAGAATTGCCTCATCTTAGAAGACCTGAGAATAGCTGAGAGCAGGGAACACATCGCATTTAGCTATAGAGAATAAGGAGCAATCCCAATGACTACTTTTATTAGCAGTGGTCAAATTCTGATTTGTTTATTAGACTGCATCTTGTGGTCCCGCTACTCGTGTTCTGGTGTAATGGAGTGAGTGTTTTGATGGAGGTGCAACATGTTTGGAAACTCAACAGAGTTCAAGTGAATATGAATAATGGAAACTATTTACTGTCTTCATTGAAGGTTTGATATTTTGTTTTGTTTGGTTCAACTGGCAACATTGGGCAAAACTATAAAACCCGGAGTTTCCCAAATTTTAATAATTTGGAAAGATCCTCTTAAAAAACAATAAGGCTTAAGAGAATGAAAAGACAGACACAGATGAAAATATTTGCAAATGACGTATCTGATAAGGGACTTGTATATAAAATATACAAAGAACCTATAAAACTCAACAATAAGAAAACAATTAACACAATTTTTAAAATAGGCAAAAGATCTGAACAGACATCTCATTAAAAAAGATAAATAGATGACAAATAAGCATATGAAAAAATGCTCAACATCATACATATTAAGGAACTTCAAATTAAAACAACATTGATATAACTTTACATATCTATGAGAATGGCTAAATTTAAAAAAAAAAATCTGACAATACCAAATGTTACCAAGCATGTAGAAGATCAGGAAGTCTCATTCATTGCTGGTAGAAATGAAAAATAATATCATCACTCTGGAAATAGTTTCTTACAAAGCTATACATAGTCTCACCATATGATCCAGTAATCATACTCCAAGGTGTTACTTGATGTGCCTACTACTAGTGATTGTGATTGAGTGGCAAATAAAAGAAGAATTTTGTGTGTTACGATAGAAATACTTTGGAATCAGAAATTTAGCTGTGTCATCTTACAGACTGTGGGAGCTTACCCAGGTTAATTAATCATGCTGGATTTATGTTTTCCTACCTCTATAAATTGGAGATAATAATATAACACTCAGAATTGTCATGAAAATTAAATGACAGAATATATGAAAAGTCCTAAGCATTGCATCTGGCTCAAATAGTAGCAGAGATGATGGCCATGAAAATGAGGTATAGAGAAAGCAAAGGAAGAAAAAAGAAGAGAAAGATGTAATAACTAATTTGAGGATATAAGAGGGGTTTAGATTATCACAGGTTTTTCATAGTCAATTACTATCATTACTATTGTCAGCAACCTAAGACTTGAGATTCAAGTAAAATCTTATAGGTTTGAAAAATAACAGAACAAAGTAAAATCTTTAGAAATAACTTCGAATTGTATATGAATCATATTGAGACTCTTTTTCATAGTGGGGTGGGGGATCCATCTAAGCCTTAAGTAAAACAAAAACAAAAATCTCTGAACATTTTTCCCAAATAAAACTTTAAGTTTTGGGGAAAAGTTGATATTTTGCTTCAGCTTCTACCTTTATTTTCACTTTAAATATCTCTGAAGAAAAGTTAAAATCTAATTAGGACTTATCAAAATTTAGATATATTTTTTTAAAAAAGAATTCTACTTGATTCTTCTACAACTTATTTTCCTTCCTGATGTGAATATACCAAATAGAAGCTGAGGGGCCAAGTGGAATGTCCCAGTTTCCACAGGAAGCGCTGAAAAACTAATTGTCTTAAATGAAAAGTCTTCTGCCCTGAATTTGCTGGAGAACCTCTATTTTAAGCGACTCCTCTTATTATTCTGTTTCAAGGACTCTGTTTTTCAAAGTCCTGATTTTTCCTGGATACAAAACTGTAGGAAGTCATATGATTCGGGGCTGCATCAGGACTAGTGTTTAAAAATTCTAAAGGAGACTTAAAACACATTATTTCATTTGACTGGGGATAAAACTGAGACCCAAAGATGGTAAGTAATTTGTCACAAGCCCCCAGTTAGTAACTGACAAGCCACGATTTATATCCATATCTGTATGACTTCAGAGATCACACTCTTAATCACACATTTATTTTCTGGGTTCATGAACCCCAATACCCAAGTGGTTCAGTCTTTGGGGTGAATCCCATTTCAAACATTCAATTCAGTGGGCAAAATTAATTTTAAAAGAATCCCATTCTTTTCTCAAATACATTAAGAATATTAAAGAATAGCAAATGCACATTTCAAACACATGAAAGTCTAATTCCTCTACTACCCTCATAGCATAACTGTCCTGTTCTTCCTTCATTTCAGGCCAAAGTGCTTTCTTCCCACTCTGATTAAGTAAATCAGCATCCTTTACCTTTTTCTTCCTTTTCCCCATCTCACTCTCCAACCCCACCTTGCTAATTGTGTTTTCCAATTCTGCATCCCCCGAAGCCCAAAGAACCTGTCTTATAAAGTCGGAGCTTCCCTAAGTACAAACTATCCCAGAACCCTTTATGTTAAGCAAATGTGGGAAGGAGAGAAGAGTTGACATTTTCTATTTATAAATGCGAGTGGTTTGCCTTTCTTCACACTTGTGAGGTTGCCCAAGTCAGGCCCTAACTTTCACTCATTTTTGAATCTTTGATATACACTGTCTGTTGCTGTCCTAGATTACATGCAAGGGACAAGCCTACTTTCTAACAGCATATATTCAGGTTTTTATGGCAAGGCTTTGTACCCTCAGAAATTTAGAAAATCTGTCTTTCCAACCATCTGGGTCACTCACTAAATTTTTATCATCTGTTATAGCAGATTATATTTTCCAAAAATGACTGCAATAACATATATCCCATCATTCTTGATCTTCTTACAATGTGGCTTTGACACTGTCTCCCCTAAAGCATGGGCAGACTTTGGTCATTGCCTTAACCAATAGAATACAATGGAAGTGGCAGTGACTTCCAAGGCTAGAACATAAAACACATTGCAACTTCCACTGTTCTCTTGGATCCCTCACATTGGGGAAGCCAGCCCTATGCATTGCAAATGTTCAGTCACCCTGTGCAGAGGACCTGGAACCCCCAACCAACAGCCAGCACTAAATGATGAGACACATAAATGAGTCATTCTATAAGTGGGCCCCTCAACCCCTGTCAAGCCTTCAGATGACTCTAGCTCCGGCCAACATAAGATTGCAACTGTATGAGAGACTTAAGTGAAAACTGTCTATTTGATCCTATTCCAAATATCTGACCAAAAGAAACTGGTAGAAATAATATATCAATGTTGCTTATTAGGTCATTAAATTTTGGGTTGATTTTATACAGCAATAAACAAATAAAGCAGACATTAATGACTAATGTTAAATTTGTCCCAGCTTTAAGTCAATCAAGGCCAATTTTATTGTAGCTTTCAGGAAAAGAAGAGTTTCAAAAAGGCCAGAATGGCATGAGTGGGGGTTTCATTGTCCCCAGGAGGAAGCTGGATGTCATGGGACCAGAGAAGATGCCCAAAGAAGATGTGTGAATTCAGAAAACAGACTACTTCTCAGCCTTGTCTATGAGACTGCCTGAATCAATATAGTTGCTGTGGCCAAATCCGGATTCTTTGGATGAGGAAAAACAATTGATTATGGGGGAAAAAATTGAAATCTTTCTCATTAGAGCCTTTAATAAACTGTATCATTCAGGGATCATAATATCCACACTCTGACTTCCCTCTTGTGATGGAAAAAGAATTCACTTGCCAGGTAAGGACAAATGGGATTCTGGAAACCCAGTAATAACCTGATGATGACTTCAAGGTCAAGGAAGCATTGGTGTTGCTTTGGGGGACACAGGGTGAGCTGGCAACCATAAAAGGATATTAGTATCACTGAAGAAGGGATGCAACATGCTGTCCAGAAGTTTCAGACAGGTTGTGGGAAAATGTATGATTTTCCAAATAAGTCTTTTTCTCAAGAAAAAGAATAGAAGAAGGTGCTCTATATTTGTGGAAACACAATTTTTGCTGTCTCCATTTTCCTACCGTCTCCTAGCAATCCACTTATCCTTTCTTTGGCTCAAGCTCCCACTCTGCATTGCTCAGAATGTTTCATCAAATACAGGAAAATGGGCCTGCCAGAACCATGAGAAAAAAAAATAAGTGGGAAACTTATTTTCTAAGACAATGTATTTCATGTGAAACTGGGTAATTTCCCCCTTTGACCTAAAACAGCAAACAGCTGTTTGTGGGAGACTCATTTTGAAAAACAAAGTCTGACCATTAAGTTCGCGAACTCATCCTAGAAAAAGTGCTATATACCTCATAGCTGAATATCACTATGGTCATCTTCAAAGTGACTCCCCTTGGGAAGCTATGCACTGATGCCAGCACCTAGTCCACCCTTCAAAGCAAATTTGGGACTCTTTTTCTGGAATGGCCATCAGGGCTGTCCTCATATTACCCTTGATGTCCTGAATGTCATCAAAATGTCTTCCTTTCAATATTTTCTTTATCTTCAGGTAAAGAAAGAAATCATTGGGGGCCAGATCAAGTGAGTATGGAGGGTGTTCCAATACAGTTATTTGTTTATTGGCTTAAAACTCGCTCACAGACAGTGCCGTGTGAGCTGGTGCATTGTTGTGATGCAAGAGCCATGAATTGTTAGTGAAAGTTCAGTTTGTCTAACTTTTTCACGCAGCCTTTTCAGCATTCCAAATAGTAAACTTGGTTAACTGTTTGTCCAGTTGGTACAACTTCATAATGAATAATCCCTCTGATATCAAAAAAGGTTAGCAACATCGTTGCAACAAGTTCACAAACTTAATTGTCAGACCTCGTATGTTTCTGAGTGAGTTTGTCCCTTTTTATCTGCAAGGAATAAAGGATCACTCAGATTTTTTTAAACCATGAGGGTTATTATAAGAATGAATATGGCAATGAGCAAGACAGCTTAATAGGTATCAATTTGGTTCTTGACACACAAATGCAAGAAACATCATATTCCTTAATTTTTCTAAATCAAACCTTCCCCCATGCCCCATAACCACATCGGTGAAAATTTTTAATCCTTTTGGAGAAATGGATGAATAAGGACTCTGGAATCTGTGGAAGTCTAGTAAGCTTGGAAAAGAGCCTCTGATATTCATAGTCCATTGTGGATAGCAGCTAGGATGGTCATTGACTAAATTCCTATAATTCATTCAGAGCTATTCATGTATCTACTCCCTTTAGTTCCCAAGGCCACAGCATATGGTGCTCACTCTCCACACATGTACATATGTACCGCTGTTCTCACAGGCCTGTCTCTTATAGGTACTATGTGAGAGGCGGTGTTCTCTCTCCTATCATCCCCATGATGAGCAGCCCATCAACCCCTGCTCTTAACCCCTGGAAGCCTGTACTTTTGACACTGGCATACCAAGGGTACCTGATGAGCGTACTAAGCCCCAGAGCAGGTAATAAGAGGGTGCTTTTGCTATAAAAAATGTGAAAACAATAATAAAATCCACAAATTTGCTGTTTTTAATTATCACCCAGCAGGCAATTTAAAAATACTTGTCTAGGGCCGGCCGAGTAGTGCAGTGGTTAAGAGCTGGCTTGGGATGCCAGCGGCCCTGGTTTCGGATCCCACATATGAGGGCCAGTGACACTGCCCTCAAAAAACAAAAAACAAAAACAAAAACAAAAACAAAAAATATACTTGTCTCTGCCCGGGGCAAACTGCTCCTTCTTATCCTTTGATGCCATTGCCTTTTGAACAACCAAACACTATGTCCCTATACGACTAGACTTGGAAAACAGGGTCTCTTAATTCTTACCACAATAGAAATTTCAACCTCTCGATCATGGAGAGTCTTATCACCTGGTATCATGGGAAGAACAAGAACTATCATGCATCTGGCCTCCTGGGGATGAGAACCTAAGTAGTCCAGTTAATACTCGTTGTTCTTGTTACATGGAGCTTTCTCACTGGACTGCCTTTAAGTCAGGTGCCCACCATTGGCCAGTCAGTGGTCGGGTAGGGTTATAAGATGCCCCAATGTTGATTTATGTGGAAGGAACCTCGTTTAAGTGTGATGTAGGCATAGCAGATATTGTGAGATTTAGCCTATACAATGGTATTTCAGTTTGTTGAGTGCCTTTCAAAGTAGGCAGGTCAGGGAAAAGTGATGGAGACATGCAAGAATGGCATACTGCATGAGCTCTCTGAATTGCCTTCATATGTGGTCCAGGCATAGTTGAATCAGACCATGTGAGGTCAGCATGCAGCGTTGAATACCTGCTACTGCCTTGAGGGGAAACCTCTTATGCCCCTTAATTTCCCTACCTGAAAAGGAGGATTAACACCATAAGATGTTTCCCCTAGAGTACATCTGAAGAAATAATAAAAAGGAATAAGTGACTTCAGGAATAAAGGATATTTATCAATTTCATAGCTAAGGTGCATAGTTTACTTCACAGCTATCACTAGCTTAAGCTATCGTTTAGTAAGGAGGAAAAAATGGATTTAAAGCATTGCTACTCAAAGTGTGGTCCAGAATACAGCATCATTAGCATCAACTGGGAACTTGTTAGAAACAACCTTTGATTTTTGACTAACTAACTGAAAAGATGGAACTACTTATTACTGCAGCATATCTAGACTATCCTGATTAATATAACTGCAAACCAAGACTTGAGACATGGATCAAAACTAGTATTTCAAGAAAATGTGTAGTTCTAGATGCCTGCATAAGAAGAGAGTCTGAAAATTCATGAACTAAGCAACTCATTAAAGGAATTTTAAAAAAGAATAACCTCAAACATTCAAGGAAAGTCAAGGGAAAAAAATTTACGTGAAATACAAACTCACATATTTAAATAGAGATAATCCATTAGGCCAAAGTCTGTTCTTTGAAAAGACTAGTAAAGTCAATAAATTTCTAGTGAGGATGTTCAAGAGCAGAGTCATTTGGTATGGAAAGCCATATTGATCAGGATACCTAAGTCAGCTGCTCCAAAAAACAACCCAAATCTCAGTGACCTAAAATATTCTCATCACAGTGCAGTGCAGGTCAGTTGGTTCTACTTTGTGGCTCTCTTCTAAATGGTGACACAGATGCAGAATAGTCCCCAATGATATTCCATTGGAACCAGCAACTGCCACCAGGAATAGTCAGGACCATAATGGATTTGAACAGTGCATCTGGACTTCCAGAATTCTAGCCAACATGCTTGCTCTCCTTGTTTCATTAATCTGGAAGTAATGTGACCATGCATTTCATGTGCTTGAAGTTTTTGGACCATATATATCAGTTATGATGGAGTTATGTTGTATTAGTGAAAAAAAAAGTCACTGAACTACTTATAGTACATTACCACTTTATTGGTCTTTAAAACAACCAAAATGAGGTAGGACATTATTTAGAAACGTAAACAAATGTAGTAATACTATTTTGTAAAAAGCGGAGGAATAACATAAAACTTAGAACAGTAGTTAGCTCTGGGACTATCTCCATGAATTCAATTGTATTAGTACAGTTCTAGTTCTTGAGTTGGATAGGGCATCCTCAGTATTCATTTTGTTATTGTATTTTATGTCTCACTGCATTACATATATTCTTTTGTGTATATTAACTATTCTCTCTAATTACCCTCAGGTTCCACCTGAATTTTTAGATTTTAGCTTCTCAATTCTTTCACTTTTCCACCTATGAAATGAGGATTATAAGACTAGCTTCTACTTCCCTCATTAGGAGAGTATAAAAGTAAATGAATATTTTGAGATCTTAATGCAAAACTTTCTATCCACTCCAATTTCCCTGGTTTCTCCAAAACGAGGCAGGCTTAGGACAATTGAAAAAGCGCAAAAGAAACCTGAGAGATGTTGTGTTTCTGTTGGAATGTGGTTGCACAATTAATGACCTCATGGTCCTCACACGAGACTGGCTTTGATCTTCTGATTCCATTTTGTGGAGGCGGGATACCCTGGGCTTCATCACATGTGAAAATTCATTAAATACTCCTAAGTTTCTCATATTCACATGAGAAGGGAGCTGTGGAAAAATAGAAAAAGGAAGAAAGAAACAGAAAGAAGATAGAAGGGAGGATTGGAGCCAGGATATGAAGAAGAGCAAAACCAAGAGGCTTTCATGACTGTATTTTCCCCCATGAGCTCCAGGGGGCTTGTGAATAGTTGAAGTACATTTTGCTTTCTTATTCTACTTGCCCACCCAAGAACTGATGATTCCTTTGAGTAATAAATGGGTCCTATTTAGCAGTGACCTGAAGTCATTAATTTATGTCCAAAGATTTGTTTCTCTACTTCTAAGAATATACTCCAAAGGTCCCAGAGAAAGAAGTGATTTTTAAAATATTAATGCACAAAACAACCCCAGTTCATATTTTCTAGCTAATTCTAGCACAGAGATGTAATGAGCAATAATAGTTTTATTAAGCTAGAGCAGTTGGGGCAATATTTATTCATCTGAAACAATCTAAGAAATGTAAATGATAAAACAAAAGGCATTGCAGATTGGGGAAAATAAACAAGCAGCCAATGAGGGGGAGTGGAGCTTTTCAAAGAAGCCATAAAATGTACCCAAAGGCATAGGAGGAAAATTAAAGATCAAAAAAAAATTTCATATTCAAGCAGTTCTGCCATACACAGACTCACCTCTCCTGGACTTTGCGGGTGGGGGGGTGCGGAACGCAGTCAGTGGTAATAATTAAGGAAGCCTGCACTTGTTTTTTCAATAAATATTTCATGATATGTCATCTGCTTCCAAGAGGAGGCATTACACGCCACAGCCACTGCATACTTAGCAGTTGTGGAATGACAAAAACTGGCCTAATTATGCTAAGATCACACAAATTTAGAACCAAAGGCAGTGGAAGCTGACAGGCCATGTCAAGAGCTATGAATTTGGGTTATACATAGAACTCTAGGAGTTAGCAGTGTCAGCTTGTTATGTGCCAGGCACCCAGGCAGAACTTATTCACTGCAGCACCATTGCCAAGAGTTCTAAAAAACACTTTTTGGCAAGAACAGCACTTCAGGGGCTATCAGAAATGAGCAGACTATAGCCCAAGAGGCCCAGATCCCCCCACTTCAGAGAGACCTTAAGTTTCAGCTACTGCAAATCTTACTGCCTGATTTCACCTTTTTGAGTGTAGACAATTTCTTAGTCTCCATGAGTTTCAGTTTCCTTATTCATGGATTCCAAAATTATGTGTTGAGAACCTACTACAGGTCATATACTGTTCTGGACACTGGGGATACAGCCATGAACAAAACAGACATGTTTGCTCTGGTGGAGTTCTCATTCTAGATGGAAAGACAGACTATAAACAAAGGAAATATCAGGACAGAGGTCTAAGACGACAGATTAGGTAAACACTATGCATACTTTATCTCAGGATCACACCAAAATAACAAATAAATTATAGAAAAGTCAACCTCAAGAATCATCTGAACACTAACCAAACAGAACCATTATAACTAAGGATGTAAAGAGGCCAAATTGAGAGTGGTAGGAGGGATAGAGATGCGAAATGGGCTGATCCCAAACACACAGATAGTGGCTGAACACCAGGAGGGACATCATGTTGGCAGTGGTTCTCCCGGAAGAGGGAGGGGTGCTAGCCCCACTCTGGGCTCCCCAGCCCATGGTTCCTGTGCCAGGAAGAGGAATTCCTACAACATCAGGCAGTGAAAATCAGCGAGGACTCTGTCCATCCCAGTGAGGTGGAAGGTGGCTGAAAACCCAGACATACACTTAAAAAGCCCACATACAGACTCACTCAAATTCACCTGGTCTCTGGTGGAGAGGCAACAACTTGAGAAGCGCCAGAGACATATGGGAAAGACTAAGTTGTGGGGCATTGGTGCAAGTGCTGGAGGGACAGGAACCATTGTCCAAGTGTGGAGCCCACTTCACGTGTGGCCTACAGGAGGGAACCATCTTTTCTATGTTGAATCCTCCCCCAAAGGGCTAAATCTGAGACCGCATTGGTATGGTAAAATCCGTGCTTGCACACCACCTTAGTGACACCCTGGCTCCCCACCCCACACAGCTAGTACTGCATCACCCAGTACACTCTTGATTACTGAGCAGATGGCCCACCCCACAAGCCAAGGAAGTCTTTGATAGCAGCAGATGGACTGAGGCAGCCCAGGGGAAGTTTTGATAGTGGGCAGTGACCCAAAACCTGCATCACAGCCTCACTTGGGCAGCTCTCAGGGACCTGCAGGCCTGAGGAGAGTGGTGGCTGGCCTTGGTGTTCTCAGGGCATTTTTGCGAAGTGGTCACAGGCCTGGTACAACTGCAAGAACAGAAACTGTATTAAATTTGTAAAAACCATCAGCTCCCTGGAACCCCATACCATCCACCTAAAGCTGCATTGCCAGGAGCACTTGAGGTGTCTGGTTGGCCGGCCATACCCCATAAGCTGCAGAAGTCTTTTAGAGAAGCAAATGACCTGCAGTAGCCTGGGAAACTTTTGGTGAGCTCTTGGGGAGCTCTCAGAGATTTGTGAACCTGAGTCAAATGATGGCTGGCTGCAGTGCTCTAAAGACATTTTGTGAGGTAGTCACTGGCCAGGCACTGTCTTAAGGTGAGCGGTGGCTGGCTGCAATGTCCTCAAGTCACAGACCCAGCACTGGTACAAGAAATGAAACTGCATTAACTTTGTAAAAACCACCTGCTACATCCCATGAATCCCTGCGACTCTGTCCCACTCAGCTTGTGCTGCATCATCGGGAACACTCTCAACATTGGGTCAACCAGCCCAGCCTGTGCACCTAAAGAGGCTCTTTTAATGGCTGGGCCTTAGGGGGCAGCTGGTGGGTGGCAATAGGCCTAAGGAGACTAGGAGTTTTTGCTAAGCTGCCTCAGGCCCAATACTGCAGGGAGCCAGCCTTGCTTCACGGTGAGGCCACCCACACACACTTCCAGGTCCAGCACAGGCAGCAGCCAACCGCATATAGCTTTGTGGCTCCTACCTGGTAGCCACAGGCCAGTCAGAGGCAAGGCTGGAATTGGCCTGCATGGGAGGCCCTCCCAAGGGACACCAGAAACAACATAGCCAGAGGCCAGCTTCAGACCGTATCAGAGCACTGCATGGTTAGCCCCACAAGAAGCATATCCCAAGTGGAGTTTCAACAGGCCTGAACACCCACCAGGGCAAAGCCTGTTCTGAACAGTTAGCCACCACATAGCAGCTCATACACTGTAGGCATAGCCAATCCTCCAGTCACTCATCCTGGGAGTCAATCCCACCCACTGACACACACAAAAAAATCAAGTCTCAATTACAACACAACATACACAATGCACTCAAGGGACACTCCTAGAACACATGCACAGGAGAGCAGGGAGACTGTGCCATTGGACCACACAAAACAGATACTACATAAGGCCACTCAACAAAGACTGAGAGACATAGGAGATCTACCTAATATATAGAAGCAAACACAGAGAGATAGCCAGAATGTGGAAACAAAAAAAATGTCCCAAATAAAAGAATAGGAGAGGGCTGGCCGAATGGCATGTTGGTTAAGCATTGGCTTGGGAATGCCAGCTCTAAGTAGCAGGGCTCTGGTTTGGATCCCACATGGGCAAGTGACACTGTGCCGTCTACAGCAAGGATGGTGAACAACAGCTCTACCTGGAGCTGGGCTGCCGAGAGTATCCAGCAATGGCGTAGGCTGCAGTGGGGCAACAGCTGGCATGGGCTTTTGTGAGCTGCCATGAACAGCCATCCAATGGCTGGCAATCAACTGCTTCACCTGGGAAGAGCGCAATAATAATACCAACATGGGCCAGTGAAGCGACGTCCTCCACAAATATACTGAAGAACAAAAGGATGGCAACTTGTCTGTTCTCCTTCCTCGATTCTCCAAAGATATTCCCCTCCCCCAATTCCCCAATAAAGTCTTAAAACAACAAACAAACAAAAAAAGAAAACAGGAGAAACCTCCAGAAATAGAACTAAATGAAATGGAGGCAACCAACCTACCAGAGACAGAGTTTAAACAGAGTTTAAAACACTGGTTATGAGAAAGCTTAAGGAACTTAGTGAGACTGTCAACAAAAAGATAGAAAGCATAAAGAAGGACATAGAAACCATAAAATGAACCAATCAAAAATAAAATACAATAACTGAAATGAAGAGTACAGTAGAAGGAATCAACAGCAGATTAGATGAAGGAGAGGACTGAATCAGCGATTTAGAAGACAAGGTAACACAAAACACCCGATAGAAACAACAAAAAGAGAAAAGAATTTTAAAAATGAAGATATTTTAAGGGCCCTGTGGGACAACATCAAGTGTAACAACATGTGCATCATAGAATACCAGAAAGTGAAAAGAGGGAGCAAGGGATTGCGAACCTATTTGGAATCTAAAGAACTTTGCTCATTTGCTTATGAGCAAACAAAACAGAAACAGACTCATAGGTACAAGCAATAAATCGATGGTTGCCAGAATGAAGGGAGGTTGGGGGGCTGAGTGAAAATGGTGAAGGGATTAAGAAGAAGAAATTGGTAGCTACAGAATAGTCATAGGGATGTCAAGTATAGAATAGAAAATGTAGTCAAAAATATTGTAACATCTATGTATACTAATTGAGGGGAATCACTGCATAAATTATATAAATGTCCAACCACTATGCTGTACACCAGAAACTAATATACAATAATATTGAATGCCAAGTGTAATTAAAAGTAAATAAATTTGGGGAAAAAAAAAAAAGTACAAAAAATAAGAAGTACCAGTTAGTAATTACAAAATAGTCATGGGGATACAAAGAGCAGCACAGGGAATAAAAAAAACTGAAAATAAATAAAACTTAAGAATTGTTTATTTCTGGAATTTTCCATTTAATATTTTTGCCTTGCATTTGACCAGGGTAATTGAAACTGTGGAAAGTGAAACCATGGATAAGAAGTACATACCATAATAACATAGCAGGAATTTGAACCCAAACCATCTAATTCCTCCTTCCTAATACATATTTTAGTGATAGCCAATCTCTCAAGGTTAATATAACTTTTAAGAAGGGCTTTAAATTACTTCTCTAACTAACCTTTCTGGGATGGGATTTAAGAGGGTCCATGATCCTGAAATTTCTCTACAGCAAAAAAACCCTGAAAATTGGAAGTTCTAGTATTTCAAAAATGTTTGTTTTCAGTGGCCGTAAACTTTCCCTAACACTCAGAAACACTTATCCATAGGACCCTACAGTAGCTTTCTCACAAGGATGAATCAATTCAGGGATTTGGTTTTTTTCAC
This sequence comes from Aselliscus stoliczkanus, assembly GCA_033961575.1. NCBI lineage: Eukaryota > Metazoa > Chordata > Mammalia > Chiroptera > Hipposideridae > Aselliscus > Aselliscus stoliczkanus. Next base: position 130,041,284 of record CM066735.1, read on the forward strand.
CAAAGTGAATCAGTTGTGGATTTAGCATTATTAAATGCTGGTTAGATGCCTACATATCTAATTCCTACATCTGTAATCCATCCCAGACAAAAGTTCTCAAATATCAGCAGTCACCTACATGCTATTCAAAACTCCATATCCACACTGGTCCCACACTCTCATGACTGCTTCCCTTACTCCCCATGTCAACACACTGTTTTCTAAATGTCCTTATTATGCCTGCCAAAAATAACTCCATTCACAGCTACCCACTTAGATAAAGTTGTCCCTTCAATTTTGGTATTAAATGTCTGAAAGGGGAATGGATATCACAGAATTTGGGACCCAGAAACTGGATTTTTATAAAGCCTATCTGATTTCTTTTTCTGCTTCCAGAGAATTGGTTAAAAAAGAAATATAAGCATTGCCCTAACTAAAAACCTAGACAAGATTACATGGTATATCTCAAGCACAGTTTGTTCTATGGGAAAAAAATCTGCCTGGCACTGTGGAACTTGATTTTGAGGGGATGGGGAGTAGAAGCTGGTGGAAAATTTGCAGCATGAGGTCAGCTCCCATGTCCTGCTGGTCATTCTGTGCTTCAATGTACATTGAGGACAGGAAAGAAAAGCAGCAAACTCTCCATTAGTTCTTTCCTGGCAACACTCTACCATTGTATAAATGAGCTAGAAAGTGGCTTTGAGCTGAAACAGCTGGAGCTCTACAAAAACACAGCAGAGCTATTCAATGCCTGCCAACTAAACTCCAAGTCTTGGAATAGCCACCTAATGATACAAAGGAATAAGATGGCATTGAAGATGCTGTTCAACTTGCTGGTGACTATCTCCTCCTCATTTGCAGTGAAAAAGGAGAAGCACTGAAATAAACTCTCTAGGCCCTTTTGTCCTCAGAAAAGTCAATTGAGAGGAGCAAGGAGACTAGTTTTCCCTTAGCCTGCCCCACTCCCACCACACCAACAGATTAAGCACTCCTGACACCCAATGCCAGAGCCACTGACTGCAATCACCTACAACAGCTCCCATTCATCCCTAACCTTAATTCTGCCCCTTGAATGTTACATTTGTCATTATTGATGAACTGATATTGATACATTACTACTGTGTTTCCCTAAAAATAAGACCTAACTGGAAAATAAGCTCTAGCATCATTTTACAGGATGCTCGTAATATAAGCCTTACCCCAAACACAAGCCCGGGTTAAAATCATCAGCCAGACATGACTGTTTGAATAAATGTAGAATTTGTACATGAATAAGTGAGTATATGTAGATTGTTGGAGCAAAGATTTATATAAGACCGGGTCTTATTTTCGGAGAAACACGATATTAAATAAGCTCTTATGAGGTCTGACAATTAAGTTTGAGAACTTGTTGTAATGACGTTGCTAACCTTTTTTGATATCAAAGGGATTATTCATTATGAGTTTGTACCAACTGGACAAACAGTTAACCAAGTTTACTATTTGGAAATGCTGAAAAGGCTGTGTGAAAAAGACAAAAACAACCTGAACTTTTCGCCAACAAGTCATGGGCTCTTGCATCACGACAATGCACCAGCTTACATGGCACTGTCTGTGAGGGAGTTTTTAGCCAGTAAACAAATCACTGTATTGGAACACCCTCTATACTCACCTGATCTGGCCCCCAATGACTTCTTTCTTTACTCGAATATAAAGAAATATTGAAAGGAAGACATTTTGATGACATTCAGGACATCAAGGGTAATATGAGATGAGAGCTCTGATGGCCATTCCAGAAAAAGAGTTCTAAAATTGCTTTGAAGGGTGAAATAGGCACTGGCATGGGTTCATTGCTTCCCAGGGGAGTACTTCAAAGATTACCATAGTGATATTAAGCAATGAGGTATGTAGCACGTTTCCTAGGATTAGTTTGTGAACTTAATTGTCAAACATTGTACTTTATTCAGATTTCCTTAGCTTTTACTTAATGTCCTATTTCTGTTTCAGGATCCTGTGCAGGATACCACCTCACATTTATTTGTTTGTATTTGTTTGTTTGTTTGTTTGTTTGTTTTGAGGGCAGTGTCACTGGCCCTCATATGTGGGACCCAAACCAGGACTGCTGGCTTCCCAAGCCACGCTTAACCACCGCGCCACTCTGGTGGCCCTGTTTGTTAAGTCTCCTTATGCTCCTCTGGACTGTCACAGTTTCTCACATTTCCCTTGTTTTTGATGACTATGACAGTTTAAAGAAGTAATGGTAAGGTATGTTGCAGAATGTCCCTTAATTGGGACTTATAGATGTTTTCCTCATGATAAGTTTGAAGTTATGGTTTTCTGGAAAAAAGGTCACAGAGGTAAAGGGCCATTTGCATCATATCATGTCAAAAATATACACGATCAACAAGACCTATCATTGTTAATGTTGACCGTGAGCATCTGGATGGCTGAGGTATTGCTTGTTATTTGTTAGATTTTCCCTCTGTAATCACTCTTTTCCTGTCTATACTGTAAATACTCTTCAGGAGGCAATCACTATGTGCAACCCACACTTGAGTAGGGGAGTGATGCCCACCTCCTTGAAGGCAAAGTTTATACATAATTTGGAATTCTGCATGAAAGGTTTCTCTTATTTCTATTTTTCTCTCAATTTGTTTATGTAATCATTTATGTGTACTAGTATGGACTCATGATATTTATTTTATACTTTGGTTTACAATCCAATACTACTTTTTTTTCTTACTCAAATGTTTTTAGCTTTGGCCACTGGGAGTTCTTCTAGTACTCCTTTGCCTTACTCTCATCATTGTGGGGTTGTGTGTGTGTGCATGTGCGTGTATGAGTGTGTGTGTTTTGTGTGCACATCCTTACTTTCTGCACTACAAGTACTCCAGGCTCATCTTGTATATTTCCTGCTCCACTCCTAAAATCAGCCATTTTTAGAAGGATCGCTGGTTCTTTTTTTGAAGAGTGGTATTAGATACCAGGATCTGATCCTTAGGTGTGCTCATTGCTACTGAAGTATCATGGCTTCTGGTCATGTTAGATGATAGAGCAAGGAACTATATGTGATTATACTAAGCCATGTGTATACATATTTTAATAAATATTTCTACATGTAATCATCTGTATCTGTACTAAGCCAAACATGAATCCATACTGATGTTTCTCTGAATCTGGTCAATTACTGCATGGATCATTCTAGCTTACTTCCCTGGCTTATTTGTAGCCTCCCACTCAAATATTGGTAAAAAAAAAAAAAAAAAACCAATAAAATCAGAATCTCTGTGAATAAATCCTAGGTATCGACATATATTAAAGTTCCCACCTCTGCCCTCCCCACCTCTCCAGTGATTTTAATATGCTGCTGGGGTTAAGCCCCGGTGTCCTGGTCAGATTACACTTAGATTTCACTCTTAAGTCCTCAGTGCCAAGGGCCTGGTACACAATAGATGTTCAAAAAAATCTTTGTTGCTTACATGAAGCTGAGTCTGAGGTATGAGATGATGTGGACATACTGTGGATGTGGAAAGAAAGGAAAGGGTGAATCTGAGGGGTAAGGGCAAAAGATGCTGCCTGAAACATAAAGGGTGATCAAAAAAGTTGGACAGGGCTGGCCGAGTGACTCATTGGTTAAGAGCTGGTTTGGGACACCAGTGGCCCCGGTTCGGATCCCACATATGTGTGCCAGTGACACTGCCCTCTACAGCTAACAACAGCTCCACCTGGAGCTGGGCTGTGCGAGCCCCAGCGACAGTGTAGGCTGCAGCCCGTGCTGCAGTGGGCTGCCATAGGCTATAGTGAGTGGCCAGCAGCCAGTGTGAGCTACTAATAGCCACAGTGAGCGACCATCCAGAGGCCAGTGACAGATCTGCCTCATCCGGGAAGAGCACAATGACGATACCAACATGGGCCAATGAAGCGACATTCTCCACAACTAGACTGAAGAACAAAAAGACAGCAATTTGTCTGTTCCCCTCCCCCGATTCCCCAATGCTGTTCCCCTCCCCCAAATTCCCCAATAAAATCTTTAAAAAAAAAAAAAAAGATAGAAAAGACAATCCATAGAATGGCAGAAAATATTTTAAAAATAAATAAATAAAGTTGGACGGAGGAGGGTTGAAGCAACTGTCCTCTTGCACACGAACCACATCTACGTAAAGGCCTCTGCTCAGTCTTTTCCCATAAAGACAGAGGCAAGAGGAGAGAAAGCAGGCCAACATTCCAGCAAGGATGCTTAGCTATAAGGAATAATTTCTTCTCTGTAAAGATGTAAAAATAGAGAGAAGCCTGTGAAACACTAGTCCTTGTGAATCTATTAAAAACTCCTATAGACACTGCTACTGAATTAGGTCAGCTGCGAAATTCAGTTTGAAGAAGTAGTTAGAACTGTTGAATAAATGTTTTTCAGCCTTTCTTCTGCCAGGAAACAATTCCACATGATTCAAGATCCTCACCCATGCCAGCAGTGTGGTCACTCACTGTGGATTGCATTTTTAGGTAAGATGGGCAGGTTACACCAAATCTCCTGTCAAACTTCACCCCTTTCTCTTCCACTCATCCTACACATGTCTGTGAGGCCCAGTCACATATGACTCTCCCATGAGAACTCAGAACATTGCCTAGTGCAGAGACAGACATACTCTAACAGTAGAACACTGCCTACCTTACCTGCAGCTCCTCGAATCACTCCTTTCCTCTCCCGTCAATCCACACTGACCTTTTTTTCACTTCTTCAGATATCTTTCTCATCATGAAGACTTTAACACAAGCTGTTTCCTGCTCCTTTTCATCTGGTTAACTCTCTTCCATCCTTTCGATCTCAGCTCAAGCATCACTTCTTCAGGGAAGCCCTCCCTGATTGCACAGCCTAAGTCAGAGTCTCCTTTGCTCAGTGACCTCATAGAGCCATATCCCATGGAGCAGGATCTTAGCTTATAGATGTACAACTGTTAGTTTTAGTTTCTGATTAGTATCTGTCACCTCTCCCACATTATAATTGTCCCAGTTCTTACTGCTGCATAACAAACCAGCCCCAAAATTTAGCGGCCTCAAATAACAGCCAACATTTTATTCATGAATCTGCAATTTCGGCAAGAATTCCTGGGGAATGTTCATCTCTATTCCACATTGCATCAACTCTGTTGAGCTTGGATACACTTCTGAGATGGCTCACTCATGTGGCTGCCAGGTAGTAGTGGCTGTCATCATCTGCATATGGCCTCTCTATGGTGACATGGCGACTGGACTTACACAGCAAGAGACAGGAAGTGGAGGTTGCAATTTTCTTAAGGCCTGTGACTGGAAACTGGCAAAGCATCACTTCTGCCTTATGCTACAGGACAACAGTCACAGAGCCCAGATTCAAGGAGAAGCAACATAGACTCCTCCCCCTAAATGTGAGAAAAGAATTCCATGAGTTTTATGTCTGTGTCTTTTCCGTTGTCATCTGAGTATCTAGCACAAAATGTGGCACAGAAGAGGCTGCTGATTAAATGAGGAAACTCATTCTTGATGCTTTTTTTTTTTTCTTTGTACCAGCGAGCCTGTGTTTGGCCGCAGTATTTCTGAGCTGATTCCTCACTTGTGATTGTCTGAGCTTTGCCTACAAGCCAACCTGTTGTGCCAAACCCATACCTAGGTACTTCACACAGGAAGAAGCCAATTCATTCAAGCCTACTTCTTGATTCCAGACTCACTTTCTTATAGTTGTGAGAGAAGACTGCAAACAAGTCACTCTCACAACTAGCAAAAGTGGCAATTACAGACACTTGCCTGAAAACACAGCATACTTTAAATTAGTTACGCATGACTAAGGCAAGTGATACCCACCTACAGCTGACATTCAACACCACCCACGGCAGCTTGCTGCCGCTGATCTACAACCACTGGGGAAATCAGCCCTGCATAAAGCTTGCTTGGAAAGAATCTCCCAGTTGTAAATTCTGAATGTAGCCTCATTCATTCATTCATTCATTCATTCATTCCAATGCAGCTTCTTCCACTCACAGGCCTGATTATATACAGAAAGCCCTTATTAAGCACTTACTATGTACCAGGCACTCTTCCAAATGCCTTATATGTGTTAATTTGTTTAATCCTCACAACCATCATGAGAGTGTTTCTATTATTATCATCAGACACTAAGATGGCCTCCATGACACCACCTTTTGGTATTCATGTGTTTGTGTGACCTCTTCCCCCCAAGTGTGGGCAGGATCTGTGACTTGCTTCTAACCAACATTATATGGCAGAGGTGATGGGACATGTGTGATCCATGCTGTAGTAAGATCACTCTGGAGCCTCTCACTCAATCTCTCTCTCTCTCTCTCTCGCTCCCTCCTGCCCACCCCCGGGCACCCCATAGTTGACTCTGAAGAATAAATGAGCTGCCATGAGGCCCACAGCCACAGGAAATGAATTCTGCCAATGACCTGAGTGAGCTTGGAAGTGGCCTGTCCACAAACTCCAGGTGAGAAGACAGGCATGGTCAGCATCTGGATTACAGCCTCACAGGGGATCCAGCTGAGCTTGGCCTGGGCTCCTGACCCACAGAAACAGAGAAATGATACATGTGTATTGTTTGAAGCTGCTAAGCTTTTGGTTCTCTATTATACAACACACCCATTTTACAGGTGAGGAGAGTGGGGACATTAAACATGTTGCCCAGGGACTCTGTAAGCTTTAAATCGCTTCTTCCACTCTATTCCAAAGTAATAACAGAATCTGCAACTCTGAGCACTTACAGCATGCCAGTAATTGTGCCAGGTGCTTCGCATGTACATTTCCTTTAATTCTCACAAAACACCTGTATAGTAGGTATAACTATCATCTAATTTTACAGCTAAATAAACTGAGGTCAAAAAGGTTAATTTGCCAAAACTCACAGCTATTTCATGTTGGAACCAGGATATGAACCCAGACAGCTTGATTCCAGAACTCATATTTATTCTTTATCTCTTTTTTTAAAAATTCAATCCATTTATTAAAATGTATATCGTATACTCTTAAATCTAAACTATATTGCTTCCTGGAATGATGTGCTGTAACTGCAGGTGCATCTTGATAAAATGGGAAGGCGCAGGCTTTGGACCTAGGCTAGGCTTCCCAGAACTGAGAGTGAAAATTGTTTCTCAAATTGTAGCCCATACAGCTTAGAATTCAGTGAAGAGCAACAGGGAACAAATAATTTGAGGAAAGTGTTATCCTGAGCGCTCTGGGAAGGGGACTTCAAAGTCTGTGAGACCTGAAAGAACATGGACATGGATATGCACATTTATGGTTGCTAGATCTGAGAAAGGGGTACACTAGGCCTTTTGTAAGCTCAGTTGCCTCCCCAGCCAGGCAAGCTCAGCCTTATGGGTGTGAGTCTAGAACAATTCTGCAGATAAACCAGACATGCTCGTGGCAACCCGTTTCTCCGCCAGGGTCTCCCTGTCAGTCATGGAGCTATGAAACAGAAAATGCAACACTGCATCATATTACAGGACGCTCAGACTAGCTGGGGTGACCTCAGGCCAGCTCTAGGTGGAACCTGCCACCATCCTGTGGCCTGGCCACTTCAAACACATTGCAGAAAAGCTGAGGGGAGAGGGCCCAGTAGAACTGTTATCCAGGGGCTGCATATCTCATTTAGCTTGACCTATATTCTGTTTGTTCTGACAATATAAGAGGCTCTGTGCCCAGAGGTGAGCAAAGCACAGTCCCTGCTCTCAAGAAACTCAGATTTGAGCAGAACTCATAGAAACAGCAAACAATCAGAACATAGAGAAGTTGATGTAAGCTAGAACAGAAGCCCACACTGAATGCAATAGGAACACTACAGCAGGAAAAAAACAAACCCCAACAGCAAGACTCAGAAGGCTTCCTGGAAGGCAGCATTTGGCTTGATTCTGGAAAAATGGTTACATCCCAAATAAGTGGAAGTAAAGGGAATGTTTGTCTCAGAAAGAGGAAGTATTATGTTCAAGGATACAGAGGTGAGAGCTCCAAAGAGTACACACAAAACAACAAGAAATAAATTAGACTAGAGTGTGAGGAGCAAGGAAAGATAAATAATGGGTCATAAAGGGAGCAAAATCTAGAATTTTGAATGCCACAAGAAAAATAAAATAAATAAATACATTTGATTACTGTTCTATAGAATGGGGAATTCTAAAAAGTTTTTGAAAACACAAGTATTTGAATTTGCCTGACATTTAAAGGAACATCATTTCTCCTTATTAATAGAGTCCTAGATAAAGGACAGCATTATTTCTTAGAGTATTCTAAGGAACAGTGACCACATGCAAGTTTCCATTAACTAAAGAGTCCTGTGGTAAAATAAATATCAGAAATAAATGCATTCCTCTCTTGAAAATATAAAGTGCCTATTAGAATCATATTAGCACTGAGAAGTCCTGCAATAGAAAAATCGGTTTAACTGTTTCACAGTGTTTTCCCCAAGTATTTCATTACTAATTTTTTTTTTATCTAACATATTAATATTTCTTGAAATTATAGGACATGTTCCGCAGTGGGTGCATAGCCTGTTTCTTTAATTTTTTTATTCTAAAGAAGAGCTTCCTTAAAGGGCTGTCCAAGTTCTTATTAATCTTTACAAGACACCTGAGCAGAGGATTTCTCTTCTATGTTTAATGAGTGAGTTTGGCAAAAGGGATGGACTGAAGATGACTCTACCAAGTGGGCCATCATCTAAGAAAATACATTATTGAGTCAGTATTTTCTGCTTCAATGAACAGAAAACTTGCTGCATTCACTGTTGTCTCAATGATTTGAAGGCCTGGATGGGCTTGTCTGGATACAAGGATCAGAGCATTCCACATTAATTACAAGTGTCCATTAGAAGCCCAGGAGTGGTTGTGCAGGGAAATAAATGGGCCAGAATAGATCAGTAAAAGCACAGGGCCTAATATAAATCAGACCAACACTGCCAGGGGGCTTCATTGGGATCAGGCGCATGATTCAGCCATAATATAATTTATGGTTTCTGCTTCTCTTTTCTTCCACACCAACATTTTGTGCCTTTTGAAAGGATTCTTTACCATCTATTCCAGGCAACAGGCCCAAAGATACAGTCCAGAAAGGGAGCATAATTTGGCAATAAAAATGTTGTAATAAGTGATTTTATATAACAGAAATGCCAGTTTCTTTACTACAGCCTCCCACCCATTTTACAACTAGTTAATATTTTTCTGAACTTTTGTGTTGCATTCCACTCAGCCACCTCTGCAATCTTTTTTGCCTATTTTTCTGCCAGAGTCACAATAATAAAGCTGTCAGATGGTCTATGAAGCCATTTTTCTTGTCTGGCAAATCATCTAGAGGCAACCATAACTTCCTATCTGCTCCACTATGTAACAGAAGTAGCCTGCCTTAACAACACAGAATTTAAATATTTTTTTTGATCTGTGTTATCTACAGGCATCTAGGATGAATGAGTGAAAACATATTTCACCTATATTTTTTTGCCTTGTTCCAATGGGCCTGGGGTAGGTATTTCGATTAAGCACACCCTCATAATGCATGCTTAAAAAGATGCTATATAGCTCTCCAAAAGAATATCTCAAGGTATTTGAACTATAATAATAAATGGGGCTGCTCCTAAGGGGAGAAAGATACAACAAGAAAGTACCTCAGAAGAAGAAATTTAAGAACTAAAGTGAGCTAATGGTATACAGTGGTTAGGCTTTGAGTGTGATGAGGATTTATGGTTTCAATTAGTGCTAGAGAGCAATTTTAGAAAGTTATTAGCAGCCGACTGGCATTCTCAAAGATGGCTCATTTGTGTATTGCTCAAGATTAGCTGGGTCTTTAGTTGTTTACAAACACACATGGTGGCTTGCATTAAATGTGCGGAAGTGACTGCAATATTACATATTAGGAGGTCTTTAGCAGAGATGAAGGCTGGTGCTCTGGTTGCTTAGTGTTCCTATGTGGGCAAAGCAAAACCCAATTTGCAACATTTTCTTCCATTAAAAAAAAAAGTTGATTTTCCCCACCTGTTCTAAACTCTGATACGCTATTTCAAATGAATAGCTTCCCCACCCAACACAGTCCCTTACATTTAAAACTCTTAAATGCCTCAAATACTCAATGTTGTGCTGCCTCAAATATAAATTAATTTTTAAAATCTCCCCACTGGACTGTTTTGCGCTGAAATCCATATATCTTTATGTCACAGTGTGCATATTTTTCTCCTTTAAAGCCTTTGGGGCTTTATTCATGAAAAAAGTCTCAAGTAGATCAGAATCCTGGTGGAGGCATGGGGCATCTGCAAACACAACAAAACATGCTCACTCCCAGGGCATTGAAAGCTGTGCCTGGTTCCCTCACATCAAACACTGGGGAAGGCATTAAATGACCTTGAGCCCACAGACCTTGACCTCGGCATCTCACAGAACCCTGAACAGTTTCTCTAGCTCTTTCATACAGGAAATACAAGGTAACACTTCTCACACATGGTCACATTAGGACTCCTCATAAGATGGCAAGCCCTTGGTCCAGGGATGATGCTCTCACTACAAAAGAACAGTGACTTGCTTTTTGTGAGCTTATTCTATATGGCTGTTGAGGATATGGTTCTTTGATCCCAAGATTCAAGTACGTAAAAAATAGCCATTTCATAATTTTCCTTATTTATTTATATCCTAAATAAGGATCTTTCCTTATTTGAAAAGCATTCATTGGCGGCCCGTGGCCCAACTAGAGATCAGCAAGAGCACATTGGTTTGCAGTCTGAGGCAGAAGCCTCAGGCCCGGCAAGTGCGGGAGGAGAGAGAGGAGACGACTGTGCAGAGAGGTATGAGCTGCACCCGTGGCTCACCGGGTCCCCAGGAAGCAGGGTAAGGGTACAAAGCCCGGCAGCGACAGGGCAAGATCAATCCCTGCACCCTCCCGGTTCAGGGATCAGTCTCTGTGCCCACCGGGTCCCGCGGAGCGCAGAAGCCTGAAAACCGGGAGCAGGGGAAAAAAGAGGACTCGCCCGTGGAGACACAGCGTGCGCCGGCCGAAGTCACAGGTCCCGGATAGACTGAGCAGGGATCTGAGCCGCGCGGCAGGGTGGCGCTCAGTCCCTTAAACCCCGGCAGTCTCTTCGGGAGAGCAGTATGAGCACCGCGCGGGCACGCGCCGGCTCCGAGGCAGAAGCCTTAAACCCGGGAGCAGGGGTAAAAAGAAGACTCGCTTGGACATGCAGGGCGCCGGGCGGAGAGGCAGGTCCCCGAGAGACAGAGCGGGGATCTTAGCCACACGGCAGGGTGCGCACAATTCCCTAAATCCCGGCAGACCCTTTGGGAGAGCAGCAGGAACTCCGCTGGAGCATAAGAGGCAAAGGCCTTAGCTTAAAACAGTGTTGAAACTGTGGCTGTGTTTATTTTTATGTTTTGTTTTGTTTTTTCCTTTTTCTACTCTTGAACAGAAAGCAAAAAAAACCAATAACCCACCCACTCCCACAAACTTTGGCCCCTGCCAAGACAGTCTTAAACTGACTCCTGAATGGAGCAATAGGGGCAGACTAGGAAGATATTCCTATCTGCAGGGGGTTGAGAATTTCCACCCCAGTAAAGGCTGCAGAGTGAGACTACCTACCCCGCCCCCACCTTTATGCAAGGCTTGGGAGGCAGGGCAGGTTCACCTGCTGAGGCACTAATTAACAGATTCTTAGCACCAGGCTTTTGGTAGTGAGGAATTCTTTAATTCTCCATGGCTGTCAACCCAAAGGGTGCCCAGAGACACTCATTGAGCCTTTGGGGGTGCAGCCTGCTCTGGGACAGGCAAAAGCAAGAAGGCAGTGACTTTGTAAAAACCACCAATCACACATCACAACCACACTCAAGTACAGCAAACCTGCAGTGCCAGGATCACACTAGGCATCAGGTGGCCTACTGTTCCCACAAGACGCACAGGAATTTTTGTACAGCAGACAAACTGAAGAGAGCTTGGTGGACTTTAGCCTAGACCGGCACGGGTATTTTTGGTTTGTTTGGTTTTATTCTGTTTTGCTTTCCCTTTATTGGCTGCTTATCTTGGTTGTTTTTGGTTTTTATTTCTATTTCATTCTTATCATTTTGTAGTTTTTAATATGGGCATATATATAGGTGTATATAGGTGAATATACGTCCATATATATGGGTGCGTAGACAAATATATATACATATATTTTTTTCTTTTTCTTTTTCTTTCTTTTCTTTTTCTTTTTCCCCCACCTTCACTTTCTCTCTTATTTTATTCATTCTTCTCACTGCTATACTTTTCCTCTTTTCCTTTTTTCTGCAAATTTTATTTTTTAATTTTTCTTACTTTTTTTATTATTATTTTAGTTTATTTTTATTTTTTATTTTTTAGGTATAGCTAATCGGTTTCTCATGTTTATTCTATTTTTTATTTTAGGATATTGTATTTTATTTTGTTTCCTCTTCTGTTATTATTGTGTGTGTGGTTTTTGTTTTGTTTCTGTTTGTTTTCTTCATTAGTATGATTGATATTTCTGTACAAGTTGACTGTAGTTTGAGGGTTGGTTTTTTTTTACTTGTGTGAGCATTTGGTTTCCTTTGGTGGCTGCGGCGGTTGTTCTTGTTGATCTGTTATGTTCTAAAATCACTCTGCAGCAGTGGGTCCAAACAAACAGACACAAGAATCATCATACCCGGAGGCCAACTTTAGATAAAACCAGAGCATTTCTGGGTTTGACATACAAGAGTCACACCCAGAAGGAAGTTGCTACAGGTACTAGGGCCCATAGGGTCCAAGTTTCATCAGAGGGGTCAATCCTCTCACAGCAGTTCATAAACTGCAGAAGCTGCTGATCCTCACAGCTCATCAATCTGGGAGTCAATCCCACCTACTGACAAGCCAAAAGTAATCAAAACTAAAACTTCAACAAGTGAGGACGCACGACACAAGGAACACCTCAGATACAAACAAGCACAGGAGAATAGGGAGAGTGAGTAATTCAAATATAAAAGACACACACCGTATAAGTTTACCCAGAAAAGACTGAGAAATCTGGGGGATCTATCTGTTATATTGAAGCAAAGACAAAGAGTAAGTCAGAATGGGGAGACATAGAAACACAACAAAAATAAAAGAACAGAAGAAACTGCCTGAATCAGTGGAACTAGAGGAAATAGAGGTAACCAACTTATCAGAGACAGAGTTCAGAACACTGATTATTAGAATGTTCAAGGAAATTAATGAAAATATAAAGAAGGATAGAGAAATCATGAAAAGCAACCAGCTAGAACTTAAGAACACAATCACTGAATTAAATAACAAACTTGATGGAATCACTAGCAGATTGGATGAAGCAGAAAATCGAATCAGTGACTTAGAAGACAAAATAGCAGAGATCACCCATGCGGAACAACAAAAAGAAAAGAGAATGAAAAACATGGAAAATAGTTTAAGAGAGCTGGGGGACAACATCAAACGCAATAACCCACGGGTCATTGGCGTATCAGAAGGAGAAGAGAGAGAGCAAGGGATTGAGAATATATTTGAAGTAATAATGTCTGAAAACTTCCCTAACCTGGCAAAGGACATTGAAATACAAGCTCAGGAAGTACAGAGAGTTCCAACCAGGATGATTCCAAACAGGGCCACTCCAAGACACATTCTAGTGAAAATGGCGAGGGTTAAGGACAAAGACAGAATCGTTAAAGCAGCAAGGGAAAGGCAGCAAGTTACTTACAAGGGTACCCCCATAAGATTATCAGCTGACTTTTCTACAGAAACTTTGCAGGCCTGAAGGGAGTGGCAGGAGGTTTTCAAAGTGATGAAAAATAAAGGCCTACAACCCAGATTGCTGTATCCAGCAAGGTTATCATTTAAAATTGAAGGCGAGATAAGGAGCTTTGCAGAAAAAAATAAGTTAAGGGAATTCATTACCACCAAGCCAGCTTTGCAGGAAATGCTAAAAGGGCTTCTTTAAGTAGAAGAAAAAAACAACCTATGAAAGACTACGAACACAAATAACAAAATGGCAATAAATACACACCTATCAATGATCACATTAAATGTAAATGGATTAAATGCTCCAATAAAAGGACATAGGGTGGCTGAATGGATAAGAAAGCAAGACCCCAGCATATGCTGTATACAAGAGACTCACCTCAGATCCAAAGACTCATACAGGCTGAAAGTAAAGGGATGGAGTAAAATATTTCATGCAATTGGTACTGAGAAAAAAGCTGGAGTAGCAATACTTATATCAGATAAAATGGACTTTAAATAGAAGAATATAACAAAGGACAAAGAAGGACACTTCATAGTAATGAAGGGATCGATCCAACAAGAGGACATAACTCTAGTAAACATCTATGCACCTAACATAGGAGCTCCTAAATATATAAAACAGATATTGTCAGACATAAAGACAGAGATCAACAGTAACACTATCATAGTAGGGGACTTCAACACCCTGCTGTCACTAATGGACAGATCCTCCAGGCAGAAAATCAATGTGGAAACAGCGACCTTAAATGACACATTAGACCAGCTGTATTTAACAGACATTTTCAGAGCATTTCATCCCAAAGCTACAGAATATACGTTCTTTTCAGGTGCACATGGAACATTTTCTAAGATAGACCACATGTTAGGCCACAAAACAAGTCTCAATAAATTTAAGAAGATTGAAATCATTTCAACTGTATTCTCTGACCACAATGCTATGAAACTAGAAATCAGTTATAAGAAGAAATCCGGGAAGCTGACAAATAAATGGAGGCTAAACAATATGTTATTAAATAGTGAGTGGGTCACAAATGAGATCAAGGAGGAAATCAAAAGATACCTCGAGACAAACAAAAACACCATGACCCCAAATCTCTGGGATGCTGTGAAAGCAGTCCTAAGAGGGAAGTTTATAGCAGTGCAGGCCTACGTAAAGAAGGAAGAAAAATCTCAAATCAACAGGTTATCCTTACACCTAAGGGAACTGGAAAAAGAACAGCAAAAGAGGCCCAAGGGGAGTACAAGAAAGGAGATAATATAGACCAGAGCAGAAATAAACAATACAGAGAACAGAAAAACAATTCAAAAGATCAATGAAACCAAGAGCTGGTTTCTTGAGAAGATATACAAAATTGACAAACCTCTAGCCAGGCTTATCAAAAAAAAAAAAAGAGAGAGGACTCAAATTAGCAAAATCAGGAATGAAAGAGGGAAAATGATTACAGACATCACAGAAATACAAAAAATTCTAAGAAATTACTATGAGCAACTATATGCCAACAAATTTGACAATCTGGAAGAAATGGATCATTTTCTAGAAGCATACAACCTTCCAAAGCTAACGCAAGAAGAAACAGAAAATCTAAATACCCTGATTACTACCAAGGAAATTGAATCAGTAATTGACAAGCTCCCAAAAAACAAAAGCCCTGGACCAGATGGCTTCACAAGTGAATTTTATCAAACATTCAAAAAAGAACTATCACTTATTCTTCTCAAACTATTCCAAAAAATCCAGAAGGAGGGAAGGCTCCAAACTCTTTTTATGAAGCCACTATCACCCTGATTCCAAAACCAGATAAAGAGACCACTAAAAAAGGAAAACTACAGACTAATCTCCCTGATGAATATAGATGCAAAAATTCTCAATAAAATATTAGCAAACAGAATTCAGCAATATATTAAGAAGATCATACATCATGATCAAGTGGGATTTATCCCTAGTGCGCAAGGCTGGTTCAACATCCGTAAATCAATTAATGTGATACACCACATCAACAAAATGAAGGATAAAGATCACATGGTCATTTCAATAGATGCAGAAAAAGCATTTGACAAAATCCAACAGCCATTTATGTTAAAAACCCTTAGCAAAGTGGGAATACAGGGATCATATCTCAACATAATAAAAGCCATATATGATAAACCTACAGCTAACATCATACTCAATGGGGAAAAGCTAAAACCATTCCCGTTAAGATCAGGAACAAGACAAGGCTGTCCACTGTCTCCTCTTTTATTCAACATAGTGCTGGAAGTTCTAGCCACAGCAATCAGACAACAAAAAGAAATAAAAGGCATCCAAATTGGCAAGGAAGAAGTAAAATGGTCATTATATGCAGATGACATGATACTGTATATAGAGAACCCCAAAGACTCCATCAAAAAACTATTGGAAGTGATAGACGAATTCAGTAATGTAGCAGGATATAAAATAAATGTTCAGAAATCAGTGGCATTTGCATGTACCAATAATAAACTAATGGAAAGAGAAATTAAGAAAACTGTTCCATTTACAATTGTGTCAAGAACTATAAAATACCTAGGAATAAATTTAACCAAAGAAGTGAAAGATCTGTACTCAGAAAATTATAAGACACTGAAGAAAGAAATCATAGAAGATACAAATAAATGGAAACACCTACCATGCTCATGGATAGGAAGAATTAATATAGTTAAAATGTCCATACTGTCTAAAGCAATATATAGATTCAATGCAGTTCCTATCAACCTACCAAGGGCATTTTTCACAGAAATAGAAAATATAATCCTAAAATTTATATGGAATCATAAAAGACCCAGAATAGCCTCGGCAATTCTGAGAAATAAAAACAAAGTCAGGGGGATCACGCTACCAGACATCAAAACCTACTACAAGTCTACAGTAATCAAGACAGTTTGGTATTGGCATAAAAACAGGCACATCGATCAGTGGAACAGAACAGAGAGCCCAGAAATAAATCCAGGCATTTACGGACAGTTAATCTATGACAAGGGAAGCAAGAATTTACGCTGGAGTAAAGATAGTCTATTCAATAAATGGTGCTGGGAAAATTGGACTGAAACATGCAAAAAAATGAAACTGGACCACCTCTTACGCTTTATACAAGAACAAATTCAAAATGGATTAAAGACTTAAATGTAAGACCTGAAACCATAAAAATCCTAAAAGAAAATATAGGGAGTACATTTGTAGACATTACCCAGAGCATTATTTTTACTGATACATCCCTACGGGCAAGGGAAGTAAAAGAAAAAATGAACATATGGGATTATATCAGACTTAAAAGTTTTTTCACAACAAAGGAAACCATTAATAAAACAAAAAGAAAGCCTACTGAATGGGAGAATATATTTGCCAACGATATATCTGATAAGGGGTTAATATCCAAAATTTATAAAACACTCATGAAACTCAACACCAAAAAAACAAACAACCCAATTAAAAAATGGGCAGAAGATATGAAGAGACATTTCTCTAAAGAGGACATACACATGGCCAACAGGCATATGAAAAAAAGTTCAACCTCACTGGTCATTAGGGAAATGCAAATAAAAACCACCATGAGGTACCACCTCACTCCATTCAGAATGGCTATCATCAATAAATCAACAAACAACAAGTGCTGGCGGGGCTGTGGGGAAAAGGGGACCCTGCTGCACTGTTGGTGGGATTGCAGATTGGTGCAGCCACTATGGAAGTCAGTATGGAGGTATCTCAAAGAAATGGAAATAGAGCTACCGTTTGATCCAGCAATTCCACTCCTAGGTATTTATCCTGAAAAAACCAAGACACTTATTCAAAAAAAGTTATGCACCCCTATGTTCATAGCAGCACAATTTACAATAGCTAAGACTTGGAAACAACCAAAATGTCCATCGGTAGATGACTGGATTAAGAAACTGTGGTATATTTATACAATGGAGTATTACTCCGCTATAAAGAAGAATGAAATCGTGCCATTTGCAATGATATGGATGGACCTAGAGACTATTATGTTAAGTGAAATAAGTCAGTCAGAGAAAGACAAATAACATATGACTCACTCATATGTGGAATCTGAAAAACTGTATGAATGAGCAAAGTAAACAGAAACTGTCTCATAGATATAGAGGAAAAATCAGGGTTGCTAATTGGGAGGGGAATGGGGATGAGGGAGAAGGGGAAGGGATTAGACAGCAAAAATAGGCAACTACAATATTGCCACTGGGATATGAAAAACAGTTTGGGGAATATAATTAATAATGTTGTAAATATTCTGTGGAATGTCAGATGATCATAGGTCTTGTTAGGGAGACCATTTCAAGGATGGAGTAGAGGTTTGATCACTGCACTGTATTACTAAAGCGGAGTTGGTGTACCTACTGTAATTGAATATATATAGATAGTCACGGGATGTGGATTATACTGTGGAAGAGAGTCAGAGGAAGAGTAATAGATATATATGATATGGGGGGGGAGTGGGGTGGCGAATTGGGGGTGGGGGTTTGTCACTTTGAGGGGTAAAATGTATAACTATTGCACTGTGTTGTACACCTGAAACTAATTAAAATAAAAAGAAAAAGAAAAAGAAAAAGAAAAGCATTCATTTTAAATAAAAGTACATATCTCTCTAAATCAGATTAATGTACCCAAGCCTTTACTCCTCCAGCTGAGGGAGACTAATGTGTGATCTGGAATTTGAAAGGCTTATGTGATAGAAAACTGGGGCAAGGCCTGCTGACCCTGACCTGTCCCATTGCACTGGGGACCCTTGAAATTCAGCATCCTCCTACTTCTCTGCCAGCAGATGCACTGCTATGTACTTGTTCCCTTTTGAGATCTATCTCCTTGTTCCCTGACCCTCCTGTGAATAAATAATTCAGTGAATTTAGGCATTTATACGAGGTACTAGGAACAGAGATACCAAGATTTTATTTTTAGTCCTAAAAAATCCCAGGACAAAGAGAGAACAAGGGTCTGGCTCTTTAGAATGAAGAAGATAAGAGAACCTAAACATGTTAATACCTTTAAGAAACGTATCCTATCTTCAGTTTGTTGCAAGTGTAAAGAGGTGAGAGTCCCATTCTATACCTTTGCTTTCCTATCCAGAAAATGAGAGTGTAATTCTCAATTTACATTGTCTTGGTCCTTTCTTAGAAACTCAGTTATTGGTGTATCAGGAGTAGGGAAGAATGGATACAAGACAGAAAAAAATAAATCCAAGAAAAGGGGATTCCCAGAATTATAAATATTGAAATATGAATACTGTCTCTTATTGTCACCTAGCCATGAGTATGAAGTCACTAGAAACACATGACTGTGTCTGAATCTCTAAAATGCCAATAGTGAGAATCATAGTTTTATCTAACCCTTTACTGACATAATTTCTTTTTTGTACTGGGTTTTGACTATGTGTTGGGAGACCTTGGAAAAAAGAAGTTCATGTACAAGATTCCTGGAAATAAAGCACAAACATCAGCCTACTTGTTCTTTCATACCACAGAAGAGCAGAGGGGTTATAGGAAATAACTGAGTTAGTCAATGGATGGTTTAGGATTATGGTATTTAAAATGCTCTACTTTATATTTTAAAATGTAAAGGCCAAAACAATTACGGACTTGATTGCCCTAAAGAAATAAAAATCAAAGAGAGACCCAGAACTGATGATTGTTATATGACATCTTAACCAACATAATATTTTGTCATTTCCTTGTCTGATTAATCACAGAATGGGTCATTTCATTAAAATTCTGTGTGAGAATTCTATAAATTTAAAAAATGCAAATTGTGGATGGAGTAAAGGTTTGATCACTGCACTGTATAACTGAAGCAGAGGTTGTATACCTACTGTAATTGAATATATATATATAGATAGTCACAGGATGTGGATTATACTGTGGAAGAGTAATAGATATATATGATATGGGGGGAGTGGGGTGGCGAATTGGGGGTGGGTTGTTATCATTTTGAGGGGTGAAATGTATAACTATTGCACTGTGTTGCACACCTGAAACTAATTAAAATAAAATAATAATAAAAAAATAAAATAAAATAAAATAAAAAATGCAAATTGTATGCTTTCATGTGAAAGAAAGTTATATTCTTATTATGCCAAAAAAGAATCTCCCTTCTCAACAGTTCTGGTAAAAGTATTGACCCTTAGAAGTTCTGATTGAGACAAATGTCTACTTTTGAACCAATTATAGTGACCAGGGGCCAAGTGGTCCTTTGCCAGTGGATACTTCTAATTTCCAGGCCACTTAGAGAAACTCAGTCAAGTCAGAAACATCAGTATGAATTTGTACCAGCATGCTCAGTCTGCTTTGATATATGCCTGCCTGGTATTGCTTTATGTGGGGAAGGGAAAAATGAAAATGTTGTTTAACCTGAAAAAATTTGTATTTGTCCTCATTACATTTATCATTGTTTGATAAATGATACTTCCGGATGTAGACAGCATCATTAATCTGTGACATCTTATGTTGCTGTGTGATACATGTAGAGAAATACACTTCACATGAGGATGTTAATAATTTTTCATGTCAGTACACTGAATTTGAGAGTACTGTAATATGTGGGACTTGCAAAGAAGCTAAGCAAAGTTGAAATCCACTTTGTGTACCATCGGAATTTTAATATGCAGGAAATAGCAGGCTGTCTACTCATACAAATTGGCTTTAAAAACCAAGCAGTTACTCTCAAGGCAAATAATCTGATATTTTAATAATTAATTCAACTTCTTAAAAAAGATGGTTAAGAAGCCAGTTACAAATAGTTTTAAAATATAGTTGTTTTACTGGATCCAACTTTGAATGAAAGTTTAGTGTTTAGATGTAGACAAGTGAGGATACAAATGTTTTAATAATAGATTATTTTTGGTAATGATTCAAAAGACTGCTAATGATAAATTTTCAGCGATTGGTGAAATAACCAAGGTCATGGGCACATTCAGAACGGTAGACGCAGAGGGTGTTCAGGGAACATGGAGAGAGAATGACATGGAAACACAATGGTCAAGATACCACATTTACTTCCCTTGGTTTTGTGTCAAAGGTTCATTTTGTTTTTATTATGATTAGAGAGTCAGGAATCATGTAAAAAGAATTTAACAAAACAAATTTCTCAGTGCACTTTTAGGGAAAGAACTTTTTGGTAAAAAAAAAAATGTTTAAAATAGAATAGGTAGAGAATACCAGTACCAGAAGGGAGAATTTAGGTAGAGATCCACAAAGTCTAGTTTCTAAAGTCAGGTCTGACACTGTACGTATATTTAACTTTGGACAAGGCTTAATCTCACTTTATCCCAGTGTCTTTTGAAAATGAAGGTGATGAACTAGATAATCCTAAATATCCCATTGAGACTTAAATAGTGTGATTCTGTGCCCCTCTCCCCTTTTAAAAAAGTTGCTGCAGTAGAATTGTAACAGATATCCTAAATCAGAGATTAGTAGCTATTGTGGATGTTGAAATATATTCATTTGAGCAATAAAATCAAGTTGTAAACATAATTGAACATTCTCTCAAGCTGGTTTCATATTTTTCAACAGTCTGTATAGCATTGCTTGAGTGATGCTATTGAATAGAAATTAAAAGGCAATAACAAACATTTTTAGGAGTCATATTTTCTTTGATAAATGAATTGTGTGTTTGGAGGCAAGAAAACAGCATTTCAACTCTGCTTTCTTGCTTCCTTTTTTCTTCTTCTAAAGTCTACTGAGTTTTTGTTTGCCTTTTTAGAGAAGCTAAAATAAACAAAATCACATCTAATTCACATACAGCATCTCTTTTTCACAGGATGCTTTGCTTGTGTACTAGTTCCATCCCTGCAGGTGAGCAGTTCGGGGAACAGTATTTAATGGTTAATTCCAGATGCTAAACTGGTTCAGACATAAAGTACTATGTTAAAGAACCTGTATTTTATAAAAATAACCTCTGCTTTTCTTTTACATTCCTGTCTTCATAGACATAAGGAGACATGGGACTACATTCAGAATGCTTTAACTCCATACTAAGAAGAATGAAGTCACTAAAGATTGGAAGACTGATATTTAGGTTTCTGGTTTGTTCAAATAAATGATGATACCATTTATGAGTTGGGGAATATTAGGAAAGGACCAGATTTTAGGGGGAAAGTGATGAGTTCAGTATGTTTGTGTGCTTTTCAGGTGCCTTGGAGGAAGCCAAATGGAGATGTTCTAGCAACACAGAATATATGAGTCTAGAACTTAGTAAAAAGGTTTGGGGTGGAGACACCAATGTGGAAGCCAGTGTCATGTCCTTCTGGTTCATTAAAGATAATGCGTCCATGAAAACGAGTCTCTGAGGAGAAAGTACCATGATATAAATCTCTCCTATGTCTCGCCTCATTTATACCCTGCAAAAATCTCCTGGGTGAATATTATTAACCTCATTTTACAGATTAAAAGAATTGAGGCTCAGAGATAAGCAGACAAGAACTTCTCCCATGGTGAAACACTCCTTTTTACTTTCATCCTCTACTTTTCTTTAAGTCAAAATTATAAAATGTGGCTGTTCCTTCCCTAGCCTCCATTCTAATCAGAATAAGCACTGATAAAATAGCAGTCACTGGTGGAAATCAGTCAAGGAAGAGATGTTGCCTAATGTTTCTCAATGAAGACCTGTGTGATTTCTACTCTGGCAGATGGATGTTATCAGATAATGAGGAGAGATCACATTTATAGGAAGAAAAGCTATAAGCCATCCTCCTTGAACAGTCAGCTATATGATGAAAAAAACTGTTATTTGTATTACTGTTTCTCATTCTTACTTGAGTCTTGCCAGCCCAGAGTTTAATTTTCTTGCAATACTTTTTTCTGTTATTATCTTTCCATTTTTATTAAAGGTCTGTCACTGGACTTCTCTGTGGTCAGAATTGCAATGCCTCATATAGTTTTCAATGCCAGCTTGGGCTTCAGAATTACTCCACCATCGTGGGTTTTTTCCTTATGGACCTCTCCAGCCCTTTTCTTCCTGTCATGTCAACCTTGACAATGGAAGGGTGGAAGCCAATCACAGGCACATACACAAGTGCTTATTACTGGAAACATAGAGTGGGATGTTAGAGTCAGCTGAGGCTGGGGAGGGAGGAGTTATGCAAGTCAGATAATTGTATAGCAAATATCATAATAGCTTGAAGTTTATGATAACAAACATTTCCAAGACCCAGGCAGTCCCCATGGAAACAGGGCTTTGCTGTTGCAGTTACATCAGAATTCTGTTCAGTAAATAACCAGTGATAGCACATGCTTTCTTTCCTCATTGTCCTTGTCATAATAGTGAATCCTCAACTAGAAAGAGAGAACAAAAGGAGAGAGATGCTACTGATTCCTGAACGATAGGGGAAATGCTTTCTAGAGGACCCCACCAACAAGAAAGAGAGACAGCAATGGGAGTTGAAGGCTGAAGGGCTTTAAAAAAAAAACACACCCAGATAACAATGGATAAGCACATTTCACTTCAGGCTGTTTGGCAACTTGATGAAGAGGCTGTTGTCCTGGGTAGTTTATTACTACTGGTGAATGTTTACTGTGTCCCAAATATCAAGGCTTTTACAAGGCCCTTAGAGGGATGGGAAGGAGTCTAAATTTTGTAGGGCCTGGAGCATATACAATGGGGAGATAAAGTGGGTAGGGGATGTGCTTTAAGACAATAATGTGAAATCCTGAATACAGAATTAGGCACAGGGCATTGGGAGGCCCCCAGGCAAAATGAGGCCCTGAAGTTTAAGCCTCACTAGCTTCATGGTAAATCCATCACTGATCCTAGAAATAGAGTAATAAATAATGATAAGCCAATAACTACAATAACAGCAACAGTAGCAGCTACTGTATACTGAGTGCTTAGCATTGTGCTAAGCAGTTTACATGCATTATCTCATTCAACCCTCACCAGAATGCCATGAATTAGAAACCAATTTTTGCAGTTGAGAAACCGAGGCTCAGTAACTTTCCAAAGGCCCCACAATGGTGGAACTGAATTTAAAATCAGAGATACTGACTCTAAAGCCCAAGCTCTTAATCACCAAAGTATAAGGTTCTTAAGAAGTTCTAAATAGTATTATCATATTATGAAGGTATCTAAAACAGTCTTGGAGAGATCAGAACAAGTTTCTTCCTGTAGGAGACAAAATTTAAAGCAACGTGTCTTAACTTAAGCACAATTGACATTTTGGCGTGGATAATTCTTTGTTCTAGGGGGCTGTTCTGTGAATTACAGGGTATTTAGTAATATCTCTGGCCTGTAACCACTAAATGCAGTAGCAATCTCTCCTTAGTTGGATAGTCATAAATGTCTCCAAATATTCTCTAATGGCCCCTGGTTGGGGATAAAGGGATCACCCTAGTTGAGAACCACTGACTTAAAGAATGATAAAAAGGTAGCTAGGTGAAAAAGTAGGGGAGGGGCACTCCTGAAAGTGGTCATAGGAAGAACAAAGGCAGAGTAGTGGAAAACAGCATGATAGATACAAGGAAGGGCAGGTAATTTCATGCTACTTGAGACAAAGAGCAAGACTGAGGACTAGCTGGTGGTAAAGTAGGAAAAGGTCAAGTTACAGAGGTCATTAAATATCATGTTAAGGAGTTAGAAATTTATGCTATCAAAGGGGATGGGATACATAAAACCATCTTGACATATGGTATTAATATGATCAGCAGTACATTTTCCAATAGTCCTCTGGTCTCTGTGGGCAATATATCTGATGATGACAAGTTTAATTCAGTTAACCTTGCCCTTTCTATTTTAGACATGGGTTATGCCCTCTAAGATGTCTAGAAATCACCCCAAATTCCCAGAGAAATGAGAATAACAATGGCTTACTGACAATTCATTTCCATCTCTGGAAGACAGAAATCTCGATACAACCCTATCAGGTGGTGGGCTGGCAATGCCATCTTCTGATATGATGTGCTACAAAAATCTTTTCTGTTTAACAACTGAGTCAGCTTTATGAGGGAAACAAGGTATAAAACAGATGAAGGCATCCATGGAAAATCTGTACAAAGTATCTACTCTCTTTTCATTTGTGCTTAAAATAGAGAAGGAAAAGTAATGAACCACAAAGACATACCCATGAGAATCAATAAAATGGAATTATTTGAACTATAAGAGCAGCGTTTTCATAGTATGGCAGATACTGTTCATTGCCTATCTAAGATCCATTCTCCACTTTATCCTTTCTAACAACTCCTGATTTTGTGCAGGCAACCATACTATGTTCCCAGATAACATTACTTACTTCTTCAGATTCCTATGCAGCTAGAGGTAGCCAAGTGACCCAGGCAACTAAGATATATGCAGGTATTATTGGATGGAACTTCCCCCCTAAAACTTCTTGGTAAAGGTAAGTATAGAGTTAAATTCAGAATACTCTAATGTTATAATGGGGGTGGGTAAAGCACTTGTAACTCTAGTATAAAGGGTATAAGTTTATACCCTTTAGAAGTATAACTATAACTATAATAACTTGGTAATAGATAGACAAGGTAAAAGGATGTGAATTATGATATCAAAACAAAATATGGGTGGAGGGGAGTGTAAAACTATATAGCTTTTGTATGCATTCAAAGTTAAGTTGCTATTAGCTGAAAAGACTGTTATAATTATAAGATGTTTTATGTAAGCCTTGTGGTAACCACAAAGCAAAAATCTACAGTAGATATACAAAAGGTAAAGAGAAAAGAATCAAAGCATACAGAAAATCATCAAATCACACACACAAAAGAGAAATCAGGAGAGGAGGAGAGGAAAAAAAGGAAATACAAAATACCCAGAAAACAGGAATGGCAATAGTAAGTCTGTACTTATTAATAATTACTTTAAATGTAAATGGATTAAATTCCCCTATCAAAAGACAGAGTGGTTAAACTGATAAAGAAGAAATAAACAAACAAAAAATTACATGTAAGACCCAACTATATGCTGACTATAAGAGAGTCCCTTCTGCTTTAATGACACATATAGACTCCAAGGGAAGAAATGGAAATAGATATTCCATACAAATGAAAACCAAAAGAAAGCAAGGAAGCTATACTTCTGTTAGAAAAAACAAACTTGAAGCCAAAACTGTAACAAGAGTCAAAGAAGGTCTCTATGTCACTACATCAAGGGATCAATTATTCAAGAGGGTATAACAACTATAAATATTTATGCATCCAACATTGGAGCACCTAATTAATACAACAAGTATTAACAGATCTAAAGGGAGAAATAGACAGCAATACAATAATAGTAGAAGACTTCAATACTCCACTTGCAACAATGGATAGATCATCCAGATAGAAAATCAGTTAGGAAACACTGGGCTTAAATTACACATTAGACCAGATAGACCTAAAAGACATACACATATCACTACATGAACAGAAGCAAAATACACATTTTCCAGGTCAGATCATATGTTGTACCACAAAACAAGTCTTAATAAATTTAAGGAGATTGAAATCATATCAAGTATCTTTCCAACTACAATAGTATGAAACTAGAAATTAATTACAAGAAGGAAACTTCAAACCTCAAAATTATTTGGAGATTAAGCTACATGATCTTGAACAACCAATGGGTCAAAGAAGAAATCAAAAGGGAAATAAAAAAATAACTCAAAATAAATGAAATTGGAAACACATTATACAAAAACTATGGGGTATAGCAAAAGCAGTTATAAAAGGAAAGTTTATAGTGATAAATGACTACATTAAAAAAAAAGAAAGTTTTCAAATAAACAGCCTAACTTTACACATCAAAGAAATAAAAACAAAAGAAAAAATGACACATAAAGTCAGTAGAAGGAAGGACATAAAGATGAGAGCATAAATGAATGAAATGGAGACTGAAAGGACAATAAAAAAAATCAATGAAACTAAGAGCTGACTTTTTGGAAAGATAAACAAAATTAACAAAACTTCAGCCAGAAAAAGAGAGTGAAAATTTAAATAAAATCAGATATGAAAGAGGAGATTTACAATTGATAGCACAGAAATATATGGACCTTAAGAAACTATAATGAGCAATTATATACCAGTGAATTAAATAACCTAGAAGACATTAATAAAGTCATAGAAACATACAACCAAACAAGATCAAATAATAAAAAAATACAAAATCTGAGCAGACAGATTATTAGTAAGAAGATGAAAGTAGTAATCAATAACCTGCCAACAAATAAAAGTCCAGGACCAGATGGCTTCAGTGCTGAACTCTACCAAACATTCGAAGAATTAATACCTATCTTTCTCAAACTCTTCCAAAAAATAGAAGAGAGAACACTTCCAAAATAAATTTAAGAGACCAGCATTACCCTGATGCCAAAACCAGACAAGTACACTACAAGGAAAGAATATTACAGGTCAACATTTCTAATGAACATAGATGTAAATATCCTCGACAAAATGTAACAAACTGAGTTCAACAATATATAAAAGGATCATACATTCTGAACAAATGAGATTTATTCCAGGATGCAAGAATGGCTCAACATCCTCAATCAAACAATGTAATAGATCAAATTAACAAAACAAAGGATAAAATTCATATGATCATCTCAATAAATGAAGAAAAATTGTTGGACAAAATTCAATATCCATTTATGATAAAAACTCAACAAAGTGAGGTTAGAGGGAATGTACCTCACCATAATAAAGTCCATATGTATAGGTCAAGATGGCAGAGTAGGTAAATATTGTAAGCACATGACACATCAAAATTACAACTAAACTACTGAACAATCATCATTGAGAATTACCTGACGTCTAGCTGAACTGAAGCCCTACAACTCCAAATACAGAAGCCACCTTAAGACTGACAGGATGGACAGAAATATGGAATAGGCTGATCCCACACCCACATGTGACCATTACAAATTGGGAGGGATGTATTGGCTCTGGAATTCTTCCCAAGAGGAGCAAGGGTATCCCAGACCATACAAGGCTCCCTAGCTCAGGGTTTCAACGCAGGGGAGAGAAGTCCTCATAACATCTGCTTGTGAACAGAATTGTGGCTGAGTGAGAAGAGGGTGTCGGGAGTCCCAGGCACTCCTCTTAAAGGGCCTGCACATGGACTTACCCACTGAAGAACTCACTGACTCTGAGCTCCAGAGCTGGGGCAGCAGTTTGACGAAAGTCACCAGAGACATACAGAAGGAACTGAGTTGTCTGGCTTCAGGATGATGGCTGGAGGGAGAGCTTTCTCCCCCATGAAGGAACTGGCAGAAGCCATTGTTTCTTTGTTGAGTCCCCCCACCCCCACCCTCCCAGTGTGCAGACACAGGCAGCTGCCATATCTGAGTCTCCATCAACCAGGTTAACATCGTTTGTTCGTTCACCCCATCTAAATTTCAGGCACACCTAAACCAGTTCTAGTTGCTTTTCCATACAAACTACCTGCCTTGGCTCATGCTGTAGACTTTCCTGAAATCTCTCAAAGTTTCACAAACCCAAGCAAGCAACATCTGGCTTTAGCATGTCCCATACCTTTAGCTGAGCAGTCCTAAGCCTGGCACTGGTGACAGCAGGCCTTGATGGCTTGGCCACTCGAGGCACTTCTAAGCACAGCACAAGCAGTGGACATCTGTGGATTGTTTTGTGGCTGATTCTAGGTTGCCTCGGACAGGGCACAGGCTCAGCTGAATTTGACCTGAGCACATCCCCTCCCAGGAGGCCCCAGGGCAGGAAGTCCCAGTGACTTGCTTAGGACTGGGCTGGAGCACCACCCAACTCCCTCCAAGGATGACACACCCAGAGGGCCAACTGAGCAAGCACCAGAGCCCTGCTGAAGTGAATCCTGATTGGTAGGGTCAGCCCCTGTACAACAGCTCCTCCACCTTAGTTAGTCAGGCCAGTCCTCAAAACAAATCACCCTGAGGGTCAATGCCTCCCATGGACATGCAAATACCAACCAGGCTCAATTACAAGTGTCACAACTGAAGCACAGACTCTAGTGACCAGGGAAACTGCCACTGTGAAAAAAACGATCACAGTTGATCAGTACTTTTGTTTTAACCACGTGTTTTAAACATTGGTGATGACCATGAGAAGATAAATTTGAATACAAGGTTTTGACATACATGCACGAAATATACATGACTAAATATGTTAAATAACACTAGCAGAAATGTGGCTACACTATAAACATGAATTCAGTAAATTTATATTCATATTGATAAATAAGTATATATCTATTTATCTAGATTTAACTACAAGTGCATTCAAAATTGGGTTAAACATAAAATTAAGTTTATTATGGTTGAAAAAAATAAAAGGCCATTTATAAGAAGCCCACAGATGACACCATACTCAATATGGTAAAAAGCTAAAGCTCTCATCACAAGAAAAAAAATTCAAACTATGTGTGCTAATGGATGTTAACTAGACCGATAAGCACATATTGAATCATTATATTGTACATCTGAAACTAATATAGTATTATATTTCAATTATATGTCAATTTAAAAAGCCATACCAACATACACTCCCTACAAGAGTATTTGAAAGAACATACTCTTCACATTTTTGCCAGCATAATATCAAATCTTAAATTTGTGCTAATCTGAGAAGCTAAAAGAAAAATAAGTAATGTTGTCCTGAGTAAAGTTCTTTAATTATGAGCAAGGTTGAGCATCTTATATTTTTTATTCATTTTTAAAATTTTTACTTCTTTCCTTATTGTTTGGTGGGTGATTTATCATATGCTTATTGGTCATTTGAACCAGGGACTACCTGTGTTTTATAATGTGCCTCATAAGAGCCATGGAATGACTGTAGTATTAAGGTACATTTCAGTCAAGGGTTATTTTCATGGTGCCAAATAGTCGTGAACCAGTTTGTAAGTTATTAGTTTTATTTGATCCAAGGTTATACTCAGGATGCCAACATGTGTCTTAGATTATTTGCCTCAAGTATGAGATACATCAGCAAGCCTTCTCATAAGCATAGTGATTAGAAACCTTGAAATATTTTTTCTATGATGAGATCTTTATTCTCTGATGGAATCTATGGCAATGGTGGTAGGATAATTCATATACACATTGGGGGAGATATTCTTTGAGGATGAGTATAATAAACTTCTTTTTATTTTTTATATATATATATATATATTTTTTTTTTTTTACTTGGAGGCAATACAAGTAAAGTGTTGGGTTAGAGAGCAGAGCAGATTAACAGCATAAAATGGATGAGATCAGCTAATGGAGGGGACTCCTTCCTTTTCATTTCTGTTTCTCCTCTCTTTCAGCTCCCCCCAGTATTCAAAGGTCTGTTCTTTCTGCTCTCCCCATCACTCACTAAGCCACAGACTCACAAGTCTTCTGAGAATACCTATAACAGTCAAACTCCCCCCTGCCTCAGGGATGTGGCACTGGCTGTTCCTTCTTCTCAGGCTCTCAGCAAGGCTGGCTTCTTATCTTTCTTCAGGTCTCTTCTGGAAGGCCATCTTCTCTGAGGAGCCTAACCTGATGCCTACCAAAGGTGGGCATGGTTACATTTTATCACAAGACTCTGTTGGTTTCCTTCCTGGTACTTATCACAATTATTTAATTGTGTGATATTTTTTAATGTGATGTAAAAAAATAAAGTAATTATTTTGTTTATTCATTTATTTTATAATTTCTCCCACTTGAAATGAACTCTGTGAGAAGTAAGATCTTGGTTATATAGTTTGCACCAAATTTGTAAATATTTCCTTGCCTTATGCTTGGGCTATGGAAACATTACCAGACCTCCATGGAAATCGAATGATGGAAATATGCTTCCCTAGGCTCATGCAGGAAAGATTACAAAGTAAGGCTTCTATTAATGTTATTGAACAGAAGGAAATTTGCATTAATCCCTCCTTACCCTCCAATAAAAAAACCACTGAAACTACATTTCGGGTTGAAAGTATACTTGCTGTCAATTTAGCTTGTGTTTAACCAGGGGTATAATTAGGCTCATGGTATGAAAGGTTATATCAGTTTACACAGACACTTGATTGCTCAGTTCACCAAGTACCTATAAAAGTGAGCTAGAAGCTGGAACATACCTTTGACTCACTCTCCTGTTTAATTACATTGATGAAGAGAGGCAACTAATCACATCTATTATCCACAGGTTTAGAAGTTGCCATTTAACAATATGTGCCAAAAAAATAGCATCAGCAAAAGGAAAGAACAAAACCAATACTATGATTTCATTAAATAAATATGTGTATATAGCTATTTTTATATTTACATGCAAATTTATGTATTTATCCAAAAGTAATATATGATACATTTATGTTATATTTACATATCTATATACATATAAAAAATAATGTTCTTGATCCATTAACTGCAAAAAGCCCAAAATAGCAACTGCTCATGGATAACTCAACGTCTTTTTTCATTAATCACACAGCCACTACATTACAAATATTCCTCTTTATTTGTTATCTCAGAGGTATTTGTCATGCTTAAACTAATGACCTTTTCATAATTCATAAGGAAAGAAAATCTGCATACTTTAAGGAACAATTCAAATTGAAATCTTAATCTCTTCTCATGTGCCCTCTATCTGTGCATTTGATTTCTTAACATCTTCAGATATTTTCACACTTTATAAAATAAACTATACCTCTCCTCTAAGGTTGAGAATGTTCTTGCTATTTAGAAAAGGTCAAGAGATATTCTTCCCTGAAAAGTACTGTCACTGTCTGATAATTGTTCCATCACAACTCATTTGCTTTTTGCCTTTAGTGTGAGGAGTATATATGACAGAACATTTTCATTTTCATAATTGCCCTCTTGCAATTGGTGACTAACATCAGTGTTGGAGAGAAGAGATGAAAGTGGCCATTATTCAACTAACGTGTTTCTTCTCAGAGCAAGTCTTTGAAATTCAAGCAAAGGATTCCAACAAGTTGGCTTTAAGATGGTTGCCTACAACAATAATAGCCAGACAAAATCTACAGATCCTTTCCCAATGCGCCACTATTAGAGTGGATTAGATAGAGAGTTGGAATAGAGCAGAGAAAAGCTGAAGATGCCATACGTGCACATCCTTATGAACCTGTTAGAAACCCTCTGGGTTTGACTGCCTGGCCATCCATCCTAGAAGCATATGGAAGTTTAGGCAAATAAAGTAGGAAACGAAGCAAACCCTAAAAAATCACCCCCAAGGCATGCAATGACAGCCAACGGCTGAATTTGACCAAGCCCACTGCCAAGGACGCATGGAATTGCCTATTCTCTGCAAGGAAAACTGGATGACCAAACTTTCCAGAGCCTGACCCTATAACCTTATCATTTGCCTCTAAATCTTTCCAGAAGAAAAATTCCCCAGCATCTCATGTTTTCCAAAGTGACTGTTGTGATATTAATAAAAACGAGGAAGACACAATGCCCACTGTTTTCTCAGAGGAGACTAGGTAAGAGAGAAGCCCCTAAGAGACAGGGAAGCTCCGCTTTTCAAAGCACCAGACATTTTCCCACAACCACTCTTTAAAACTCTCATTTCTGTTCAAAGCTACTCAATCCGTTTTTATTGAGTAACAAAACATGTCCTCATTTCCACAGTACTAGGCACTTATTGGAAAATTGTTCCATTTGTGAAATAATATCCATTACATGGTTCAAAAATTAAACTAGAAATTTTGCAGGAGTACAAAGAATTTTTTGTAGCTTTCTTTTTATTATTATTATTATTTACAGATGTACAAAACAATCCAATAGTTATCTTTTTCACCCCTTACAAAGTGACTACCCCTCCTCCCTCCTGCCCCCTCACCCCTGATATCATACATTTCTATTACAATTCCATTGATTACATCCCCACACTATATTTCACATTCCATGATTATATATGTGTTAAATTATAGTCAACATCTAATATTATTCAGCAGCAGCTTCAGATGTACAGTGCAGTGGTCAGGCCACTACACCATTCATGAAGTGGTCTCCCTGACAAGACATAAGTCCTTCTGATCCCCTAAAAAAAATATTTACAACATTATTGATTATATTCCCTAAACTGTCTTTTCTGTCTCTGCGGTAGTATTGTAGTTATCAGTTTGTGAGTGCAAAGAATTTATAAGTGTTGGTGTTCCA
Organism: Aselliscus stoliczkanus; assembly: GCA_033961575.1. NCBI lineage: Eukaryota > Metazoa > Chordata > Mammalia > Chiroptera > Hipposideridae > Aselliscus > Aselliscus stoliczkanus. The sequence goes on from CM066735.1 coordinate 130,074,031, forward strand.
TACTTCTACCATACTTCTAACATGTGGTATTCCAGTATATTCTAACAGGGATGTGCTGACACTCATTGATATTAATTTGGCCTTCAGTATAAGTATAAGTATGGGAGAAATATGTAAGTATTTAAACAAGAGGAATAAAAGACATCAGTTCCCCAACATTCTTTCAAGTTTACAGGGCTCTTTTCTTTCAGCTAGCACTGCAGGCAAGAAAGTTCTTTTGTTTGTTTACAGAAACATGAATCTACCGGGAGAGCCTAACTCTAAATTATTGTTGCATTTCTGATGACAAGCTGCCACACAATTTAAATTTTAACAACTCTACAGGTTCCCATATTTCTTATTTGTGCCTTGTCACCTCACAGATGAAGTTCATTGTATTATCATTTTAATAAATATTTTTTGAGTGAAGGTTGTTTTTCTTTGTGTCCAAATTCCATCTGTTTATTTTTTCTTTCATTTTACTGACATATCCTGAGATCCTATAAAGGGCTTTAAAAAGTCATTTCATTTCAAAGGTAGCTATCACGTTTCAAAAGCCAGTAAACCAAATGACCAAATAGAATGATTTCAGACAGCTGAAGAGGCCATGAGTGAGTGACAATTCTGGTTTGTCAGTTGTCTGAAGGGAAATGATATTGTTGATTCCCGTTGTTTGACCACTTATTTTTGAGTAAACAATGTTTTCCAGAAAATCTGTTTTCTTGGGTTTCTCATTAACAAAATATTTCCCCATAACTATAGATAATTACCTAGTATATTTGAGGAAGTGGATAGAGTCCATCTTCATGACAGAGATGGTACTTAGATACGGATTGAGCCCAAGTGGATTCACCATCCAAGCTATGAAGAAATGGATATCAAGCGACTTTTAATCTTGTATGAAACAAAAAGATTAAACTGTCAATATTACGATGAACTGCTGTGAGGAGCCCTCGGATAGAACCGCACTCTCAGTGCTGCTTCTAATATGTATGCAAGGAATAGAATTTTCCTGATAACGCATGTAATTAGAGTACAGAACAAAGTGCCCTGTTCAAATTCATGACATGCCCAACTAATAAAGGCAGATAGGATAAGGCCTTTGCTATTTATTTGCATGAAAGGCTTCAATATAGAATATACTTAAGAGAAATTAGTTTTTAATCTGGTGACTAGATGAGATTTTGACCCTGAACTGGTTTTTGAGTTGACCTGTGTGAATTTATGCAGGAATAGGACTGTCATGCTTACAAAGCAGACAGGCATTGCTTTTTTCATTAATTCCTGAATGTCTCATATAGTCGAGAGAAGCAGAAAATTGGTCCTTTTCAAAGCCCACTGTAGGAGAATTTGCTTCTATGAAACATAATGAGTAAGAGTTGATAGGAATCTTAGCAGGAATGTATTCTTTTTAAATTTAGACATTCAAGAAGTTAGATGCATTCATTCTGCAGTGATGGTTCTCCACTGACCTGTATAAAACAGAAATCTACAGTTGTATATTGTTATGAATATATTTGAGAGGCCTTTTGCTATCATGGTACCAGCTCTTCAGAGTGGATTATGGACTCCACAATGGGTACTTGAAAGAAAGCTATACATCGACTCTTGTGCTTATTTATCCACAATAAAAGTTAGCATCACATCCAGTGGATATATGCAAGATATTGCTTTTAAAAGTAGATGTGTTTTCGTCATTTTTAAAAACAACTGATATCATCAACATTATCTGTATCATGCAACGCGTAACTGCAGAGATCTACACTTACAATGCAATTAAAAACTAGCTAAGCATGAGACATAAGGCAAATGTCTTATGTTGTCAGTTAACATCACTTGAAACAGTAACAAGTAGGAATAAGTGTCAGGTCCATTAGGCAGACATGAAATATGAAAGTAGTTTGGCTCATGTTAGTAAAATCCACCAAGAGCCACACAAGCCAGAAACAGAGGAATTTTTGCTTCTTCCTTTTACCTTTTCTCCCTCTTCCAAACCATCAACAACTTCTGTCACAACATATATCATAAAGTTGTCAATTTTTTCTAGCTCCCTCCTGGCTCCGATCATCATCCCTGGTTGCCTGGTCTCAAAAAAAAGTCTTCCTTTTTTTCTTTTCTTTTTTTTGAAAGTTATCTCTCTATTCTTGAGAGATAATCCTGTAATCCATCTTCCACAAAATAGTGAAAATAATCATATTATGTTGATCTAGTTTAAAATATCCTATGGCTTTGCCTTGCATTAGAATTAATGCAAGCGCATTAAACCCAGGGCCTCTGGAATGGAGCCTAAGCTTCTGTCTCTCCTCATTTCCCATGGAGCCCACACTGTTGGCCGCACCTCTCAGCCATCCACAAGTTCTTTCTGTTTCAAAGCATGCTGCTCTCTGTGCCTGGATTGCTCTTCATCCTGCTCATTTCATCAGATCTCAGCTAAAATAGTTCCTCCTTGAGCAGACCTTTCTTTGTTGCTATATCTGGAGTAGATCTTTTCCTGTTTAACAATTCATTTTGCTGTACGTAATTTTGCAGTAATTTTGTTTGTTGACCATTTTCTTTGTCTATCCCATGTGTCATGAAGACAGGGCGATGTCCTTCTTGGTTACTGTCATATCCACATAGTAAGTCTTCCATCAGTATTTATTGCATGAATATATAAACTTATTACAACTCTGTTTTCATTGATAGAGACTGCAAAAATGCAAAGGTGCAGGAAAATCCCAGAGGAGAAAACTGCTTGATTTACTTTCATGTTTAGGAACACCCACCCTAACACAAATGTTCAATTATATCTGATTTTCACAAGGGGAAAGCAAAAGAAATAGATATTCTCACATATTGCAACCATAAAGCTCACACAAACTGTCCATATGTTTTTTTATTTGTGAGTGGGTGAGCCAAATTTTTCCCTGGAAGTGAGCTAAATCCCTTCTGGAAGCTTTTCTATCTCTTTTGGGCCACTTCAGTAACAGGAAGATACTGGAGTTGTAAACCTATCCCGTGTGTCCCATTTATTTCCAAAGAACATGTAGGCTGATTATATCCACTTGTGCATATTCGTGATACAAAACAAGCATAACAAGCAGGCTTGTAAAAAGTGACAAAGTTCTTGGCTGATATCAGTGACATCTTTTATAAACCAGCCTACAACAGGAGAGCTGAAGAAATTATTTTATAATAATATACAAGGAAAAAAGATTTTGTGGACAAATGTATGTTTTAAGTGAACAAAAATTTTACAATGTCCTATTTTATTATTATCAATTGCTCAAAGAAAAACTGGAAAGCAAGTAAAAAATAGTTAATGAATAAACTACCACTATACTTACTAAACTGCATTGTTGCCAAAGGTAAAAATTTTATTCTTGGGCCAGCCGAGTGTCACAGTGGTTAAGCGCTGGCTTGGGAAGCCAGTGGCCCCGGTTCAGGTCCCACATATGAGGGCCAGTGACACTGTCCTCAAAAAAAAAAAAAAATTATTCTCTGTAATTTGAAACTTAAAAATGTACAAACATGGGCATATGAAGGGATATAATGAAAATTTCATGTGAATTTTAAATACAAAATGGTTGGTTTTGAAGAAATATGTCTAAAACCCATGATTAGGAGTTCAGCCTTTTCTAAAAATAGGGATAATTTAATGGCAACTTTTATAAATATGGCTAAAATATAAGTGAATGGAATGTTTTCTTCCTGTAAACCAGAGACAAGTACTGTCAAATATAATTCATCCAGTCATATATCAGTTTATTTAGTTGAGGTTAAGTCACTGGGGAGATTCTGACCTCTGATTTTTTAAGCCAGACTTTATTTCTACTTACAAATGTTCAAGAGACTTTAAAAAGGCTCAAGACCCAAAGATGTCCAGGTTTAAATTAAGACCATCCTAAGGTGGTGTCAGCAAAGGGATGGCCCTGGCCACCCAGATGCGGGGTAGCACATTGGGTACAGAGGCATCCATGGGTCCCCACTGGTAAGCCGCCTTGGTTTCGACATGGTTATGCAGGTGCACACATGCACACATGAGCCTGTGAACTTGTTGGTCCATGAACTTGTGGGTCCATACATGCATGCGTGTATACTTCACCACAGTCAATGTAATAGGGTAATACTGGAAAATTCTGGGCTTTTAGAGCAAGTGGAAATAGGTATTACCAAGTCTATGTTTCTAGAGTCAGAAAGATCCTTACAGATTGGGCTTAATCAGCTTCTACCTACAAAGGAATTAGTTTGAAGGTCATCTTGTGTCTGCAGCTTAGGCAGAACAGATTTAAAAAGATGTATGGAAAGAGACAGAAAGCTACAGGACCAATCAGAAGAAGCCCTTTTGAAAAGGAGTCACAAAGGCACCTCCCTTTAAATATTAGGGGGAATATCCCCTTCCTTGAAAGCTACTCTGCATCTGAAACTATAGTTCTGGTGAGGTAACAGATCCCTGTTATGATAAATTGGCTACTCGGGCATGTCCTGCGGTGGGTGGGACAAGAATGACAGGTACTTAAACAAGAAGGTTGAAACTCCTGGCCAAAGATTGTCAGCAACTGCTAGGAGAGGAAAAGTGAAACACTAGATGTTCCCTGTATGAACACATCCATGCACACAAATACATGTGCACACCCATATGCACAAACACATGACAATACACACAAACATGTATGCACGCATGCAAACACACACCTGTATGTATAACACATGCACACATTCATGCATGCATGTATGTAGACACCTGCACACATGCACACAAACATGCATGATGCACACACAAACACACTGAGGTTCTTGCACACATTCACAGCATATATATGCACACATACCTGGATGTACACATATGTATACAGCATATTTGCAGCACATGCTCATTTGTATTTATTTTTGGCTGAACTGGATCATTTTTGACCCAATTCAGTCATTTTCACTCAATCATTTTTTTATGTCTATAACATTTTACATTCAAGAACCTCTGCAGGAATTGTGTTTAGATCAGTGGTAACAAAATAGATGGCCCACAAATTGGGTTCAGTCCATGGACTTGTTTTATCTGACTCACAAAATATTTATGACACATTAAATTGGTCACCAACATTCATAAATCATGAGGTCTCATTGAAAAATCAAGACTTTCAGATTCTTTGAAAAAGAAAAAGATCTGGCAGCAATGGACCCACAAGTCATGCAATGGCAACAGCTGGCTGGAGCTGGAGCTGCCCCTTCAGACTGAACCTGTGCTCTCAAAATCCCCAGAATGTCCATCTCCATATCCTATTATTTCTCCAATGCTAATGTGCAGGTGCATCACCTGGGGAATCTTGTTAAAATGCACCTCCTGATTCAGTGAGGTGAGGCCGGAAATTCTGCATTTCTAACAAACTTTCAAACACTGCTGCTGTTGCTTCCCTCAAGACCATGATTTGATGGTCTAGTCAACCACAATCCCACCCCACAGAGGGTTGCCAGACTAGCACAGAAAACAGGGCACTATCCAGTTAAATTTGAATTTCAGAAATACTGAATACTTTTTTAAAGTATAAGTATGGCCCACACAATATTTTGGATATACTTATACAAAAAAAAAAAGTATTGTTTCTCTGAAATTTAAATTTAACTGGGCATCCTGTGTTTTCTCTGGTGACCCTAATTCCATACATAATCTGTTTTTGAATTCCCATCGACTTGACTGGCCCCTGTAGGAATTTGAATTGAGCAATTCTGAGACAGGGACTTGAGAGCATGTGATTGATTGATAGCTCATGGGGGAAGGGGAGCCAGGGACAGGGGCAGGCAGGGGAAAGGCTAAGCAAAGCCATGTCTCAAATGGAGCGTAGCTTTAGCCTGATAAGAAGAGGAGCTCTGAAGCACAATTTGCACCACAGAGTTGGTCCCACTTTCCAGGTACAAATCACCTTCTTTGCTGAGAATAATCTGGTGAAGGAGGTAGATGTCAGTCATTGACAACACTAAGAGTGAGTGTATGTGTGTGTGTGTGTGTGGGGGGGAGCAGGCATTGAAGATGAGTGAACCCTTCCTAGTAAAGAGTGCCTTGGCATCAACAGCAACCGTTACTGTAAATATTCTCATTGTAAGTAGCAGTTTGACTACATAGACTGTCCTACCATATGCAAAATTCATACATGAGTTTGATATTCCACAAAGGCAGCATCATTTAATGAACTCTGCCTTGGCCATACTTACTCTCTTTGGAGGCATTATATGCCATAAGTCCAGCCATAGTAATACCTAATATTGTACATCTCTTAATAATATACTCATGACCTTTATCTATGATTCAGCCCAATCAAATGCAGCAAGTAATACTGAGCACTTACTATGTGTGAATCATTGTATCACTTGGTCTTCCAAAGCACCTTGGGACATAAGCAGGTTAGCTTTCCTTATGCATAACACATCAGAGGACATAGAGCCTACCAAATATGATCCTTTCAATATAGCTGAGAGCCTCATAGAGGTTAATGTACTTTCCCAAAGTCACAAAGGTGAAATGTGGATAAGCCAGAACTTAAAAACAAGTTTTCTGATGCTTCCTTTGTTTTTGAATAAATATTCATAGGTGGGCATTTATAAATAATATGTCCTAGAAGGATAAAAAGAAACTTATCCAGCAAACTTTCCTTAAAACTATTGAGTTTGAAATAATTATGAATTCACAGGAAGTTGCAAAGATAGTACAAAGAGGTCCCATACCCAGTTTCCCCAATGGTTACATCTTATGTAATTATAGTATAATATCAAAACAAGGAAATTGATACTGGTAAAATGTGAATGTATAGCTCTATGCTATTTTATCACATGTGTAGATGTGTGTAACCAAGGACACAATCAAGAAACAGAACTATTGATCACCATAAAGCGTTCCTTTATGCTACCCCTTTAAAATCACACTTAGCCACAACTTCCATTATCCCTAACACCTGGCAAACACTATCTCTTTTCCATCTCTATGATATTGTCATTTTAAGAATCTTATATAAATGGAATCATACAATGTGATGTATTGAGGTGGTTGTTTATCACTCAGCATAACATTACTGAGATCTATCTGAGGTGTTACACTAATCAATAAATGTTCCTTTTTATTGCTGAATAGTACTCCACGATATGCATGCTCATTTTGTTTAATCATTTACTTACTAAGACACTTTAGTTGTTAAATTGATTTTTATATCTATTATTTTCTGTTTCCAATTTTACTAATCTCTGCATATTTATTATTTCTTTCCTTCTGCTCACTTTGGGTTCAATTTGCTGTTATGTTTAGCTTTCCAAGGTGGAACATTAGATTATTGACTTGAAGGTTTTCATCTTTTCTAATCCCATGAGTTACTTACACGTCTGTTGTTTAGTTTCCAAGTGTTTGGAGATTTCCTGTTATCCTTTCGTTTTTCAGTTCTAGCTTGAGAACACACTCTGTAGGATTTCAGTTCATTTGTTGAGATTTGTTTTATGGCGCAGATTATGGTCTATGTTGGCCTATGTTCTGTGAATGCTTGAACAGATTGTGTATTCTGCCATAATTGGAAGGAATGTTCCATATGTGGTGATTAGATCTTCTTGATTGACAGTATGGATGATATATCCTTGCTGATTTTCTGTACAGTTGTTCTATCAATTGTTGAGAGAAGGATATTGAAATCTCCAACTATAATTGTGATTTTGTCTATTTCTCCTTTCAGTTCCATGAGTTTGGCTTCAAAAATTTTGCAACTGTGTTGTTTGGTGCATACACATTTAGAATAACTATGTCCTTTTGGTGGATTGACAGTTTTATCATACATGCTGCTTCTCTCTGTCCCTGGTAATTTTCTTTGGTCCAAAGTCTACTTTATCTGATATTAATATAACCACTCCTGCTTTGTTTTTCTTCTTTACACTTTATAAATAACAACTTTATTGCATATAATTAATAAAATTCACTCCTTTATATTGTACAATTAGTGGTTTTAGTATAATCACAGAGCTGTACAACCATCACCACTATCTAATTTTAGTACATTTTGATCTCCAGAAAGAAGCCTCAAATCATCCCTTCCTCCATTCAAGCTCTGGGAAAACTGACCTATGTTTTGTCTCTATGGATTTGCCTTTTCTGAACATTTCACATAAATGAAATCATACAATATATGGCTTTTTGTGACTGAATTCTTTTACTTAGTATAGTGTTTTCAAAGTCCCTCCATGCTGTAGCATGCATCAGTACTTCATTCTTTTGTATTGGTTAAACAATATTCCATTATATGTACACACCACATTTTATTTATCCATTCATCAGTTGTTGGATATTTGGGTTGTTTGCCACTTTGGGATTTCATGAATAATACTACTATGGACAGTAATGTACATGTTTTTGTGTAAACATATGTCTTCATTTCTCTTGGCTATATACATAGGTTTGGGATTCTGTTTAACATTTTGAGAAACTGACAAAGTACCAAACTGTTTTCCAAAGTGGGTTTACCATTTTACATTCTCACCGGTTATGTATGGGAATTCCCATTTTCCACATCCTTACTAACATTTGTTGTTGTCTATCTTTTAGATTTAGCTATCCTAGTGAGTGTGAAATAGTATCTCATTGTGAATTTGATTTGTATTTTCTGATGATTAATAATGTTCAGTATCTTTCCATGTGTTTATTAGCTAATGGCATATCTTTGGAGTAATGTTTATTCAAATCCTTTGCCTGTTTTGAGTTGGGTTATTTGTTGAGTTGTAAAAATACTGTATGTATTCTAGATAAATGTCTGTTACCACATACATGATTTGCAAATATTTCTCCCATTCTGTGGATTCTCTTTTCCCTTTCTCGATTCTGTCCTTTGAAGCAAAAAAGCTTTTTATTTTGATGAAATTCAATTTATTTATTTTTGTTTTGTTTTGTTGTTGGTGTCATACATAAGAAACCATTGCCTCAGTCACAAAGACTTACTCCCATGGTCTTCTAAGAGTTTTATAGGTTTATATCTTATATTTAGAGCTAAGAGCCATTTTGAGGTACTTTGTGTATAGTATAATTAATGTTTGCATGGTAAATCTCTATCCTCTTTTTTTTTTTTAAGATTTTATTGGGGAATTGGGGGAGGGGAACAGTGTTGGCAAATTGGAGAAAGGGATTGGCCAAGTTGGTTGTTGTTCAGTCTTCATTGTGGAGGGCGCCAGTTGCCATCTGGCTTCTCGTCAGCAGCTCATGGCCTCTAAGCTAAAGGTGCTGTGTTCAATCTTAGTTGCATGTGGGAGTAGCTACCATCACATGCGGGAGTCAAACCAGTAGTCTTGCTGTTAAGAGCGCATGCTCTATCCTCTGAGCCATCCGGGCAGCAGCTCAGCTCAAGGTGCTGAGTTCAGTCTTAGTTGCGAGTGGGTATAGCCACCATCCCATGCGGGTGTTGAACCAGCAACCTTGTTGTCAAGAGTGCATGCTGTATCCACTGAGCCATCCAGGTGAAAGCTCAGCTCAAGGTGCCGAATTCAGTCTTAGTTGCCTGTGGGCATAGCACACCATCAAACAGGCAATCTTGTTGTTATACCAGCTAAGCCATCCTGCCACCTGTTGGCAGATCAGCAACAGCTCAGCTCAGGCGCAGCATTCACTGGCCCATGTGGGAATCAAACCCGCGGCCTTGTTGCTCAGAGCTCACCCTCTAAGCCAACTCTTAATCAACTGAGCCACTCGGCTGGCCTCTATTAATCCTTTTTACTTTCAACTTAATGTAATTATTGGTACAGCTTACCCCTGCCATTTCATGCTTTTTATCGTGAGATTTTTCTTTTTTTATTCTCTGTTTTCTTTTTCACATATTCCTATGGATTATTTGAACATTTCTTAGAATTGTTTTCAGTTATCTATACTTTTTTAGTGTACCTCTTTATATGTATAGTTCTTTTAGTGGTTGTTTTAGGTATGACATTATATATGTTATTATATAACATATCAGAGTCTATTGATGCCATCATTTCACCAGTTTTCATAAACATAGAAATCTTACCCCTCTTTACATCTTACCCACCCTGTTTAGAATATAATTATCTTAAATATGTCTTTCTTCTTCAGACATTGAGATTAACATTAGATAGTTATAATATTTGCTTCAATTGTTAAGCATAATTTAGAAAATGCAAGAGAAGAAGGAAGATACACTTTCTTCCTCATTCCATTATTTTCTCTTTCTTTCTATATTATAAGATTTTTTTTCTTCTACCCATCTCTCTCTGCTTAAAAAGGTTCTTTTAGCTATTCTATTAGGGTAGGTGTACTGACAACAGATTCTATTCATTTTCCTTTATCTGAGAATGTCTTGATTTCCTCTTCATGTTTTTATTTTACAAGCATTTCATTGCTCCCTCTCCCTACTTCCAAGCTGTTGTTATCAGTCTAGTTGTGGAGGACACTGCTTCACTGGCCCATGTTGGTGTTATGATCATTGCACTTTAGGTCGCCAGCCATTGGACAGCTGCTCACAGCGACTCACTGCAGCTCTCGCCACCTGCCGTTGCTAGTGGCCATGCTCAGGGTAGCTCACTGCAGCCCACAGCAGCCCATGGCAGCTCACGGCAGTTTCATGGCAACACATGGCAGCTTCACACAGCACACTGCAGCTCATGCCAACCGCCAGCCACTCACGACAGCCTAGCTCCAGGTCAAGCATTGTTCACAATCTGAGCTGTAGAGGATGCAGCTTACTGGACCATGTGGGACTCGAACCAGCAGCCCTGTTGTTCAGAGTTTGTGCTCTTACCGACTGAGTTAACTGGCCACCATCCTCTTCATTTTTAAAGAATATTTTCATTGGGTATAAATTATAGGATTTTGGATTGACATTGCTTTCAGCACTTGAAAAATATGTGCCACTTTCTTCTGTCTTACATCATTTATGATGAAAATCTGTTGTCATTTGAATTTTTTCTTCTATAGTAAATGCATCATTTTTTTTTTCTACCTTCAAGACTTTTCTTTGTCTTTAGTTTCAAACGTTTGACTATGTATTTTGGCTTGGATATCTTCGGGGTTTATCCTGTTTGGGATTCATTCAGCTTCTTGAATCTATGAGTGTATAATATATCTTTTGCCAAATTTAGGAAATTTTTAAACTATTTTCTTTGAATACTCCCCCCACCATTCTCTTTCATCTCTCATCTTGGACTCCAAGGACATAAATGTTAGACATTTTTTAATAGTTCCCCAGGTCCCTGAGTTTTATATATATAAATTTTCCTGTCTGTGTTATTCAAATTGGGTATTTCTATTACTCGGTCTTCAAGTTCACTGATTTCTTCCTCTGTCTTCTCCATTTTGTTGGTGAGCCTATTCATTTAGGTTTTTTTTTTTCCATTCTAGGGTTACCATTTCATTCTTCATCGTATCCTTTATTTCTCTGCTAAGGCTTTCTATTTTTTCATATATTTCCAGTGAGTTCCTAAGAGCTCAGTGAAGCATTTTTATGATGACTGCTTTAAAATTTTTGCCAGATAATTTTCATATTTTTGTCATCTTGGTGTTGGTGTCCATTGCTTTTCTCATTCAAGTTAGGCTCTTCCTGGTTCCTGGTATGATAAATGAATTTTTAATTGAAAAGTTGACATTTTGGATATTATGTTGTAAGATCAGCATCTTATTTAAATCTTCTGTTTTGGTATGCCTCCTATGATACTGCTCTGGCAGGAGAAGATGGTGGTTGAAGTTTGGGCTCTTCACATTGGGTGTTGAGGGGCTCCTCGCCACCCAGAGGGGAAAGGGAGGGGCATCTTTTTATCACCAGATGATGGTGAGGATACAGTTTATCTATAGTGTAGGGCTAAGGTAGAGCAGTATTTTCTAAAAGTATTTTTGTCTTGTATGGCTTCCCCTTTCCCGGCCCTTCATCTAAAGAGAATGGACTTTTGAGGGGGCACGCCTTGGTCTGTTTTACCCATAGGCCTATCTATATTGCATGCTTTTTCATCTCCAAATATGGGACTTATGAGGCCAAAAAGAAAACTCTGGGAACTCATCACCATGTCATTCCTTGTTTCGAAGCTCCCAAGCTGGTTTTCCTTCTTTTCTCCATTTTTGAGTTGTCTTACATTTGTTTAATCTATAATATCCAGGAAGTGGTTTGTTTTTTTGTTGTTTGTTTGTTTCCTGCATTTAGAGGAAGGAATAGGAAAACTCAGTTATTTCATCTTTCTGAAAGCAAAAATTATTATTTTTTTTTTGGAAAAAAATAATTTAAATCCTGTTGTTCAAATCCATACTGGCCAGATTTGAGTGGGATTTGTGATTCTTCTGTGATCTCATTAAAGTGCCTACTCTTCTTGCTATAAATTCCTCTTCTGTCTCTGGTTAAAGTCATTCCACTAGGATTTCTTATAATAAGAAATGTTAATTTTCTTTGTGGAGATCCAAACCCAGTTTTTGCATAGTGATTTCTGCCAAAATTAGGAGCCAATTACAACATTTTGAAAGTTTTGTTTCTGGGTTCTCAAATTCCATCAAGCTTTTGCTTCTCTCTCAGTTAAGTTTAATTTTTAGTATTTTATGGCTGATCTGTAATTCTCAAAGTGGCAAAACTATGCTAATCTTTTACAAAATCTACATTCCTAAGATGACCGTATTTAATGATATTAAATCCATGCCATATGTAACACCCAATAATATGCACAAGTCAATGATAGGTAAGTTGGAGTATCAATAGTTTCCAACAGAAAATAGAGAGCATACTCAAATTAAGATAATTTAGAGGAGATTTTATTTTACAGAAATGTTTATAAAAATCTATTTACAGAAAACTATTTACAAAAATGATATTGCAACAATAAAATGTTAATAGCAGCAAAGCTATCTCCATACCCAGGTCTGCAAGGATGGAGAGAGAAGTTACCACCATCTGGAAGGAGATAGTCTTGAAGAGAAGTCTACTGCAAGAGCAGTTTAGAGAAAAGCAGAGCAAGGCAATCTCAAAGGGCGGTAGGATAAATATCTAGGCGTCTCTTTCTTCTCCCCCTCCAGTTTCCTTTTAGGGATGGATCCCAATGATTGAACCCAAAAGGGAGCTAGAAGATAAAGAAGCACACGTCAGCCTCTTGGGAAAGAGAGCCAGGTTAAAAAAAAGGTAAACAGGGGATCTAAGAGGCCAGTGTTTTTTGTGTTTTTTATTAAAGTCAAGGATACAAATAGGAATAGGTTGGTTAGGTGGGATGCTGATAATCAGCTCTTGAATCCTATAAAATGCTCAAATTAATATTATCAATATGAATAAGTGAAAAGTCATAATTTGCACAAAACAATGCAAATGAAATACTAGTGATGGCTTTTAGCTTGTGTTTCTATAACCAAAATATGAGATAACCTGGGCTCTGATGAATTTACATGCGAAGTTAATCATGATTGTCAGGCGGGAACTATTGAATAACTTTACTGATATTCCAGTTTTTCTTCTCTATCTTCTGTCATGGTTTCTGACACCTGACATCTATTCACCTTGTAATAGAGAAAAGGCTAAAAAGTAGGTGAAGAAGGTGGCATATGACTGCTTTTGTATTCCTACTTTCTCACAAATTTCAGCTGAGTAATTGCATATATATATTCTCCAGCATTAACACTATGATATTATTTTTAATAATCTAATGTAGTGCAAAATTAGGAGATACTTTTTATTTTCTGCTTCCTTGGGCTCTCAGAAATATGGAATCACCTTTGAAAGCAGCATGGTTACATCTTTGGTATTAAATGGTATTGTATCTACAATTACCACAAGCTTTGAGATACAGGAAACATTTCAAACCCCATGACATACAACTGATATTAATGCCAATATCTTTCCATAAAATAGGAGAACACAGAGAAAATAGGAAATGGGAAAATAATATGGGTTAGTGATTACCAAAAAAGTCACTTGACTATAGAACCTATATCTTTAGAAGATATACTGAAGTCAACATGCTTCATGAGATAATGTATTCCAGAGTGGAAAGTGGGAAGGGCACTGATGTTAAAGGAAATGAAACTTCCAGAGATGGGGAGTCAGGGTGATATCATTCAATCTCATCTGTCTGCATATTGACAATGGAGAGGGAGCAGAGAAAAGGAGCAATCTTTAGAAAGAGTATCAAACATCCATTAAGAAAATGCACTTAGCTACTAGAATGTACTGATTTTGAGACGAGTTTGTACTTTACTGAGGGGGATATAGAAACTATTAACATCTTTTAATAGATATGAGACCATACTTTAGCATACCAAGTCAATTTTGGCATTAACCAACTCTGGTTAAATTATTTTATTTCTGCTGTTACAATTTCTCATTAGAGTAATTTTTTAAGTAAGAAAAAAATATGGTACTTCACTCTTATATTCACTTATTCTTGTTTTAGGTAGTGTTTATTTTGTTTCCTTATTGATGAATAAAGTACACTACTAGATGTTTTTATGTTGAAAATAGACATGTTTTAATAAGATATAGCAGTGGAAATTTCTGAGGATTTTGTGGTTTCACATGAGTTTGTGGTTTCTCTAAGAACTGGGATAGAATATTCGGTAAGGTATCAAACAAACCAATCTGGGGCTTTCCCTAATGGTGAAACATGAATAATAGAATGAGTAAGAGAGGTTTATGCTAGGTATTCATTTTTCTTTTTACCTTCCTCACCCATCCTCAGTGAATAATGTATGGATTATTAAAATAAAATTCAAAATATTGACCTGTTATTTACCTTACCTTGAATGTCATAAACCTATTTATCTAAAAAGAGAAAACCTATCACTTACCAAATGGGAATCTATGTGAAGTGACAAATACCAAATTTTGGGGAATTGCACTTTGTATCTTACAGGGGTCCCTGAGATTTCTATACACAACATAAAAAAATATATATTTGCTTAAAAAAATTACTCACATAGAAAATATGAGTCTCAGGGATGCTAATGAGAAATATGTTTGCTAAGTTAATAAAAAAGATGCTTATTGGAAATAATTAAAATATCCTTATCATTGCCCTTGGCTATGGGAAATTGATGTTAATAGAGGTAGGTGGTCCTAGTCAGAAGTTCCCAACCAGTGTGCACTGAATAGATTAAAAGTATGCAGAGATATTAATCCCTATAAACTTCAGGTCTGCTGCCCACCTTGAGATCATAAGTAGCCACTGGTATCTTGTACCAGTATGCCAGTATGCTATGTATGTCCTTATATGAAAGTATCTAGAGAGCACTGGTCCCAGATACAGACTGTTACATTGAAAAAGACACATGAACTGTCATCTATGTGACACTTGACTAGGATACAATGAAATCAAGTCTATTTATAAAAGTTCTCTTTATAATGACATATTCCATCTGAAGGAAAAAAAATACATTTTTCTTCAAAATTTGCTCCCAAGAGTTAAAAGATGGAGTCCACTTTCAACTTAAGAATGAACTTCCAATTCAGGAGAATGAAATAAGGATTTATACATGATTCTTTAATAGGACCAGTACAGCCAGGATAACTTCAA
This sequence comes from Aselliscus stoliczkanus, assembly GCA_033961575.1. Classification (NCBI taxonomy): domain Eukaryota; kingdom Metazoa; phylum Chordata; class Mammalia; order Chiroptera; family Hipposideridae; genus Aselliscus; species Aselliscus stoliczkanus. Next base: position 130,089,487 of record CM066735.1, read on the forward strand.
TTTGATGAAGATCTAATTAATAAATGCTTCATGTTTACTGCCTGAATACTAGAGTAAATAGTTGGAAAAAAATATGCCTGTGATATATAATCTCATTATGCCAAGTACCTCTTCACTTGGAAAATATCACCTGTGACAAGTCAAAAGGAGGAGCTTGAAACACATTTGATATCGATAGCACTTGACATCTGTAGTTTAGATATGTTTTTCATTCTAAGCAATGGCAGAATGGGGGAAAATAATACACAGCTTTTGAAAATATAGAGCCAAAAAGGCATGAGATGGCCACCTCTCTTCAAAAACTGTGGATTGGAGTGGTGAGGATATTCCCATTCCTAACACAACACTCACTGGATTGGGGAAAGAACTCAAACCAATTCTTTTTCATGAGAGTATTAAAAAAATCTATGTGATGTTTCTGAAAGTATGCTTTAGACTGGTCGGATAGTTTCCATGGTAGCCTTATTTGTTCCATGGTATAATTGTCCCCCAATTTCCCTCCCATTTATTGTCTTCAGCACTCGTTCTACACAATTTTTTTAGTAACTGCATACTCAACAGTTTGAATAGGACCAGGGGCTGAAATGACTGATGAAGACCACAGAAACAGAAATGTTTTCTCCTGGTGTAATTTGTCTTCAAGTAAAGTTTTAGGTCTGTGAAAAGAATAATTTACCATTAAGAAAACAATACTACTAATTTTAATTAGTGCATTTTCTGTAAGTAATCATTGAAAAGGCCAGATGAGCCAATGTTTACAAACTCAGTTTTTAGTAGGGTTTTTTGACTGTTCCATAGGTCTTGTCCTCTGCCTCTAATTGTTTCTTTAAAATATCTTGATTTATTATGATTAAATGAAAGCCGGGGTAAGACCATTAATTGATTACAAATAAATTTGAGTTAAACTCAGACACCAATAACAACATTACAAAACAAAAAAATGTCTTGGGTTGACATGCTAAACAGAGACCTCTGATGGGAAATTTTACCTTCTGTGAAGCTGACTATATCAGGAATTAAAACAGACAGCTCTGGGTTGAATTCAGCCCATGCAGTGTTTTCTTTGGACTGCGTAGCATTTTATTTTATTTTATTTTTTATTTTTTGTTGTTTTTGTTTGTTTGTTTTTTCTGAGGGCAGTGTCACTTACCCTCATATGTGGGATCCGAACCGGGGCCGCTGATGTCCCAAGCCAGCTCTTAACCACGGCACCACTCAGCCAGCCCAAAACAATTTGGCAGTTTTTTAAAAAATTTAATTTAATTTAATTTAATTTTTGAGGGCAGTGTCACTGGCCCTCATATGTGGGATCCGAACCAGGGCCGCTGGCATCCCAAGCCAGCTCCCAACTGCCGCACCACCTGGACAGCCCCTGCGTAGCATTTTAAAATAAATTAGAATTAGTCACCAATACTTTAAAATCAACAGATTTTTACATTAGATGAAGATTGTTCTTGATTTCAGTTAAAACATGGAAAGTTTTGACAACATCGGTCTCATGTAACCTCTTGGGAACCCTGAGCCTGTGATATACAGGGACACTTAACAGCTGTTCCTTTCAACAGGTGTGAACTGTCTAGTTTGGGAAGTTGTCCACCTGGTCTAATCTACTCCTTCATTCAGATACTCATTCATATATGCACTCAATCAATACTTCCTGAGTACCTGCCATGTACCAGGAGACATTATGTTAGATTTTGTCCTCCTAGACTGCATGGTCCATGGGAAAATAGACAGGAAATGGTTCTATAAATCTACAAATTTAGAGAGTGCTATGATAAAAAAAACAGAGGGTGCTCTGAGAACACTTGCCAGGGGGTCCTGTAGTATTCTGCGGGTAGAGAGGGAAGGTCAGAAGGTTTCCCTGAAGAAGCAGATCTCAGAGCTAAGATGCAAAGGGCCAGGAGAGGTTAATTAGGCCCAGTGTGTCCTAGAGAGAGGGACAGTAGAAGGGAAGGGAAAGGGACCTGAAAGGTGCATACACAGGTGGTTAGCACAGCATGAGGCTGGGCAGATGCACACAGGAATCCTGCAAGTCATGTTCAAGTGTTTGGCTTCTGTCTGTAAGAGCAGTGGGGCGTCACTGCAATTGACTTTTCCATCAATTAGGCACCAGGAGAAGAATCATGTTGGAAAAGCAACATTCCAGTTACTGGGTGGAAAGGGTTTGTAGGAGACAAGTATGGGAGCAATTAAGAATGTTATGTACTAGAGTTAACCCTATAGAAAAAGGCACCAAAAATTAACATGGATGTTAAAAACTTCAGTGACACTGGATATCACACAAGGCCATTAAGGAAGAACTTCAATTTACAGATCTCCACCTGCTCAATAACTAGGAGGCTGCCTTCCATCCCACATGGACCTCATGCACAGGCTCCCTCACCCACTGTGTTCTGGTTGTGTTCAGCCAATGGGTGGCACCCGCCTGAGATTACAGGGTGTCAGAAGCATGAAGTCAGGACATTCATTTACCAGCTCCCTCCTCTTCCAAAGTTCCTGGCCCTGGTCAGATTATGCTTTCTCCAGCTCCCTTCACCTTCCCCTCTCCTTGCCTTCCACGCTTAGGGACAGTGGTGGCTTTCACTGCTGCCCAAACAAGGGTTTCATCACTCATTGTTAGTTTCCTTAACTTTGCCCAGATATTTCTAAACACTTCCTTCATTAAATTCTCTTTGTTTACGCAACAAGTATGCCATTTGTTTCCTGCTAGGATCTTTGGCCTTAACCCAAATTATGATCATTAGCTAAAAACAAATCAAGCTAGGTGATTTTTATAACTCCTAATCTTAGTATCTTTAAAAGGCAAAGAGTCAAAAGGAATAATAACAAAATCACAATGACAAATCAAAAACAAAAGCATTCAAGAGGCACCATTCTGCTTGCCACCACTCCTACAAGGAGATCAAGAATAGAGAAGCACGTGAGAGAATTGCGGAAAGGGAACCAGAGTCAGGGGGCGTTTCTAGTGGATGCTGTGGGGTGTTGCATGGGTACCAGGCCTGGGTCTCATTCCTCACTCTTGGTTGCTTGCAGGAGACAAGCCTCCACGAGTCCAGGGGTTCCCTCAGGTAGAGACGGCGTCGGTGAGGGAAGAAAAGAAAGAAGGGAAAGAGGGGAGAGAGTGGAGACACCGGGGGAGTTTCAGAGAAGAAGTTTCACACTTTATTGCCAGACCATGTTCCTTTTATAGGGATTTTTGACCATTACCTCAATCACAAGTTAAGTTCCACCTCTTAGGACTTTTGCAGTCTTTACTTCCTTGTAATTGTTCTCTCCAGGGTACACTAGCCTATTCTATGTTAAGGATTCACTTATCTCTATATATCACCTAAAGAGTGGTTACCATGACTACCTAGCCAGTATCCCAAATTCCAGCAGGTAGACTCACAGGGGTGTATACTTGAACTATTACTAAAAGACTAGCAATGGCTGAGTTTAGGGTAAAAATGATCTAAAGTCTTTTCTTATGTGAGTACAATACTTAGTAGCTAAAGGGAGTTTTAAACATCTTTTATCCTACAGAGGGCTATATATTTACAATAGAGGGTAATATCTGTTTCTCAGTCAAAGCTTCAGTATCTGTTGCTACAACAAGGTACTAGGTAAAGAATTCAAATAAAGCTGTTAATTAACATACTCCATGGTCAGTAAGTCACCTCTTACCGGAACTCTCATGGCCTGGAGACTTTTAGTCTTCAAGGAGACTTTTCACAGCAGGGGCCTTAGGCAAATGAGCTCAAGAGACTGATGTTATCATCAGTTTCTCACAGCCAGGCTTTTTGGCCTAAGTTGCGAGAGGTCTGTGCCTCAGTTTCCAAGGGGCTTGAGTCCCCAATATCTTTAGGAAATCTTGCCCCATGATTGGCTTACACAGCCAACTATCATCGGGGTACCACAGAAACTTGTCACAAATGCAGTGAGTGTATTGTCTCCTATAGGAGGAAAGCCACATGGGTTCATAGAGGCAGGAGATATTACATGACCAACCATAAGGCAGCGCCCCAAACATCCAGTGTTGAGCATGGCAATGTGACCTTGTCAGACACTGGGAGGCTGTCGGCTTCCAACAGTTGCTGGGTGTGTTGATGGCTCATGGGTCTCGGGTGAGTTATGCTCAGGGAGATACCTTTAGTCAAAGAGAGTCTACATACAGTGACTGGTAGATGAGGCCATAGAAAGGCCCATGTAGTCCAGCTCTAAATGGGCATCTCAGCTTCAGGTTGAGGTTCCGCTGCAGCTGCAAAACCTCTCTGCCCAACTCTGCTTCCTGTGCCCCTCACAGATGTTGATCCCAGGGCACTCCTCAATAAACTTCGTACACACTAACCTCTTTTTCAGAGTCTGCTTCCTGAGCAATCTCTGGAACCATTTTCTTATACAAATATAAAAACTTCAAATTGTCAGAATTTCAAGCTGAGGTATAATAATCAAAAGATGTAGTGCGTTTTATCGAAATCTGTGCAGTGTTGATACTTTTAATATGGATTTCTGTGCTAGGAACTAGAAGTAGCCAACTTATCTGTTTACGGGGGTTATTGACACATAAATCCTGTGTTAAAAAATACAACATGTATGTGGTTTTAGAAAGTAGTGCTATTTTAAGGATAAGATGAGTGACCTTTTGAGAAATGTGCCCATGAAAATATATCTACCCAAGCAGGTTCTGAAAAGGGGCAGACAAAGGTGTCAGGTGTGAGATCTATTTCCCCTAGGATAGTTGTAAGTTTTGCTACTGTTTCCTCGGCTCTTCATATACCAAGCCCTGTGTTACGAGCTCCACGTGCATTATCTTATGTCATCCTCCAAATAGTCATTTGAGGTAGATGATTTTTCTGTCCCTACAAGCGTAGAAGAGCACAGACCAAACACGAAGACAATGTGGGGTCATGTCACTGAAACTCCCTGAGCAGCAGCTTCCTCAGCTGCAGACAGGAATGAGAACTCCCTACAGATGTTTGGTGGGGCTAAATGAGACCCAATAGGCTTATGAAAATGCTTTCCAGTATGAGTGTTCTGCAAATATTGCAACTGATAATCAATGCAGTTTATTGGATATGAGAATGAGTGCATGTGTGTCTGAGAGAATTGGTAGTCAACAGACCAGCAAATTAGCACCTTCATTGTAACTGTGAACAACAGTGATGCACAAATTAAATTTTCTATTTCAAATTATTAATTTGACATAAACAGGATGATCATATGCCAGTAGGAAAAAAACAGTGGGGTATGATATCAGAAAGAAGATAAGAATTGAAAGACATTTTAAAATACAGCTTTCTATTGCTCCTTTTTCCTTTCTAAAAACAGTACTGATAATTATTATTGTTATTATTCAAGGTAGAATGTGATCATTTCTACATTTTACTGAGTAAGCTGGTCCCTCTGCTCCCTGCCCATCAGGAATATGTTCACCCTCTTAAAAAAGTTACCCGATCAGAAGACTTATAAATCTTGGCAGTCCACTTTAGAGTGATAAAACACTAGGAGCAAAGCCAAGTGCAGTTCCTCAGCTGGTGTCATGATGATGGGTAGGATTCATGTTGCAATTTTGTAAGAAATACAATGTGTCATTTCTATCATCTGGAGTGCTGGTTCACTGGGAAACATTTATAACTAAAGCTGCTGTTCATATGCAGGCTATGGAAGAAGAATGCAACTCCATATGGGAAAAATGGTGAAAACCTACCCACATAAATTTAACTGAATATTACTAACTTACATGGATAGATTGTTGTTTGCAGACCTGGGTGTCTCAGAGCCTGAATTATAGGGAGAGGAACATTGGTTTATTAGACAGACTTCAGATGCAAATGCAACACAGAAATTTCCATAGATGCTGTTCTGCTATAAAGGGACGTTTTCTGAGGGCCTAGGAAAAAGCACTGTATAAAGTAGTGACCTGCTGGTAAAGTCTACCCTTCATATGACAGCAAGAATGATTTTTTAGAAAAATCGGCATAGTTAGCTCCATAGTATTGGCCATATCTAGACAAAAAAAAAAAAGGGGTGTGGGGGAAGGACCTTCTAGTGTTCTTCTGGGAATGGCCTAAATCATTCATTCATTCATTCATTCATTCAAAATACAATCTTTGAGCAACTATTGTATTCCAGCTTCTGTGTATAAACTGAAAAAAAAAAAAAGAATAAAGCATGTTTTTTTGTCCTCAAAGTGTTTATGTTTACAAACTTTGAAATCATGATGTTAAATGAGGTGGGTCCTCTTTCCCTTTTCTGGACAATAGATATTCCTTCATTCTTGATTGTGCATTTCTCATACAGTTACAATGGGAGACTGGAAAGGAATTTAGAAGGGATGAGGGGAAATGAGGAAGAAGAGAGAGAAGAAAATAACAAAACAAGAAGAAAATCAAAGACAGTGTTATCATGGATGCTTTAGTGAAGCCAAGCCCTGATACAGAATTGAGCTACAGTTGGCCCAGAAGTGAGCAACTCAGTAACACTCTGGGATCTTTGTTTCATCTTCCTCGAATTCTAATCCTTGTCCTCTGGATAATTTCCAAAAATAAATTACTACATAGGAGTATCTAGCTTTAGACAAGTACCATTTAGACACAGTTTTGCTGAGGCTGTGTCCATATTCACTGAACCATGGCTAATTTAAACATGATATGTAACAGATACTTGACCCAAATTGCTGTATGTATGAGACTAAGTCCAGCCTCCTCTGAAAGTAGTTAAAATTTTATTTTACTTCATTATTCAGCATAAGGCAGTGGACTAAGTTCTGAGCTGGCAACTAAGCAGATAAAAAAAATGTTCAACACCATAAATTATTAGGGAAATCCAAATTAAAACCCCAATGAGATACCACTATACATCTGGTAGAATGACTAAAAAAAAAAAAAAATTCTGACAATACCAAGTGCTGGTGAGAATGCTGAGCAATTACAGTTTACATATGTTGCTGGTGAGAATGCAAAATGTTGTAGCTGCTTTGGAAAGCAGCCTGGAGTTGCTTATAAAGTTAAACATATATTTACCATGTGAGCCAATAATTCACTCAACCCAAATACCCTTCAGTTTATGAAGGGTTAAAAAAAATTGTGGTACACCCAATAAATAAAACCCCATTCAGCTATGAAAAGGAATGAAATTATACATACAACAACACAGACGACAATGAAATAAATTACATTAAATGAAATAAGTCAGACTCAAAAGTCTATATACTGTATGATTCAGTTTGTATGATGTTATTACAAAGGCAAACAATAGAGACAGAAAAAAGAATAATGATTTTTCTGTGATTGAATTTGGGGGGAAGGGTCAGGACAAAGGGGAAGGGGGAACTTATAGATGTTATAACTGTTCTATATCTTGATTATAGCGGTAGCCACAGCACTATATGTGCTTGTCAAATCCCATTGAAATTTACAATAAAATTATTCACTTTTATTCTAGGTAAAATATACTTCAATAAACCAGAATTAAATAAAGAGATTAGGTAACAACCACGAAAAACATTCCTGAGAGTTTCATCTATTTTTAATTTTATATGAGCTCTAAAGATATAGTTAATTCTTTTTAGACACATATAGACGTTTACTTTCTTCTAGAAATATTAATATAGAGTTCACCGTTAATCATAGACAAAAAGCACACCCAGTGGAGAGTAATAAATATCACTCTCATTAAACAGAAAGGAAAAAAAGAAGTGAATATGTGGATAATTTGTATGAAGACCTCAAATTGAGAAAGATAGATAAATATGAACATAAATATAACTGTCTGTCTGACTTGTATAGTGAAAACGCCACAGTTATGTTTGCCCTTTAGAAAGAACGTACTAAAATCCTCTATAGAGTATAAAAGGTGAGATGATAAGCCAGATCTTATTCCAGAGAGAACAGAATGAATGTGATTGATATAACAATCCTCAGGAAAACAGGCAAAAGTATTAACCAGGACTCAATATATAAACCAAAAGAAGCCTTCAACGATATAGCCATAATCTGTTCCAATGAAACTGAACATATTACTAAATTAGCTGAGTAGAAAATTGAACTGTAATACAAATATATGGAAACTGAAACATATATATCCATAATAGGTTACAGGAATCCACACAGTTGTAGGATAATCACTCTCATATGACGAGTGATATAAAATAGCATTCCTTAACCAAGGAAGACCAGAAATACGAAAAACAAAATGGCAATAAATATGCAACTATTAATTATCACTTTAAGTGTGAATGGGCTAAATCTCCAATCAAAAGACAGAGTGGCTGAGTGGATAAGAAAACAGGACCCATGCATATGCTGTTCACAAGAGACTCATCTCAGATCAAAAGAGACACACAGACTGAAAGTAAAGAGATGGAATAGATATTTCATGCAAATGGAAATGAGGAAAAAGCTGGAGTAACAATACTTATTTTGGACAAAATAGACTTCAAAATGAAGACTACAATAAATGACCAAGAAGGGCACTACATAATAATAAAGGGATCAATCCAACAAGAGGACATAAACTAGTAACAAGAGGACACAAACCTAGTAAACATCTATGCACCCAACATAGGAGCTCCTAAATATATAAAACAATTTATGACTGACAAAAAGTCAGAGACCAACAATAGCACTATCGGAGGACTTCTGGTAAAATGGCGGAATAGACAGACACTGTGCTAACTACCTCCCAAGATCACACCAAAATTACAAACAAATTATATAGCACTCAACCCTGGAAGTCCCTGGAACACCAGATGAACAGAACCACTAAACGAAGAACTTAAAGAGGAGGCCATGTCAGGTCTGGTAGGACGGGCAGAGACGAGAGAGGGCGAACCCCGTTAGGGAAGCTCCAGCTGTGGGGAGGCTTCTCCGGTTGGGGGAGAGACCCTCAGGCCATACACCAAGCTCACCAGCCCACAGCTCCTTTGCCGGGAAGAGAAGTTCCAAGATAGCTGGCAGAAAATTAGTGAGGACTCTTTGCTCAGCATGGTGAGCTTAAGAGCGGCTTGAGAATAAGTGGGGCCGGCGCACAGGCTAGCTCGCTGGTGAGCACTTACCTGGTTCTGGTTCCTGGTGGAGGGAGTAGCTGTGTGAGCCGGGCCCAGGAGCCTGCGGGACGGACTGAACTGAGCACCTTTGGTGCAAAGGCTGGAGGTTTTTGGACTATTGTTTCCCTGGTGTGGAGTCTGCACGTGAGAGGTGCAAGGAGGGCGCCATCCTGTCAGGGTTGGCCCCTCCCACAAAGGATCGGGTCCGGGACCTCATTGGTCTGGTGGAATTGGCAGAGAAGTGCGTGTGTGCATGTGCATGCTCGCATGCAGCCTTGGATCCCCACGCTCCGATGGGCTTATACTGTGTTGCCAGGGAAATGCTGGGCGGATGCCCTCTGGCTCCAACAGCCTGCTCACTGAGACCCTGGAGTGTGCGAGCTGCCTCGGATCCCCACCCTCTGCACGGCTTGCGCTGCCTTGCCAGGGGAACGCATGGTAGGTGTGCTCCAGCTCCAACAGGCTGCTCACTGAGACACGGGAGTGCGCGAGCCACCTCGGGTCCAGCTCTCTGCACTGCACTTGCAGAGTTGCCAGGCTAGTGATTGGTTGTCAGACAGCTCGGCCTGATCTGGGAGCGGCTGATTGTGACAAGCTGAGACTGGGAGTTTTCCTGGGAGTGTTGGGCCATGAGCTGTGTGCCTGCATGATCCAGCCAGAGCTCTCCTGGTGATCTATCTAATACACCAGAGCAATCCCAGAGAGACAGCCAGAAAGGGGAAACAAAGAAATATGTCACAAGGAAAGGATCAGAAGAAAACTCTCGAAATGGAACCGAATGAAACAGAGGGATCCAACCTTTCAGAGACAGAGTTTAGAACACTGATGATAAGAATGTTTAACAAACTTAGTGAGGACATAAGGAAAGATACAGAAATCATAAAATACAACCAGGTAGAACTAAAGAATACAATAACTGAAATGAAGAACACACTCGAAGGAATCTCCAGTAGAGTAGATGAAGCAGAGGAGCGGAATAGCAATATGGAAGACAAAATAGCAGAAATCACCCAGTTGGCACAACAAAAAGACCAAAGACTAAAAAACAATGAAAACAGTTTAAGAGATCTATGGGACAAGATGAAGTACAACCATCCTCGGCTCATAGGAATACCAGAAGGAGAAGAGAAGAAGCAAGGGGTCGAGAATGTATTTGAAAAACTAATGTCTGAAAACTTCCCTACCCTGGTGAAGGAAACCAACATACATGCCCAGGAAGTGCAGAGGATTCCAAACAAGCTGAACCCAAACAGATACACACCAAGACACATCATAGTTAAAATGGCAAAGGTTAAAGACAGAGACAGAATCCTAAAAGCAGCAAGAGAAAGACAGCAGGTTACATACAAAGGAACTCCTGTTAGACTAACAGCTGACTTGTCTACAGAAACTCTGCAGGCCAGAAGGGAGTGGCAGGAGATATTCAAAGTGACACAAAATAAAGGTCTACAACCAAGATTGCTCTACCCAGCATGGCTATCACTTAAAATTGAAGGAGAGATAAAGAGCTTCTCAGAAAAAGAATAAGCTTAAGGAATTCATTACCACCAAGCCAGCATTGCAAGAAATGTTAAAAGCGCTTTTATAAACAAAAGAAAGGGGTAAACAAGCTAACCCAGGAAGACCAGGAATACAAATAACAAAATGGCAATACATATGCACCTATCAATAATCATTTTAAATATGAATGGACTAAATGCTCCAATCAAAAGACAGAGAGTGGCTGAGTGGGTAAGAAAATAGGACACATGTATATGCTGTTTACAGATGGAATAAGATATTTCATGCAAATGGAAATGAGGAAAAAAACTGGTGTAGCAGTACTTATTTTGGACAAAATAGACTTTAAAATGACTACAATAAAAGACAAAGAAGGGCATGATAACCCTAATAAACATCTATGCACCCAACATAGGAACTCCTAATTACATATAACAGATTTTGAGAGACCTAAGTCAGAGATCAACTATCATAGTAGGGGACTGCAACACCCCATTGTCACCAATGGACAGACCCTGTAGACAGAAAATCAACACAGAAACAGGGGCCTTAAATGACCCTTTAGACCAGATGGACTTCATTGATATTTTTAGAGCATTTCACACTGAAAAAACAGAATATACATTCTTCTCAAGTACACATGGGACATTTTCCAAGATAGACCACGTTAGACCACAAAACAAGGCTCAGTAAATTTAAGAAGATTGAAGTCATATCAAGCAGATATAAAGGAAAAACTGATGGTTGCTGGCTGGGAGAGAGAGAGAGAGGAGGAAGGCTTTGGACAGCGTGGGTGGGTGACTACAATGTTGCCGCAGGGATATGGGGGCAGTTCTGGGAATGTAATTGATAATGTTGTGAAGAGACTATTATATTAAGTGAAATAAGTCAATCGGAGAAAGACAAGTACCATATGATCTCACTTATATGTGGAATCTGAAAAACTGAATGAATGAGCAAAGTAAACAGAGTGATAGATATGGAAGAAAAACTGAGGGTTGCTAGTTGGGAGGGGGGTGGGGATAAGGGAGAAGGCGAGGGGATTAGACAGCATAAATAGACAACTACAATATTGCCACAGGGATATGAAACACAGTTCGGGGAATATAATAATGTTGTAAAAATTTTGTGGCATGTCAGATAGTCACATGTCTTATTAGGGAGACCACTTCATGGATGGAGTAGAGGCTTGATTACTGCCCTGTACACCTGAAGCTGATGTTGTATAATATTGTATGCCAATTGTAACTAAATATATAGATAGTCACAGGATGTGGAGTATACTGTGGAAGGGAGTCAAAGGAATTTTAATAGATATGTATGATATGGGGGGGAGTGGGGTGGCGAACTGGGGAATGGGGGTTGACACTTTGTGGGGTAAAGAGTATAACTGTTGCATTCTGTTGTACACCTGAAACTAATAAAAACAAAACGAAAACAAAACAAAAAAAACAATACCACTATCATAGCAGGGGACTTCAACACCCCATTGTCTCCAAAGGACAGATCTTCCAGACAGAAAATCAACATGGAAACAGTGGCCTTAAATGACACTTAAGACCAGTTGGACTTAATTGATATTTTTAGAGCATTTCAACTCAAAGAAACAGAATATACATTCTTCTCAAGTGAACATGGAAAATTTTCCAAGATAGACCACATGTTAGGCCACAAAACAAGTCTCAATAAATTTAAGAAGACTGAAATCATATCAAGCGTCTTCTGCAAAACACAATGCTATGAAACTAGAAATTAATTATAGGAAGAAATCCGGAAAACACACACATATATGGAGGCAGAATAACATGTCACTAAATAGCGAGGGGGTCAAAAACGAGATCAAGAAGGAAATCAAAGGACACCATGAGACAAATGAAAATGAAAACACCAAGACCCAAAATCTCTGGGATGCAGCAAAAGCAGTTCTAACAGGGAAGTTCATTGCATTGCAGTCCTACCTAAAGAAGGAAGAAAAATCTCAAATCAACAGGTTATCCTTATATCTTAGGGAACTGGAAAAGAACAGCAAAACAAGCTTAAAGGGAGTGCAAGGAAGGAAATAATAAAGACCAGAGAAGAAATAAATAAAACAGAAAAACAATATAAAAGATCAATGAAACCAAGAGCTGGTTTTTCGCAAAAACAAACAAAATTGACAAACACTTATCCAGACTCACCAAGAAACAGAGAGAGAAAACCCAAATTAATATAATCATAAATGAAAGAGGAGAAGTGACAACAGATATCACAGAAATACAGAAAATTTTAAGAAAATACTACCAGCAACTATACGCCAACAAATTCGACAATGTAGAAGAAATAGATAATTTCCTAGAAGCATACAATCTACCAAGACTGAACCAAAAAGAAACAGAAACTCTGAACAGGCTGATTACTACCAAAGAAATTGAATCAGTAATCAACAAGCTTCCAACAAACAAAAGTCCTGGACCACATGGCTTCACAGGTGAATTTTACAAAACATTCAAGAAAGAATTAATACATATTCTCCTTAACTATTTCAAAAATACAGAAGGAGGGAAGGCTCCCAAGCACATTTTAGGAGGCCACTATTACTCTGATCCCAACATCAGACAAAGATATTACACAAAAAGAAAATACAGGCTGATATCTCTAATGAACATAGACACAAAAATTCTCAACAAAATACTAACAAACCGGATTCAGCAACACATTAAAAAGATCATACACCACGATCAAGTGGGATTCATTCCTGGTATGTAAGGTTGTTCAATATTCACAAATCAATTAACATAATACATCACATTAACAAAATGAAAAATAAAAATCATATGGTCATATCAATAAATGCAGAAATAACATTGGATAAAACCCAGGCGCCATTTATGATAAAAACTCAACAAAGTGGGAATACAGGGATTATGTCTCAACATAATAAAGGCCATATATGGTAAGACCACAGCTAACATCATACTCAATGGGAAAAGGCTAAAACCGTTCCCCTTAAGATTAGGAACAAGACAAGGTTGTCCACTTTCACGACTTTTATGCAACATAGTTCTGGAAGTTCTAGCTTCAGCAATCAGACAAGAAATGAAATAAAAGGCATACAAATTGGAAAGGAGGGAGTAAAATTGTCGTAATATGCAGTTGACATGATACTATACATAAAGAACCTCAAAGACTCCACCAAAAAACAGTTAGGACTCATAGATCAATTTAGTAAACTAGCAGGATACAAAGTTAATATTCAGAAATCAGTTGCATTGATATACACCAATAATAAACTATCAGAAGAAGAAATCAGGAAATCAATCCCATTTACAATTGCTTCAAAAACAATAAAATATCTAGGAATAACTTTAACCAAAGAAGTAAAAGACCTGTATACAGAAAATTATGAGACACTGAAGAGAGAAATCAAAGAAGATACAAATAAATGGAAACATACTATGCTCATGGATAGGAAGAATTAATATAGTTAAAATGTCAGTACTACCTAAGGCAATATATAGATTCAGTGCAATTCCTATCAAACTACCAAGGACATTTTTCTCAGAAATAGAGCATATAATCCTAAAATTCATATGGAACCATAAAAGACCCCGAATAGCTCCGACAATCTTGAGAAATAAGAACAAAGTGGGAGGTATCATGCTACCTGACATCCAATCATACTACAAGCCTATAGTAATCAAAACAGTATGGTACTAAAAAACAAACAAACAAAACAAAAACCAGTATGATACTGGCATAAAAACAAACACATAGATCAATGGAACAGAATAGAGAATCCAGATATAAATCCATCCCTATATGGTCATTTAATCTATGGCAATGAAAGCAAGAATTTACATTGGAGTAAAGATAGTCTATTTAATAAATGGTGCTGGGAAAATTGGACTGACGCTAAAAAAATGAAAATGGATCACTTACTGAGAGCAAATTCAAAATGGATTAAAGACTTAAATGTAAGACCTGAAATCATAAAACTACTAGAAGAAAACAGAGAGAGTACATTTGTAGACATTACCCTAAGTAATATATTTACTGATATATCCCCTCAGGCAAGGGAAATAAAAGAAAAAATAAACATATGAGATTACATCAAACTTAAAATTTTTTTCACAGCAAAGGAAACCATCAATAAAACAAAACAGCAGCCTGTTTGGGAGAAGATATTTGCCAATGATATATCTAATAAGGGATTAATATCCAAAATTTATAAAACACTTATTCAACACCAAAAAAAAACCAAACAACCCAATTAAAAAATGGGCAGAGGCTATAAAGAGACATTTCTCTAAAGAGAACATACAGGTGGCCAACAGGCATATGAAAAAATTTTCAGCCTCACTAATCAATACAGAAATGCAAATAAAAACCACAATGAGATACCACTTCACTCTGGTCAGAATAGCTATCATCAGTAGATCAACAAACAACAATGTTGGCAAGGTTGTGGAGAAAAGGGAACCTTGATGCACTGTTGGTGGGATTGCAGATTGGTGCAGCCACTATTGAAATCAATATGGAGGTATCTCAAAAAACTGAAAAAGTTAATACCTTATGACCCGGCAATTCCACTCTTGGGTATCTATCCTGAGAAACCCAAGACACTAATTTGAAAAAATATATGCATCCCTATGTTTATTGCAGCACTATTTACAATAGCCAAGACTTGGAAACAACAGAAATGCCCATTGGTAGGTGACTGGATTAAGAAACTGTGGTACATTTATACAATGGAGTATTACTCAGCTATAAGGAAGAATGAAATCTTACCATTTGCAATGATATGGATGGACCTAGAGACTATTATGTTAAGTGAAATAAGTCAGTCAGAGAAAGACAAATACCACATGATCTCACTTACATGTGAAATCTGAAAAACTGAATAAATGAGCAAAGTAAACAGAAACAGTCTCAGAGATATAGAGGTAAAACATAACCATAGATGGGAGGGCAGGGATTTGGAATAAGGGGAAGGGATTAGACAGTATAAATTGGTAACTACAATATTGCCACAAAGATATAAAAGACAGTTCAGGGAATATAATTAATAATGCTGTAAATATTTTGTAGGGTGTCAGATGTTCACATGTGTTGTTAGGGAGACCACTTCATGGATGGGGTAGAGGCTTGATCATTGCACTGTACATCCGAAGCTGCTGTTGAAAAATATTGTACGTCAACTATATATATAGTCACAGGATGTGAAGTATAGTGTGGAGAATGGAGTCAATGGAATTGTAATAGATATGTGTGATGTGGGGGTGGGAATAGGGAGGTGGACTTGGGGAGGGGGTTGGTCACTTTGTGAGGAGTAAAAAGTATAACTATTGCACTGTTTTGTACACCTGAAACTAATAATAAAAAATTGCATTCCTAAAAGAAAAAGTGAGACTTTATACTTGTAGAACACACTTTGTATTGTTTCTGTCCTTTTAATTGTATTAAGATTTGTTATATAGCCTAACATATGGTTTATACTGGAAGTAAGTACAGTAATACCATGGTTTGCGAGCATAATTCATTCCAGAAATAAACTACTCACATTACAAGACATCGCAATTTACCAAGTTAAAATAGATGATTAAGTTGGTGCAAAAGTAATAGCTATTTTTGCCATTACGAGTAATGGAGAAAACCGCTATTACTTTTTGTTTGTTTGTTTTTAAATCTTTTACTGTGAAATAAACATTTTTAAAAAAATTAGTTTCAGGTGTACAACACAATGCAATAGTTGTACTTTTTACCCCTCAAAGTGACAACCCCTCTCCCCCAGTTCGCCGCCCCACTCCTCCCCCCCATATCATACATATCTATTACACTTCCTTTGACTCCCTTCCACAGTATACTCCACATCCTGTGACTATCTATATATTCAGTTACAGTTGGCATACAATATTATACAACATGAGCTTCAGGTGTACAGGGCAGTGATCAAGCCTCTACTCCATCCATGAAGTGGTCTCCCTAATAAGACATGTGACTATCTGACATGCCACAAAATTTTTACATTATTATATTCCCTGAACTGTGTTTCATATCCCTGTGGCAATATTGTAGTTGTCTATTTATGCTGTCTAATCCCTTCCCTTCTCCCTTATCCCTACCCCCTCCCAACTAGCAACCCTCAGTTTTTCCTCTATATCTATCAGACTGTTTACTTTGCTCATTTATTCAATTTTTCAAATTCCACATATAAGTGAGATCAAATGGTACTTGTCTTTCTCCGACTGACTTATTTCACTTAACGTAACAGTCTTTTCACAACATTATCAATTACATTCCCAGAACTGCCCCCATATCCCTGCAGCAACATTGTAGTCACCCACCTACGCTGTCCAAAACCATCCCCCTCTCCCTCATCCCCACTCCCTCCCAGCCAGCAACCATCAGTTTTTCCTTTATATCTGCTTGATATGATTTCAATCTTCTTAAATTTAATAAGACTTGTTTTGTGGTCTAATGTGCTCTATCTTGGAGAATGTCCCATGTGTACTTGAGAAGAATGTATATTCTGTTTTTCAGGGTGATATGCTCTAAAAAATATCGACAAAGTCCAGATGGTCTAAAGGGTCATTTAAGGCCCCTCTTTCTGTGTTGATTTTCTGTCTGAAGGGTCTGCCCATTGGTGACAATGGGGTGATGAAGTCCCCTACTATGATAGTGTTACTGTTGATTTCTGTCTTTATGTCTGTCAAAATCTGTTATATGTAATAAGGAGTTCCTATGTTGGGTGCATAGATGTTTATTAGGGTTACCCTGCCCTTCTTTGTCTTTTATTGTAGTCATTTTAAAGTCTATTTTGTCCAAAATAAGTACTGGTACTCCAGCTACTTTTTTTCTTCTCATTTCCATTTGCCTGAAATATCTTACTCCATCTGTAAACAGCATATACATGTGTCTTATTTTCCTATCCACTCAGCCACTCTCTGTCTTTTGATTGGAGCATTTAGTCCATTGACATTTAAAATGATTATTGATAGGTGCATACATATTGCCATTTTGTTATTTGTGTATTCCTGGTCTTCCTGCGTTAGCTTGTTTACCCCGTTCTTTTGTTTAAAAAGCCCTTTTAACATTTCTTGCAGTGCTGGCTTGGTGGTAATGAATTCCTTAAGCTTCTTCTCTTCTGAAAAGCTCTTTATTTCTCCTTCAATTTTCGTGCTGGGGAGAGCAATCTTGGTTGTAGGCCTTTATTTTGTGTCACTTTGAATATCTCCTGCCACTCCCTTCTGGCCTGCAGAGTTTCTGTAGACAAGTCAGCTGTTAGTCTAATAGGAGTTCCTTTGTATGTGACCTGCTGTCCTTCTCTTGCTGCCTCTAGGATTCTGTCTCTGTCTTTAACCTTTGCCATTTTAACTATGATGTGTCTTGGTGTGGACCTGTTGGGGTTCAGCTTGTTTGGAACCCTCTGCACTTCCTGGGCTTATATGTTGATTTCCTTCACCAGAGTAGGGAAGTTTTCAGACATTAGTTTTTCAAATACACTCTCGACCCCTTGCTTCTTCTCTTCTCTTTCTGGTATTCCTATGAGTCGAGGGTGGTTGTGCTTCATCTTGTCCCATAGGACTCTTAAACTGTTTTCATTGTTTTTTATTCTTTGGTCTTTTTGTTGTGCCAACTGGGTGATTTCTGCTATTTTGTCTTCCATATTGCTATTCCGCTCCTCTGCTTCATCTACTCTACTGGTGATTCCTTCGAGTGTGTTCTTCATTTCAGTTATTGTATTCTTTAGTTCTACCTGGTTGTATTTTATGATTTCTGTATCTTTCCTTATGTCCTCACTAAGTTTGTTAAACATTCTTATCAGCAGTGTTCTAAACTCTGTCTCTGAAAGATTGGATCCCTCTGTTTCATTTGGTTCCATTTTGAGAGGTTTCTTCTGATCCTTTCCTTGTGACATATTTCTTTGTTTCCCCTTTCTGGCTGTCTCTCTGGGATTGCTCTGGTGTATTAGATAGATCACCAGGAGAGCCCTGGCTGGACCATGCAGGCACACAGCTCACGGCCCAATACTCCCAGGAAAACTGCCAGTCTCAGCCTGTCCCAATCAGCTGCTCACAGATCAGGCTGAGCAGCCCAGCAACCAATCACCAGCCTGGCAACTCTGCAAGTGCAGTGCAGAGAGCCGGGACCAGAGGCGGCTCGCACACTCCCGCGTCTCAGTGAGCAGTCTGTTGGAGCCGGACCATGCCCACCAGGCGTTTCCCTGGCAACACAGCACAAGCTGTGCAGATGGTGGGGATCCAATGTGGCTCTCGCACTCCCGAGTCTCAGTCAGCAGCCTGTTGGAGCTGGAGGGCACCCGCCCAGTGTTTCCCTGGCAACACAGTATAGGCTGGGTTCAGGGTGGGGATCCACGGCCGCTTGTGGGCGCACGCACACACGCACTTATGCACCAATTCCACCAGACCAATGAGGTCCCGGACCTGACCCTGTGGCACCCTGACAAAATGGTGCCCTCCTGTACACCACTCGTGTGCAGGCTCCACACCAGGGGAACAGTAGTCCAAAAACCTCCAGCTTTTATACCAAAGGTGCTTAGTTCAGTCCGTCCCCGCAGGCTCCTGGGCCCAGCTCACACAGCTACTCCCTCCACCAGGAACCGGGTGAGTGCACACCGGCAAGTGAGCCTGAGTGCCAGCCCCACTGATTCTCTAGCTGCTCTCAGCCTCACCAAGCTGAGCAAAGAGAGTCCTGACTAATTTACTGCCTGCTATCGTGGAACTCCTCTTCCCGGCAAAGGAACTCTGGGCTGGTGAGCGTGGTGTTCAGCCAGAGGGTCTCTCCCCCAACTGGAGAAGCCTCCCCACAGCTGGGACTTCCCTCATGGGGTTCGCCCTCTCTCGTCTCCGCCCCTCCTCCCAAACTTGACGTGGGCCTCCTCTTTAAGTTCTTCGTTTAGTGGTTCTGTTCATCTAGTGTTCCGGTGACCTCCGGGGTTGAATATTGTATAAATTGTTTGTAATTTTGGTGTGATCCTGGGAGGTAGTTAGCACAGCATCTGTCTATTCCGCCATTTTACTGAAGTCCCTCGCTATTACTTTTGCACCAACCTAATAGAAATGTTTGCTCGTCCTGTGGAACACTCGCAAACTAAGTTACTTGTAATCCAATGTTTTACTGTACTTTTTTGCCTTTGGCTTCTTTCATTTAGCATAATGCTTTGGGATTCATCCACTGTATTCATCAGTAATTCCATTTTTAGTGCTGAATAATACCCATTGTATAGATATGCTATAATATTTTTATCAATTCTTTAGTTGATGGATAGTTGGTTTATAGTCAGTTATTTAATATTATAAATAAATCTGATCTGAGCCTCTACATACAAGACTTTGTGTGGAAATATATTTTTATTTCTCTTGGGAAAGTACCCAAAAGAGGGATTACTGGGTCATAGGATAAATGTTTACTTAACTTTATGATATACTGCTAAACTCTTTTTTCAAGGTGTCTGTATCATTTGCATTCCCACTAGAAAATATAGGAAATTCCAGTTCTCAACATTTTTTGTCAACACTTGGTTTTCTTAGTCATTTTAATTTAGTCATTCTAGTGGATGTAATAGTATCTAATTGTGATTTTAATTTGCATTTCTCAAGTGAATAATGTTGTTGATTATTGTTTTATGTACTTATTTACCTTAGTGTGTCTTCTTTTGTTGAGGGTTAAAACCTTTTGCTCATTTTTTAAATGCTATTTTTTTCATGTTCTTTCTTATCAATGTATTGTAAGAGGGTTTTTTTGTATTCTAGATAAAATTATTCTGTATCATGATTGTGGAGGTAACATTACTGTATACATTTGTCAAAACTTATAATTTGTACATTTAAAATAGAAAATTTTTGACATATGTAAATTATACTATGATGCTGAATTTAAAAAGATGTTTAAAAAAATTACCAAGTGATTTAAGATTTTGCTAGATCATAATTCCTCTAGATAGACTATCACTGTCAAATGATGACTCATTTTAATAGCTTTGGTAAACACTAAATACTTTATCTGTTTCTTTTATAAAGCAGACTCTTTAAATCATTGCCAAGCATTCCTCCAGTAGGAGTAGGTGGGCTATTTGACATTGACACCTCTGGTCTGAAATGGGCCGTAACACACAAATCTATTTTTGGGATGAAGACCTTAGTTATGTAATAGAATCTACAAAGTATCTATTAAATGTGTTTACAAGGGTTTTCTTCCACAGAGTACTTTCTCAGAAACAGAAACTTTCTTTGTATTCCCAGTTTTTATACATTCTTTCATTACAGAGTGCTTTGTCAAGTGCTTTGTTTTGAACCTGACAAAATTGGTTCTTTAAAAAAATAAGAGAAAAAAATCTAACACAGATTTAATATTTTTTAGTTTTTCCTGGAGAAATGATCTCACTGTGGCAAAATTGGCTGTCACTGTAAACAAGCCTTTTAAAAAGCAATCCAAGAAGTGATTACATTGTGGAGATCAGGAACATAAACCTTCAGGACCAATGATGGTCCTCATTTACTTGTACACTCTAGCAAAACTCACATTCCAAAGCTGCATGGGGTTGAATTTTAATTATCTACCATTTGGGGTCCATGCTCAGTGATCATCATTGATATTGTTATTAGGCAAATGTACCATCATGCTCTCTGATCCTAATTTACTGGTGCTCATGCAGCCTCAGGACAGACAATCAGCCGAGAACAACAGGTAAGGGTCCCCCAGAACTAAACAGGAAGCTGAACCTGGCTCTGTGCCCCTGACGTGGAACCAAGACATCTGCTTATGAACCGCTGCCAATTTCACTGTTAGTGGGTGTGCAATTTTCACCACGGACACTTTGAAAAGTCAAAAACAGACCACTAGTTTCCAGAGAATGAACAGCAAGAATACTGCACAATTTTAAAGGTGATGGCTTCACACAACACAAGACAGTTCTCCATGATCGAGGCCGAATAGCTAACTGTTATCAAGCCAGGCTGTGCGGTTTTGCGTCTTGGATCCACCACTTAAAAATCACTAACCTTTTTGTGCCTCAGTTTCTTCTTCTAGAAAACAAGGGTGTCAGTAGCATCTACCTAGTCACTTGCTGTGTGGCTAGGTATTCGTGAATTGAATTTCAAGTGCTTAGAGCAATGCCAGGCACTATAGAAGTGTCATTTATCACTTGACGTAGGCTAGGTAGTATGGGAACTGTTTCATGATGTGACCAATATCTGTTCCACAAGCTGGACCCTGGCCAGAACAGAGGTTCCTTTCCGCAAGTCCCTCCACCCCCACCTTCTGATTGTAATTGATGTTCATTCTGACACAAATCAACACCCCTCTTTTGCCTCCTGCTATGTACTAGTTCCTGGAACAGGTTGTTGTCCTGACCTGGGCATGCATGTAATTCCACATACTACCCACCACCCCACACTCCATGTAATTCTCTAGCGCCTGCCGAATGGCATGGTGATCCATTTCATTTTGCAGCTGCCCAAGACATGTTTTGTATGTAAGTTTCCCTTAATACACTCCCTCAATTACCAGATTGGACTGGCCAACCTCTTTTTTTCAGTCTTTTCCGGCCCTCTGATTAGAGGTAGATTTACAGTCTGCAGGCTTTTCTCTGAGTCTGCGTGTATGAACAGGCAGGTGTCATTATCCCCATTTTACAGATGGGGAAACTGAGGCCTAGAAAGAGTGAATGAGTCACACAGCCAGTCATTGTTCCAGGACTAAACTCTCCAACTTCTTACTCTAATGTTCTACCCTTTCTATCATATATCCTTTAAATCAGAATAAACAAAGATGGGCTTGTCTCATTCACCTGTGAGAAAAGCAATAATTAAGGACTCATTCACTTTCAGACATGACACTTCAGAAATTGCGTAGGCTATTAGAACAAGTGCTTTACGAAACGCTAGTAGTAACTGATTAGTGGGTCAAATATTCAATTTAGTGGGTTGCAACCAGCATTTTAAAAAATAGAATAGGAAATATCAAAATGTATCAAACATAGGGTGATTATTATTTTGTGAAATTTTGGTTTCAATGACATATATACTCATATACACATACACATGTGGTGGACTATTATTTTCCACAGCTATTTCCCCCTTACCCCACAGCCCCTGGTACATTTCCTTGTTGAAAGACTATCCATCCTTCCTCATTGCAGTTGACTTCCAGGGCTACTGTGAGAGGGGATTGCTTTGATGTTTGGGAGGGGCCCAGGGACTTTAACTAGAGTCAATGGAATGTAAGCATTGCCGCATGCCAAGCCTGAGCAGTAGCTTTCTGAGCAATTGTATAATTTGGCTCAGGGTTTTACTCTCTCCCTCTGCCATGAGTACATATCAGGATGGGGCTGTTCCTTTAGCCTGAATCCTGGAATGGCAAACTCCTGGGAACAGAGTCCTACAGCCTGGAAGGGAGAACTATAGTGTGAAGCAGAGAATGAGGAAGAAAGCTTTATTTTGAAGCCACAGAGATGTTGAATTTATTGTTATCACAGCATAACCTGCCCAAAGGTGACTAATAAAAATGTATATGTGTGTTGGATTGATGAGATAAAATGGATTTCTTACTGAGGATGGTGGTCAAAAATTTAAAAACTACTCCATGAAATGATCATTTGGGAACTTGATTCTTTAAAATATTAGTGTAGCTAACATTAGTTTAGCTTACTTGACACTAGGTGTTTCCTTGGAGTTCCCATTGATGTATGCTTCACTTTTATTGTTGTCTTCTTTTCATTAAGCAGATGCATTTTATTCCTTAAGACTTAGGCCAGTGTTTCTCGAATTATGGCATTTATAGAACAAATTAATGGATTTTCAGGAATGCACAGCACCACATTTAGTAAATTAAAATACAGTATGTAAGAATACAACAGCCTGTACTATTTAATGATAATAAAAGTTAAACAGCAATGAGAGATGGTTTTTGTAATATGCTAATAATATATGCTAATATCATAGGCTAAGTAAGGTATACACAGTCACTTGCACAGTAAATAACATTAGCTGAAGGATAGGTGGCTCCTCTACTCAGTTTATTTTTATATCCTTTATTTCTACAAAATTATATCCAGGCCAAATATAGACCCAGGTTATGGGGAAATTTCTCATTGAAGACACACCACTCACCTGATATTGAAGATAACAACCTTATCATATATCACACTCAAATGCTAGAAGATTCAGTGTTGAACTTGAAGGATCACAGCAAATAGGATCCTAATCCACTCTGTTTGATGATCTAGAGAGTCTTTTTCCTTTCGCTGTTGCAGCTTTTGGATGGATGAGTTTTAAAGCATGCCCAATAACGCATCAATGATTTAGCGGTGAGGGGTAGAAATACACCAAGCATTTGAAAAGAATTAAGTTTGCAAAGATGGAGGTGTTTGTACATAATTTGTTTTTCTTAAAAAATCCTCATGTCTTATCTTCACTAAGAAAAAATAATGACAATGTTCCCTTGGTGTGATATGTGCATGTATTTGAGATTCAGAATAAATCATTAAAATCTGCCACTTGAACAAACTCTGAAATCACAGAAATAGTCTTTACTGGTGTTGTCAGTGTAATGAAGAAATGAGTTTCTTAAATCTCATCTCTCATTCTAAAGTTCATCTAAACAACTTTTTCCTCAATAGTAGTGTGGGAAAGTAGAATTTTGAAATTGCTGTATATGAACAACACTCTGTAAAGAGTTAAAATCAATTGCCATTATTAATAATATATATTATTTAATAATTAATGTGTTAATTAAGTATATATAAACTTTTTCCTCAATAGTTAAGATCTGGAGACACAATATCAACTACCAGTTACTTTCTGTAAATAAATATTCTCGGTGTTGGATTGTTAACCAGGCACAAACCTTTTAATTCAAAGTCCTTCATTGTTGTTCATATGCAGTTGGTGCTCTTTCAGTACTGATTACAACATACTTGTCCCTTCCACTTCATAGCCTTCAAATGACCATCACGCATGACAAATATCTTTTTTGATACTGAATACTCATTGGTAAACAGAACAGAAAATCATTAAGCATTCTCTCTCTTAGATACACTATGCATACACTGAGGTGTCTTAACCAATTGTGATGCAAAGCACCTGCCAACTCACAAGACAGTGCTTTTTATTCCCCAGTGTATTCCACATGCATTATATAATGGTTATCAGTGTCACTTGATACAGGAATTGTTCCGGAAGTTCACTCAATTCTGTCTCCCAGTACATACAGCAGTAACTCTGCTGCTTTTTGCCATCAGCATGCAACTCTGTGTGATGCATCTGTTGGGTCCTCTCTTCTCTGCCCTTATCAACAAAATGCATCCATTTCTGTACTAGAAATTTTATTCTGCATTTCTTTTTCTAAGGAAACACAATTAGTTAATGAGCATACTATTAGAAAAAGATGAAAAGCATAAAACACAGTATGTGTTTTCTATGGAAGCATTATGAAAATTTGATATTGCAGTGAGCATGAGGCTATTTATTGATTCAATTAAAGCCAAGTTTCATATGTTCATCATTGAACTTCTTAGATATACTTTGCTGTTTTGGCTGCGTCAGTAATCTCCTCATACCTATACATTTGCTTGTTCCAACAAACACAGACTCAGACTCTGTATTCAATCCTTAGGCTTACTTCTCCTTAAGCTGCAGTAAATAATAAAAAGTAAATAATTTTATTTTTCTTATTGCTACTTTCAAGCTAGAACTATTTCTAGTCCTTTATTCACCTTAGTGAATTGATAGAATAATGCAACACAATAAGGGTTAAAATGCACACTTAATAAATATAAATATAGCACCAATGTCATAAATTACTTTAGCTGAGATGAAACAAATCTCATTATCTACTTGGGAAAGCACTTAAAAATGCTTTTATGAGGACATTCAATAAACTTCACCAGTGGTTGATCCTTGAATATTGGGGTTGTTGACTATCATGTACCTTTCCATTTTCCTACTAGACCTCCTTTAGAAAGTCACCAAGGCACCTTCACACAGTACTACAATAATATTAACATCTCCATGTTATCATTCTTCTCAACTGAAAAATTGACAAATACTGAGAGATAAACTTTCCCTTATCAAAAAGCTAGTTTTTACTTTTCTTTTTAATGGTTTATGTGTTCTGTACCTTACAATCAATATTTTTAAAAAGTTATTGCTGGATATTCTGAATATTATCATTTTTATCATCTGTAAAGAGGTAATTTTGTAAAATGAAGGAATCTTAAAGGATAATCTTTACATATTCCATGCTATAGAAAACCAGATGCACTTGTTTTTAGAGGAACAAACAAAAAACAAAAACAAGTAATATAGACAAAATCCCATACAAACATCTCTAATGCATGTGGCAAGTAGTCATCATACCAACTACAGTCTTTCTAAAGGGGATCAATTGGTTTAATCTTTCTAAGTGTTTAGTAGAATGATGATTACACCAAATGGCAATATACCCATATATCAAAATTAAAAATTTGCCATCAAATATTTTCACCATAGAATACTGTTGTGTGAGATATTTTAGTCTGCTACTGAAATTTGACACATCAATATTTTTGGTATTTATATAACTACCTGGCACATTCAATAATGTGTAATTTAAAATACATATCATTACTGAAGCCCTAAAACTCTAGACATTCAGAAGAAGCCACTTGACACTGGTAAGATGGGTAGAGATGTGGAACGGAATGGTCCCACACCTGTGTGTAACCATTAAAAATTGGGAGAGATATCTCAGCTTTGAAGGTCCTACCATGAGGAGCGAGGGATCTCAGCCTCTCCTTGCCCCAGGGTTCCAGTGCTAGGGAGAGAAGTCCCCATATCTTCTGGCTGTGAAAACCAGCAGAGACAGTGGCTGAGTGGGACAGAGGGTAGCTGCATTCCCAGACACTCCTCTTAAAGAGCCCATGTAAGGACTTACCCACTGATGGACTCACTCGCTCTGAGCTCCAGCACAATGACAAAGCTTCAAAGACACCAGGGACATACGGGGAGGAATTGAATTGTCTGGCTTCAGGGCAAGTTCTGGGCAACTTTCTCCCTGACAGAGAAGCTGGCAGAAGCCATTGTTTCTGTTTTGAGCCCTTCCCCTTCCTGCATACAGATGTAGGCAGACACATCTGAGTCTCCATCACACTGGTTATCACCGTTCATCTGCCCCACCCTAGTGATTCCTTGAGACCATGCCCAGCCCAACTTTTGGGCACACCTAAGCCACTTCCAGTGGTTTTTTTTTGTTTTTTTTTTTTCATATGAACAGTCTGTCTTAGCTATTGCTGCAGAATTTTCTGAAATCTCTCACAGGTTCACAAAACAGCAGCACCTGGCTTGAGTGTATCCCTATCACTGGCTAAGCAGCCCTAAGCCCAGCACTAGCAATAACCTGCCACGACTTGCAGCTTTGCTTCTCAAGGCACCTCCAAGCACGGCACAGGGGGTGGCAATCTTGGAATTGCTTTATGGCTCATGCCAGGTGGCCCCAGGCAGGATGCAGACTGCAACTGAACTTGACCTGCAGCAGGTCCCCTCCCTGGAAGCCCCAGGGCTGGGAGGCCCAGTGGCCATCTTTGGACTGGGCCAGAGCATCACCAGCCACCACCAAGAAAAACACACCTGAAGGGCAGATTGGGCAGGCACCAGAGCCCAGTTAAAGTGAGCTCTGCTCCATAGGGTCAGCCCCTGCACAACAGCTCTTCCACTGTAGTCACAGCCAGTCCTCACATCTAATCATCCTGAGGGTCAATCTTTCTCACTGACAGGCAAACAGCAACCAAGTCTCAAATACAACAGAAGGGCACACACAACCCTCACAAGGGACATACATGTAACATCTGGCTCTGCTGACCAGGGAGACTGCACACCTGGTTCCCACAAGACACCTACTACATAAGGCCACTCTACTAAAACAGGGAGGCATAGCAACGCTACATAGAAACAAACACAAGGACACAGTCAAAATGGGGAGACAAAAAAAATGTCCCAGATAAAAGAAAAGATCAAAGGTCTAGAAAAAGAACTAAACAAGATGGAGACAAGCAATCTAACACAGTTCCAAACACTGGTTATAAAAATGCTCAGTGATCTCAGGGAGAACTTCAACAAAGAGATAGGAAACATAAAAATGGAGATAGAAAACATGAAAAAGAACCAGTCAGAAATAAAGAATACAATAACTGAAATGAAGAATACATTAGAAGGGATCAACAGATTAGATGAAGCAGAAGATCGAATCAATGATTTAGAAAATAAAGTAACAGAAAACACCCAATGAGAACAGCAAAAATTTGAAAATTTTTTTAAAAATGAAGAGACTTTAAGAGGCCACTGGGACAACATTAAGCATAACAACAATCACATCATAGGGATATGAGAAGGAGAAGAGAGAGAGCAAGGAATTGAAAACCTATTTGAAGAAATAATGATGGAAAACTTCCCTAATCTGCTGAAGGAAATAAATATACAAGCACAGAGAATACCAAACAAGATGAACCCAAAGAGTCCCATACCAAGGCACATCATAATTAAAATGCCAGAGGTTAAAGACAAAGGGAATCTTAAAAGCAGCAAGAGAAAAGCAGTTAGTTACCTACAAGGGAGCTCCCATAAAACTGTCAGCTGATTGCTTAAAAGAAACTTCGCAGGCCAGGAGGGATTGACAGAAATATTGAAAGTGATGAAAACAAGGACCTACAACCAAGATTACTCTACACAGCAAAACTATCATTTAGAATCAAAGGTCCTATAAAGAGCTCCCCAGACAAGAAAAAGCTAAAGGAGTTCCTCACCACCATCTTTAAGACCAAACAAACAAACAAACAAACAAAACAAAACAAAACAAAACAAAATATAAATGATAAACTGTCAATAACTACATATCTATCAACAATTACTTTAAATGTAAATGGATTAAATATTCCAATCAAAAGATGGGGTGAGCTGGCCAAGTGGTCCATTGGTTAAGAGCTGGCTTGGGACGCCAGCTGCCCCGGATCCCACATATGAGGGCCAGTGACACTGCCCTCTACAGATAAGATGGTGAGCAATAGCTCCACCTGGAGCTGGGTTGCTGTGAGTCCCCAGGATGGTATAGCTGGTGCAGTGGGCTGCCATAGGCTACAGTGAGTGGCCAGCAGCCAGCGTGAGCAGCTGGCAGTCGGTATGAGCTGTCGAGAGCCTCTGTGAGTGGCCGTCCAGAGGCCGGTGATGGATCTATCTCACCGGAGAAGAGCGCAATAATGATACCAACATGGGTCAGTGAAGCAATGTCCGCCACAACTAGACTGACGAACAAAAGGACAGCAACTTGCCTGTTCCCCTTCCCTCGTTCCCCAACGCTGTTCTCCTCCCCCAATTCCCCAATAAAAACCTTAAAAAAAAAAAGATAGGGTGGCTGAATGGATAAGAAAACAAAACTCTTATATGCTCTTATAGGTCGTTTACAAGAGACTCACTTCAGATCGATAGATATACACAGACTGAAAGTAAAGGGATAGCAAAAAGATATTTCATGAAATAAAAAGCAGTACTTATACCAGACAAAATAGACTTTAACACAAAGTCTATAATAAGTGACAAAGAAGGATTCAGTAATCCCACTTCTGGGTAATTATTCAAAGAAGCCCAAAATGCTACATTTAGGGGACATCCATATGTTCATTGCAGCATTGTTTACAATGGCCAAGATGTGGAGGCAGCCTGGGTGTCCATTGATGGAAGAATGATAGAGGAGGTGATACATATATAATGGAATATTGCTTGGCCAAGGATGGGAATGGGTTCTTGCCATCTGCGGTGGTGTGAAGGGTGGAAGGGTGCTGTGCTGAGTGAAGTATGTCAGACAATGAAAGACAGATGCAATGTGATTTCACTTATATGTGGAATATAAAGAACAAAATAAACAAACAAAACAGAAAGAAACTCAAAGATACAGAGAACTTTTGATGGCTGTCAAACAGGAAGTGGGTTGGGAATGGATGAAAAAGGGGAAGGGATTAAGAAGTATGAATTAGTTGTTACAAAGTAGTCATGGGAATGTAGGGTACAGCATAAGGAATATTGTAATAACTATGTCAGATAGGTACTAGATTTGTTGGGGTGATAGATTGGAGGGAGGTTGGGGGACAGGGTGAAAAAGGTGAAGGAATTAAGAAGTACAAATTTGTAGTTACAAAATAGTCACAGGGATGTAAAGCGTAGGGAATATAGTCAATAATATGGCAATAACTACGTATAGTGCCAGGTCGGTACTAGATTAGTCAAAGGGTCGTTTCTTAAATTATATAAATGTCTAACTCCAATACTGTATACCTGAAATTAATAGAAAATAATATTGAATGTCAATGTAATTGATAAATTAAAGAAGAGGGGGAAAGGTGAAGGGGAATAAGAGGTCCAAATTTCCAGGTATAAAACAAATAAGACACGGGGATGTGATGAACAGCATAGGGAATATAGTCAATAATATTGTGATAGTGTGGTACAGTGTCAGCTGGTTGCTGAACTTATTATCATGGTGATGACTTCTTTGGAATGTAAATGTTGAATTACTATGGTGTACCCTGAAGCTAACATAATATTGTATGTTAGCTATATTTTAATAAAATATTAATAAAATAAAACACTTATCATTACTAAAATATATTAGGTAGTGGTTAAAATTTAGTCTTTGATGCCAGATTGAACTGGGTTAAAATCCTGGGTCTTGCAAGTGATGTGATCGTGATCAACTAATTCAACTTCTCTAAATTTCAATTCAGGCTACATAAGTGTAAGACATTAATCATTGAGCTCATAATTTTTTTCTCCAGCATTTAATACATTACCTGGAACATGGTAGGCACCTAAAAAAAAGTGACTGAAATGATAAATTTAATAATGAGGATAGTCAAGTACTTTATGGAGTAGATGTGAGTATGAAATATAATTGTGTAAATGCTGAGCACAAATCTGGAACATAAACACTAATAATTAGTTATTATGAGGGTGACCATATAATTCATCATACAAATCTGGATGCTTTCAAGAGTGGTTGGGGTGATAGTAATGACTCCTTAGGGGCAAAAGGTGTAAATTAGGACCATCCCAGTCAAACCGAGGTAGGAAGTTACATAACTCTTGCTGTTATTATTAGGCAATCAAGGGTAAAAACCAAGGGTAGAAGGAAATACATAATTGTAGGTATCCTTCGAAAATACTTGCAATGGATAAAAACGGGACATACAACAATGTCTAATCTAATTAAAAAGTCCCATGTCTAATTGCTTGAGGAATTAGAAAGAAGAAACAGTT
This sequence comes from Aselliscus stoliczkanus, assembly GCA_033961575.1. Taxonomy (NCBI): domain Eukaryota; kingdom Metazoa; phylum Chordata; class Mammalia; order Chiroptera; family Hipposideridae; genus Aselliscus; species Aselliscus stoliczkanus. The sequence continues at coordinate 130,120,294 of CM066735.1, forward strand.
GGAATATAACTTTTTCTGAATCCAAATTTTCACATGTGTTGTTTAGGGTTCTTTTAATTGACCAAATCTATTTAGATTAGATGTCTCCAGATTGTTCACCAAATCTCTCATGGTGACTGTTTTATACCTTCTCTCTTCATATACAGACACCTGCCCCCACCTTCTCTAAGTAGAAAACCTCACTTCTTAATTTAGTCACAACTTATGTATCAACCTAGGCTTCTCAGCCAACATTTTATCTTCTTTGGGATCTCTCTGTAATATCATGTCTCCTGTCTTCAAGGAAGACCCATCCTTCCTTTAAATCATGAACTGTTTTCTCATAGGCAATTTGCTGTTCTTCATCAATTATTCACTTCCATCTATTTGCATCTTCAATAGCTCCATCTTGTCAAGATTTCAAAGTTCAGATCGTGTGCTCCCGAATCAAAATTTTAGGTTTGTATTTTGGCTTTTCATGTATTATTTGTGTGAACTTGAGAAAACTGCTTAACATCATTGAGCCTGTTTCTTCATAGCTAAAATAGTAATAATGATCCCTACTTCAATTGTAGGATTAAATGAGATGACATATATAAAATGTTCAGGGGACTTCTGGGTGAGCTGGCCCCTTATATTTAAGCACTAGTATATTCCCTCTTCTCTAAGCAAGTAACAGTGACAGGCAGATGTGCCACTTGCAACAAATACATTCAGTATCTCAGTTTTTGTGGGTCAGGAGTCTGGGCACAGGTTAGGTGGGTCTTCTCTGCCCACAGTCTGCAATCAGAGTGATTGCTAAGTTGTGTCCTCATACGAAAAGAGAAAAGCAGTAAGATATGCTGTGGCTCAAAAACAAGTTTTAAACCAAAAATGGAACAGAAATACAAAGTAATAAATAGAGCTAAAACTCCTGTTGGCCTGTTGAACTCTGTTTCTGAAAGTGGGCAGGAGGCTGCTAATAGCTAGTATCCTATGTGTTAACAGGAACCAAAAAAGATGCACAGAAGAGAGGCAGCTGGTGTCAGGTTCACTACTAGAAGCCAGGGGTAGGGTCGCTGAGGGTGGGTGTGGGGATGGGTATAGGGGTGGGGGTGGAGGGAGTTGCATACCACTGCATGAGACTAAAGCTTTTAGCAGGCTGTAAGCTTCAGGAGGCAAGAGGACAAAGAGCTGTATGAATAAAAATTGAGCCAATATCCCTGATATCACAGTAAAGCAGGAGCCTCAAAATGACATTATACAGACTCCAGGTCCAGCTACCAAATGTCAGCAACTAAAAGAGGTGGGAGGTGGGGGGTAGGGGGGAAGGGGAAGAGGTAGAGAGGCAGAAACAAGAAAACAAACACAAAAATTAAAATGCTGATTCTTGGGCTGGCCGAATGGCTCAGTTGGTTAAGAGCTTGCTCAAGAGTGCAAGCTGAGCTCTGAGCAACAGCGGTTCAAGGCCAGCCTGAGCTGAGTTGCCGTTGAGCTGCCAACAGGTGGCAGGAAGGCTCAGCTAAAAAAAAAAAAAAATACTAAAATGCTGATTCTTTTGTTAGCAAAATTTAGTCTCAAAGAAATTTACTTTATAGAAGAGTCTGAAAATGACTTCAAAGTACATGTTTAGGATACTTAAATACAAAAATAAAGAAATAAAATCTGTTAAAGTAATGGACTAACTAGACTTAGAAACAATAATGACTAAAGGAACTGATGAAATATATTTATCAGTAAATTTAAGTATTGACTATTTTGAATGTGTGTTAAACAATAGTGTATGTAGATGAAAACAGAAAGATGGGAAAGAGGGCAGTTTGTTTAATTAAATTATGATAAGGAGGAAGATAGGAGTAACAAAAAACTAGATTTTCAAAAATCTTTATAGTTATACAGGTACTTGGAAAAAAATTAAAAGAGTTGCTACTAAAACTAGAGTATTCCTTCTGTGTGTGTTTCTACTGTTGTATAACAAATTAACACAAATTTATCTACTTCAAACAAATACATTCAGTATCTCAGAGCATTTGCGGGTCAGGAGTCTGAGCACAGGTTAGGTGGGTCTTCTCTGCCCACAGTCTGCAGAGTGTTTGCTAAGCTGTGTTCTCATCTGGAGATCAATAGGGAAAGATCCACTTTCCAGTCTCCCTCAGGCTGTTGGCAGAATTCACGCTGTCTCAGCTGTATGACCGAAATCCTGGCATTCTTGCTACCTATTGGCTCAGAACTGGTCTCAGCTCCTAGAGGGTATTCTCAGGTCCTTACAAGAAGCCCCCTCAATAGTCATTTTACACCATGACTATTTGCTTTCTCAAGGCCAGTGGGAGAATGTCTGACTTATTTTTGAACTCTAGATTTTCATTTGAAGAGCTCATCTGATTAGATAAGGCCCAACCTGGATAACCTCCCTCTTGATTAGCTTAAAGTCAGTTGATTAGACACCTTAATTACATCTGCAAAATCCTGTCACTTAATCCCTGTCATGCTGTTCCATCATATTCACATATCCAGTCCTGCTCATACTCAAGGGGAGAAGTTTATACAGGGTGTATATTCTATATAGAAGGTGGGAATCTCAGGAGTGGTGACCTAAAAATAAAAGGCCAAAGTGAAAGGCAACAAGCATTTATCAATAGTTATTCCAGAAGCACTGATTCAGGCAGAAACCCAGATAATGTTCATTGAGGAGGCGCAGGCAAGGGGTATTTATGAGAAAGGGAAGGGGAACAACTACATGAATAGAAGGAAAGGATTTTGATAGGTGTAAATAAGCCAACACAGCTAACAATGAGAATTAAGGTATTCTATTTTCCTTGCTAGTGATGCAGGTAGAAATAGACATTATGACAATTTTTGTGAAAAGGACCAGACAAAAGGAGAAATTTTGCTAGAGTGTCTTAAAAGATTTTTTGTTTGTTTGTTTTGTTTGTTTGTTTTTCCTTCACTTTAAGGACATGTCACAAGACAAGAAACTTCTCTTTCCTGTTTTTGGATGTTGTTATCTGAAGAAGTGATGATTGGTGTTGTGACAGCCACACTGGATCATGAGGACAGAAACAAGGGAATCAGAGAAGCTAACAAGGATATTGCTGAGCTCCTGAAGGAACTAACCCCAAAACTATACTACCTTTAGATTATCTAAGATATGTTATTTGAGATAATACCTTTCTTATTGTTTAATTAATTCTTATAAGGATATTCTATGAATGGGAGCCAAAGCATCTGAATGGATATAGCAGTTTCTTAGTTTTATTTTCCTATATAAAATAGGAGTTCAATACAATACCCAAAGCTTTTCTTTCCAAACAGATTGAAATAATTTGGGTAGCCTCCTTTCTTTGATAGTTAATGTTCTCTAAGGAGCCAGGAATAGTTGACAGCTGTACAAACTTCTGAACTCTCTGCCTCCTTCTCATCAAAGTACTGAACACTGACCAGGATTCACAAGTGATATCACATAAGATGTCCGAAGAGAGAGGAGGACCAATGGCCAATTTTCCACCTAATTAAGAAGCCAAGACTCTTGAAAAATCTGATCATAGTCCTTGATTACATATTCCATTCTTTCTCATGGCTCTTCAAATGCTTAAATCAAAGAAGTACATTTCTTCCACAAATGTCCTACCTAGACACAATCCTAAAATATTCATGGGGATTCAATGGGTATAATGAATGCTCTTCAACTTTCTAATTATATTACCTAATAGCTGAACTTAAATGTAAAAACAAATAATTTCCACAATATTTATTAATTTGTGAAAGCAATTTTAGCAAAAGTATTCTAGCAAAATTAACCTTTAACATAAAAAGATGCCAGTGGCACACTTGTTCAGATTTTGGTGGATGACATACTCTTGGAGACCAACCATAGTCCCATTTGAGTTTTTTGTTTCTTGCTTTAAGAACACATACTCCCCGGCCAGTCGAGTGGCGCATTGGTTAAGAGCTGGCTTGGGACGCCAGCGACCCCAATTCTGATCCCAAATATGAGAACCAGTGACACTGCCCTCTACAGCTAACAACAGCTCCACCTGGAGCTGGGCTGCAAGCCTCGGCGATGGTGTAGGCTGCAGCCCCTGCTGCAGTGGACTGCCATAGGCTACAGTGAGTGGCTGGCAGCCAGCGTGAGCTGCTAATAGCCATGGTGAGCAACCATCCAGAGACCGGGACCGATTCACCTCATACAGGAAGAGCGCAATGAGGATACCAACATGGGCCAGTGAAGCAACGTCCTCCGCAACTAGACTGAAGAACAGAAAGACAGCAACTTGTCTGTTCCCCTTCCCAGATTCCCCAACGCTGTTCCCCTCCCCCAATTCCCCAAAAAACTCTTTAAAAAAAAAAAAAAAGAACACACACTCCCTGGTTTTTCATAGGAGTACATGAAATTGGAGTAATAGAGTCTTGTAATGACTTTTTTTCCTTGAAATATATTTAGACATACAAGATTATGGGATCTACAATGCCCTGTTGCTCCCATCTATTGATGGCACTAAGGCATTCCTTGTTCTCCTATCACTGGAGCAGTATGCTGTGAGGACCATACTTTTTTTTTTTTTCTGTGTCTCGCTCATTTGTTAGGAAAACAACACAATTACCCCCTCTGATTGCTGACAATTGGATAAGACAGCATGAAACAGGCAAATTTTTCTTATCTCTAGATAGCAATAGAAATTAGGCATAGGAATTTCCTATAAAACAGAGACTAGAGGGACTATAATATAGCCTAGACTAGAAGGCAGGACCCTTGGGTCTAATTGTTTGGTCTTAGACTTCTCCTGAGACATTGAGAAAAAAAATCACACAACAACCTGTTGGCACCTCTCTGGCTGCACCTATAAAAGCTAATTATACTTTCCTGTTATAGAGGTCTCTACCATCTATTGTAATACTAACTATCTCAGAGTAGTTGGCAGCTTAGTTAATGTGTGGAGTATAAATCACGTTGCGCTTCTCACAGGGATGTAAAAAGTACATTAAATATAATATGAAGCCTAGTGGAAGGGAAATAGAAACTGTGTATCCTGAACATGGCACTAACAAATTTCTTATGTGTGAAATACAACTGCAGCCTGTGGTTGAAAACAAAAAATGATGCAGCTGATGGGACGGGTTAATTTGTAAGGCAGTACTGAGGAGAGATGAGGCCAACTGCTGCCACAGACTTTCAAACAGGCAACTGTGTGGACCATGGTCTCTGTGGGAAACAGCCTATCACGTCCAAAAGGGTCTGGCCCCTGCCCGCTTCTCTGTCACCATATCAATTACACTAAATGGCCCATGTCTATGATTTTTGCCATGGGGTTTTAAGCAACTCCCATCAAGTAGTAGTGCACAGTTATGGTATCTTCAGTCTGAATTTGGTCATGTAATTTGCTTTGGCCAATGAAGTGCTAGCAGTTGTGATGCAAACAGATGCACAAAATGTGCTTGTATGTTTTTGATTTTGCTCTAGCTCTTCTGTGATTGTGAGGAGAACATGCACTGGTTAAGATGCTAAGGATGAGACACAAGGAACAGAGCTGAGTAGTCGGACCATCAGCCACTGGTTCGCAGACATCTGAATGAGCCCAATGTACAACAGCCCAACCTGAGTCACAGTGACTGAAACTCAGGAGCAACACAAATGCTTATTGTTTTAAGCCACTGAGTTTTGAGACAATTTGTTATGTAGCAGTCTTGTGGCAATTGATTGGACACACTCTCCATCACTTTCCCCATTGTTCTCTGTACTCCAGCAACATGATACATATTTCTTTCAGAGAATGTGCTATGTACCTCAGAACAGGATCCCTGCACATGCTATCCCCCAGTCCCTTAGTCAGTTCCTTAGCTGAGTATATTTAGTCATCAGTCCTCAGCTCAAAAGTAGCTTCCTTAGGCAAGCCTTTACTTCCATTTCTGGGTAAGTCAAATTTCTGCATTATATATTCACATTACTTGATATCAGAACACTTTTTACTGATACCTCTGCTAATAATTATACTCTGATTTTTGTTATATTGGTTTTAAGTCTGTCTCCTATACTAGATTGCCAAGTCCAAGAGTTTAGAAGACACAACTGTTTTCCAGTTCTTCATTATATTCTAATGTAGTAGACAATACCTAAGACAATGACTAGCATCAGTTTTACTGAATAAAGGATTTGTAACAGATGCATCTATCCTCTATCTTCTGTGGTTGATGACTTAACAACTTACATGCGTGTCCTTCTCCAGAGGAATGCCCTTGAGTGACAGGAGCTGTCTCATTCAGAGTACCTGAGAAGTTATCCTAGCAGCTCTCCTACAGAGGGAGCCTGTAATCAATGACTGACCCAGGCTTTTTTTTTTTTTTTTTTTTTTTTTGGGGGGCAGTGTCACTGGCCCTCACATGTGGAACCCGAACCGGGGCCGCTGGCTTTCTAAGCCAGCGCTTAACCACCGCACCACTCGGCTGGCCTGACCCAGGCTTTTAATGGTCCTGCTTGCCCCCCTCTGGGCGAGACAACCTCTGTGGTGCAAGTTATGCTCTACAGTTCCCGTGGGATCAGGCTCAGGCTGGACTTCTCTGGAAACCATGTGTTTGTCTAGTCTCTTCCCTTACATGATGCCATTCCCCTCATCCCATTTATGCTTCTCCCGAGAATAGGACCTTAGTAAATCACCTGCAGAGGAGTCTGTCTCAGGTTCTGCTTCCAACCAAACCCAATCAAAGACAGGAGTTCAACTTGAGCATGTCTCACTCATCAAAGAAGTAAAACTAAGTTAGAACCCTAAAATATTATCCACTGGGATAAATCTTTGCATAGAGGAAAATAAGAGTTCACTTTTCTCAAAGGATGCAGAAATTCACAGACATCTAATAATTTCAGGGTTGGTTAGAGCCTCCATGGTCATTAATACTAACTCCTTCAAATATAAGATTTTTTTAGAGAGTAAATAAAATGAAGGAACATGTAGCAAAGTTTTATGCTTCCCTGGAAAGGTGTGTTCCCATAATTGTTCCAGTATACAAATATATTTCTCAACAGAACTGTCCAGGTAGAGCACCAGGTTGATAGTTGACTACCAGGATTTTTATCTCACTTCTCTGTGTGTTGTTGCTTTCATAAGATAATTAAAGAAGAGGTGATGGTGGCTTCAGAAGTGCCTATAATATAATGTTAAAAGAAAAATAATACAGATTTATACATAGTACAGCACTAAATAGTAAAACAAACATATACATCTATCTCTCTATCTAGGCATTTAAAAATGAATGAAAGGAAGCATACAAAGTAATGAACAATAGAAGTAGAATTATGATTTAAATTTTCTTTTATATTTTTTTATTTTAACATTTATAAAAGAAAGTATGACTATAAGTTTTTAATGTTAAAAAGAAATGAGCAACTTAGTGAAAAGATCATAGAGAAAAATGGTCTTTTTCTTCCCTTAAGTGAACTCAGTTTAAAAGTCTAGAACGGGGGACTTCCACTTCTGGGAAGATAAAGTGGATACATTTTCTTCTTTTCCTCCCAATAAGTATAACTAAAGATCTTATACATGATGTATTAAACAAACCTAAGACGACTCAGAAAGGTGAAGAAAAGATCTACTAGGGATCATAGGAAACAAGGAACCACAAGGTGTGAGCTTCCTGGATTTTCTTTTTGCCCCACATATTCCAGACTTGAAGCTGAAGAAGGCTGCAACCTGGAAATGCAAATGTGCACAGATAAGAACAGCTGCAACAAAAGCCTATTCTCCCTACCAAAGAACAAGAAAGGGAACAGCCTAGCAAGTCAGAAAACACTCAGACTCTCACTGCTCTACTGCAGCCGAATACCAAAAAAATAACCTGTGCCTCATCCCTCCCCAAGCCAGCAAATACCAAGTGGGAACCTTGACTTTCACCAGGTTGTAAGGAGGTGTTCCAACTCTGGGCCAGAGGCATGAGCTGACATAATGACAGCTAGCCCAGGAAGAGTCAAAGTAGGCAGAGAAATCTTTAAGACACTCAAATGTTCAATGTGTAAAATATGGTATTTTGTGCACTTTCATGTGTAAGAAATGTTTAAATTATAGGTCAGATTCATGTTTCCCATCTAAGAAATCTGACTGAGCATTTGATAAGGACTTGGGATTTTAATTTGCAATCTTACTAACATACAAGGTCTGACAACTAAGTTCGAGAACTCATCCTAGAAAAAGTGCTACATACTTCATTGCTGAATATCACTATGGTCACCTTTGAAGAACTCCCCTTAGGAAACTATGGACCAAGGCCAGCGCCTAGTCCACTCTTCAAAGCAATTTTGGAACTCTTTTTCTAAAATGGCCATCAGAGCTGTTGTCGTATTACCCTTGATGTCCTGAATGTCATCAAATTGTCTTCCTTTCAATATGTCCTTTATCTTTGGGTAAAGAAAGAAGTCATTAGGGGCCAGATCAGGTGAGTAAGGAAGGTGTTCCAATACAGTTATTTGTTTACTGGCTAAAAACTCCCTTTGCTTTTGTTCATCCTTTGGGACCATATTTGGTGAGCTCCTTCGGGACCATATTTGCACACACATTTCACATGCCAAGATTTTCAGTTAAGGTTTTTCTGTTTCTGTATCAGCGTTTACTTGGTCTGCTATGCTTCTCACAGTCAGCCAATACTTTTGGCACATAATTCGATGAATGTTTGCAATGTTTCCATCAGTTTTGCTTGTTCTGGGCCACCCTGACCTCTCTTCATCAGTGACGCATTCTCTCCTCTCAGAAAAATGTTTAATCTACTTGTACACTGCCGGTTTTCTTCATGACATTATCCCCATAAGCTTGGGCTAACATGTCCCTGATTTCATTCTTTCCAAGTTTAACAAGAAATTTAATGTTTGTTGCACTAATTCAAGCTCAGACACTCGCGATGGCACACAAAAACATGGAACAACAATAATAAAGGCCACTTAACAAGACACTGGCACAGTTCGACATGAACACAGCTGTTAGACACTGATATACCAAGGTTATGAAACCTTACCGAGCTGTTTGTACAGTGCTGCCAATGTAGGTGCAAGGTGGCAAGTTTGTGAACCTAATTATCAGACATTGTAATTTAAGGATCACTATTTTAAACTTTAATTTATCAGATGTATGAGAATTACTTAAATGTTTGGGATAGCTTGTCATAAAACAGAACACTCAAAAGCAAAATGGAATCTATTAAATTTGTACAGTTTGAATGTTTAAAAGAATTTCACTAAGTTTAAAAATTAGTGATTGAGGACTTCTAGTAAGATGACGGAATACACAGACACTGATCCAACTGCCTCCCAGGATCACACCAAAATTACAAATAGTTTATACAACATTCAACCCTGGAATTCCCCGGAACACTAGATGAACAGAACCTCTAAATGAAGATCTTAAAGAGGAGGCCACGTCGAGTCTGGTAGGAGAGGAGGAGATGAGAGAAGGCAAACCCCGAGAGGGACACCTCAGCTGTGGGAAGGCTTCTCTGGTTGGGGGAGAGACCCTCCAGCTCCACACCAAGCTCACCAGCCCAGAGTTACTTTGCTGGGAAGAGGAGTTCCACGATAACTGGCAGTAGAAATTAGTGAGGACTGTCTTTGCTCAGCTCGGTGAGGTTGAAGGCAGCCAGAGAACCAGTGGAGCCAGCACATGGATTCGCTCACTGGTGAGCACTCACCCGGGTCCTGGTAGAGAGAGTAGCTGTATGAGGTGGGCCCAGGAGCCTGTGCAAATGGATTGAACTGAACGCCTTTGGCACAAGAGCTGGAGGTTTTGGGACCATTGTTCTTCCAGTGTGGAGCTTGCACATGAGTAGTATACAGGAAGGCGCCATTTTGTCAGGGTTGGGACCTCCCACAGAGGGTCAGGTCTGGGACCACATTCGTCTGGAGGAATTGGTGCAGGAGTGCATGTGTGTGGGTGCACACATGCTGCCTTAGAGCCCCGCTCTCCACACAGCTTGTGCTGCATAGCTAGGGAAACGCTGGGTGGGTGCATTCTGGCTCCATCAGGCTGCTCATTGAGACGTGGGACTGCATGAGCTGCCTTGGGTCCCCGCTTTCCACACTGTGTGTGCAGAGTTACCAGGCTGGTGATTGGTTGTCAGACTGCTCGGCCTGATCTGCGAGCGGCTGATTGGGACATGTTGAGACTGGGAGTTTTCCTGAGAGTGTTGTGCTGTGAGGTGTGTGCCTGTGTGATCCAGCTGGGACTTTCCTGGTGATCTATCTAATACATCAAAGCAATCCCAGAGCAACAGCCAGAATGAGGAAACAAAGAAACATGTCACAAATAAAAGATCACAAGAAACCTCCAGAAATGGAAGTAAATGAAACAGAGGGATCCAACCTTTCAGAGACAGAGTTTAGAACACTGATGATAAGAATGTTTAATGAACTTAGTGAGGACATAAGGAAGGATAGAGAAATCATAAAAAACATCCAGGTAGAACTAAAGAATACAATAACTGAAATGAAGAACACACTCAAAAGAATCACCAGTAGATTAGATGAAGCAGTGGATTGGATCAGTGATTTGGAAGACAAAATAGCAGAAATCACCCAGTTGGAACAATAAAATGACAAAAGAATACAAAATAATGAAAACAGTTTAAGAGCCCTGTGGGACAAGATGCTGCACAACAATAAAGCACATTATAGGAATACCAGAAGGAGAAGAGAAGAGGCAAGGGGTTGAGAATGTATTTGAAAGAATAATCACTGAAAACTTCCCTACCCTGGTGAAGGAAATCGTCATAGAAGCCCAGGAAGTGCAGAGAGTTCCAAACAAGCTGAACCCAAACAGGCCCACACCAAGACACATCGTAGTTAAAATGGCAAAGGTTAAAGACAAAGACAGAATCCTGAAAGCAGCAAAAGAAAGACAGCAGGTTACATACAAAGGAACTCCTATAAGACTAACACCTGACTTTTCTATAGAAACTCTGCAGGCCAGAAGGGAGTGGCAGAAAATATTCAAAGTGATGCAAAATAATGACCTACAATCAAGATTGCTCTACCCAGCACAGCTATCACTTAAAATTGAAGAACTAAAGAGTTTTTCGGAAAAGAATAAGCTTAAGGAATTCATTACCACCAAGCCAGCATTGCAAGAAATATTAAAAGGGTTTTTTTAAACAAAGAAAGGGGTAAACAAGCTAACCCAGGAAGACCAGGAATACAAATAACAAAATGGGAATACATATGCACCTATCAATAATCATTTTAAATATGAATGGGCTAAATACTCCAATCAAAAGACAGAGAGTGGCTGAGTCGTTAAGAAAATAGGACCCATGTATATGCTGTTTACAAGAGACTCATCTTAGAGCAAAAGACACACACAGACTGAAAGTAAAGGGAAGGAATAAGATATTTCATGCAAATGGAAATGAGGAAAAAAGTTGGAGTAGCAGTACTTGTTTTGGACAAAATAGACTTTAAAATGAAGAATACAATAAAAGACAAAGAAGGGCACTGTAACCCTAATAAACATCTGTGCACCCAACATAGGAGCTCCTAATGATATAAAACAGATTTTGACAGATATAAAGACAGAGATCAACAGTAACACTGTCATAGTAAGGGACTTACACCCCATTGTCACCAATGGACAGGTCCTCCAGACAGAAAATTAACATGGAAACAGTGGCCTTAAATTACACTTTAGACCAGCTGGATTTCATCGATATATTTAGAGCATTTCACCCTGAAACAACAGAATATACATTCTTCTCAAGTGCACATGGGACATTTTCCATCATAGACCACATGTTAGGCCACAAAACAAGTCTCAGTAAATTTAAGAAGATTGAAATCATATCAAGCAGATATAAAGGAAAAACTGATGGTTGCTGGCTGGGAGTGAGTGAGGATGAGGGAAAGGGGGAAGGTTTTGGACAGCATAGGTGGGTGACTACAACGTTGCTGCAGGGATATGGGGGGCAGTTCTGGGAATGTAATTGATAATGTTGTGAATGCTTTGTGGGGTGTCAGATAGTCATGTGTCTTGTTGGGGAGACTGCTTTGGGGATGGGGTAGAATCTTGATCACTGTGCTGTACACCTGAAGCTGATGTTTGTATAATATTGAATGTTAACTGTGATTGAATATATATATATTCATGGGATGAGGAATACAGTGTGGCAGTGTGGTCAGGGGAGCTGTAATAGATATGTATGATATGGGGGGAGGGCAGTGGATTGGGGGAGAGCAGTTGTCACTTTGAGGGGTAAAAAGTATAACTATTGCACTGTTGTAAAAAAAAAAAATTAGTAATTGAAAGATGAATCAAAGGCCCCTTAAAAGGGATTTTCTTACAGTGGATAGATTTATAAATAGAATAAGATCTATAAGTTTAAAATGTAAGCTTTAAAATTTATAACTTAATCAGTTGTTAACCTATAAACCAATTTAAATCTCTGAAAAATCCTCCCAAATGGTATGATTATCATCTGAGAATTTCTTCTCAGGTTTTTCTAGTGTCTCATTTTCCATTGCTTCTCCATGGCCTGTCAAGTTCCAGTAAGTAGTTTTAAGTACATCTGGATTATCCACTCCTTGAATAGAGGGTCTGTCTTTATTTAATCTTTTTTTTCCCCAGTAGCTGCCAGTGAAGAGCAAAGGTTAGATAAAAATGTTAGAATTAAACTGAATTAGCTACATTTTTCAAGCTCTATTTTATTTTTTAAAATATTTATTTATTTATTTATTTATTTATTTATTTATTTATTTATTTATTTATTTAGCTGAGCCACCCTGCCACCTGTTGGCAGCTCAGTGGCAGCTCAGCTTGGGCCGGGAATTGAACCAGCAACCCTGTTGCTCAGAGATTGCAGTCTTGAGCAAGTTCTTACTCAACTGAGCCACTCAGCCGGGCCCAAGCTCTATTTTAAAATGGTGCATGTCACTAGTGATCTCAGAAGAGGTTTTGTGTTCATAACACACTTTCAAATATGAGATTTTGAGATAGTATGAAAGGATGAAAAGTATGAAAAGACAGAAGAACCTGTAACTCACCAGCCATATGCGCAGTCTGAGCACTGAAGTGATGAGAACTTTGGGCAGCTTTCTGTCCTCTCCAGCACTCTGGTGGTTGGGAAGAACTACCGATTGCCACAAACATGCTTTTCTATATACTCAGGAGGCAAAGTTCTGCTCTGTTCCCTTTAACCAATCATGTTTCTGAGGAGCTGGCTATCCTTACACTAGGCTGCTTCCCAAACAGCAAATTTTAGCTCCACCAAAGGCCTCAACAGAGATCCACACACTGTTTGATATTCATCTCCAGGACACAGTGCGGCATAATTTCAAATATTAGAGTTGTACACACCACACTTCAGTGGAATGTGAAACACATCATTAATACTTCACAACCATACTGTAGAAAAACTAGTTTATATGTATTGAACAAAACTAGGAGGGGCATATCCATGTAATCTATACTAGTTGAGAATCACTAATTATTCCAATCCTAGGACTAAAACTAAAATTAGCATTTACTCTGGGGAGATACTCCAATATAAAGTGAATGAGGAGATTTTTAAATGTTATTTAAATAGACCAGTTTAAAAACGATCTTTTACTTGGGTCTGTACTGATCACATTTTCTTTTCTTTTACAATTTAGTATTTTCCAAAAATAGAATATTATCTATAAGAACTTACATACATTTTCAGTCTTATAGAAGATGTGCATTGCAAGTTAATCTAAGATCCCTAACAAGGGACTGTATAAATAAACTTGTATCTTTTTAAATTGAATGCATTCAGCTTGTAAGTAAACTCTTCTGCAGTTTCACTGGATGTTACTAAATAAATTTTCTCCTACTGCTGATAATACTGGCTCTCCAGCTTCACCTCACCTGCCCCTGCCTTTTGTCCTGTGGGTGGTTTTGTATAATGGGGAAGGCAGTAAATTAATGAGAAGGCACTTAGGATTAGGTCCCTAGAAAATAGCCCCTACCTTGTGCATTGTGCCAGCCCAGGAAGGCGCCATTCCCATTGTAGTCTTACAGTCTGTCCGATTGCATAGGGAGATCTTTCAGCTTTTAAATTTTGCTCCCCAAGGCATGGGGTACACTATAAGGACAATACTTTCAAGAACCCAGCTTCCTAAATTGCTTCGTCTGCAACATTCTTTCAAATTATCCGTGACGGTAAGCAGCACAATATATTTGGGTCCTTACAGCTTTAAAACAAAGAGCAGTGGCTTTGAACATAGAAGATCAGAGTTTCAAGACTGACTATCCAAATACCAGTTGTGTGTTCTTGATGATGATCTTACCTTTTCTGAGATACAATGTTCTCATCTTATAACAGGAATGATAGAGTCACAGAGTTGCTGAGAGCATAAATTAAGGCAACAGAAGTAAAGTTCCTGGCACACAGCAAGCTCTGCATCAATGGGGCTCCCAGGCAGTGAAAGTAACGAATCCTAAGACTGATTAGATTTAGACCACAGAGCCACGCTGTCCAATATGGCAGCAACCAGCAACATACTGCCATTAATTACTGAAATTAAATAGACTAAAATTCTGTTCTCAGTACTCAGTAGTCACATGTGGCTAGTGGTCTTATATTAGGCAGTGTCAACACTTACCATTGCTGTCATCACAGAAAGTTTTACTGGGCACTGATGCAACAGAAGTGATAGAATTATACAAGAATCAGAAGTTTAGAAGCCTACACTTGACCACTATCTAACTTTAGTAAAGCAACTTTATCTCACCTGTTATTGTTTCCTCAGTGGTAAAATGGCACAGTGCCTTTGCAGCATGTTGTGGGGATCAGGTGCACTGAAATCACTTTTCCTCTTGCTTTTTTTATCTTCCCAGAACCCCAAGATTAAATTACACACAACACAGTCTCTAGCAAAAACCACTTAAAGGATGACTTGAGAGGTACAGTTCATTGGGAGTTCAATATTCATAGCCATGATTTGATATTATTCCAACACACCTGTAAGTAGTTAAGAAGAGCATATGTTCCAAAGTACCAAGCTATCTGCAGGCAATTCTGTGGTGATGGAAAGACACAAATCAACGTAACTGAATAGGTTTTCATTAGCAAATGGCCTTTTGTAGACCAGTGAGTTCTTAGAGAATTTAAAATAGATCAAAGATCATATTTCCTAGTTATCCATTTGTTTCACTTTAATGCCTAAATCTGCTTTTTGCAGGTTTGGAAACAATCATTTTTTGCTGCCATTTTGGGGGCAATATTTTATTTTTTAAATTTATCTAAGGAAGGATTTGGCAAACCTTTTCTATGAAGGGTAAATAGTAAATATTTTAGGGCCATATGTCTCTATTACAACTACTTAACTCTGCTGCTGTAGAGTGAAAGCAGCTGTAGATAGTATGTAAACAAAAAGGTGTGGTTATGGACCAATAAAACAATTTACTAAAATAAATTCTGCCTTGGTTTGCCAACTCCAGATATAGAAGTATACTAAGAACATATCCTTCCCCACATTGTTTTTCACCACTAGTATGTTTTTTCATTTATTTAAAATTTTTGAACATATATTGCATTCTGCAAATGATCACTGACTTTTAAATGTTTAATTTAGAAATGTCAAATTATAATTTCTCTTCTCATTTTTATTAAGGCCTTACATAAAAGCCAATATAATTCTTTAGGATAACTTTTTTCCCTCAAGCAGCAAATTGAGAGAAATGGACATAGCATATAAATTGTAAAAGAACTAGTTAACAACGATTCACAGATCACTCAAGTCATTTCAAGTTTCTTGGCTATTTTACTAATTCATGAATTGAATTGCAACTTAAATAGAAAAGCAAAATTGAGCTACGTGCTTCAATGCCATTATTTTTTATGTAGACATTACTGTTCAAGACAAATTAAGGTCAAATATTTAGATGACTCAAACAGCGTCTACATAAAAAATGTGGTAACTTGTAGCATGGGTAAAAACTGACTCCAAAAAGCTGGTGAGAAAATAATAGAAGAGAATCAAGAAATTTTAGAATTGGAAGCATCCTTGTGGAATAATTTGTTCAACTTCACTGGTTGATGAGTGTGGTTGTCATCTTCTATTTTTTTCTTCCCAGAATACATTATTTCTTCTTATTAGATCTCCTATTTTCGTACTGGAACTACTTCCTCCCTCCCTTACTCTCAGTTTTGATAGTTTGGATGAGGCTGGTTTTGTCATCAGGTGAACAAATGGGTATTTAACTCAGACTGGACTCATCAGAGGCCCAGAAGGATTGGTTCAGAGAAAGGTGTCTGACCTGAAATTGGTCATCTTAATTCTGGGATGTTTCTTAGAATTACCATGAGAGAAGCTTCCTTCCTTTTTATTTTCCTCCCTTCCACTCTCACACTTTTATTCCCGTTCCTTTTGTTCCTTTTGTCTTTCACTGCCCATCTCCCTCTCCTTTTCTTCTGGGACTCTAACCTTGAGAGCAGGGGACGAGCAGCCATTTTGCCACCTCGTGGAAATGGCCTGCCTTGAGAAGGAAACCATCTCAGAGATAAGCTGGTCTGAGATGTGGTGTCCAGGTTCTGATGGTTTTGTCTCTGGATTCACCTCAACTATAACCAGAAACCTCTGTCTTTTATAACCACAAGAACAAAATAGTTCCCCCCACAACCCACCTATTTTTTTTTTTTTTCTTAAGCTTGAGT
This sequence comes from Aselliscus stoliczkanus, assembly GCA_033961575.1. Taxonomy (NCBI): domain Eukaryota; kingdom Metazoa; phylum Chordata; class Mammalia; order Chiroptera; family Hipposideridae; genus Aselliscus; species Aselliscus stoliczkanus. The sequence goes on from CM066735.1 coordinate 130,136,887, forward strand.
TGAATTTTTGTCACTATAGGAGTCTGGATAAACACAATAGGTTAATCAATTCAAGTAAGTGAACATTGACAAGTGGGAGAGTTAGGACATTAATTTCCTCTTAATCTGATGCTTGTTCTAGGAGACTGACATAGTGGAAAAGCAAGTCTGTTAAAGTCTTGCACATGAAGCAGTTCATATAAAATGTGTGTACTACTCTGCAAGTTTGTCAGACACTGAGTACAGTGTTCAGATAGTCACCTCATTTCATGGCTGTTCTTGCTTAGCATAGAACCAAGTTTTAAAACATATTGATCAGGTTTAAAGGAAAGTATTTTTCATATTTACATACAGAACAGGTGATACAAAAACTTGAAGGGGATGCTGTAAGGTCAGAAATACAGTGCAAGCTGGAGTAGGTAATATACGGAGGGCTCCAGGTCCACTGCCAACACCAACTGCCCCTGCTGCTTCTGCTCTGCCCTCAGTCAGTACAGCTGGGCCTACACACACACACACACACACACACACACACACACACACACACACACACAGTAATTCATTCTACAAACACTTTGAGCAATATAAACTCAGACACTTGGAGCTTCCAAGAAGAGTAAAACAAACAAACAAACAAACAAAAAAGAGTAAAAAACAAACAAACACAACTTAATCCTCACAACTATGTATTTAAAATATGAAATGGGGGTTGGCTATTTGATTATGAACCCTCTTACAAAATGACCACATGAATAATTTAATTCTTTTATTCCCCCCTCCAAACTGGATTGATTAGAAACATCATATACATTTGCTCTTTACAAAGAGCAAAACATTCAAATATTCTGATTCTTGTCTAATTGAAAAAAATATATATTTCTTTTAGCATACTAATTATTAAACTATCAAAGATCAAAACACACTGAAAAAGACATTGTTGATATTTTTCATTTATTGCATAATAATGAAAAAGGACTGAAGACTGACCTACTAAATGGTTTTTCCATGGCAAATATGGATCTATAAAATGACTTTTGAACTTTTGTCCATATATGAAATTTATAATAATATTAATGGGTAAAAACCAAACAAACAAAAAAGTGGGGTCTGCTACACATTTGTATATTGAAAGGAAAATTGTTAGTTCTGGTAACTAAACTTCATTAAAAGGGAGTTTATGCCTATAGATTTCCTTTAGCATTATGCAGACTGAAGTTACATTTTAACCTGTTAGACATCTGTGACACTTACCTGGGCTTCCTGTTTATATACATAATTTTTACTCTTTCACTGAATAATCTCCTAACAGAAATGGTTGCTGATAAAATTGAGTGGAACTGGAATAACCCTGGGACAGTTTAACCAATACATAACCCAAATTTTCTAATTGTGGAGATATGCCTAAGACACTAAGGGCTAGTGTCTTAGCAAAAGAAAAATCATTTAAGGAATAAAATTGCTTAAAATGAGAAATACACAGATCTTAGAGCTTACAAAACATAGGACTTTATTTAAATTTGTGTACAAATAAAAATTTACCAAAATATCAACATAAACATAATTCAAATCCCTCACCCCAATAGACATTATGGAAAAAAGCCACATTCTCTTGATTACATTTCTCATCTGGTAGATTCGGGGGGGGGGGAATTCTGGGGGGAAAAGGAGGGAAGGATACTGACACTCAAAACATAATTCAATATTCAGTGATGTCTCTTCTTGGAATGTCTTAATTACAGGAATTTCCATAAGAATCACCTTTCTCCAGTTTTCCCACTAAAATGAAATCTTCTACTCAAAAATCACAAAGAAGGCTTCTGGCTTTATTTTTCCTGTGAGGTAAACAGTAGATTCAATATTAAGGCAAATGGTAGAATACATGTATGAGATATTAATGTGGACCTTCCAATGTAGAATATATTTTGGAATATTCATGGATTTTCCAAACGTGTGCTAGAATTAGAAACTTATAAAAACTGTTGCAGTATGTAACAGCTATTTGTTTCAATGTCTTAGCTGCACCTTTTTGATATAAACGCAGTCTTGTCTGAGTTTTTCATGGTCTGTGATTTTTTTTTTTTTTTTTTGGTATAGGATTGAATGTCCACCAAAATTGCTGTAAATAGCAGTAAGGGCCTGACCTCAAATTCTACATATATGCACACTGTTTGGCCACATAGACTGTTCCCCCAAATCAGCAACACAGTATCTACTGAGGAGGCTCATCATGACAGAAAAGTATGAGAATAAGGGGCAGCGATTTAATATAGACTATAAGTGAAACCAGATTATTTAGGCTATCTAGATATCTTATTCAACAAACTTCAGATTTAAGATTTTTCATACAGTGATTCTTGCTCATCTCCTCCCCATGTTTTCCCAATGAGATAACCATGTCTTTCACAGTGAAGAGAGAACCATTCCTTTTTATGGTGAAATGGACTTTCTCCTCCAAAAGACGAAGACAGAGCTGTCACTTCTTGGCGACACTAGCCACAGCCTTCTTGGCTGCATCCTCCAGGTCGATGGCAGAGGTAATTGGGAGCCCACTGTTACTGAGTATGTTCTGGGCCTCGTGGACATTGGTTCCTAGAAGAGGCAGAAAATGGATAGTTATTGAAACGAAACTAGAGGTGGTGCCCTAAAAAGTTTTGTAAAACCTGAAACCACAGGACTCCCAGTCACACTAACATAATTTAATAACAACTCAGTTTCAGCTTTTTATGATACAGATCTGGCTATTTAGATGAATCCAGATGACAAATTTATTTTTTTCCTTTTTTCACCTGAAATGTCTGGTATTATAAAGAGGCTGTCTATATTTTTCTCTGGCATTTAAAAAAGTGGAAATAATTAGGTTCTCAGAAAACTGAACAAAGAAAGATTAACACTAACTTGTTCAACAAGTTTGACAAAGGAAAACCTTCTGAAATGGATTTATCCCCTGATTGAATAGTCTGAATATGGAATCTAAAGAAGAAGCTCTGTGTAAAAATTGAGCAAGAGAATGGTAAACTAGGACATTGGGATGGCATGGGACACCACGGGAACACATGAGGATGCCTACAGCTAATCCTTCTATACCTTTTCACCAGGAATTGAATTAGATATAGGTGCTAATCAAGGTCATTGACAGGAAAGATTATGTGACAAGTCTATATCAAGCAGTGGTCCAGCTAGAAAAGATGAAAGATAGGACCTCTGAGAGACGAATGGGCATTTTTTACCGATAAAAGCTGAAATTTCTACTGATAATCCACAGTCAAGTGGATTTAATGTGGTTTTGGCCCATACCAGAATCGTTTGTCTTAAAGACCTCTTGAAATGAAGGGTTCAAGTCATGGCCTAATCTGAGATCTGAAGTGTAGACAATCTGCCCACTGATGGCCATGAACTCACTGCTTTGGAGATGACAGTGTTCCACAAGTCCATTTCTGCTTCCTCCTCATTCTACATAAGAAAAAGGACAGAGGTCCTACCATTGAGCATTGCAGCCTACAATGACATCTCCTGGCCATTCCTGGTGGATCTGTGTCATTTGCTGGCCAATCCACCCCGCCCAAATGTTTGCTTCCGGGACTCTTTAACATGTGAAATACTTTTCTGTTCTTTCAGAGTGAATAAGGCCTTAGAAGATATGGATAAAATTTAAAGGTCTGATGAAGTATCTCATCATACATCATTTCCTGTGTTTTTATCTAGTTAGCAAGACAGAACCTATTTATAAACAAAGATCTTGAAATACAGGCCTTGGAGGACTTAAGAGAACAAATAAAAAAGGAGGTATAAGGTCAGCATGTTTCATACAAAAAGGCAAAGGAGGAGTTAAAGAGAACAGGTGGAATGAAAAGGTGATCCAGGGGCCTGGTGAAGGGGACACGTGGCGCTGTTGCCTCTGACTCAGGGCTTACTTGTTGCTGCTTGACACAGGAATCTGAGGAATGACTTCCCTAGCAAGTGACAACTTGAAAGGTAGGGAAACTGTAGGCGGAAATCCACAGCTTCTTATCCTGGCTCTGCTGTGGATGAGTTGTGTAGCTTTGACTAAATCATTTAACTGCTTTGAGCCTCAACTTCATGCCCAGACATAACATGATCATCTTCCTTATAACTAATATTAAGCACTTACATATGCCAGATATAATGCTAAGTGACTTAGATGCAGCATATGAAATCTTTGCAATGAACATTGATAGGTCCTATTGCCCCTGTTACACAGATAACTGAGGCACATTATAATAAAGCAGTTAAATAACTTTTCCATAGTCATACAGGCTGTAAATGGCAGAGAGGGGACTTGAACCCTATTCTAATTACCCAGTCCTAAATGTTTTAAAGCTTTGCTGCTCTGTTTCCTTGTCTGTAAAATGAGGAAAATAATGCTGATAGCATAGGTTGTGATGGGAAACAAATGGACTAATACATGTGAAAGCATTTTGCAAATGGCAAAGTCTGTGGCACACCAGGCAGGCTGCCCACCAAAGGCCCATACTCCTCTTCTACAGTAGAGAGTGGAGGCAGCTGCCCCCCAGCATGCGCTTCCCAAGCCCCATTGTGTCTAGGTGCGGTCATGTGACTGACTCCTGGCCATTGAAATGCAAAGGGGTATAAAGCATATGCCCATAAAATTCTCCAGTGTGATCCCCCCTCCATACTCTGTTCACCCTATCTGCCTTCTGGAATGATGCAAGTCTGCTCTATACACTCACCCTCCTAGACTATATGAATGAGAAAGAAACTTCTATTAAGTCTGACATTTCAGCATGTCTCTCTTGTTATAGAAGCTAGCATTACTTTAATAATGCATTCTTTTGTAAATGTGGTAGGTGGCTTCTAAAACAGTCCTCATCTCCTGGTGTTCATGTCCCATGTAATCCTCTCCCCTAGAGGTTGGGCTGGATCCAGCTACTCATGAATAAGAATGTAGCAAGAGTGATGGAATGTCACTTGTGAGACTAAGTTACAAAAGCTCCCTGGCTCTGTCTTGCTCCCTCTGACTCCTTGTTTGTTGGCTCTGACAAGGCAAACTGCCATACTGTGGGCTGCCTTGTGGGAGGTGGAGGAGGCAAGGGACTGAGGGCAGTCTCTGGCCAACAGCCAACAGCCAGTTGTGGTCTCTGGTCCCACAACGCAGAGGAAACTGCCTCCTGCCAAAAACCACGTCACTGCACCTGGAAGTGACCCTTTCCCAGTCAAGCCTTGGTATGGCCTTAGTCCAGGCTGACACCTGATTGCAGCCTGTGAGAGACCCTGGGCCAGGAAATCCAGCCAAGACGCACCTGGTTTCCCCACCACAGAAACAGAGACAATCAATGTTTCTTTTGTTAAGCTGCTACATTTCAGGGCAATTTTTTACACATTGATACTTAACTAATTCAGATATAAAGATTTATTATTTCATTAATACAACCTCAACGCGAATTTTGATTTATTTTGTAAAGTTTCAGCCAAGGTTCCAGAGGCTGAAAAGTAGGACAGAGGTTCAGATTGTGGCAAGTGTTAGGTACCAGGTTAAGGAATTCCCACATTAATCTGTAGGCAGGGCTTTCATGGAGCAGTAACAGTGTGAAGCAAAAGTCCTGCCTGACACAGAAGCAAACAGGTCTTTGGACCAGAAGTGAAGAAAAAGTTAATATGTAAGTTTTTACCTCCTTCAACACAGACATAGACTAGAATTCTCTCTCCAACTGTCCTCCAAGCCGCCAGGAAGAAATCGAAGTTAAGATACAAAAGCTCTTCTCCCTCTTCCCTTTTTCTTCAGAGAACCCTCCGATCTCAACACCAGAGACTTCCATGATTACCCAAGAGGCACACTCATCTGCCTGGCACTCCCCATTTCCCTGGTGTGAGTCCTGCTGTGGACACGGATCTCACTCAGACCTGTAAAGCTCTCTGTGTAATTGGACTGACACAGGAATTAGCAGGGCTACGTGTAGTGATCATAATAGTAAAAGCAATAATAGGATCTATCATTTAGCACAAGTCACAGATTGTTCAAGGTTCTAAAGATATTAGCTCATTTATTCCTCAATGATCACCTGAGATAGCTACTATTATTATTCTTCCTTTTGCAGATGAGAGGACTGAGGGACAATGAAGTTAAAGGCTAAAGTCTAGGGAGCATGGCTGTTAATAGTTAGGAAGCAGTCAATGATCATTCAGTGTGCTCTCTCACTGGTTTGAACGACTTCTGGAACTAATGTTTGAAATATCCATCTGAACCTTGAATAATTCCACCTTATGATTTTGAGAATACATGTCATAATAATAATGTTGACAAAAATAAAACATCTCTATGCTTTTGTGGTTTACAAAGTCTTCCCACATTATTTTATTTGACCTGTAAAATAGCCTTGTTAATCAAGTGTCTATAAATCAATTGTGTTCCCCTCCCCACCCCACCCCCGACAAGCATGGAGGCTTAGTGACTGACAGGAGTCTGTCTCAAAATCCTTTGCCCTTTCCACTCTTATTTTGGTTTCCTGGTGACTCTTTTTTGGCATTTAAAATCTGCAGCACTTTTCCATGCATGAGATCACCTGAATCTCAATGATGCTATAAATTACTTAACAGCAAGGATCAGGTACAATTAGAATTCCGCTTTTCCAAACTGTCCTGTGACTAAACCTACCCTACCCACCACTGTCCCTGCTTGAAGAGGCCTGCAGGGTGTTCTGGGCTCTGAGGCAGACATCGATTGTCCCCAAAGCAATGACTATATCTGATCCAAGGGCAGCCCAAATACAGACGATGGTCTGGCTTACCCAAGTAGATTCGCTCTCCTGAGGATCTGAATGGTTGTACCTACGTCATAGAAAGTAACAGCAGGAAAGGCCTCGGCAGTCACAAGTACATAGGCGCCGAAAGACCGTGCACATGCGCAGACAGCTGTGCAGTCAGGTGAGCAGCCAGTGCTACACAGATGCTCCAGGGGCACTTGACTCAGATCCTTCTTAAGGCCAGCTTTACCGTAGTTGCCCATTCTGAGAACTATTTACTCAGTTTCACCTATTACCCTCTAAGAGTATGGATGAAAAAGGCTCTTGATCTTATCTTTTCCTTTCCTTTCCTTTCCTTTCCTTTCCTTTCCTTTCCTTTCCTTTCCTTTCCTTTCCTTTCCTTTCCTCCCTCTCCCCCTTTCCTTTCAGATAAATGGGTGGCTCTTTCTTGCAACCAACTAGCCTAACTAACTTAGTTCCTTAATGAATATCCTCTTCAACATCCTACGTAGCACCAGGTATTTCCAAGGGGGAACAACTACTGGTTGAGAAGTCTGTGAACCTGCAGACAGGCTGGGCCTTTGGCCTTGCTGTGCCTCCACCTGGAGCTGTGGCCCTCTTTCTACCTGGTGGACACACATTCTTCACAAGCTATCTCTTTAAATGTCATTTCTTGGGGGAAGCCTTCTTTTCTCCACCTTCCAATCCCGGAAGTAGAGCCGGGGATTGTAAAATGAGCTTCCAGAGTACCTTGTACTTCCATAGTCATAGCACTATTGGGGTTGCTTACTGGCGTTTCTCTCGTTTCCATTAAATATAAGTATCATGATGGCTTATATTTTGTCAGGCTTGCTAAGCAGGGTATCTCCAGGCTTAGTACAGTACCCTTCACATAAGATGTACTTGTTCATGGACTGAAGAACCCTGGATGCATTCATATACACACTTGGGGAGGTGAGATGCTTGTGGGTACTTTTCTGATAGCCTTAGGGGCCCTACATACTTTTTGTTAGGTTGGAAATAGAAATTCCAAATGGCCCGAGGAAAAATAAGGAGGGTTCGTTCCTGAGATTTCTTGGGGCTCCCCATGGACTTTTGTAGGGGCCTCTTTCTCTGAGAAGGGCTGTGTAGCAGCTGACTGTGCTCAGGGCCCTTGAGTGAGGACTCCAAGCTGCTGCCAGTCCTCTCTGTCCAGCAGTTCCTCATACCTCAGGCAACTGAGGCCTTGATAAGGTCAATGACTAGTGGGCAGGGCCAGGATACAGAGGGGTAGAGCAGCTCTCCAGAAAAACAAGGCCCTTCTCTCCTTCCAGCTGCTCCTGCAGGGCCATATCAAAATGCCTAACTTCTTAATTTCAGGATTCACTAAAAAAAGTGAATTTTAATTACACTTTAATTACAGCCTTAATTATTAAGCATATACCAAGCATGCTTTGAATCAAGCAGTTTTGGAAGGAATCTTCCTTTGAAATATAAAGCTCAGGCATAGGATTATGAGGAGAAATGGAGCATGTACAGAGGGACCTTGATCAGCTGCAAATCTGTTACACAAGGGTGAGGGGTGGCGGTATTCAGAAACAGGTGAGGGAGAGAGACACAGAAACACAGAGAGAGGGCAAGAAAGAAATGGAGACAGAGGGCATGGAAGAGGGCATGACAGAGGGCAAGACAGTAGAATTGAAAAAAAGAGAGATAAAAGAAAGACACATACACAGACAGACAGACAAGAGATATACAGAGAGATGCAGGGAAAGATACAGAAAAAAGAAATGAGAGAGAGAAGGGATGAAAGAGGGAGATTTAGACAATAAGAGAATAAGAGAGGGGAGAGGTAGAGAAAAGGGTAGATGAAGAAGAGAGGAGGAAGAGAGAGAGAGGTGCCAGGGACACATGAAAAGGAGAGAGTCATGAGGAATAACCCAGAGAGGGACAGACAATGAAAAGAAAGAGACAAAGACAGAAAAAGTGTCAAATAGAGAGATGCGGAAAAACATGAGCCTGTCAAGTTCCGTCTGCACTAACCCTGACCATGACCCTGCCGCATCACGATCCAAGCACCCTAGCCGGTTTCGCCCTGGATGGCATGGCTATGGACAGGCCAGAGGGAAGCAACAAAGGGCAGGCCCTGCTGCCCACTGACCGTGCTTCCAAATTCCTGTTGAGCGAGCAGCTGGAAGGGGAAGTGGGAACAGAGAAGAGGGCTAAAAAGAAAAAGAGCAGCCACTGAAATGAGGTCACTGGAAAAGAAGGGGGAACAGAGGAAGCATTGGGCAAATGCTGGCTAGTTGGTGTATTCCTTTCAGTAATGACATTCTTGGAGAATGTAAGGTTAGTTTCTTTTTGACTCACCAAGTAGCTGACATCTGCTCCCCAGACCCTTCCCTGCTTTTATTTCTAAATAGAAACCATCACAGCTGCTTTAAACTTCAATAAAAAATTAAGAGTTCCAAGGAGTGTTTATGCCTGTATACCCAATTACAAAGGACACTGATCTCTTCCCTACATTTAAATAGAGCTGCTGCCATGTTCTAATATTTATTAAATGCGAAATTGTTTTTTTTTTTTTTTTTTTTTTAGCTGAGGCATCCTGTCACCTGTTGGCAGCTTAGCGGCAGCTCAGCTCAGGCTGGGCATCAAACTGCTGTTGCTCAGAGCTCAGCTCGCACTCTTAGTCTTTTTTTTTTTTTTTGAGGGCAGTGTCACTGGCCTTCATATGTGGGACCCGAACCGGGGCTGCTGGCTTCCCAAACCAGTGCTTAACCACCACGCCACTCAGCAGGCCTGCACAGCTCGCATTCTTGAGCGAGCTCTTTACCAACTGAGCCATTCGGCCGGCCCATGACATTGCTTTTCAATGAGGCCACAGGACAACACTTAATAACCACCTGTACAGATAAGTGATCAACTCAAGCTGGTCGAACTTCAGGCATTTCTTAGTACCTACTTGTCGAATGTCACTCAGCTAAAAGGTTTCTACCCACTGCATGTCTTAAAAATGGCAATACAGAGAATCAAGGGGTATGGTTTTTTTTTAAAGATTTTATTGGGGAATCAGGGAAGGGAAACAGACAAGTTGCTGTCCTTTGGTTCTTCAGTCTAGATGTGGAGGACATTGCTTCACTGGCCCATGTTGGTATCATCATTGCGCTCTTCTCGGGTGAGGCAGATCAGTCACTGGCCTCTGGACAGCCACTCACAGCGGCTCTTGGCAGCTCATACCAGCTGCCAGCCGCTCATGCTGGCTGCTGGCCACTCACTGTAGCTATGGCAGGCCACTGCAGCAGGGACTGCAGCTATGCCATCCTGTGGACTCACAGCAGCCCAGCTCTAGGTGGAGCTGTTGTTCATCATCTTAGCTGTAGAGGGCAGTGTCACTGTCCCTCATATGTGGGATCCGAACCGGGGCCTTGTGTCTCAAGCCAGCTCTTAACCAACGTGCCACTTGGTCGGCCCAAGGTGTATGATTTTTATATGAAATCTTGCTCTACTGGTAGATGGTATTACAGAAAAGAATATTAAAATTTTAAAAATTTTCCACTTCTGCCTGTGTTACCACTGACTTCCTGCCACTGGGTGGAATGAGAGAGATGTAAACAGAGATGCAAGGTTAAGTTATCAAATTTGTTCTTTGCTTTCATTACCAGGGGGAGAAGATAAGGATAGTGGACACAAATTACAGGGTTTGTTTCCAAAGGTGCAGCCTCACCCACCCAACCAGGACAGCTTTTTATCAAGGGACTGTGAAGAAAACTGCTCTGGAAGTGTGTGAAGCTGTCTTTTTAAAATTACTTTAGTAGGAACTCGGTTTTTTAAAAATGAATACAGTAGGTAGCACTTATTGAGTACATACTAGGTGCAATGAATATTTGTTGGATACATAAGTGAAGGCACTCACAAATATTATATCACTTTAATCTTTGTAGCAACATTTAAAAGTTGATATAATTTTTACCCAGTTTACAGATGAAGTAACTGGGAGGCTTAAGAACTTGCCCAATGTCCTCCAGCAAGTCAGAGGCTGAGTCAGGACTGGACCCCGGGTGTGTCTGACTGCAAAGCCAAGTGACAATCATGCCACCTAGATTTTGGTCCTAGAGGGAATCCTAGGGAGCTTTTAAGATAAGGCTGTTGTTTTTATTAGAGGAAACTGAGGTTGGAAATGTCAGACGATTTGCCAAGGCCAAACAGCCAGTTCACCATGACAGGTCTGACCTCAGTGTGGTGTAAGTCAGGGCTGGCAAACCATGGCCCGTAGGCCAGATGACGCCCGTGGTCCCCTTCTGTACCACCTGCGAGCTAAGCATTGTTTTTACATTTTTAAATAGTTGGGGAAAAAATCAGAATAATATTTTGTGATACATAAAAATTACATGAAATTCAAATTTCAGTGTCCATAAGTAGTTTTGGTGGAATACAGCCAAAGTGATTCATTTACAGTGTCCACGGCTGCTTCTGTGCTATAATGGCAGAGCTGAGTAGGTTTGACAGAGATGGCATGGACCATAAATCCTAAAAGATTTCCACCCCTGCTCTAAGTTAGCAAGTATTTTGTTTGTTTGTTCATTTTGCCTGAGACAGGGGAGGTTAGTGCCAGCAAACCAAATTCTATAAAGCAGCAGATTTCTGCTAACATGTCCATTGTCACGGTGTCCTAGGTCCTCCTTTGTATTCTCTTTTCAAGTGACAATTAGATAGAGGAGGTCTATTTTCTGGTGACATGTAAATTTAGATAACTGATCATATCTCCTTTTGTCTTGTTATTGTGCTGTCAGAAGTAGAGTAATTCATTGACGATCAGAGGTAAAACTCCTGGGTGTCAGCAGCCCGCCTGGTTCCAGTCCACTTGTGTCCGGTACTTGACACCTTACCTGGCTCACTGCAGGCAGCCCACAGAATCCACCCTCACTCAAGTTACAGACAAAAGCTCAGAAAATAACGACAGCTAGCATGTATTAAGCCAGGGATCGTTTTAGGGGATTTTAAAATTCACCTGCTCCTTACAACAACCCTCTGAGGCTCCTATATTTTTAATCGCATTTCACAGATAAGGCAGCTGAGATTTTATACCTGGCTGTTACTGACTAGATGAATGACCTGGACAAGGTACTGCAGTTGGATGAGTATCATATCAAAATTCTGAGCATCCTCACATTTTATAACAATTCAAGATGATACAAGATACCTGTGGAGCTCTCTCCTGTGCACACCTTTTCCTGGGTGATTTTTCCTCCCCAGATAAGAAGAAGCTGCTGCCCAGGGTGTGAGCGTGATGGTTATTTTATGGTGACAGCAGAAGTCACCAATTTCAGTAGCAGCAAGTTGATGGCCAGGTGCTTCTCGGCAGCATTTCAGAGGATGGTGTACATGTGCTTATGATCACACAGATGCGGCTTAGGACCGGCCCTAACATGTATTCAGTGAGGGCCTATGTTAGGTGCATGTGCTTTTGCTTCAACTATGCTAACTCTTAATAAAGCAACATATATATTAATGTAAACCAAAGGCATGGAAGCCCTAATGTTACATTAGAATAGAACGACTCCTCTGGCAAACAAGGACACCGTAAAATTCTGTAGCTGTTGAGGGTTAGGAAGATTCATTTCAAGAAGGAACAGTTCTGTATGCCAAAATATCTCATGTGCACTATGCCTTCCCTGAGTCTTCCTCATGGCTTCCAGTCCATGCAGACTCTAATTTATGAGTGATTTCAGTTCTCATGTGTCTGGAATGCTGGCTTTGGAACTCCATCGCTGCCTGAGAAGTGACATTGCTGAGCATGACGTTGTACTTATGTGGGGAAAATGACTGAATGGACTTCACTGCTAGTAGTTTCTGTGAGAAGAAGGTAGAGTCTGAGAGATTAGGATGGCCTGCCAAATTCTTTCTTTACTCTTATGAAATATTTCAGAGCTGAGGATAGATAGAGAGACTGAGACACAGATACCATGCGGGAGTTTCCAGAAGTCTAGGTCTCACTACTTGCCTCTTCTCTACATCAAGCTGCAAATCACATCCCAGTGTGTCTTTGGAACAAAGATTTACTGTGGCACAGCCACGCCCACTCCTTTCCATATTATCTATGCTGCTTCTGCACTACAGTGGCAGAGCTGAGTAATTCCAGCAGAAAACATGGTCCACAAAGCCTAAAATCTGGCCCTTTAGAGAAAGTTTCCAGACCTTTGCTTTACACATGACTGCAGGGCCAGACATACGATAAGAATCTGGCTTTATTTCGTGCCTTCCAAGCTCACAGCCCCTACTTCCTACTTCTATTACAGTGGGCAACTGTACTTCCAGGGGAAAAAAAATTCCCCTAAGCTCTCTAAATTAACAGTGGCCACTCCATGTCTCAAGTGTCCCCACTATCCTTTCCTGCTTCGTGACAGACAATAATGATCACAGAAGTGTTTCCTGCTGAGCTGGGGGATAGCCTCAGTATCTTTCTTGGCATAGCACTGTAGGCAGCCACAGCCAACAGAGAGAAGGTGGCATGAGATGAAAACTATTTATCCTCCTGTTTGAGAACACTCTCATGGAGTCTTTCTGCTTACGTAGTTCTGCATCTGGACAGCCTCAAGGTGGAATTCTTTGGGAGAGTCATCTTAACAGGAAGGACATACCTGTCACCTGTAAAACAGCCCAGACAGAATCTACCTGTGCATCAATTCACTGAGAGCAATGCTTTCTCTGATGGCTGATCAAATATGACTTTCAAGTGTTACATAGGGAAACTGAGGCACAAAGAAATGAACTGACTGATGGCTCCGAAAACACCCAGGGAGCAGTTGGTGGTGTTATGATGTTATAAGCAGGACTTGGGGTATGCCAGTCCCCATACCTGCTGTGTTCTAAGTCCCTCCTTATTAAGTGCTCCATGTATAGCTTCTGCTCAGGGAAATACTTCAGGCTCTTGGCTTTGAAAGGATGACCACTGCCTAGACTAGGGCAGGCACCTGACCCACAGGCAGCCCTCTCCTAGGGCAGACTACTGACCTATGATGTGCATTAGGGGGCATTTCCTCCTGCAGAAGGATGGTCATTAGCACAGCACTCCTGGCCTCTTCTCTGACTATCACTGGCTCCTGGTGGTGGTTGAGACTTATGTGGCTGGAATGTTTGAAAGGAGAAACTAGCATGTGCAGCTTAGCCCCTTCCTCTGCCTTTCCTTTTGTGTACGTGGCTCACAGTGAGCCCACATCATCCTTTACCCCTCAGCCTTCTGCCCCAGGGATCGGAGACCCACCCAGGTCCCACAGTGCCCATGACTGGATGTATAAAGCTGCCTAATTCTGCTGTTCCATGTAAGGAAACCAGTTGTTGATACACACTAAGGCGCATCCTTCAACTTTTTCTTTAACAATAATGAAAGTGATAGTTTGGTCTCCTTAGTCCTTTATCTTATTTCTCAGCAGGATCAAAACCCAGATGGGGAAGAAGCTGTTGGGTCCCCTCAAGATGCCAGCAGCATGGCCTGGTTGGAAGCTCTGTAGACAACAGGAGTGATGGTTATTAGTCATTAGTTAAGCTTAACAGGCTGACGACCTGTGGGGTCTGGACTTCTAGGGAACACAGAGAGGCCAGGCTGGCCCTAATGAGAGGCCATGGAGGTAAAGGCACCAAGAAAGAACAAGAGGGAGAGAGAGTCAGAGTAGGGGCTTTCCAGGTGCAAGTCCATTAAAGCCCCACAATAAATGGCCTTTTTATTAAGGTGGTCAGAGAATCTCAAGTCATTGCATCTGAAGAAAAAAAAAGAAAGAAAAAGAAAAGAAAGGTGCATAACACAGAGACCATCTTCCTTCTTCCTTAAAGGAGCCCCAGTCCTGTCATTACCATCACAACTTTCCTAGGTACATTAGAAGGCTTTTCCTTGTGGAAGGTAGTAGATGTCCAATGTGGTATAAGCTTCAATTACTCACATAGCTATCTAGGGGTAAAACGAAAACTCAAAATACCAAATATAATAGGTAATTGGACTGGAAACTTAATATTAGATCTAAAAGAGCTTTAACTAATTTAACTAACACTTTAGGTTAGGTCCTGTGAGACTTGGTCTGATGTTTAAGTATGGCAAAGTTTAAGCACTCAGGAGTGTTTATCGATTTAGACAATAAGAGGATTTAAGGCCTGATGACAGAACAAGATTGGTTCCAATGTCTCATTTGGTTTAATCTGGTGATGATGAATTAAACACTAGCGAGGGAGAAGATGCTAATGATTAAAGGGAGGAGAGGTGATAGATGTCAGCTTGAAGTGAAATCTAGTGAGCTTTCTTACTCCAAACACCAGTAAGGATTCATCCACAGGGGACAGAGAAGGAGGGAGGAGATGAAGAGAGGTACATGGCACTAGTGAGGCAGAAAGCAAGGTGAGGGAAGGGGTGTGCAAAATATGGGGACTGGGAGAATAGGAACAGAAAGAAGAATGAGAATCAAACATTCTTCTTTCTGAGGAAGAGGGGTGCGCATTGACAGAGAACATCTGACCTCTCCTCCAGAAGCCTTGTTTCCGATGGCAGCAGCAAAGGGCTGAAAAGTGGAGAGCAGGGGAAGATGGGCTTGGAGAGGCTGGGATGGAGGTGGGGAACAGGTCCATTCACTCTGCAAGGGAGCAGAGACTGAGAAAGGAAGAGAAGATAAAAAACTCAGAACAGAATATAAGCTGGGAAATGTGCAAAGAGTCCAGGGGATGTAAACAGACATGGGGCCAGGCCCTGGCCCTGCGGGGCATCTGCACTCATTCTGCCCAGGAACATGTCACCACTGAGCCAGGGTCCCTTATTTTCTGTTGGCTTTGGGTATAAGCAGCAGATCTAGGGCTCCACTGAATGGAAACTTTTTCAAGCTAGTCAGCCAGAGCCCATCTGCCAAGGCAGCCTTTTTGATGGGAGTCAGAGGAACAATGGCTGCTCTTCTCTCCTGGTCCCACCCTAGAATAACTAAGGACTCTCAGAACGGTAGGCAGCCAAGTATACGGACACAACTGACAGTGCCACCGCTGTGTCTTACACTTTCATACTTGAGAATTCTTTTCCCCTTTCACAGAATAAAGTATTACATATCAATTTTATTATGTCCATGTCAATGAGGACACTTGATTTGCATTCCTCTGGCTGTAGCTCTAATCTGTCAGTATTTCAGAGGGTGAAGATGAGGAAGTGTCCACAGAGAATAGGTGCTGGTCCCTTGGTCAAGAAAGCAAAAGAAACAGAATACAAAGTTTGTGTCTTAGAGACGTTTACACAATCAACAACTTTAGAGAGAGTTTAGGGAACATTAGAGAGATTGATGAGGATAAGAAAGGGGACCAGAGGAGACTCATTTCTAAAGATACTTGGCAAAAGAGGATCAAAATGTTTATGTTGCTGAAACAAACCTTCTGGTATTGGGTAGAAAAATCCAAATTGAGAAGATTTGGCTAAGAGATCCAAACTACAAATTATATAGCCTCATTATTATTTCTTTATGAGCTTAACTTGAAATCATAATGAGCACCTGAAAGAAAAGCAAATTCCTCTTTAGGTATATCTCAGACATAGAAAATTGCTGCAGATTAAAACAGGGCAATGTCAAGGAAAAATGAATTCTAAACAAGGAAAGTTTTCTAAAGAAAAAGTCCTCCGATCTACAACTATAGAACCATCCACAAAATCCAAAGCTTTGTCTAAAGCACATTCACACATTGAACACACAAAGCTGTCAATAAATGTCTGTGCATTTCTCAACAGTATAAGGGATTGGACTGAATTAACCATCAAGGTAATTTTTGCGCTAAGTATGTAAACATTTCAAAAGAAAACAAAACCTCATTCCAGATTATTTGTTCTTTATTCATACCAGTAACAATTGTCAACAAAACCTAAGCTCCCCAGCAAAATGTGGTTTGTTCGATTTGCCCAGGAGTCTTTTAAATAAAAATAATCCCGTGTCTCAGCTGGTGAGTTCTATTCTGATAAGGCAAGTAAATGCATGTAATTATAAAGTTATCATTTTCAAAGAGGAAAGTAATCCTTTCCTTATCTACTGGTAAAGCAGCTTGTAATTATTAGACAGATGAGAGCAAAGATTTGTCCACAAAATCCCACTAAATCAAGCCTGATTTGATTGATTAAAACTTTCCTCATTAGGACATTCCTAATATACTGTTTGTGGCAACAGTCTGTAAAGCATAGGCCACAAATTAGTGAGACTTATGGCAAGGATGCTGGGTCTTCCAAATGGCCACCAAACAACTAAGAGAGGCCATCTTCTTTATTTAAGAAACAGATACTGTTGGGCTGTTGGAAAAGTCATGACGCATTTTTGCAATGAAAAACATAGAAAACATACAATATGACTTTTTCGACGACCCGATAGTAATAAAACATATTATCTGATACCAAAACCTGATAAAGATAACACAAAAAAAGAAAGTTACAGAACAATATCTCTAATGAATACAGATGTAAAAATCCTAAATGAAATTCTAGCAAGTCAAATACAATAATGCATTAAAAAGATTATGTATCATGATCAAGTGGGGTTCATTCCAGGGGCACAAGGATGGTTCAACATATGCAAATCGATCAATGTGACACACCATATTAAAAATGAATAAAAATCATATATCAATAGATGCAGAAAAAGCATTTGACAAAATAGAACATCCATTTATGATTAAAACACTTAATAAAATGGGTATAGAAGGAAAATACCTTAACATAATAAAGGTCATATATGACAAACCCTCAGCTAATACCATAAATAATTGTAAAAAAACTGAAGCCTTTTGCACTATATTCAGGAACAGTACAGGGTTGCCTTCTATCAGCACTGTTATTCAACATAGTATTGGAAATCCTAGCCAGAGCTATGCAGAAGCTTTTTAGTTTGATATAGTCCCATTCATTTATTTTAGCTTTTAATTCCCTTGCCTTTGAGGTCAAATTCCTGAAATCCTCTCTGAACCCAAGGTCCATAAGTTTAGTACCTA
Organism: Aselliscus stoliczkanus; assembly: GCA_033961575.1. NCBI lineage: Eukaryota > Metazoa > Chordata > Mammalia > Chiroptera > Hipposideridae > Aselliscus > Aselliscus stoliczkanus. The sequence continues at coordinate 130,154,553 of CM066735.1, forward strand.
TGCTTTCTTCTATGCACCTTTTGTTTCAGGTCTTATGTTTAGGATTTTTATCTATTTTGAGTTACTTTTGGTACACCGTGACAGATAGCAATGTAGTTTCATTCTTTTGCACTTGGCCTTCCAATTTTCCCAGCATCATTTATTGAAGAGGCTGTCTTTTCCCCATTGTATGTTTTTGGGTCCTTTGTTGAAAATTATCTGCCCATATTTATGTGGATTTGTTTCTGGGTTTTCAATTCTATTCCATTGTCTGTGTGTCTGTTTTTCTGCCAATACCTTGCTGTTTTTTGTAGTATATTTTGAAGTATACTTTGTAGTATAAATTGAAGTCAGAGAGTGTGATACCTCCAGCCTTGTTCTTTTTTCTTAGGATTGCTTTGCCTACTTGGGGTCTTTTGTGATTCCATACAAATCTGATGATTTTTTTGTTCTATTTCTTTTAAAAATGCCATTGGGATTTTGATGAAAATTGCATTAAATCTGTATATTGTTTTGGGTAGTACGGCTTCTGCATAGCAAAAGAAACCATCAACAAAGAGGGAACCAACCAAATGGGAGAAGGTATTTACAAACAATGCCTCTGATAACGGGCTAATATTGAAAAATGTATAAGGAACTCATACAACTCAACAACAAAAGGACAAACAATCCAATTGAAAAATGGGCAGAGGACATGAACAGAAACTTCTCCCAAGAAGACTACAAATGGCCAACAGATATATGAAAAAATGCTCAACTTCACTAGCTATTAGAGAAATGCAAATCAAAACCACAATGAGATACCACCTCACACCTGTTAGAATGGCTATCATCAACAAGACAAATAATAACAAGTGTTGGGGAGACTATGGAGAAAAAGGAGCCCTTATACACTGCTGGTGGGAATATAAATTGGTACAGCTGCTGTGGAAAACAGTATGGAGGTTCCTCAAAAAAATTAAAAAATGGAATTACCATATGATCCAGCAATCCCTCTCTTGAGTATCTATTCTCCTATTTGAAAACATTTATCTGTACAGATGTATGTACTGTGATGTCCACTGCAGCATTATTTATGGTGGCCAAGACATGGAAACAACCAAAATGTCCTTCAATAGATGACTAGATAAAGAAGATAGGCTATATATACACAATGGAATACTACTCTGTCATAAGAAAAGATGAAATACTGCCATTTGCAACAACATGGATGGATCCTGAGATTATTATGCTAAGCAAAATAAGTCAGACAGAAAAAGTCAAGAACCATATGACTTCACTCATACTCATATGTGGGATATAAAACTGGAAGCAAAAAAGGAACAAGACAAACAAAGAAACTAAAACTCAGACACAGACAATTTAGTGGTGATGGTACAAGAGAGTAAAGGGGTCAAACATATGGTGATGGAAGGAGAACTGACTCTGGGTGGTAAACACACAATGCAATATATAGATGATGTATTATAGAATTGTACACTTAAAACCTATGTAATTTTACCAACCATTGTCACTCCAATTTATTTAATTAAAGAAACATATTATCGGGCTTTGAAATGTCTGTTATTTCGGTCATTAAAAATCTCACGTGTTCAGATTATATATAGCCATGTGTCAGGATATCTGAAACTTAGAAAACAGTTAATAAATATTAGCAATACTAATTATTTATTATTGTAATTCAGAGTCCAGTAAAATTTTTTCTACCACACTTAGTTTTTATGTATCACTTGGTTTTATCATAAATGTTGGGGTGATAGACACCCTTTTCTCATCTCACTTTTAATAGCTAGACAGTGGTGTGTATTCTGGAAATGTGAACCAATTTTAATATTTATGATTAAAGATCATTGAGAAATTCATCAGCTAAAACAGAAAGTATAGTGCTATGTCAAGTTAATAGAAACTACCATTAGAATTGTCCAAAATGTCCCTGCCCCTTTGTCTTTCTCTGTCATCAAAGGCAATGAAGAATTGCTCTGTTTAGAAAAACAGGAGGAACCAAATCATACCCTAAGGCTGGATAAAATATAACTGAATGCAGAGAGGTTTGTGGGAGGAGCAGAATTTATGTTCCAATCCGGAGGAAAGCAAATGAAAAATTTAGATTGAGTATAAGAGAAATTCCTCAAAGGTGCCTGTAGTTAGCAACTCTTTTTCCCATGGGAAGCATTAAGACCCAGATTGTCTATGACAGGAGATATTTGGTTTTGGTTGGCTTCTTACTTTAACTGAGCGGTACTGCAGGGGAACCTTACTAATGCAGCAAGTCCTGAGTGCGGTTGGTTTACTTGGGGCCCTCAAAACAAGACTGACATCCACTTGTCTTTCACACCTTTCCTTAGATCATCCCCTGTATTTCCACATCTCTACCTCCACATGCATCCCATCCAATATTACAGTTTCCCCTCAAACTAAAGATGACTGTATCCTAATGTAATACTCTCCCAGTCTCTGTATATTTCCCACTTCTGACTTTCTCACATCCATCAACTATGCCATCATTCTCCTGGCCATTAGATTAAAACCCTAGCACCCCGCACCCCCCACCCCCTTTCTCACACCTACTCTTTTCTGCTCTGGCTTTGACTCCACTTTTACTTCTTACGTGACAATCTTGCCCGGGTTTTAGATTCTAATGTCACAGACTCTGGCTAATAACTTGATTTTCCCACTCTGTTCTTTCAGCTACAACATGTTGCAAAGTCATTACTCTCTCCAGGACAGCCTTCTGGTCTACCAGATCTTGTGTTTGTCTATCACTGTTAGGATCCCAGTACCGACTCCAAGTATGAAACGAAACGCCCTCCTTCTTTCTTTCTATTATTCAAATCTTACTTATTTCCACATTTAACTTGGAAATTCTCCTTTTATAATTATTTCTTTGCTAGCTCACATCTGTAAATGCACTATAACTGAGTAGTCAATACGGAGTAAGCTTAAAAAAAGGGTGTGCCAATGACAGTGGGTGCTACAGCAGGTGCTCTGTTTGAGGGACACAAACTTTCTAGCAGACCACATTCCCTTAGCATAAAGAGCACGGGGTTGGTTTTCTTTAGTTCCCTTTACAGGACTTTATAGATAATACCATCTCCAGTTTTCTACATTTTGTTATCTATGATTAGTGCCAAGATTAGAGGGGGAGGAGAATTCTTGGTCTTTTCCTTGTTTATTATGTAGGACCAATATGATTTGGGGATGTAATTTTGGTGTGGGGCTGCTGGTTTCCCAGAAATTGCATATGGATATTAGTGAGTGTCCTTGGTATGACTATGCTGAGTGTGAAAGCTGTATCTATCTAAGGACATTTATCACACAAGATGCTAATTCCTGCAAGAGGATGAAAAGAATATCAGCTAGTACTCCAGAAATGTCAAAAGCTCTCCTGCTTTTCCTCTCCTGATAAAGGTCTTAGGTGCTTATTATAAGATAGGGGCTATTATGGTGAAAGTAGTGTCAAAGAAGTCACCATGGATATTTTTAGCCTACATAAATTTGGGGACAGTATCCTCTTTGAGCTCATCTAGAGCCATCACATTCAATTCTCCATAATATAGTGGACATTGTGAACTATCGCTATTTCTGAAGATTCCACAAATCATGCTGGTGGCTTTCTGGGAAGCCCCGATGGCCACTGCTATTAAGACAGAAGCAGATTCCAATAGGGCAAACACTAGTTAACAGTATATATATATATATATATATATATATATATATATATATATATATATAATCTTTCATTGTTAAATTTTCTTTCTTTTTGTTTTATTTCCCAAGTTATCCAGTAACTGAGATAATTTCTTAAATTTCTATACATCCTCTTTAATGCCCAAAGCTCAGTAACCTGCACATAGTATTTATTATATTAATTTGCTAATTAAAAACCCACAGGCATATACCCTGGAAGTGCATTAATGTAAAAGATGCAAATCTGATTGCCTAACAAACTTAGAAATTTCAAAGCTTCTTCCTAGTAGCTCATATAGACCTCTGACACAGCCAATAACGATTATTAAAGAAGGTAATCTTGGATATGGTATTTTGCATATTTCAGCATGTTTATCATCCAGATACCTACGATAGGGATATGTTAAATGAGGGGGATCTTTTACTACTTCTGGAATACTAAGCATAGTGTGAAAAGAAGAGAAGGGTTTCTTTTCATCTTTTGAGAAAAAATGAAAGTGGGTAACTTTCTTTTCTAGGAATTATTAGCTTTTCTAAAAGTTAATAATTATGGACCTCTGCTGACAACACTGGTACAGGGAGGATCACAGGACAGGATGAGTGCACCACAGCGTGCACTAATTTCTAGTAATTTCCAAGCGACAGATATTAGTATGATTTGCTTATGGAGACCTGCTTTCTCTGAAGAACACAGAGGAGCTGATTTTTAGAATCTGAGGGTCACTGGTTACTTTGACCTTGAAAACAGTTTGATATCAATATTTTAATCAGAATTATACTTAACACTGATGAACCCATTACCTCCTTGATCAATTTTTTTTCATTGCATACTTGCCAATCATTTAAATTTTTTATAAATTACTTTTTGGAATCAATTATGTTGCATTTATATTTTTTAAAAAGATTTAATTCATTCAGATGTTTTAATGTCCATATTAAACTTTGCCAACTTCTACTATTTTCATTTTTCTTTTGTGAGCATTATTTCTATCAAGTTCATACAGTCCTGATCTAAATTTATGAGATAGTCTTAGTGAGAGAAGGAAGAGACACAAACAAAGAAGCAAACAGAGGAAAACAGGCTGCAGCTGTTGTGGAGTCTTGACTCCAAGGACAGGAATACATAGTAGGGACAAAAGAGCCCCTGGACTTTATCTTCAGAAGAACGTCTTTAGGGAATTGCGGAACCAGCATGGAACTTGGAGTAACTGAGCTGTCCCAAGAATGATATTGTAGAAATCCTCGCAAGGGGGCTGCTTGATCATTATAATCTGAATTTTTTGATGATATCAACAGTCCTGTTGCATAGCTCTCACATTAAAGTGTCTGTTTCTGCTTCTCTATTACAGTGGTTCTCACAGTGTGGTCCATACAACCCTAGGGGGAGGTCCCTGACGTCAAAAACTATTTTTGTTGTAGTAATAATAAAATAATATTAAAAAACAATAATACCCTGTTGGCATTTGAACTGACAAAGTAAAAGTAATGGTGGGTAAAGCTACTGGCCTGTTACTATGGAATCAAGGCTGTGGCACCAAACTGTACTTGTGGTGGTTGTATTTTTCCCTACCACACACTTGCAATAAAAATGCTGCCACTTTCCAATCAGAATGTCCTTAATGAACAGAAAAAAAAAATTAATTTTATGAAATCTCAATCCTTAAGTACAAGTCTTTCTAATACTCTGTGTGACCAAATGGTGAGTATACAGAAGGATGCACACTGAACTGTGGAGGATGTTCTGAGGAAAAGCATTTGTGCAGTTCTTTGAGCAGCAAGCTAAACCATCCATTTTCCATTGAATACCATTTTTTTCTTCGAAGAATGAAGGACACACCTATGGTTGTTCAGATTTGACAGACATTTTCTCGAAAATAAGTGAAATGAGTCTGTCATTTTAAGGAAAAAAACGGACGGTTTTGTGGTTGATGATAAAATTTGTATTTTTAAGTGAAAATTAGAATTCTGGAAAACTTGCATCTACCACCTTGAGAGCTTCCCAGTACTTGGAAGCTTTTCTGATGAGAATGGTGTGATATTAACAAATGTGATTTTTTTTTTGATACTGTATGCTGAAATGTGTCAACCTTTGGAACATCTACATAATCCAAAATTTTCCATATGATCAATACATGATATTACAAATCACACATGCATACAATCCACTTAATGTGCAAGACAAACTGATGGATTTTAACATAACAGTATGAAAAGTTCATTGAAATAGTTTCAGATTCCATATAAAACCAATCTTTAATCTTTAATAAAGAAAGTATTACTTATAGACTTTAATGCAGTACCAAAGAAGACTATTTAAAATGATATAAAATTATTATTAAAAACTTCTCCCTTTTCTAGATACATAGCTCCATACGAGGCCAGATTTTCTTCATATACTTCAACTAAAATAACATATTGCAACAGATACAATGAAGAAGCAAATATTAAGCTACATATTAAAGGAATTTCAAAAATGTTAAATAACTGCTATTCATTGTAAAATTTTAAGATAATTATTTTCATAAAATTTGTAGTATATACTTATATATAAAATATATAATATAAAAATATAAAAAGTAAAAAAAAATTATCATTAAAACTATTTTAAAGGTTCCAAGTAGTTACTCCTCTAACCAAATTAATTATTAATCAATAAATATAGACAGATATAACCTTTTGTGGTTCATAATTTTAACAAGTAAAAGAGTGCTGAGACCAAAAGATTTTGAGCACCATTCCTTTCCCATTATGAATAATTCTTGGCGCAGCATTTCTGAGTGTTTCTACCAAAATACTAATCTCATGAAATGATTCATACTAAGAGGGCCCCCAGTGGAATGAGTTTGGAAAATCTGGAGACTCATAATATATCTTCCTGGAGAGTTGCCATGTACATTAGCCTGTTAAATGCTAACAGACAGAAGCACTGGTATACTGCATTTATTTCATCGTATTTAATCCAGTGTTTCCTAATGTGTTCTCAGGAAGTTTGTGAGTGTAGAAAGCTTTTGTTCACCTGATCTTGAAGAAGGGGGACCAGAACTGTGGAGTCTGCTTTAACTCACCTTCAAGCCGGACCACCAGGGGCACTTTAAGTTCCAGCTCCCGGCAGGCTTTGGTGATCCCATTGGCAATGATGGCGCAGTTGACGATTCCACCAAAAATATTGACGAGGATGGCTTCAACCTGACATCAAAAATAGGGAGGTGCCCGTCAAAATGCTGACAGCCAACATTCTTAAAAGTATTTGGCTAGGGCCGGCTGAGTGGCAGTGGCTTGGGAAACCAGCAGCCCCATTTCAGATCCCACATATGAGGGCCAGTGACACTGCCCTCTACAGCTAAATGGTGAACGATAGCTCCACCTGGAGCTGGGCTGCTGAGTCCCCAGGGTGGCATAGCTGCAGCCCCTGCTGCAGTGGGCTGCCATAAGCTGCAGTGAGTGGCAGGCAGCCGGTGTGAGCTGCCAAGAGCCACTGTGAGCGGCCGTCCAAAGGCCGATGACCGATCTGCCTCACCCGAGAAGAGCGCAATGATGATACCAACATGGGCCAGTGAAGCAACGTCCTCCACAACTAGACTGAAGAACAAAAGGATAGCAACTTGTCTGTTCCCTTTCCCCGGTTCCTGAATGCTGTTCCCTGCCCTTAATTCCCCAATAAAATCTTAAAAAAAAAAAGTAATTGGCTAAATAATAGTTTTAACCAGTTATGTTGTGCTTGTTTTTTTTTTTTTTTTTACCACGGAACATAAAATATAAAACAAAGACCTAGAAAATATTAAGTTAAAATTTAGTGCTGAATTAACATCAATATATAACATTATCATATTAACCCATATTATCCCATCAGTCACTTCTCTGACCTCAAAATGAATTCAGTCATTACTCATTTATTATATATTGTCTTCCATGTTTTCTTATATGGTTGTCTGGAACTGTTCTTGTATGAGTAGTATTATTTAAAATTTCATGCACTAATGTCTTTTCTCCCCATGGTTTATACTTCAATTTATCTGCCATGGTGCCTCATGGAATATTTCAGAACGAGAAACTTATTAATTATTTGTTGTTTTGTGTTAATAAATAGCAAAGACGGAAACTTTTCCACGTTTTCTTAATACCACTGTGATATGCTAGAAGTATATTTTCAAAAGTCATCTTAGATAACAAGCTTTTTGGTAAAAAAAAAAAAAAAATAGACCCCCAAAAGAAAGAGATACAAGCTCATACCACAAGTAAGCATGTAAGGAAAGTCAAACCACTGAATGGAATTTTTCTGAAATGTAAATTTAAACCCATCATGTTAATCTGTTTGTGCATATTCCATATTCAAAAGCGTATGGGGGAAAACAAAAAACCAAAAAACTGTACTTGCCCTGATTTGATAAATAGGTATAAGAAAATCCTGTATAATTAACATGAAGAACAAGATAATGAAGAGAATTCATTACCTCGATTAATTGATAATACCCAGAGAAAATGGCTATTCATCAAGCTGGAGGCATCAAAATTCCAACAATGGAATCACAATTAAATTATGCTACACTAATTGCAAGGCATATATGTGTGTGCTGCACACCATTTTAAAATCCTGTTATTTCAATATGCTAAACTAACTACATAAAGTGTATGAGAAAAGAACACCTTACATTTGTTCAGCACTTAGCTGTTTTGTTTTAGAAAGTGCCATTATATGAACCCTCATTTTTAATTTTGATTCTTACCAGAAAGCTACTCAGAAAGCAAAGGGAGGGCTAGCCGTTTGTAGCTGGTAAAATCATTCAGAGAATTCACACGATGTGTCCCAAGATCACAGGGCTAACATGCAGCAGTGGTAAAGCTCAAAGTCAGCTCTCCAGTGGTCTATTGATTCTTCATTCATACCAGCTGCTAGAGCTGGGATCTTGGACCGGCTACATATCTTGTTTCGAACACAGTTTCCTCATTTGTAAAACAACAATAATAGTATCTAGTGCATGAGGTTGTTGAAAGGACTAAATTACATACTACATGTGAAATGCTTAGGATATGCCTGTAAAGTACTTAATGGATATTTATATGTTCATTTCTTTCTTTCTTTTCATTCCCATCCTCCCACCCTCTCCCTTTTGACAACCATTAGCTTGTTGTTCTCTATCTATGGGTCTGTTTCTGTTTTGTTTTGTTCATTTAATCATTCAATTTTTTTTAAAAGATTCCACATATAAATGAAATCATATGGCATTTGTCTTTCTGTCTGACTTATTTCACTTAGTATAATACCCTCTAGGTTCTATCCATATTGTCTAAATAGCAAGATTTCATTCTTTTTATTGCTGAATCCCATTGTGTATGTGCGTGTGTGTATACACATGTGTGTGTGTGTGTATGCGTGTGTATTACATCTTCTTTATTCATTCATCTATTGATGGACATCTAGGTTGCTTCCATATCTTGGTTATTGTAAATAATGCTGCAATGAACATAGGGGTGCCTATATCTTTTTGAATCAGTGTTTTTGTTTTTTTTGGATAAATACCCAAAAGTGGGATTGCTGGGTCATATGGCAGCTCTGATTTTAATTTTTTGAAGAATCTCCTTACTGTTTCCTATAGTGGCTGAATATACATGCATTTATTTCAATAAGCAATGATGAAAGTGAGCAGGTTCCCTAGATAGCAAGTAAGAATTAAGAAAACCTCTTTCAGGGCCGGCCGAAGTGGCGCGGTGGTTAAGCGCTGGCCTGGGAAGCCAGCGGCCCCGGTTCGGTCCCACATATGAGGGCCAGTGACACGGCTCTCAAAAAAAAAAAAAAAAAAGGAAAACCTCTTTCAGTAGACTGTAGTTATGTTGAACTTGAATATAATAGAAATACAAACTTACTGAAGTCCAATAAAAGGTAACATCTTAAGAATAAAATAAATGAGCAATATTTTTCAAACCAATTAGAGATTGAGGTTACTCCCAAAAAACAAATCTCCCATTACTATTCACAGCAGGCTGATGGGTAAGCAGAAGCTTGCTTTCTGACAACAGCTTTCAAATGCTATCTGCATTGAGGCTTGAGATAGGAGTAGTTTACAAATAGCTGTGGGATGGAGAGGAAGTTGCCAGAACAAAGAAAGAAAAAACACTCAAGGGCAATACTGATTCCAGGGCATCCAAGAGTGAAACTCAGGAACCAGGAATGGCCGAGGACCACTCAGGTTTCTGTAGAAGAACTAGGCTTCCCAGCAAAGCACACATGGGCACATGTACACCTTCACCATGTTTCGAGCTGCACGGTACTTAAGGTTGAATTCAAATGTCAACACCTTCTCATTGACATTGTCCTGTCTCATCAACTTAGAGTGAATTACTCTGTTCAATCCATCTACAACAGTATGATTGCTCTATAGAGTACTGACATCATACACAAAAAACTTACAGGAATTCATCTATGTAGGCAGGAAGGGGGGTCAAGGAGACTAGATGTCCATGGCTCTGATTCAGTCTACTCAGTGGGTCCTGGAAGGAGTGTCAGATATGAGCTGAGGATCTGGTGTTGCCTTAGATGGTATCGGTTCCCATGAATCCATTATATGTCCATCTCATTGTGTTTAACAAGCATCTGACATTATAAGCTGACACTCTTCATAAGACAACTTCTACTGAAAGGTAAGCGAACTACTTCAGCTGGTGCTCAGCCCACAGAAAAAACCCTCTTTCCCAACAATGGAGGAATAATTGGCTTTGTTAGACTTGCTGAGACATGGACTATTCTCCAATGGGGTTTCTTCACCTCTCACACTGCACCCCCATTCCCAACAGCAACACTCCTGTGTAGGTCAACCTGTGTGCTCCTCTAAAACAGAACAACATGTTTTTCCATCAGCAGCTAGCACAATCCTCGACACAACATAATCATCTAATAAATAATGGTTTCAGGAGTAAATGAATTTCAATAGACACTTAATGGCCAGCACACTAGCACTGGGCAAAGAGTTAAGTGCTTGGGATAAGGCAATGAATAATGTATCATCACTGTCCTCAAGGAATTCAAAGACTAGTTTGAGAGCCAGACCAGGAAGCTGGCAATTGCAATGCTAGGTGTGTGGATGTCTCAGAATGAAGACCAGGGCATGGCCAATGATGAAGACCACTGAGACAAGAGGCTTTTTGAAGAGGTGATGTTTCAGGAGGAAAAAGGAAGGAAAGAGCAGGAACTCAGTACAAGGGAGCAGCCAGGATGAAGGCAGAGCTGTCACCCAACTTCGTTCATTCAGGACCTACAGGATGAATGCAGAAGTAACTGAGATGCTGCAGGTGAGGTGGAGAATGGCAGATGCCAGAGGCCAGGGATGGGGACTTTGTTGTTTTTGCTTATTTCTTAATTTTCTAGAGCTGAGCAAAAGCAGATCTTGAAAGTAGTCTCCTTTAGGAGATAGGAATGGAGTGATAGGAGAGGGAGAGAGGGACAGAGAGAAGAGTGAGTACATGAGTGAACAGGAGAAATATAGAGCAATCATGTGAGAGTGGGGGAAAGTGAGAGTGTGAAAGTGAGAGAGCAAGAAAAAAACAGTAAGAGAGGGAGGATGGGGATGGAGGTGCAGAGGAGGAGGAGAAATGCAAGAGAGAGAGAGAAGAAGTAAGAAACGGAGAGAAGGAGAAAAAGTGTGAGTGATACTACCAAGCAGTTAGGGTTTTTCCAAGAAGCGCAACAAGAAACAGGGGTACACAGGCTGCTTAGCTCAGGGAAACAGGATTGTTGAGGAAACGTGGCCTACCACACAGCACTGAGGGGAAAATCACCACCGGGGTGATGGGAAACCCACCCCACCAGAGATGATGCCATTCTCTCCCACTATAAAGTAATTTGCTGCAGTCATGCACTTTAATGGAAATATGATTTAAGGTTGCACTCTGGGCCAATTTCTATAATTAACTACTGTAATCTGCAATCTCAAACTGAGAATGAAATTAAGGCAGTTTGAAAAAGAAAGCATAGTGACATCATTATTATATTTGGCATTTATAAAGCATGTCAAATTCTCAATGTGTGCCTCAACATGTTCATTCATTATTACAACTAATTGCTGCTCCAATATCAATAGCAACTTTTAATAGTCTGGTGTTTTTTTCCTTGCAAAGTGTAAGATAAAAAAAAAAAAAGTCAGTGCTAGGTCTATTTAAGTACCCAGAGACTCTCCCAGAAGATTCCTAACTGGTTTCAGGAACAGAGGCTTTTCCAAATTCTCGGGTGAGAATTACAGGGGTTGCTATTTATTGTTTCAAAAAATAAAGATCATCTAGTGAGGTGGTTATGGTGCCAGATACACTGCGCACATCCCTGGACCCCAGATAGCTACTTCCGAGCCAGGTCCATGGCAGCTGTTGGCAGTGGTACAGGTGGTCTAGAAGTCCAAATGCAGGGTTTTCAAATGTGTTTGTGTGTTTGGCTTTGCAAAATATACTCTGGCTGAAGATTTTAGTTCACAATTACAAGTAAAAAAATGAACTTCAAAAGAAGAAAAGCAATAGCCTTTGATATTTATCAAGATCCTCTCAAACCCAAATAAACAAACAAACCGATAAAAATCACAACTAAAACCTATTTTGGAGAACATATTCTATTGAGTATCTGATGAACATCAGGGAACCTCAGTCAGATAAACTCACACACACAACATTTTTTTGGATAATTTTAGATAAGTCCCATGACTAAACTGTTCCTATAGGATTTGGCCCCAAAGGTAAGGGTGACACTTAGCATGTGCATATAGGACACAAGTATCGAGTTGCAGGAAATTGTGAATGCTTGCAACCATTTACAAAATTTTGATTAAATGTGTACTTTTTTTGGGAAAAGTGTCCATCATCTTTAAGAAAATAGGTATTGATAATAATCATGAACATTACACTAGCTAATGTGTACTAGGCATTTAGCAGGTGGTAGGCAGTATTCTAATTATTTTACATGTATTAACATGTTTAACACATAAGTAGTTTTATCCCCATTTCACAGATAACAAAACTGCTACAGCTTTATCTAGCATCAAATGTCTTTCAGACACAATATATACTGTGCTCAGTATTTTCTCATTCATTTCCACAGCTGATTCTGCCACAAACATGTAAGGTAGATATTACCTATCCCACCTTAGATGAGAAAACAGGCTCAGAGAGGTTAAAAACAACTTACATCAAATCATGCAACCAGTCTACTGTCAGGATCAAAAATTCAGTTATTTCACTTCAACATTATCCAGACTCCTTTTAATGAAATGCAAATGGCCAGATTGCTCAGTAAAAAGTGAGTCATTTACTCAAAACATATTCCTGAGGGTCCAGTCTGTGCTAGACACTCTTTTAACCATTGAGTATGGTTAGGAGCTAAGCTGGCAAGAGAAATTTCTAAGAAATAGGCAAAAATGTTCTATATCTAAAATTACAAATCACCATAATAGTTCTGAAAGGGAGGGAAACACTGGGTACTCTCATATCATAGGACAGGACTCATGTTACACTCGGTTGGCAGAGAGGGTGTTTCATAGGCAGTGGTGTTTAAGCTAAGACCTAGGGACGACAGTCAGGAAGAGGCCAGGAGATTAACAGAAGAACAAAGAGTGAGTATCTCAAGACAAGAGAATACCATGGGCAAAGGTCAAGGGGCAGAAAAGAACTTGGTGCATTTGAGAAACTGAATAGAGCTCAAAGTATCAAGTGCCTGGTGCTTGAGGAGTGGATGGTGACAAATGAGACAGACCATACCAGTCTTCCTCAAGTTAATTCTCATCATGCCATTGAGAAGAAGTTTGAGAAGTCTTTGGTTTCAAGACACCGACCAAGACTCCAAGACTTCAGGGAGGCGTGGAAGGGAACGATGTTTATTTAGCATCCACAGTGTACTTACATTAAGTTTATAAGAGAGGTTTTATGACCTCCATTGTATGGATAGATTGAGGCTCAAAAGTTTAGGGTCTCAGAACTATTAAGTAGTAAGAGTTCAAACCAAGATCTGTTTCACCAGACCACATGGAGGGCCAAATGGAACAGCTGGGCAATATTATGGGTGCCACTGGCATACACCAGGGGCTGGCAAACAGATTGAGGCTCAAAAGTTTAGGGTCTCAGAGCTATTAAGTAGTAAGAGTTCAAACCAAGGTCTGTTTCACCAGACCACATGGAGGGCCAAATGGAACATCTGGGCAATATTATGGGTGCCACTGGCATACACCAGGGGCTGGCAAACTCTTGCTGTTAAGGGCTAGTCAGTAAATATTTTAAGCCTTATGGGTCAGTCTCAGTCACAACTATTCAACTCTGCTGCTGCAGCATGAAAGCAGTCATAGAAAATATGTAAATGAATAAGCGTGGCTTTGTTCCAATAAATTTTATTTACAAAAATAAGTGGTAGGCCAGATTTGGCTCACAGGTCATAATTTGCCAGCCCCTGACAAAGAAAGGGTTTGGTTCATGCTTACTCTCAAATTCAATGCAAACGCCACTCCTACTACTTTGCATCATTTGATATTTCTTTGATAGCACTTTTCAGATTTTGAGTTATCCTCTGTAGAACCATTTTCTTGCCATCACCGACAAAATTAAGGTACCCAGGGAGTAGTGGTGGTTGATTAAATAAATATGTCCATGCCAACTTTAATATCATTCCATTGAACAAAACCTGTACCTTTAACAAGTTCATAAAATGACTTGAATGCCTTCAGTTTATTCTCTTTCTTTCCCTGACACTGGCTGGAAGGTAACAAATAGAAAGACTTCAGTCATAAGGCAGCCATTTTGCAACAGTTATTGGAAATGGTTAAATATCGTACTGCATTTAAAATGTACTGTTGCATATACATTAAGCACAGTAAATGCAAGAATTAGTTTTGTCTCTGCTTATGCCAATTCAGCATGTTAATTTAGTGTAGTGGGTATTACGGATACAAATCAAGCAAGCATGTTTATATTAGGCAAGATAAATACTTTTTTGCAAATGACAAGTTATTTCAATTCTGAATGTTGTTCTTGTTTAAGCATCTGTTTTTGTGGAATGGTTTTTCTTTTTTGCTGTTGTTTTTATTTTCCTGCTGAATTCTAATCATGTCTTCTAGTCCACTGGCAGCCAACGAAGGAAAATAAATAGAAAGCAAATTAGATGCAGCTTCGATAATTGATGTTTGTATGCTTGGCTTTAACAAAAATACTCTGCTAAATTAGAGGGGCGTCCAAATGGATTCAGTCAATAAGGAAGTGATTCAGGTGAGGAATTCAATCTTGGGCTTTGTTGTAATCTTACAAATAAGCTGACAGATCGGTTTAGTGGAGGCCCCAAGTGCCTTCTGCTGAAATCTGGGCAAGCTACTTTAGTGTACTTTTCTACTTTGGGTTTGTTCTTGAAGTTTGAAATTATTTTCTTTTGTATGACTCACTAGGACCCTGGGGTTAAAGCAAATGATGTACCCCCAAAATAGCTACAAATAACATGAGAAAAATGTTATTTCTTGAAAAACACCATCCTACTCTTCCCCTTTAATCTCTTCCAACGGAAAAATACTTTCGGTGAGTTCATAATCAAGCCTAGAAATCTCAAAATCACAAGAAAGTATCTTAAGTGTCATCCTTAACACCAAACAACATTTTGGCCTTTTAAATTATTCAATCTAGATAAGCCCAAACACTTTATTCTAACTTTGCCAAACTGATGGCATGGGAAGGACATCTGATGGATGAACAATATTTGGATGGAAAGTCAAGTTTCCATTAAGCTTGACCTGTGAGAGGGTAAACCAAGGGAAATGTATCTAATTTGTTCTTGACCTGTCTATTCTCTTCCTGAATTCTTCACCTTACTTACATCCTGTTGTTAAGGAGCTGGTGTATTGGGCAGTTAGGTGGCACAGCTCTCTTCTTCTCACCAAAGTAAGTAAAATGGTCTAGAGGATTAACATTTATTGAGTGTTCAATTTTCTAGGTGCGAGGAATTAGGTACTGCAACCTTCCATGGCACATAAACTGAGGTTCAAAGAGCTTAAATAACTTGTTCAAGGGCACAGAGCTACTAAGCAATGGAGCCAGGATTTAAACCAAATCAGTCCTACTTAAAAGTCCAGGCTCTTTCTACTTCCCCTCGCTGTCTCTCTATAACCAACCAGTGATTTTTTATGATTAGTCCAGAGTCCCAGCTCTATTTTGGTCCTGTTTCCAAGCTTCGAGCACACTCCTGAGTCCTATATTCTGGTCCCCAAGTATTTCTTGCTTTCAAATCTCACTGCTCAATGAAAATGGATCAGAAATAAGATATCTTTTGTAATTCTGTGGACAGGTGGGTTTTGGTTCTTCACAACCCAATATGTTTCCTATTTACTGACAAAAGAGTTGTCCAGAGCTTGTGGTTTGCAATCCCTACTTAGATGGGACTATGGGTGATGATGGTGTAAGAGTGGGTCCTGGCCTTCAAAATCTAGAGTCTGTCCTGAGCTGGGATGGATGCCCCTAAAAGACCCCTCTCTGCAGACTGATAAGTCCCTTTTCCTCTTTCTGACACACTGAAATTTTTCCCTTTGCCACTGTTATTATTTCTAATTAAGATAAGTAAAATTGTAATACAGAATTATTCCATGAGATATCATCGATGATACAGATTTTAAATATCACGTGATGGAATGGCCACTGGAAGGTATGGTAACTGTGTGATTGGCTGCTTGGAGAGCTGTGCTGAGAACAATGATTCATGTCCTGGTTCAGTGGGAGAGATATGTGACATGAATAATGCCTGTAGTGGCAGGAGAGAAAGAGTCAAATCAAGTGTGTCATATACCTGTCTCCCTAATTTTGGAGTTAGATAACACATATTTTGATAATTAGAACTGAAAGATTTGGTCTTTCAACGTTGCCCCTCCTTTAATGTTTTTTACAATGAAAATGTTACACAGGAAGGAAACCCAATTCACATCAGGCATAATCACTACAATCTCATTAATTATGTATGCATAAGTATATGAAAAAGAAAATATTAAATATTGACTTCCAGCATTGATAGGACAGAGGTACCTTCCAATTATGAATACTGGTTTATTTTAACAGGTTAAAAAAATACTATGAATACTACACCATAGAAATTATATAGCCATACTTCCTCCCAAGAAGAGTGCCTGTTTCTTTAAGTCAAAGCTTCTAAAGTGTGTTTTATGAAACACTAGGCCTATGTAAGGCTTCATGAAAAAATCATCTGGTCAAATAATATGGATCCTAGCTTATGGAGGTATTAGCAGGTGATCTGTGTTCTAACTTTGTAATACCCTTTTTAAGTCATTTTCTGCAAAAGACTCAAAGTGTTGGAAGTTTGCCTAAGTGTTGGAAGTTGGATCTCTTGCCTAAAGATCTGGCAAGAAAGGTGTTCAGGAGCTGGTGTATTGAGTGTTAGGTGGCAGAGGGATCTAGGGTCCCTCTTCCACAAAGATGCCAATCATTTTACTTTTGGATCATATTTATAAATATCTGCAAAACTGGAAGGATTTCATCAAGAACAACAACCGTGAGGGCCAGTAAGTGCTGGCTTGGGATGCCAGTGGCCCCAGTTCGGGTCCCACATATGAGGGCCAGTGACACTGCCCTTAAAAACAAAAAACCAAACACAACAACCGTGAATGCTGCATCTAGTTCAATGGGGGGAACAAATGCTTCCCCAGTTGCCAGCAAACCCAGTGGCAGTGCTTACGTCTGTTATTAACAGGATTTT
Source organism: Aselliscus stoliczkanus (assembly GCA_033961575.1). NCBI lineage: Eukaryota > Metazoa > Chordata > Mammalia > Chiroptera > Hipposideridae > Aselliscus > Aselliscus stoliczkanus. The sequence continues at coordinate 130,171,921 of CM066735.1, forward strand.
TGTGAAAGGCGAAAATCTGAAAATGGAAATATACTGGTTGGAATTATAAGTGGGCACAGGAAACAAGGAGTCAAAAAGACGGAAGGTCACAGAGAAGAGCATAAACCTGTTTTTTATCTTTTTCCCATATCCTTCTGAACTGAGAATCAGAACCATTGCCAGAATTAAAAAAAAAACAACCACTTGGACATTTAAAATGGCAAACACAGGTACTTTTGGGTTGCTGTGTGTTTCAAATAGTTCTTGAAAAACCTGTGTTTCGCCAAAGAGCCATTTGAAGCTAAAAGAATTTTTAAAAAAGGAGATTTTGGTCTTACCTTTCACCAGGAAGCAACAAAAAGCTTTAAAAAAATAAAAAAACAGGCATACAATTTTCACTTAAGAAATGAGCTATTAGAATTGATTAAGAAATATTTGGGTAACAAAACTGCCTTCCCAGCTTAACAGATAACTGATTTCAAGGCAGGATACCCATTATTCATAATGCAATATCTATATTTTATTTGTAATGGGAGCTACATTGGTACAGATAAAAAATATTTATGATGGATTCTTTTGAGCAGTATTTTTTCTAATCATCTACGACTTATATCATCTTGATGAATGTGAATATGTATATTCCATCATCATCAGTTGGAGAGTTAATATACAGAACTCCCATTAACTTGGCAACTTGGTGAAGGACCCACTTATCAATCTATAAACAGGATGTCTATCTGTTTATTATTGCAACATTATAGTCTCCATAGGGTAACTGTTCCTACAAGAAACAGTTCCTACATGAACAGCCTTTAGTCATGATTGACATCAATTAAAAAAAAATTATCTAAGCAGACAGAGCCAAAACTGAGGACCATACAGGTTCCCACTTCACACCACAGAGAGATGAAGATAAATTTAGTTAATAGCAAGACCCACTGTTTCTGTAAATAACAAGTGTAATGTAAGATGAAGGTGGCATATAATGATCCTGTGATGCTTCATACATCTGTTCAAATAAACCCCTATTTGATCACTTAGTTTTCTGTAAAAACAAAAGCTTGACAAAGATTTATATCAAAACTCCAAATGGATGAATATCTGATAGGAAAAGGTAAAAATAGAAGCTCCCAGCAAAGATCTCAATAAGTTATAAACTATTTATTACAAACTAAAATTTACATTAAAATAGTTTTAAGTAAAATAATTTAAAAAACACATACATACGTTTCCTCTCATAACAGATCTCCCTGGTATATTCGTGAAAATCAGTTTAGTGTCAAATTTCTTAGTAAAAACAAATTTCCAATTTATTCCCTAAAATCCCACCCTTTGTTCATCCCAGTAAAATGAACTCCAGCCTGAAATCTCACATCCAGAATCCTAAATTCCAAAACTGTCACTAAAGATAATATTCGTTAGCTTTAAAATTTTCATTCAGGTAAATAATGCAAAACCAAAAAATGTTAAAAACCCTCCAGGAATGTCACCCATTAAAACATGTGTTATTATAAAAATCAACATCCCATTTGAATGAGGCTCCTCTCAAATGCCTGGGCACAATTGGTGCCTGGTAATATTTAACAGGAGGAGAGAAATCTATAGAATTTATCTGGCATGTACTAGCAGCATCAGATGTCACTGTCACCAAAAAAAACATCCTCAGCTATGACAATATTCTAGAATTACTGATATCACTGTCTGACCTTGCTATAATCTGTTGGGTAGAAGTCTGATCTATTTATTTAGCTGTTTGGTAAATGCCAGAATACCAAGTCTGGAGCAAATTAAAAACTACATTGGCAAAGCACTCCTCACAGCCAGCTGGAGATGAAATTGAACCAAACACTTTCCACTCAGAGTCTAAATCATTGATTGGTCACACCCTCTCTTACCCATGGTTAACCTTTTGTGGCTCTATAGAGTTCTCAAGCTGTTAGACTGCTTTTTACAAAAGGATTCCAGAATATTCTATCCCCTGAGGCACATAGTCAAGAGACCATCAAAAGGACGTCATTTGGGACCTATCTGTGCTGTAGAACATCTGTGTGCCTCTTCAGGAAAGGAACAGCATGTATTTATGACGGTCATAAATTTAAAAAATTATGTAAGCTAACAGAGCCAAAACTTAGGACCATATAGATTCATACCAGAGAAATAAAGACAAATTTCATTAATAGCAAAACCCACTGTTCCTGTTCCACCATTTTCCAATTTGCTGCTCTTGGTCCTACTCTAGGGGCTACATCTATGGGCTCCTTTCCTGTCTGAGGGAAGACTTGGAAAGAGGAGAAGGAAGTCAGGGTGTGTATATTCCTCTGGTTCTTGAGTGGATGTGTCCCTCCACAAAAGGTCTCTGGTCATCTCAAGAAAGCTTTCATTACAGACTTTTATTCTAGTTAAGTACCTTCTCTTCTCCTTCTGGTGTAGGGATGTGAAAGATCCCAAGTTGCTGGCTTCAGATTCCTGTATTTTCTCTTACAGTTCCTGTACCTCTACCACTCTCATTATCAATCTCATTATGAAGAAACTCTCTTCCATTCACCATGACTGATGGGATGCAGGTGAGGGAGTCATCACTTCCCGGTGAAACTGATAACAACATCCTCTTTTGATCAACCTAACTTGAATTTGGAAAAATTTATTCATTTGAGAGTTGAACTTCTAGAGCCAGAAGGTTAGTTTTTTTCTTTTTAATTTTCCCCTCTCAACAACAAATCCCTGATCATGAGTTAAACAATAAAAGTAAAATATAAAAATAAAAAATCTGGGCTGGCCAAGTGGCACGTTGGTTAAGAATTGGCTTGGGACACCAGCTCTGAGCAGCAGGCCCCAGTTTGGATCCCACATGAGGGCCCGTGACGCTGCTCTCTCTACAGCTAAGATGGTGAACAACAGCTCGACCCGGAGCTGGGCTGCGGTGAGTTGCCAGAGATGGCGTAGGCTGCAGCCCCTGCTGCAGTGGGCTGCCGTAAGCTACCGTGAGTGGCAGGCAGCCAGTATAAGCGGCCAGCAGCCGGTGTGAGCTGCCGTGAGCCTCTGTGAGTGGCCTTCCAAGGGCTGGTGAGCGACTGCCTCACCCAGGAAGAGCGCAATGATCATATCAACATGGGCCAGTGAAGTGATGTCCTCCACAACTAGACTGAAGAACTAAAGGACAGCAGCTTGTCTGTTCCCCTTCCCTGATTCCCCTCCCTCAATTCCCCAATAATATCTTAAAAAACAAACAAAATAAACAGTCTGAATACTCAGCTCAAGTCATTTAATGAGTGTTATCAAGCACGTCTTTCTTTCTTTTTTTGGCGGGGAGATAACTAACACCTAAGAATCGGAAATTATTGCTCATTAGCTGTCTGGATCTATACCTAAAGTCAGAAAAAGGAAAACAAACAAATGCTTTATAATTTTGGATCCTGTCATTATAAATGACAAATGATAGCTTGTCAGGTGAAAACAAGCTTCTCAGCACTGAAATGGCTTCATTTGGTTTATTAGCTACAAATGAAAAGTAAGGAAGACCCACCTATCTAGAAGGTGACTTGCAATCCTTATTTTCAGCATAATGAAAGATAGGCTGAAAAAATCCGAATCCCCACCATGTCCTCCCAGTCTATTTAAAGGAGGAACACAAATGACGTGGAGACAAACCTGAAAAGATGGTTAATAAGGAAAAATGTAGGCCTTTGGACAAAAGATGATGTTTAACTTCTATGAAACTCCAGTGACCCAGGTGCAAGAAGTGGCCTCACATTTATCTCCAAAGTCACATTATTCTGTTTTATCAAGCAAATACATCATTGAACTGTTAATAGTGAACAATGAAATATATCCCAGGGGAATATGTATAGGATGGCTTAACAACCAAGAAAAAAATGGAAGGAAATAGAAGCTCTCAAATTACAAAACACCCACGTAAGATTTCTGGAAAATGAGTGACATATGGTAAGGCCATGCACAGATATCACATGAATCCACATGATTTAGACAAGTATTTGTTTTACTGATGTGTTAGCACTTTCTTTTCTCTCCCTTACACCTTTAACTGTCCTTTATTCTCTGAAAGATCTGGATAGAAGCCTCTTTCAGAAGCCCTCCTCCCCCATCTCACATGTCCATCAGCATGGGTTTATTTCATGAATGTGTATTTTCCTATGTGCTGGAAGGATCTTGAATTTATTTAATTCCTGTTCATTCATGTCCTACCAAAGTAGAAGTTCCTTGGATTGACAGATGCATATTTATTAACACTCTCAAGTGCCTCCTTTTGATTTCTTTTAAGTTACCGTGCCCAAGTTTTCACTCCAGAAAGCTGGGACAACCTGCTGAGTTGCTCAAGACTAGCTCAGATCATCTTCCATTTCTTCTTTGCCCTGACTAGGTTGATACCTACATTAATCTATCCACTCCTGACACATAGGGTGATCTGTAACGTTTCCTTTCACACAAGATCATCTAGCTACACTCTGAAGTTCTTATCATCTAGCTAGGAGGACGGTCATCCATGCCCAGACAGGTTTGAAGATAGAAATTGCAGCCCAGTTTCATGCTGTAGTTCCAAATGGCTGCCTTTATAGATGCATGGGGTGCCTTGAAGTTGGAAGTATGCCTTATAGGAGATTACACTGATTAAACTGCAGAGTGCTGATCTGTAAATGGAGACAGGGCGAGTAAACTCAGTGCCCTCAAGAGCCAGGCAGGTGAGTAAACGTGGGTAAAGAGGGTCTGGATTAAGACAACGGAAAATACTTTGACATACTGGGAAAGATATGCCTTTTCTAAAGATGCTGTAGCTATATAATCCTTCCAATTGTTGCCATGACAATGTGAGCCTAGTGTTCCCAGATCTTTTCATTTTTTAAAAGCTGGAAATCTGGATTGTGAAAAACACTGGGTTTACCAGTCAAACCGTATTTGAGAGTTGCACCTGTCCTCAGTGCATTTACCACTGTAGCTGCCTCAGGAGCCAGACCTTCCAAGCCAAAACACTCCTTCCCTACTGCTGTCATACCCTGTCCACAGTTCTGATTCCTCCCTCTCCCAAAGAATTTTAAAATCTCTGCAAGTACTGGAATATTTTGGTGTAAAACTGCTGTGTGTGTGAATGAAGGGGTGTAGAGAAAGGCTATGAAGGGAGAAAAAAATTAAGCAAATTTGAAGAGGAGATCCAACAGGGTTTCTTAGGCTAAAGAAGATGGGAATATAGAGTTACAGGGCATGAATCCATATACGGTGAAAAGAATGCTAACACTAGAAGTAGTTGCTAACACTTTATAGAATACTTTCTTGATGCCAGGCATTCCTCTGAGTATTTTATATGTGCTAACTTACTTACCTCTCACTATAACCCCATGAGGAAAGCAATGTTGTCCCTATTCCATAGATGGCAGAGATGCTAAATGGCTTTCCCAAGGTCATACATTTGGAGAGATCCTAGGCTGGCTCCAGTGAAGCTGCCACACTGTCAGTCCTACACTCCTTCACCATCACACCTTCAGTCAGCTTACTGGAGGTACTTGGCTGGAGTCCTTGGCACAGCCTGAAATACCTTTTCTATACATATAAATCTAGCATGAACAGACAGGTCCTCCCATGAAGATTATCTTCCATGGTGGTTTTAAAACATGTCCACATATGTTGTTCCCTTCAACATTATGTAAACCTTAATTTTCCTCCTCTTGAGTGTGGGCTGGACTTAGTGATTTGTTTTGAGTGAACCAAATATGATGAAAGTGGCCATATGTGACATCTGAGACCAGGCTAGAAAGGCACTGGGGCTTCTTCCTCTCTGCTCTGTCACTCAGTCTGGGGAAAGCCAACTGGAATGTCATAGGGACACTCAAGAAGCCTGATGGAGGGTTCTAGCTATCAAAGAACTGAAGTCTCCTGCCAATGGCTATGTGAATGAGCCATCCTGGAAGTGAGCCAATCAATCGAGTTTCAGATGACAGTAAAACTTGACTCACTTCTTGACTGCAACCTCACCAGGGGCAGAATCACCCTACAAATAAAACCCAGGTGTCATTTATCAAATAATTAGAGGTTCAGTTGGCTCATTGGTCGTCAAAACTAGCATTCAGAAGGGTTTAAGGACACAAATTAATAAAAATATAATGAAATTGTGAGTTCTTTCAATTGGATATATTTAACACTTTATGGCAGATCACTAAATATACATAGATATAATTTTACTATTTACTGACTGTATATTAGAATTAAGACTATATTCACTTGTCATATTAACATATACTAAACAGCAAATACTAGGAAGTGACATGGACTTATATTTTGTAATAAGATGATTTTCCTAAATTTTATATGTGGAAATATTCCACTATGATGATGTCACTTTGGAACATGTTAGCTATTTTTGGTTTATGAATATAAGAAAATTTGATAGCACATTAATATCTTATTTCTTTGAACAGTATTTGGGTTTTTTTCTAAAAAGGTCTGTTACATATGCCTTAAGGATATGTGTTAAATGAAAAGTACTGTGGCACTAACATCACAATTCCATCTTTAAAAATTCTAGGAAATAATATAAATTTATAAGTACATTGATAAGTATGGGACTGTCCACATAAAATTTAATCAATTTCATGATGAAACCTACTTCAAATTCCAACAATTCTGATTGTGCTGCTTAACGTAGATTCTTGAAAATTATTAAAATATGTGGTATAGTGTTACAATAAGTAAGTAGGCAAGATCAATACGAAAAATAATTGTGACAGGTATCCACTAGAGGCCAGTGTAATTCAGCAAGGAGGAGGAATTTATAATCAATCCCTGAGGAAAAAACTAACATTTTTTCTTCCACTTAAAAGTGGAACACTGGTGAACTGGAGAAGAAAAGAAATGATGAAGAAAGCTTTTTTGATTCTCTGAAGAGGAAGTTTCAAAAAATAAGAAAGATGAGTTAAGAAAGGATGAGTCATGAAAAATAGAGGTGAAGAGAATTCTTGTCTCCAGAAAAATAAATAGTATGACCATATAATGTCTGTTGTTTCACCAATGAAAGCATAAATTTTCAATACACTTGGTTTAATTGTAAGCTTCTCCATAAATATTTGATTTAACAATGACATCAGAAATAATTAAAAATCTAGAATACATAAAAAGGGCCACAGCAATTTCATTTTCAGGACAATCATCATTGTTAGTTGCCCAGACAATGCCAAGGGTTTTGAAAAGGGCTGGAAAAACCATACATTTGCAATTTCCTTCCTTTACACAATTTTATTCAGAACAAGTACCAAATGTTCCTTCTCCAACATGGAATGATTCACATACATTCATCTAGCACTACATTCAGATTGTACAATACATTTCTTAATAATGGTATAACGTGATGCTTACAATACTTTTTAACAAGCAACTGAACCAGCTTCTCAAAACTAAAAATAGGAGTAGAAATGAAAATCTGATTCTTTAGTAAAGCTGAGATAACAGTTGGTAGAATTTTACCTTGTAAGAGTGAAGGCTGAACCATTTAAAATGTAACCCACAGGTACATTTTCCCCTCTCCTCTAGCAGAAAAAGGCACCTTATATAACGTGGACATGCAGAGATTAATGAACCACAAAATATTAGAGCCGGAGAGGACCCGAGAGGTCAGCCAGCGGCAGCTTGGACATTTTCAAAGGCAGAAAGCTTCCTCCATTGCAAGGGGCTGCATTTCACTGTCAAGACTATAACTGTTTGAGTTATTCTTTAATCCTTATATTGCGGGACCTCATCCAACACACAACAAAATGCCAGTTTGGTTCCTGAGCTCAAAATAGGAGGCAAGTAACAAAGATAACACATGATCCTGACTTTGAGGAGCTATAAAATTCCACCCAGGCGTTTCCGATTCAGATCTCTGACCCACAAGTAGTGCGACTATCAGATACTAGCTACATGAATGTCTGTAAAATGGGGATAATAGTACCTATCTCACAGCGTTGGTATCACGATTAAATACAATAATCCAAGTAAAACATTAAGCCCAGTATCTGGCAAATGGTAAGTATTCAGGAATGGATAGCTATTATTGCTAGGCATTATTTACTTGACAAACAAGAACTTCACTCTTTACCAAACTCCTGTGAAGTATAATTGATTACCACTGTTTTTAGAGACAGAAGAACTGGGGCTCAGAGCTGTAAAGTAATTTGCAAGGATCAGCAGCTTGTGAATGATTGCATTAGGGTTTTAATACAGGTTTGTCAGACTACACAAGCTTTAACTGCTACACTGAGCTGCCTCCATGAAAAGTAAGGTGAATTCCTACTTCATGTGGCAGTGAGGACAGGATCTGTCTTGTGTCTCCAACTTGCCCTTTCTCTGTCCTAAACCTGATTAATGCCAAAAACTAAAAACAAGACCCCTCTCTTCCTACCCATATAGTAGAGGAAGGAGTCCTGGAGGTGATGAAGGCAGGCTTTGAGATGTGAGGCCCTCTGCTTCCAGTGGATCATCTCTCTTGCTCTTCTCCTGGAGGCCCCTATTCCAGGTGGCCCCAGTTAATTGCCACCTCTATAGAGGGAGGGCCTCTCTGTACCTTCAGTTTTCCTTATAGGATAGGTATGTATGGCCTGGACTTATCCTGGCACACAAGGATAATAAGAGCAATGAGAGAAAGCTCCAGCCATAAAGAGAAAGATCTAGTTGAGAATACAGACACATACGTGAATGCTATGTGAAATACATTCAAGTGACAGTAACTCTCCTGATTTTGCATCCTTTTAAATTGTTATGTGCCCCCTATACACATTAAAAAAAGAAAAAAAAAAGTCTGCAGATCAACGCCAGGGACAGAATATTATGTCATGCCACTCAGCCTTCCAGGTCGCTTGCTTCCTGGTATTATACAATCATAATTCATTCAGTTATCTTCCAGCATTGAACACTCACCATGTGTTAGGCATTGTGCTGGACTAGGCCCCAAGAGACTGCTGACCTCGTTACTATCATGAATGGAAGCTGGCATTCTATTCAAATCAGTGATTACATTTCTATTTATAGCCTGTTAAGAAAAACAAATTAAAACATCTCTACATCATATGTCTTTAATTTCTTGAAGAAATATCCAATTATACTCCAATTTGCAATACCAGGTCAGTGGTTATGTTGATCTCTTCTGAAAGATTTTCTATTCTTTACAATTTACCTTTGAGAAGCTACGTTTTTACTTATTCATTAGGAAGGAGCATAAGACCTTGGCCTCCATTTGATCCGATCATCCAATTGTCTACCTCTGGCTCTGAGAAATGTGACTGAGGCCATGAACTATAACTTTCATAGAAATTATGCTTCTTAAACCAGGAAGGTTTCCTTACAGATATGCTTTAATATAGCTGATAAGGCCAAAGCAAACAAAAAATTTAAACTCAAATATTAGTGACTGTTTTCTTAAAGTCTCATATGGGGAATATTTTTCCCCCAAAGTTAATGAGAAGATAAATATATGTTGAATTGATCCCTAATTTATAACAGTGTGATTTACAATTTTCTGATCCAGCTAATTTATAATGATTTAAAAACCATTATTGATATGATTCACAGAGTGGATAATCAACAGCGGGCAATAATCAACAGCAAGAAAAAAATAGCATAACCAATCAGGTAGAAAAAAGTTTAGAGTGCAAAGATGCATGATCAGATTAGAAAAATAAAGAGCTGCTGAACCCTGCAAATGTTTCACAAAGGCATGTATCTCTCTAAAATGATTAAGAAAAGGTAGAAGGTGACAGCAAAGACATAAAGAAGGCAGGGATGGTTTGAGTGCTTCATAAAGAGCAACAATTAGCAAGTATTAGGGTTCCTGTGGAAGCTGTAGGCACTGATACAAGCAGTAACCCCAATTAGTGACATTATTATCACCACCCATAAACCAATTCATTTTCAAGCCATAAAGTACCTGCTTGACATCCTAAAAAAAGGGGGGGAAATGCAGTGGGGTAGGAAAAGGAAAATAGAATTGGACTTACTCCAAGGGGATTTATTACAGTTCAATGTAAGGTCAGACACTTGCCCAATCTGGGACATCTTGCTTAGAAAGCATCAAGGCAATGGACTGGCCTTCCTGAAATGCACTGACCTAAAACTTGTATGCGATGTTCTTTAACAACAGTGCAATGTGTCATCAATGGCAGTAAGTGAGCGAGATAATTAGTCTAGAACAATGTTTTCTAAAATAAATTAAACTGTCTATTAGCAAATTAACATTTTTAATCTCTAGCTTTAAGAGAGGTGAGAGAATGGGTCAAAAACAAAGTGGGAAGTATATTATCAAGCATGAATGCAGGAAATGGTGGGAAATAGTAAAATATTTTCTTGCTATGACTTACAGAGGTCCATGAACCACAAAGTAAAACAACTGACCTTTCTGTTAATTACTTCAAAGTGCCGCCCACCCTACTATTGTGTCACAACATGACCTATACATACACATGCCAAAGAGTTCTTTTATTTCCAAAAACAATCTTCCTTTAGGTAAGATGATACAGCAAAAACCAAACAGCAAAGAAATATACACACATACACATGCTTGTTGTGTGTGCTGACTAGAGATTAACAAGAAACATGACTATCAGCTTTTCCTGTTCCATTGAAGTAAGTCCAGTTTCACTTTCAGGCGCATATGGGTTTGTTAATAACCATAACTCAGATAAACAGGGTACATCTAAAAAGAGTTAACTTTTTGTTAAGGGCACGACTCTGTGTTGGGTATTATGCTAAGCATCCTAAGCGTTAGTCCTTTCATTCCCACAAGAGTTCACACTGGAGGGCATGGGGGTTAAGAACTTGCCCAACACCCTACAGGTGCTTGATTCCCAAGCTGGAATTTTGATCCAGGTCTACCTGACCATAAAGGCCACACCGTTACCCAGCATAGCATGATGTCAACCACACTGAGAGCTCTACTGTCATGCCATCTCCAGGGTACCCCAGGCTTCAATACTACAGCACAGCGTGACCCCAGACACATTATGCTAAAAGGAGGCCTTTTTATATTTCCCAAAACATTCTTCAGGAAAAAATAAATAAGCAAAGAAGCAAGCATATGAAACATTTCACTAGTAGTCAGGTGGGAGACTTATGTCTTTCCTCTGCCTTGAATTATGTATGGGAACTTGGATGCATCTCCTCATCTCCCATGTCCTCAATTGCCTTATCTATTTTGGAAATCCTGGAGAAACATTCCTGCACAAACATACTAAATGTATAATCAAGTAATATGTGCCAATCACGCTGAACAGGCACCAGGCTGTTTCTTTTATTCCACTGTGATATGTTTACATAAACATTTTAGTAGTACTACAAAAAAGAGAGATGATAAAGTAATATTCACTGAGAGACTGGGGATTAAAAACTCGATGTTTTGTCACCCACCGCTACATATCTAGGTCAAATTTGGCTTTCATGGATAAATGAATATTGAAAAAAAGAATTGCAAATTGGAAGAGTTTAATTAAAGTGTAGAGACACTGTCAGAACTGAATTGCTTCTTTTGGCATAAACTGGTCTGGAAAAATAATTAAAATGGGCTTTTAAAAAGCCCGTTTTGGGTTATGTCAAGGAGCTGAATATTTCAATGAGAAACATTTCCAGTTCTTCGAATTAAAGCAATAAAGATTTACACATTAATCAGTCTAAATGTTATATACATTTCTTCATGGTAGGGAAAAGTTTACTCAAATGAGGCAAGTAAATGCAAAACAGGAGAGATTGTCTATCAGCTCTACCTGATTCTCAGATAAGCTTTAAAGCTTGTTATTTTTTACAAGGCCTAAATAGCCTTGAGAGCAATAAAGTATGACAAGGATATTAAAAAAGCAACATTCAACAAAAATTTACTGAGCTCCTACCATGTACTTAGCACTGGGTTCAGATGTGGGGAGACAGGGAGTGGGGACCACAGTCACAGTCTGCCTTTACTGATTTTATAATTCAATGGTGAACTTGATTTACAGAGAGCGAGAAAGAGCTTTCAAAGGTATAGATCAACTACGGATATCTCCACATAAACGGTAAAGTTCTCGTTTAACAGCTACTTTACCACCCACTTAGGATGATATCTGTGAGGGACATGACCACATAACTCATTAGTGTCTGTGCAGCTTATTATAGGGTGGGCAATGGACAGATACAGATAGAGAGTTTACACTGAAAAACTTCATCTATATCATGAGGGGTAGTCAACAGTCAGATATAAACGAGGACACCATCACATCAGGCTGAAGCCTGGGACTTGGGAGAGAGATTTATTAGGCTGAAGAAGATGGGTTCCCTTGGGTTGTGCTGCCAAGGTTAATTTGGTCTTATTTGAAGATGGTTAATTAATGGGTGTGCCCTAAGAAATGATTTCATACTGCCTCCATTAGAAGTTAGGCGAAACTGATGAGTGCCCATCTCCAGACAATAGAAGTCCCGGCTCCTTATATCCCTAATTTCATTTTGGCTCTTTCTATGCTTGAACTTTTATTCTGTCTTCCTCATCCTTTCTTCATCTCTTAGAGCCCACAAATCATGTTGCCTTTGCCAAAATGTGCCTGCTCATTTACTCTCCCTCTCTCTCTCTCTCCTCCCCACGCCCCCAAAAAAGGTTTTATAAAGACTGGGGCAGAATTTCCTTCTGTCTTCTACTCTAAGATAAAAACCTCTAGCCATTTTAAGATTTCTAACATTAGAATCCATCTTAAAAAGAATGTCTTCCTTTACTGAAGTGGATTTTTGTCCTTAAAATTCCACTATTAAAACAATGGCATATTTCACAATAGTTGGAGTTCTAGAACAGAAGAGACACTGCATTTCTGTTGTTTAGATCCTGACCAACAGCACGACTAACACTAATACTAACCATACACTAGCGTCTCCTCCACTTCCTCTACTTCTTGAAGGCTATAAAGGATTTCAACTACCTGCAGAAATTGACAGATACATGGTTTTGTTTTCTGTGTACTACATCTTCAAGAATTGCTTTAGTGGAGTCCATAAACAAATGATGTCTCATTCAAAACAAACAACTGAATGACACCTCTTAGGAACTCTTTTGTCACTGGTAAACATAGACCCATCCATCTGGGATAACCTTATAATTTGCTCAAACATTTCTACATTAATTCCTCAATCTCTATATTATATAATGGCAAGGAATTCAGCCCACTGGGACTAGAGAAGAAGAGAACAAAGAGGAATATAAGGCCAAATGTATCACTTTCCTTCACAAACCAGGTTATCTTCTTCATATCTCTTTTCTGTTCACAGGGATCAGGGGTTATTTATCAATCCAATTATCCTCATGGGAATGGACTCCAGTTATCAATGTCCCTCCAAAAAATGTAGGATGGTAACTCTTAACTGTCACTCTCTGCAGATATTTGTTGCATAGAGGTAATAATGGGAAATGCTTAAGGATGTGAGTTATAGTGTAAAATTACCTCTTTTCAGATTCTGGCTTTGTATCATACTGTCTCTGTGGTCTCGAGAGACTATGAGCCTCTTCTAAGCCTCCTCTCCTTGGCTGTAAAATAGATGATGATGATGATGATGATGATAATGATAAATAATAATAATAATAATGCCTTCAGGTACAATAATCCACCAGAAGTACAAGAGCCTGGCAAACAATAAGAGCTCGATAACTGTTCATTACCAATATCACCCCCCACCACCACCACCACCACCATCACTATTATCACTACTCTTGTTCTTGTTGCTGGATGGAAAACTCCAACTGAACCCTGCTTCAGTGCAACAATGGGTAGCGAAGTGACAATAGCTTTCCTTGATTTCCATGATTTGGCCCCTTCTTACCTATCATTCCATTTTTTTCTAATCTGAATAATCTCCTTATTGGCCTCTCCTGCTTAATCATCCAGTGTAAAAGGCTACTCTTTCTTTCCCACCCTTCCAAATTCTGCACTTTGTACCTACACAAGATCTTCAACCCACAATCATCTCTCCTTCCTCCTCACTTTTACTCAGATAATCATTTCACATCTGATTAAGAGCTCTGTTAGTTTTAAATTCAATGTCATAACATCATTGTGATGTATGGCTTTCTAATTGACTCACAAATTTAACTACTGTTTCTAATTACTGGGTAAAAAGTTTCCTATTCTTATTTGGTATTGCCTTCTTGCACTTAAATCATTCTGGGAACACAGAATAAGACGTGTGTTAATTATACCTACAACTAATATCAGGAACACTGGAAAGTGAAGTAAATCTTCACTGGACACTGTCGCACTGCTGAACTTTAGGGTCATTGAGGTTTCTGGCAATCTAAAATAAAGACAATCTAGTCTCCAATTGAGATCTATAACATGTTATCATAAGTTCAAAAGGAGTTAATGTACATTCAGAAAGGAATTCCAGCTCAGGAAGACACTGCCTTTCTGTAATACAGAACACAGCAGTTACTGATTGACTCATTTAAAATAAGTAAGGCACAACTCCCATTTGGAAGATTCCAGCACTCAAGGGTAGTGGAGAATGTTAAGGAATTCTACTCCACTTTAGACAAAACAAAGGACTGTCATATTTTAGTATGTTACAGTACTTTTTCCTGAGCTAGGAACAAACAAACAAGGAAAGGAAACAAACAACAAAAATCCCATCATCAGTTTTATTCCACTACTTATAAAACCCAGTGTCATATTAGCCTGTAGGGTCATCAAGGCTGGTTTGTACAATTACAAAAACAAACTGGACAGAAAATAGACAAAAAGGAAGACTTGGCTGAAAGAGAGGTCTGATTATTACTCAAAAAAACGAATACTGTCTCTTTACACAAACAGCTAAAACACCTCATCTCAAACTCCAGATGTGGAATTATCTGAAATTTACTTTTGCAAGAAAAAGAATTTGCTGAGTAAAAATAAATTGAAATAAGATTGAGAAGAACCTTTTTAACATACTTAAGGAAACAAACTTTTCTCCAGCATCAAAATGTCTCATTTATAATACTTGATTCCTTAAAAATAAATTCCTTGCAGTTATGTTTTGTTTATTTGTTTGTTTGTTTCTGTTTTGGAGGGTTTGTTTCACTGCCTTACAAGCTATTAAAGGGGCATTAAAAATTCGTTGTTATAAAAAGGGTTGCTAAATCTGACACTGAAGAGAAAAACTGAAACAGACAGTAAATGTTTTACAATTAAGACTTTAGAAAAATTGAGGTATAGTTGTGTGGGGGTTCAGAATGAGCCACCCAAAGATGTGTCTCAGTGGTATGTGATTTATTTGAGCTAACAGCAACTGAGACCCTGTGGGCTCAAGCGAAACTTCTGTCCCCGATCTTAATTAAATAGAAGAATTTAAATTAGGAGTCTAGCTCATAAGAGTTATCACCAGAAAGGGTATTTTTCTATCCAAATGGCAGGGCAAACTACTGATTACTGAACATGCGATCTCCCTGCAGTGACCTTCTGAAGCCCCAGGCTACTGTTCCTCATACCCAGCTCTGAATGTCTTATACACCCATGCTCCCCTTCTATTGTGGAACCTCTCGTGCATGTGGGGTCTCTGACTCTCTCATGTATGTGGGGTTCCCATACATATGTACATATTAAATTTGGTTGTTTTCACTTCCTAATCTGTCTCAAATCTTTGATCATTATTATAAGACCAGCCAGAAGAAATTTCAAAGTAGAGGAACATTTGTTCCTCAGTTGACGTATAACATATTGGTTCCAGGTATAAAACATGAGGATTTGATATTTGTATATATTGCAAAATAATCACCATGCATAGTTAACATCACCATACATAATTACAAAAATTTTTTCTTATGATAAAAACTTTTAAGATCTACTCTTTTAGTAACTCAACTATGCAGTACAGTATTATTAACTATAGTCACCATGCTGTACATTACATCCCCAGGATGTATTTTATAACTAAAACTTTGTACCTTTTCACCTCCTTCACCCATTTTGTCCATGCTCCCTCACCTGCCTCTGGCAACCAGCAATCTGTTCTCTGTATCTATGAGCTTGTTTTTTTGTTTTGTTTTGTTTATTTGTTTTTAGAGTTCACATATAAGAGAGCATATGATATGACATATTTCTGTGTCTGACTTATCTCACTTAGCATAATGCCCTCAAGGCCCACTGATATTGTTGCAAATGGCAAGATTTCATTCTTTTTAATGGGTGAATAATATTCCATTATATATATCACGTCATCTTTATCTATTCATTAATCAATGAATAAATAGAGTGTTTCCATAACTCGGCTATTGTAAATAATGCTGCAATGAATGTAGGGGTGCAGTTATGTTTTCAAATTAGTGTTTTCATTTTCTTTGCCTAAATGCCCAGAAGTGGAATTGCTATGTCACATGGCATTTCTATTCTTAATTTTTTGAAAAATCTCCACAATGCTTTCCATTCTGGCTGCACAAACTTACATCCCCACCAACAGTGCATGAGGGTTCCCTTTTCTCCACATCCTCTCCAACACTTGTTATGTCTTGTTACTTGATGACAGCCACTCTATCAGGTCTGAGGTGGTATCTCATTGTGGCTTTAATTTGCATTTCCCTGATGATTAGTGATGTTGAACAACTTTTCCTGTACTTGGTAGCCACATGCATGTCTTCTCTGGAAAAATGTCTACTCAGAGCTCCCACCCATTTTTAATGACAAAAAGTTTTTTTACTTTTATGAGTTCTTTATGTACAGAGGGTGCCAAAAAAATGTACACAAATTTAAAGAAAGGAAAAAACTACTAAAATCGTAATACTCAATATATACCAATAACAAAAGATGTATTCAAGTCACGTTTGACTTCTGCAATTACAAGAGGTACTCAAAGTGGTTACCATCAGCATACAGACACTTCTGATTATAGGAGAAATGCTGTTTCAGCAACGCTGACCAAAGTGTCCACTTGTATTACTGCGTATGCCGTTCCAATTTCTTCACACAGTACCATATGTCTCAAACTTATCATGAATGTGTGCAATGGTTAGGCATGTTGAAGGTTCTGTTGCATGGTTCCACAATGTTCTCAAATTTCAAATACCACTTCAAAATGGTCTTGCACTCCTTGAATCATCCTTCTGCCATTTTGATTGTCCTGCTGTTACATGGTGACGCGAACATTCATTTGATTAATGCCATCTTTTGAATGAACGTCATACTACACATTGCTACTATAATTCAACTCAACTTTGAAAAGTAATACATAGATAACATCTCTTAAAATGTGTATACATTTTTTGGCAGCCCCGATATTGTAGGTATTAATCCTTTATCAAGCATAATGATTTGCAAATATTTTCTTCCATTCATTTTCATTAGGTTGATGATTTCCATTGTTGTGCAGAACTTTTTTAGTTTGATGTGTTGTTATTTAAAATAAGCAGCACAAGGGCCGGCCAAGTGGCACGGTGGTTAAGAGCTGGCTTGGAACGCCAGCGGCCCTGGTTCGGATACCACATATGAGGGCTAGTGACACTGCCCTCTAAACAACAACAACAACAAAAAAATAATAAATAAAATAAAATAGGTAGCACAAGAAAAACATTAATTCCTCAAGATGATGGAGTATGTAAACTCTGTGCTTGCCTTCTCCTGTGACCACATTAAAATTACGACTAAATTATAGAACAATCAACCTGGAGAACTATCTGATGTCTAGTTCAACAGAAGTCCTATAACTAAGAATATAAAGGAGAAACCACATCGAGACTTGTAGGAGGGGGTGGAGATGTGAAATAGGTCAGACCCAACCTGCACAGGGGAATTGAGAAATGGGTTATCTCAGTCATGGAGTTCCCCCCAGGAGAATGAGGAACCCCAACCCAGAGTATCAGTGCTGGGAAGAGGAGCCCCTACAACATTTGGCTGTGAAAAACAGTGGGGTTACCAACCTTGCAGGTAGTACAGAAGGATGAGGGAAAACCAGACATACTCTTAAAGGGCCCATACACAGACTCAAACACATGCAGGCACTCACCCTGGGCTCTGGCAGAGGAATGGTGACTCAGGAAGCATCAGAGACATACAGGGAGAGACTCAGTTGTTCAGCTTCAGGGTGAAGACTAGAGGGTCAGTGGCAATTTTCCCTGTGTAGAATCCTCCTCCCCAGCAGCTTGCAGGTGGGTGCCATCTTTCCTGTGTTGAACCCTATCTCACATGGCTGAATCTGAATTTGCACTGGCCTGGTGATATCTGTTCACTTGACCCTGGTGACTCCCTGGGACCCCATACCACAGAATTTGAACAAAGCCAGAGGGAGTTTCTCAGCAAGCAGCCAGCCAGACCCACACTGTACTCTTTCATGGATAATTCTCAGGGGTATGCAGGCTTCAGACAGGATGTGGTTGGCCTCAGTGTGCTCTGAGACTTTTGCTGAGTAGCTCCAGGCTCAGCTCTGGCACCAAAACAGAATCTACATTCATCCTGTGAACACAACTCTTCCCACTCTAGTGACTTCCTGAGACCCTGCCTCACCCAATTTACCTACTACATGAATCTCTATTACCAGCTGAGCATTACAGGAGGTGGCAGGCAGAAACAGGCCTCAGGATGCCCTGGGTTTTTGTGGAGCTACCCCAGGCCCAGTACTGGTGGGTGCCATCTACAGTTCACAGTGTGGCCTCTCCCACAAGCCTCCAAGTCCAGCACAGCGAGCAACCAACCGTGGATCACTTTGTAGCAACTACCAGGTAATTTCCAGCCAGTCATAGACAGTGGGTGACCTGGGCCTACACTGGAGTCCTTCACAAGAGACCGCAGGATCAACATATCTGGAGGTATGCATCAGATCACAACAGAACACAAAATTAGCGCCACAAGCAACACACACAGAGGGTGGTCTCAGCAGGCATCCGACCCCACTGGAGCAAATCCAGCTGTAAAAAATAAGTCTCCCACACAGCAGCCCATAAGATGTGGATGTGGCCAAATCTCACAGCTGGTCAGCCTGAGGGTCACTTCCCTTTGCTGACATACCAATGACAATCAAGGCTCAACTATAACAACCCACACAAAGGATACTACTGGAGCATCTGGCACAAGTGACTAGAGAGACTGTGCCACTGGGCCCCACAGGGCACCTACTACCTAAGGCCACCTGACCATGACTGACTGAGAGATGTAGCAGATCTATCTAATATATAGAAACAAAAACTGAGAGGCAGCCCAAATGAGGAAACAAGGAAATATATCCCAAATGAAAGAACAGGAGAAAACTCCATGAAAAAAACCAAAACAAAAACTGTAAATGATATGAGGAGGCAAGCAATCTACCAGATACAGTTGAAAAAAATGATTATAAGGATGCTCAAGGAACTTAGTGAGAACTTCAACAAAGAGACAGCAAACATAAAACCGACATAGAAACCATAAAAAAGAACCAGTTAGAAATGAAAAATAAAATACCTGAAATGCAGAATGCACTGGAAGAAATCAGCAGTAGTCTAGATGAAGCAGAGCACTGAATCAGTAATTTGGAAGACAAGGTAGCAGAAAGCACTCAATCGAAACAGAAATAAATAAATAAATAAATAAATAAATAAATAAGGACGGTTTAAAAGACCTCTGTGACAACATCAGGCATAACAACATTTGCATAATATGGGTACCAGAAGGAGAAGAGGTAAAGCAAGGATTGAGAACCTATTGGAAGAAATATATACTGAAAACTTTTTTAACCTGATGAAGGAAATAGACAAGCAAGTCCAGGAAGCACAGAGTCCCAAACAAGATGAACTCAAAGAGGCCTACAACAAGACAAATGATAGTTAAAATGGCAAAGGTTAAACACAAAGAGAGAATCCTAAAAGCAGCCAGAGAAAGACAACTAGTAACTTATAAGGGTGCACCTGTAAGTCTGTTAGCTGATTTCTCAACAGAAACTTTACAGGTAAGAAGGGATTGGCACGAAATATTCAAAGTAATGATAAGCAAGGATGTATAACAAAAATTTCTCTAACAAGCAAGGCTATCATTTAAAATCAAAGGACAGATACAGAGCTTCCCAGAAAAGAAAAAGCTAAGGAGTTCATCACCACCAAACCAGTATTACAAGAAATGTTAAAGGGATTTCTTTAATAACAAGGGAATGTAAATAAAGAAAAATAAATATGATTAATAAATTGGCAATAACTATGTATTGATCAATAATCACTTTAAATGTAAATGAATTAAATGTTCCAATCAAATACCATAGGGTAGCTGAATAGGTAAGAAAACAGGCCCCGTACATATGCTGTCTACAAGAGACTCACTTTAGATTGAAAGACACACACAGACTAAAAGTAAATGGATGAAAAAAGATTTTTCATCAAAATGGAAAAATGAAAAAAAAGCTGTAGTAGCAATACTTATGCCAGACAAGAGAGACTTTGAAACAAAGGCAATAATAAGAGACAAAGAGGATATTATATAATGATAAAGGGATCAATTCAACAAGAGGATATAACCCTGGTAAACATTTATGTACCCAAAATAGGAGCACCCAAGTATGTAAAGCAAATACTGACCAACACAAAGGGAGACAGCGGGAGTGATACAATCATAGTAGGGGACTTCAACATCCCGTTGACACCAAGAAACAGATCTTCCAGGGAGAATTTCAACAGGGAAACAGCAACCTTAAATGACACACTAGACAGATGGATTTAATTGATATATTTAGAGCAGTTCACCCGAAAGCAGCAGAATATACATTCTTTTAAAGCACACATAGAATATTTTTCAAGACAGATCCCATGTTAGACCGCATCTCAATAAATTTAAGAAGACTGAAATCATATCCAGCATCTTCCCTTACAATGGTATGAAACTAGAAATCAATTAAAGGAAAAAGAAAACAAATAAACTTGAAAACCACACTAACACATGGAGGCTAAATAACATGCTACTAAATAATGAAGGGTCAACAGTGAGATCAAGGAAGAAATCAAAAGATGCCTTGAAACAAATAAAAATAAAAACACAACTCAAAATCTATGGGACTCAGCAAAAGCAGTCCTCAGAGAGAAATTCATAGCAATGCAGGCCTACCATAACACACAAGAAAAATCTCATTTAAACAGTATATCTTTACACTTATGGGAACTGGAAAAAGAAAGCAAAGCCCAAAGTGAATAGAAGGAAGAAAATTATAAAGATCAGAGTGGAAATAAATGAAACAGAGTCTATAAAAAAGTAACACAAAGGTTCAATGAAACCAAGAGGTGCCAGTTCTTTGAAAGGATATACAAAATTGACATATCTTTAACCAAATTCAGGGAGAAAGAGGGAGAGAGAGAGAGAGAGAGAGAGAGAGAGAGAGAGAGAGAGAGAGAGAGAGAGAGAGAGAACCCAAATAAATAAAATCAGAAATGAAAGAGGAGAAGTGACAACTGACACCATGGAAATACAAAGGTTTATAAGAAAGTGTTATGAACAATTAGATGTCAATATATTGGACAATCTGGAAGAAATGGAGAAATTCCTAGAAACATACAATTTTTCCAAACTGAATCAATAATGAAACAGAAAATCTAAACCAATTGATTACAATTAACGAAATTGAATAAGTAATCAAAAAACTCCTAACAACTGGACTGCACGGCTTTACAGGTGAATTTTACTAAACATTCAAAGAAGAATTAACAACTTTCCTTCTCAAACTGTTCTAAAAAATTCGAGGGAAATCTCCCAAGCTTATTTTATGAGGCCACCATTATTCTGATGTAAAACCTGAAAAAGACATTACAATAAAAGAAAATTATAGCCCAAAGTCTCTAATGAACTTAGATGCAAAAATCCTCAACAAAATTTAGGAAACCAAATCAGCTATACATTATAAAGATCGTACACCATGATCAAGGAGGATTTACTCCGGGGATGTAAGGTTGTGCCAATATCCCCAAATCAATCAATGTGATATATCACATAAATGAAATGAAAAATGAAAATCATATGATCATATCAATAAATGCAGAAAAAGCATTTGACAAAATCCAGCATCCATTTAAGATAAACATTCTCAGCGAAGTAGGAATGGAGGGAACATATCTCAACATAATAAAGGCCATACATGATAAACCCACAGCTAACGTCATACTCCATGGAGAAAAGCTAAAAGTGTTCTCCTTATGGTCAAGTATATGACAAGGATGTGCACTAAAATCACTTTTATTCAACATGATATTGTAAGTCCTATCCACAGCAATCAGACAGACAAAAAGAAAAAAAAGAAAAAAAAAGGCATCCAAATTGGAAAGGAAGAAGCAAAACTGTCAAATTTGCAGATGATATCATACATATAGAGAACCCTAAAGATTCCACCAAAAGACCATTAGAAGTAACAAATGAATTCAGTAAAGTAGGAGGATACAAAATTAATATTCAGAAATTGGCTGCCTTTTGATACACTGTTAGAAAGGGAAATGAAGAAAACAATCCCATTTACAACTGCATAAAAAAAATAATTCTTGGGGATAAATTTAACCAAGGAGGTAAAAGACCTGTATTCAGAAAACTATAAGACACTGGAAAAAGAGATTAAAGAAGATACAAATAAATGGAAGCATACACCGTGCTCATGGATAGGAAGAAGTAACATTGTTTAAATATCCATACTACCGAAAGCAACCTACAGATTCAATGTAATCCCTATCAAAACACCAATGACATTTTCCACAGGATTAGAACAAATAATCTTAAAATTTGTATGAAGCCTCAAAAGACACCAAATAGCCACAGCAATTTTAAGAAAGAAGAACAAAATTGGAGGTATATGCTATCTGATATCAAACTATACTACAAGGCTATAGTAATAAAAACATCATGGTACTGACATAAAAAACAGACACATAGATCAATGGAACAGAATAGAGAGTCCAGAAATGAATCCATACCTATATAATCAATTAATCATGACAAAGGAGTCACGAATATACAGTCGAATAAAGATCTATTCAATAAATGATGTTGGGAAAATTGGATACATGCAAAAAAAAATGAAATGGGACCACCTTTTTTCACGATATACAAGAATAAACTCAAAATGGATTAAAGACTTAAATGTAAGACCCCAAACCATAAAACTCCTAGAAGAAAACATAGGCAGTAAACTCTCGGAAACTGCTCTTAGTAATATTTTTTTTTTCTGATATGTCTCCTTGGGCAAGGAAAACAAAAGAAAAAATAAACAAGTGGGACTACATCAAAGTGAAAGCCTTTACAAATCAAAGGAAACCATTAACAAAATGAAAAGACATCCTACTAAATGGGAGAAGACATTTGCAAATGATATATCTGATAAGGGGTTGATATTCAACATTTATAAAGAACTCATAAAACTCAACATTAAAAAAAGCAAACAAACAATCCAATTAACAAATAGACAGAAGACCTGAATAGACATTTCCCTAAAGAGGACATACACATGGCCAGTAGACATGAAAAGATGCTCAATATCACTAAGCATCAGGTAAATGCAAATTAAAACCCCAATGAGATATCATCTCACATCTGTCAGAATGGCTATCATCAATAAATCAACAAACAAGAAGCGAGGACATGGAGAAAAGGTAACTCTCATGCACTGTTGGTGGGATTGCAGATTGGTGCAGCCACTGTGGAAAACGGTTTGGAGGTTCCTCAAAAAACTAAAAACAGAGCTACCTTACGACTGAGCAATTCCACTCCTGGGTATTTATCCAAAGATAGTAATTAGAAATGATATATGCACCCTTATGCTCATTGCAGTACTATCCACAATAGCAAAGATATGGAAGCAACCTAAGTGTCCATCAATAGATGATTGGATAAAGAAGAGGTGGTACATATATACAATGGAATATTACTCAGCCATAAAGAAGAATGCAATCTTACCATTTGCCACAACAAGGATGGACCTACAGGGTACTATGCTAAGTGAAATGAGTCAGAGAGAGGAAGAAAAATACCATATGCTCTCCCTTATATGTGAAATCTGAAGGCAAAAATAAACAAACAAACCAGAAAGAGACTCATAGATACAGAGAGTAAACTGATGGTTAGCAGAGGGGAGTGGTGTTGAGAGCTGGGTGAAAAAGGGGAATGGATTAAGAAATACAAATTGGTAGTTACAAAATAGTCATGGAGATGTAAAGTACAGCACATAGAGAATATAGTCAACAATGTTACAACAACTGTGCATAGTGCCGGGTGGGTACTAGACTTACTGGGGGGAATCACTGTATAAATTATGTAAATGTCTAAGCACTATGCTGTACACTCGACACTAATATAACATAATATGGAATGTCAACTGTAGTTGAAAAAAAATTTAAAAAAATAAAATAGGTAGCAAGAAACATCTATTTAAACAAAGATCATTTGCCTACATGAAATACATAAAAATAATAAAATAACATTAGGAATGAAATTCACAATAGGATCTTGCCTGCTTATTGGCTTTAAGGTTTTGTCTATTATCAAAGAGATGGAATAGTTTTTCTCTAAATAATTCTCTGATGATTAGTAGTGATTCCAGTCACCTATATCATAGATAAGTTTTTAGTGTTTTTCTCTTTTTAGCCAAAGTTATTTTCCTTTATATGCAGCCCACTAATTCACATGTGAAGCCGATTGTATTGCTGTGAGATCAGGTTTTAAAATAACTTTGAGGAGGAGAGGTCCTTGACAGGAGAGTTAACAGCAGAAATCAGGTTACCAACTCAAGACTTAGACTTCTTTATTGTTCCCAGGCACAAATGCATGGTTTCAGAAGCACATTGTTATCAAGGAAGGAACTTGCCAGCACCTTCTTTGGGCAAATGATATGCCTGAAATTAATGCAGTCAACATAATTTTCCTAGGAAAAGTCAGTTCAACCTTAAAGCTGAAATTAAGCATAAACAAATAATCATCACTTGGGGGTCAGCAGCTGGTGGCTTGGTTGGGTACTGGAGACCAAATTAGTTCTCCCTAGTGGTACATAGAGGGCAGCTGACCTTAGGAACAGCAGAAAGGGATGATGGATGTTCTGCTCAGACTCCTTCTGTCCCAGTTGCATTTTTCACCTGTCAAAAGATGCTCTAGCAGGGGCCAGATTTAACAATGGGAGACCACCTGGGGGGCTAACTACCCATTCAAGTATACCCTTCTCAAATGACAGCACCATCTTTACTTTAAATCTGACAATACTGGATTGCTAGGTGTTGTTTTGCTGATTTATGAAACTTGTTTCAATAAACACGTGGCTGGCTGCATGGTGAAGTAGACAGATGCGGAAGGATAGCCACTGTCTTCCTTAATGCCATGTGCAGTGCCTAGGATAATGCTGTAGGTGATTATACTAACTTTGTGATCACTATGGCCTCTCTCTAGAGACAAACTTATATGCAGTAAAACTGGGCAAACCTCTGTGAAGGAAAACTTTCTCTGGTCAGCTGTGAATGTTCCAGCTACACAACATGATTTTTCTATTCCAAATTTATCTGAGGGCAAAAATGGAACCTCAGTTATTTTTGTACCTTGAAGCCCTTTCCCAAATACCAAGGTTAGAGTTTTAAAAGGAACAGTAGCTTAGTACACATTTACTGAATTGAATTAAATTGCAAGAAACATATGTTTCCTGAGTTTTCTTATCTTCTTAAAATCCACTGAATGGGTAAGAATAAAATGAGGTGGTACCTTATCATGCTGGACAGTTGTTCTAACTTAAGGGACAGTCTATCTATTGTCTTTCCTTTCACTGTACTTATGGGGGGAAATTGTTGCCAACCATTTCCTCTACTAAAAGTTCAAAATAGTATTTCTATAAAATCCATCTACATAAAACATTGCATTACAACCATATTAAAAATACTAGTGGACCTCAAAAGAAACCACTTCATATCGCTTCCCCAATCCCTTGTTTATGAGTTTGAAAATTTTTAGATGGAATGTTACTTGAAGTTTATTTTCTCATTCCATTTACCAGTGTGACTTAATCTGCTAAAATTGGCTGAAAATTACTAATTTTATTCAGTTGAAAAAATTTCACATGGAACTGTGATGCCCTCTCAACAATAAAAAGCTGGTGAGTGACGCGGTGGTTAAGCGCTGGCTTGGGACGCCAATGGCCCCGGTTCGGGTCCCACATATGAGGGCCAGTGATACTGCCCTCAAAAAAAAAAAAAATGCTGGTGAGGTGGGGTAAGTTTGGAGGGGAAAGAAATTTTTTCTAGTTGTAGAAGAGAGGAGAAAGTAGCTGGGATCAAGTTAAGTGACCTTGCTGTTTTTAAGCTGCTGTGTGGGGAAGAAAGGCTATTTTTTCCTAAAGAGAGCTGAGATGTGAGGGAGAAACTGGGTAGTGAGGTGGA
Source organism: Aselliscus stoliczkanus (assembly GCA_033961575.1). NCBI lineage: Eukaryota > Metazoa > Chordata > Mammalia > Chiroptera > Hipposideridae > Aselliscus > Aselliscus stoliczkanus. The sequence continues at coordinate 130,198,184 of CM066735.1, forward strand.
GGGGCCTAACACATTAGCTGATTAAACAAACTTTTCAAACATCCAGGATAGTTAGTTCCCCAGGGAATTACTAATAAATCTAGAGATTCGATAAATTAAAGGTCTGAAGAAGACTAAGCAAGGGTCATATTAGCCAGAGATTGTAAGGTACAGAATTTATCAAAAAGGGGACTAATTTGCAGTGAGATACTCAGTTAAGTCTAGCTCTATAAAACCACCTGTAAAATATATCTTTTTATCTATATAGTTGCTGGTTTAATAATTAGTTCAATTTCTGTTTATAAAAATATATAAATAAAAAAGCTTTCTATACCTATGGGAAGTCTGTCTAATTGAGCAATGAGAGCAAATCCAAGGTGTCACTACAGATTTAGAGGTTGACACAGTCCACAGGGAGACATGGATCTCAGCAGTGCTGATTAAGCTTCCCCAATCATTAAAGTGAGAATAACTGCTATATATGCAAATTGTCAAATAAAACAATCAGTTAAAAATGTCTCTGTAAAGCAAAACAGTACACACACACAGACACATGATAATGATCATTATTGTTGTCTTGCAGAATTCTGAAAGGGGATACAGATAAAATAAGTTTAATTTAAAATTCCATACAGGGTACCAAACAGAAAAAGATGCCAATTTTTTTTTTTTTGAACACTTGTGATGGGAGAAGGAAAAGGCCAGAAGTTAAATTTGGTACTGGTTCGGGAGAGGGGTGATGGTGGGCCCATCTGAATACAAAGCTAATGCTTCATTTAAAAAACTATTTTCTTCTTTATTCATTTTTGTATATATGTGCACATGCAAGCCATGTGGCAGGATGAGATGCTAAGGTGTGCTTTCTTTCCTCCTTTTATTCCAAATAAATGGGCAAGAGAATTATATCCAGGAGGGGCCGGGCAAAGTCTAATCTTATATGTTATATTATTCTCAAATGTGCATTCTTCATGTGTCCTATCAGTTGTTAGGTGGATCTATCACAAGTAACTGATAATAGTTAAATATATAAATCCTTGAATGATTTTCTTGTGTTTCCAAACGAAGTATAGAAGTTTCAAGGTCAATCCTATAATGGCTTTTCTCTCACTTGCACATCTATGTGCCTGCTTGAGTAAGGAACTACAGTAATCTCTCTCCTCCACTGGGTGGTGTAGCTACAGCTGATGAAGGTTCCAGGACCCACTGTTCTCTATAATTTCCAGCAAATCACCAGTGTACTTGCACGAGTACAATTTGCTATCTTGTAATATTGATTAAGACCCAAACATTGTGCTTTCTGGATCTTTTAACAATTATCTGCCTTTTGAACAAAACACTGAGAGAATAAGCTTCAAAGACCACCTCAGTCCTTTGCTTCAAATGCAGGTTGCTTTGAGATGAAGCAGAAAATATGTATTATTAATACCAGCAGTTGTTAATGATAGTAATGATAATATGTTATCTCTATCACACAGCGATAATGGGATTTTTATTATTAAAGTAAGTTGCAGCCTTTATTTATAGTCATCAGTTAGAGAAAATGAAAAAGCAAAGTTACTACACAGCTCAAATGGAAGCACCTCTTAAGACTCAGTGGGTTGAGTGTACATGCATCACCTTATAGATTAAAAACATTATTATTATTTTAGCCTATTATTATGTCCACATACACACATGTGGCTGTAACGTTGCAGGAATAGGAAAGCTAGTCAAAATAAAGAAAACATTCTTTAACAATAAGATTTTTAAAAGGAAAATGGGTCTTAAAAGTAATGTTTTTTTTTTAAATTAACTAAGTATAGACAAGAGAACATTATATACTCATCTTAATTATGACTTTTTCCCCCTTAAACAACCCCACTTAAGAACAAATATGCACACAGCCAGCTGGAATATTTATTTAATATAGTTTAAAGTTTTCTTTCTCCTGAAGAGTGATTTCAAAGTGAAGAAGACAATTTTAGAGTGAAGTTCTATTAATATTATCTGAAACATGAGTATATCAAAAATTAGTATCTCCCAAAAGTAGTCTCTGAAATTGTATTTGCTGTCAAACAGATGCATATATTCTAGTGTAGATATATTTTTGAAAACTTAGAATTCTAGTAAATGTGGTGCTTTGGAGACTACTCCATTTGATTTGACCAATTCAGAAAACAAAACACAAAGAATAAACATAAATTGTGAGAGCATTGTAGAGATACATATAATGAACTCAAATCTTAGCAAAATGCTTCAGGCAATTTTAAAAACAAAGGTTTCAAAAGTAGGGGAAAAAACACAAAACCCTGGTTTTCTAAATGCAATGTTATTGCTAACAACAAATGAACAAGAATAGACGTGAAACCTTCTTTCAGGAGATAACGTGGCTGTACCAAACAACCTGAGCAATTTAATAATTTCCGTTTACCAGCCCTTCCCTAGACATCCATATGGTAGGGACTTGTAGCAGAGAGCAGAAGAGAGCCCCACAGGGCATGGACTCAGCCATTATGAAAGCACCCTCATGCTATTGAATGTACTGGAAGAGGGAAGGTAAACCAACAGTGGGAAGACTAGACAGCAAAGCATCAGAGAATGCCATTTATAAAATCCTAATCGCTAAAGAAGACCAACAAATCATAGATATTCACTGTAAAGTTCAGATCTGGGGGGAATGAACTAGAAAAGATGTACTAGTAAAGTCTGTTGCCTAAATTACTACAGGACTCATACTAAATTATTACTAAATTGTCATCAATAATATTACTGTGGAATTACATGGTATTTTCATCTACAAATGCTAGGTAAAAATTCACCAATATTTTTCTATAAACATCTCATTTAGATTTTTTTGGTCTTATTATAAAAATATATGATTACTATATAACTTGTAAATATTATACAATCTTAAATCAAATTATGCATTTTGCCCTTGTAGGAACTGAATTACAAATGCACAAATTCACAACTTTTTTCTCCCTAAGCAATCAAATATTTCTCAAACACTACACATGCTTAAACACCTACATGTACTCCATTCTTGTACTTATTTTATTATTATTATTTTTTAATTTTTTTAGCTCAACCATCCTGCCACTTGTTGGCAGCTCAGTGGCAGCTCAGCTTTGGCTGGGAATCCAACCAACAACCCTATTGTTCAGAGCTTGCACTCTTGAGCGACCTCTTAACCAACTGAGCCATTTGGCCGGCCCTTATTTTTCTTTTTAACCATTTCTCCATTGTAAAATAACAGAAGATCTTGATAGGGAATAGAAGAATGCAGAAAACTAGAACAAATCACACATTATCCTAACTTTCATTAGTTTATTTCCTTCTAGTATATTTCTGGGGTGAGGAGAAGACTGACGCCATGTGTAGTTAAATTTATACTTACCATGTGTAAAAAGACAGAGTGACAGTCCCCTAAACAGAAGCCACAGTCTTATTATAACTTAATCTTCCACTTCAGTTGGTAGAAGTGAGTAACCAGGTCAATGGTGAGTTACCATGCGGTGGGAGATTACACAAGACCATGTCCAATCATTAAGGGCCATCTTGGAGGCTGCCAACCACAAATATTATCTATTCTTTGCTAAACATTTTTTGCATCAAAAATTTTGGCATTATTTTCTTAAGACAAAATTGCAGAGATACATCATAGGGACAAATGGTCTGATCATTTTAAAGATAAATGATAGAGTCAGCTTCCTTGTGTGTTTAAAGGATATACCCTACTTGATAATGCAACTTATTCTTTTAACAGTTGCCAAATCCTATTCAATAATAAATTATTATAGACGTTTTCATCCACAACTAGAATGTTACCATGTCATAAGCAGAATATGGAGAGGTCCACAAGGCAAGGAACTGAAGCCTCCTACAAATATCCATGGGAGTGGGCCTGAAAGCAAATACTTCAGAGACTTTAACTCTCACCAACAGTTTAACTGCAACCTAATGAGAGACCTTGAGCCAGAACAACTCAAATAATCTGCTCCCATATTCCCAACACTTGGAAACTGTAAGTGATAATATATTTTGTTTTATGCTGCTAAATTTGGGGGTATATATACAAAGCAATAGATAACAAGACAAAGTAATTTACCCAAAGTGACACAGCTAGCATTGGTAGAGTTCAGGGTCTCAACAACCTCAATACACTTGCCATTAGGGAAGTTGGTGAGGGCATGGAAGAAACTAAGAGTAACTTTCAGAATGTTTCCCCCTGCTCTCAATGAAAAGAGAAATAGAAGGGCCATCATACTTGTTTTCTTCTGCTCCTCCTCCCAAATCCACATAAGAACATTTTTGCCATTTTATTACTGAAATGTATCTTGTTCTGAAATATCTGCCAAATGAAGTTTCATTTTGAAAGTTTGGTTTTAAAAAAACACATTACAGAAGACCAATCAAGCTGTCTACTTTCAAATTACAACTGAATTTCCTAGTACAGTGGTTCCCAAAGTGTGTCTCTGGGCCAGCAGCCTGAGGTTAGGCCTGGAGCTTCCTGGAAAGGTCCCACCCCAGGCCCCTTTATTGGATTATCTGAAAGTGGGGCTCAAGAATCGGATTTCTAACAGGCTTTCCAGGTGATTGTTTTTCACACTGGACTTTGGGAAGCACTGCTCTAGATTTAAGACTTTTGTGAAAGTGACAATGACTGCCATAACAGCTTTATGTCTATTAAAGCTGAAAGTGTTTTTGAGCTGAGAGCAATGACTTTTGGTGGCCTTCAGCCTAATTAAAATGTTTGAAGAGATTTAATCACCAAATGCCAACCCATACAGACATAAAGATCTTTCCTACAGAGACGATGTGATAAATTGAATACATTTTTTAATCAACTGCTTGGCAAGCACTCTGTGTTTTCTTGTTTATAAACAGCTATACTAATGCTAAACATATTTATTCACAACTTGACAAGCAGTATTGCCCTGTAATTAATCATTTCCAGTTCTAAAGTTAAAATATTCATACATTATTTTAGACAATTTATCAGAAATACACACTAAAGTTCATAAAGACACATAGCTAATGATGTTCACTGGGAAAAAAAGAAACTATGAATAACCTAATAACCATTAAAATAAGACTGGGTAATAAATGATCAGATAAAGAATACAGTCATGAAAAGAATGAAGTAGTTTCATGTATATTAAGATAAAAAAAAGTCTAAGACCTATTATTAAGTGAAAATGCAAGTCACAGAAAACATGTAGGATGGATCCATTTATTTAAAGGACAAATTAAGGGATGTGTGTATGTGTATGTATGTGCAAGTAAACAAATCAAGCAGTGGGCTAAGAAGACTCACACATAAGTTCTGACTATCACTGGTTCTGAGAAACAATACTCCTTAAAATTGTTTAAACTATGCATGAGAATACTGCATTCCTGCATCTGGTAAAATAAGTTTTGTCTTTTAGAGAGTAAACTTCAGTTATTCTGCTTGTCTTTGTTCCTGTTGATTCTGGTAGTGAAAAGAACCTTGAATCCCAATGAGATAGTAACAAACATAAAATCCTACCAATAGACAGATGGAAGTAATACAAAACACTGTCTAACTTATTGAATCTTTCTTGTTTTTAAAAGCTATATTATTATTATACATTTGCTTTGTAGAAATGATATACTTTATGATGTTTTCTAAATTCTATTAAGAAAAGAAAATTCTATTTAAAAAAAGGGACTGACAGACAGATTGAAATCCAATCCACAGTCAGGCCCAGCTTGGCAAATCGCACTAATTAAGTGTCTCCTTCTTATTCTAGGAAAATATATGTACACATACACACATACACTTTTCTCCCCCAGGAAATAAGTTGATGTTTCTGAAAAGCAAGTAAAGAGTGTCACATCTTAAGCATTAGGAAACCAATAAACTTTACACTGGAACTTAACTTTCATAGGCTTTTGAAGAAAATGTGAACATGGAGACAGGCAGGCATCACCACACGCATATGTTTAACAGTAGCCAGAAAGAAGAAGCCAAAAACTATTTTCATTTTGTAATGATACAAACAACAGAGGGTAAATAATATATAACTTTTGGAAAATTCATCAGGACACTAAAATTCTTCAATAACCAACTTTTCCTATAGCAGTCATGTGCATACCACCCCCTCCATTTTTTTGTTTTGCCATACAAATGCAATATCTATTATTTACTGAATATTTTAATCCTTAAATATTAAATATTTAAACCCAATATCACTATCAACAATAGTCATATTAATTACCATAAATTAAGGTAACAAAAAGTAGAAAAAATACAGTATTTTCATTAAATTCTAGTAGCTAAAATTTACATCCTGCCAGTGGCTCTGAGTCTGCCTGAGTCTGCAGCAGCCTTCATTTAGCGCATACATGTGTCTTCTAAGACCTTGCATGATTCCATGCTTTCCAATCTGTGGGCTTGGCTGCTCGAATGCATTTCTTACATTTCCTTTAACCTTACTCATTCATTTAGACATAACTCAAATGTCACTTTCTCGGTGACAAGTACTCAAATATTTTAATAAGTGAGAGTTAAATAAGTGACTCAATCTTGTAAGGTCAAACCTTTTGTTTAATAATAAACTAAGTGAAATATTAAGACTTCACTTTTGTAAGCAAGTCTTGACAGTCAAATGAAAATATTCCTAAAATCTAGTTATTAGAAAGGAATGATAAAACAAAACTCCAGAAGACTCTAAATAATCTACAAGGGTGTACCTTCAATATTGTTAAGCTAGGTATTTGTGACCTCACTTTATGTTTCCCTTGCAGGCATCACCTTTCTGGTATCCTTGAATTCTTCAGCGTCTTGACATAATCATCCTCATAGAAGGATATTATATTAAAATAACTGTTCTGATAGAAACAAATTTTATCTTCTTCCTTATACTTTTTATTTCTGGGGAGAATTTTATTGTGGAGCTGATTTTAAGTGATAGTGAAATCTCTCAGAATGTCTGCTTGTATAATATAAGATTACTTTCTAAGTAACAGATCATAGAATCATAGAGCCTTAAATTCTGAAAGGACTTCAACAATAAGAGAGTCTGTGATCGGCTGGTAAACTGGCTCTGGGGTGGGGGCAAAAACCCCAGTTGTAGTGTCTCCAGTTTCCATGGTGTAAATAATCCCATTATGGCCAATTTCAAGTCACCAATAGTTAAACAACCTGCTCACAAAATTCTGAATATATAACACTACTGGTATACTCCAGCCCTGTTATTGAGAGGATGAGGATTTGAGGGATGAGGATTAGGATAGCTAAAGTTGTTCAAGATCACAGAAAAAAAAAGTCAGTGTCTAGGCTGAAAGGTTGACTCTTGGTCTAGCCCAGTGATTCTTAACCCATTAGAATCATATGGAACCTTTGGAAAGATTCTTTGCCCAGTCTCAATCCAGAGCAATCAAAAGATAATCTCTGGGGACAAATTACTTGCACAAAGTAAAAAACAGAAATAATCTCCACAGGTGCTTCTAATACAACCAAGATCAAGAACCCCTGTAATTCCCACCCACCTGCTTCATGTTGTCTAGTAGGACATCCTCATTCATTTATATTAACTTAGGGAATGAGCAAAATATAGTGTATTAACAAATATCACAAATCATCATACTATTTTTAAAATGAGTTTCAAGTATATTCCCTATATGCCCAGGAATTTTACCTATTAGAATATTTTCTAAACTTTTGGGCATGCTTTTACAAATATGAGACTAATTTGTAATTAGTGCATCGGTCTTATGTAAATGATGTTTCTGTGTTGCTTAATGGGCTGGCAATGATTAGTTCACTTAACAAATTAAAAATACTTTTCCTTCTGGTAGTTTATTTATCAAACCCTTACATGTAGAAAAGAGATATCTTTAGTCAGTCATCTAAATTAATTACCTCAAGTTCCTTATCAAGTTTACTAAATAATTCCACATCCAGTTGAGTTCTCCCTCACTCCCTCTCTCCTTTCTTCCCTTCTTTCCCTCCCTTCAAATATTTATTGAGTGGCTACCAGGTACAGACTGCTAAATCCCACCCAAGACCCTCCTGTGTCTGAGATAACATCTCAAAAATTCACCTAATTGTTATGCAGCTGCTGAAATCTACTTAGATCTGCATCTTTAAATTATAGTTCAATTAGTAGTTTTGTTTACAATTCATGAATACCATTTTAATTTTGCAGATTTGTAGATATGTGTAAAAGTCTTCTAGCTAAATAAATTGTATTTTACAACTATATAATCTAATGTGTTTTATAAGGAGCCTCTAGTACTATTTCCTTTTTAAATGGAATCACAGATTAAAGTCTATAGTAGATCTCCCTATTCTCTTTCCTTTAAGGTCCTTAAACTTACTTTACCTCTGGAATCTATAATTTATTTCTCCTACAATGCCCTTCATCCTCAGCATATTTTTTCTTTTTTCTTCACATTGTTACTGTTCAGCAAGAACTACAACAATGGATTTCAAATGCTATGATGTTTGAGATGTTTGAGTTTTGTGAGGATATTCTTCAAAAGAATAATGCAAAGAAAATGTTTAGAGTGACAGCGTGGGTTTGTTTTTTGTTGCTGTTTGTTATTTGTTTGCCTTTCTGGCTACAAATTAGCAAACAGGAAAAAGATCTTTCAATGCAGTTATTTTCAGGTCATGTGGAACTCTTAATATTCCTTGATGGAGGATTCATGTCAGTTGCATGGCTTTTAAGAAGGCTCTGCCTCTTGAAAGCTTGTGTGTTCACTGGTCACATGTACATTGGTTACAAATAGGACTATCCACTCCAAACACAATTCTAACTGTGAATGTTAGAAAAATATCTAGATATATCCAGAATGCCATAATGTACCTGGGCAAACCCCCAGATTGTCATTGTCACATTATGTTCAAATATGTTAAACGTATCCATTACTGCCTATTGTTGTTACACAAAACTTATCAAAGTAGGTACTATAAGGCTGATAGACAACCACCTTAGATAAAGACACATTGCTTAAAAATATTCTTAGGCTTAAGCAGATGCAAATTCTTATTTTAATTCCTAAGATTTTATAAGAATTTGGCTTGGAACTGAAGAAAAATAGCAAAAGAAACACTAAATTATGAACTCTTAGAAGTAATGAGACAGAATCTTCCTCATTTACATATTTCTAGCACTTGGAACAGTACCTGGCATATGCAGTAGATGTTCAATAAATGATAACTAAATGTAAGCTTTGAAATGAGGGCAGCATAACAATAGGCTATGGTTATCCCAGTGTTCACTAAGTGATGGTTTTTTTCACCTTTTAAACTATAAAATACCTTAACTGTATAGAAAATATAGAGAAGTCAAAATAATTGTATAGAATACCTATATACCCACTACCTACATATAATAGTTTTTAATGTTTTGCTATACTTTCTCTTTTTCTCTCAAACAAATAAATACAGATGTAAATATAGATTTGTTGTTGTTATTGACCCATTTCAAAGTAAGCTGCCTATGTAATGACAATTTGTCCCAAATACTTTGGGATGCCTCTCCTATGAGTAAGGACATTCTTCAACATAGTCACAATTTTATAATAAAATGATCAGTAATATCCCTAGTATGTAATAGGCAGTTCATTATGAAATTTCCCCAGTTATCCCGAGACTGTCTTATAGCCACACACCCAAACCAGGACCCATTCCAAGTTCACATTGCATGTGGTTCTTAGGTCTATTTCATCATGATCAGTCCTTAAGATTTACTTATTCCCAGTTTTCCATTTCTCTCTCTCTATCTTATCCTATTTGCTTCTGAATCCTAACAAGTACTTTTAAATCTATAATTTGAAATTCAGCTTTGTGGATTAAGGTAAAAAAGACATTGTAGAGATCTCTGGCTCATCCTTCCGATCCTTTCAGTAAGTGGAGGTCATTTGGTCCATCATCTTGCAGGTCATGCATTATTTTGCTCTTGACATACACTTGGGATTTGGGGCATAAATAACTATCAGCATCTTTCAAACCAACTCAGTTTAAATCGCCTGACGAAAAAGAAAGCCTACTTCCCACAATCAGATTGAAGGAAAAGAGGAATTTTTAATTTCCTTCTGCTCCTAAAAATGGAAAGCTCCAAGGTGATACAGACTGGGAATGTAAAATACTTTTGGTGGGGAAAGTATGAAGAAATTCACTTTCTAACTTAAACAATTTCAATTTTATAATTCTCAATATTGGCATAATCACTATAATCAAAATCCTTCACCCAATGCTACATGTATAAGGTGAAGGAAAATATTGATGGGATGAAGGGAGATGCTGGTAGGGAATGTGGCAAAAAAAAAGGGGCGAGGGGAAATGAGAAAAAAGATTTTCAAAAGTGAACACTTAAAGGGCTGAGACTTGTCATTTTTGTGCCAGTATTTCAATCCCACGGAACATACCTTACCATACCTGTCTTACCCACCCTGGGATATTTGGGGCTAAAGGGCATATTTTTGTCCAGTGCCCTTCAAGTTTAAGGCATTATTACCACTGTTATTGTTTTTAGCTATACCTTTACTACCATTGAAAGTAATAAGACCTTAACCAGTGATGATTAACTGCTAACATATTAACTGGTGCAAGGCAAAGCTACAGGGATACCAAGTATTAATTATTCATTTCTTCTTTAGTACAGAATTTTAAAAGAATGTCAATTATAGGATAGTTTTGAGCCTCCCTTTCAACCTGGAATCCTGTGACTGCTTTCTGGCCAGTAAAATGTAAACAAAAGTATGGTGTGAGACTTCTGGTATCTAGTCTGGCCATAGTGTCACTCCTCCCCAGCATCTGAACATCTTAAAATTAAACCACACAGGACTCACTGACTTACTCAAATTAACAATTAATTGGGTCAAAAACATATGGACCATTATTTGCAAAGGTAATAATGCAGGCAGGTCTTAGAGAAAGAGGAACAGAGAAACCACAGGAAAATATATTCCTCTCTGAAGGAAATCAATGTGCCTTAAATGTTACTGAACAAAATGTTGCCAACTCAGTCGCAGTGTAAACTCTAATTCAAAGGTTTTCTGGAACATGACACTGAATACAGATAGTAAGAGAAGATGTAGCTGATAAGAGGAAGAGAGCTGCTATGTAGTATGTGAGGGCACAGGAAAAAACAGTCAACTCAAACAAGAGTGTGGCCATTTCAGCCTTCTTAGAAACACAGAGAGGTGAAATCAATGTAAGCCAAAAAGGAAGTGTCCCAACCAGCAGGAAAGAAATGATAATTTCAAGTTTCTAAGGAGACTATAAATAATGCAAAGTTTAAAACATTAGCAAAAATAGATCATGGTCTCTCTCTGTCTCTCTGTCTCTCTGTCTCTGTCTCTGTCTCTGTCTCTGTCTCTCTGTCTCTCTCTCTCTCTCTCTCTCAGGCAAAACAGCTATACTTGAAAGTTTCTTGAAGACTTTCAGTTGTGAATATTTATTTATTTATTATTATTATTATTTTAATATTTTATTGTGAAATAAACATTTTTTTAAAAAATTAGTTTCAGGTGTACAACACAATGCAATAGTTATAACTTTTTACCCCTCAAAATGACAACCCCCCCACCACCCCCCGCATATCATACATATCTATTACAATTCCTTTGACTCCCTTCCACAGTATACTCCACATCCCGTGACTATCTATATATTCCATTACAGTTGGCATACAACATTATACAACATCAGCTTCAGGTGTACAGTGCAGTGATCAAGCCTCTACTCCATCCATAAATGGTCTCCCTAACAAGACATGTGACCATCTGATACGTCACAAAATTTTTACATTATTATTCCCCGAACTGTGTTTCATATCCCTGTGGCAATATTGTAGTTGCCTATTTATGCTGTCTAATCTCTTCCCCTTCCCCCTTATCCCCACCCCCCTCCCAACTAGCAACCTACAGTTTTCCCCTATATCTATCTCTTTCTGTTTACTTTGCTCGTTCATTCAGTTTTTCAGAGTCCACATATAAATGAGATCATATGGTATTTCTCTTTCTCCGACTGACTTATTTCACTTAACATAATAGTCTCTTCACAACATTATCAATTAAATTCCCAAAACTGCCCCCTCATATCTCTGTGGCAATATTGTAGTCACCCACCTACGTTGTCCAAAACCTTCCCCGCTCCCTCATCCCTACTCCCTCCCAGCCAGCAACCATCAGTTTTTCCTTTATATCTGCTTGATATGATTTCAATCTTCTTAATTTTCTGAGATTTGTTTTGTAGCCTAACATGCGATGTCTATCTTGGAAAATGTCCCATATGCACTTGAGAAGAATGTACATTCTGTTGTTTCAGGGTGAAATGCTCTAAAAATATCGAAGAAGTCCAGGTGGTCTAAACTGTCATTTAATCCAATCTTTCTATGTTGATTTTCTGTCTAGAGGATCTGTTCATTGGTGACAACAGGGTGTTGAAGTCCCTTGCTACGATAGTGTTACTGTTGATCTCTGTCTTTATATCTGTCAAAATCTGTTATACATAATTAGGAGTTCCTATGTTGGGTGCATAGATGTTTATTAGGGTTATAGTGCCCTTCTTTGTCTTTCACTGTAGTCTTCATTGTAAACTCTATTTTGTCCAAAATAAGTACGGCTACTCCAGCTTTTTTTTCTCATTTCCATTTGCATGAAATATCTTATTCCATCTGTAAATAGCATATGCATGGGACCTATCTTCTTATCCACTCAGCCACTCTCTGTCTTTTGACTGGAGCATTTAGCCCATTCACATTTAAAATGATTATTGATAGGTGCATATGTATTGCTATTTTGTTATTTGTATTCTTGGTCTTCCTAGGTTAGCTTGTTTACCCCTTTCTTTTATTTAAAAAAGCCCTTTTAACATTTCTTGCAATGCTGGCTTGGTGGTAATGAATTCCTTGAGCTTATTCTTTTCTGAAAAGCTCTTTATTTCTCCTTCAATTTTAAGTGATAGCTGTGATGGGTAAAGCAATCTTGGTAGGCCTTTATTTTGTGTCACTTTGAATATCTCCTGCCACTCCCTTCTGGCCTGCAGAGTTTCTGTAGACAAGTCAGCTGTTAGTCTAACAGGAGTTCCTTTGTATGTAACCTGCTGTCTTTCTTTTGCTGTTTTTAGGATTCTGTCTCTGTCTTTAACCTTTGCCATTTTAACTATGATGTGTCTTGGTGTGGACCTGTTTGGGTTCAGCTTGTTTGGAATCATACACTTCCTCGGCATGTATGTCGATTTCCTTCACCAGGGTAGGGAAGTTTTCAGTCATTATTTTTTCAAATACATTCTCGACCCCTTGCTCCTTTTCTTCTTCTGGTATTCCTTTCATGCAAAGGTGGTTGTGCCTCATCTTGTCCCATAGGGCTCTTTAACTGTTTTCATTGTTTGTTATTCTTTGGTCTCTTTTTATGCCAACTGGGTGATTTCTGCTATTTTGTCTTCCAAATCGCTGATCCGCTCCTCTGCTTCATCTACTCTATTGGTGATTCCTTCAAGTGTGTTCTTCATTTCAGTTATTGTCTTCTTTAGTTCTAACTGGTTGTTTTTTATGATTTCTCTATCCGTCCTTATGTCCTCACTAAGTTTGTTAAACATGCTTATCACCAGTGTTCTAAACTCTGTCTCTCAAAGGTTGGATACCTCTGTTTCATTTAGTTCCATTTCTAGAGGTTCCTTCTGATCTTTTACTTGGGACCTGTTTCTTCGTTTTCTCATTCTGGCTCTGAGATTGCTTTGATGTATTAGATAGATCACCAGCAAAGCCCTGGCTGGAGCACACAGCACACAGTTCATGGCCCAACGTTCCCAGGAAAACTCCCAGTCTCAGCCTTTCCCAATCAGCCGTTCGCAGATCAAGCTGAGCAGCCCAACCACCAATTACCAGCCTGGCAACTCTGCATTTATAGTGCGGAGAGCAAGGACCCAAGGCGGCTTGCACACTCCCGGGTCTCAGTGAGCAGCCTGTTAGAGCTGCAGGACACCTGCCCAGCGTTTCCCTGGCAACGCAGTAAAAGCCGGGCGGAGGGTGGGGCTCCAAGGCAGCATGCGCACGCATGCACACACACACTCCTGTGTCAATTTCACTAGACCAATGAGGTCCCGGACCTGACCCTCTGTGGGAGGGCCCAACCCTGACAAATGGCGCCCTCCTGTATACCACACGTGTACAAGCCCCATACTAGGGGAACAATAGTCCCAAAACCTCCAGCTTCTGCACCAAAGGTGCTCAGTTCAGTCCGTCCCCGCAGGCTTCTGGGCCCTGCTCACATAGCTACTTCCTCCACCAGGAACCAGGTGAGTGCTCACTGGCGAGCGAGCCCATGCACCGGCCCCACTGATTCTCTAGCCACTCTTAGCCTCACCGAGCTGAGCAAAGAGAGTCCTCACTAATTTACTGCCAGCTATCTTGGAACTTCTCTTCCCGGCAAAGGAACTCTGGGCTGGTGAGCTTGGTGTGTGGCCGGAGGGTCTCTCCCCAACCGGAGGAGCCTCCCCACCCAGCTGGGGCGTCTCTCACGGGATTCACCCTCTCTTGTCTCCGCCCCTCCTACCAGACTTGACGTGGCCTCCTCTTTAAGTTCTTCGTTTAGAGGTTCTGTTCATCTAGTGTTCCGGGGACCTCCGGGGTTGAATGCTGTATAATTTGTTTGTAATTTTGGTGTGATCCTGGGAGGCAGTTAGCACAGCGTCCGTCTATTTCGCCATCTTAGTAGAAGTCCTTAGTTGTGAATATTTGAAAGCAAATGCATATATTTGCCAGAGAAAAAAATGTTTTTGGGGAAAATATTAAATGAAAAGTCTGGGAAGATACATAGCAAACTATTATTGCTGACACGAATGACTCCAGTTTATTTTTCCTTCCTTCTTTATATTTCTATGTAGTGTTAGAATTTTAAATTGTGAATATATAATTTTTTTATAATGAGAAATGCAAAGAGCTTTTTAAAAAAGGAAAGTATTCAATTAGTCATATAACAACATTGTGTGAACTTTAGATATGGAAGTCTCATCAAATCCAAACACTTCCCAAATATCTTCCACAAAACAATCTACCAACTTGCTTTTAATGAAAGAATGATGCCTCCTAACAATACCCATTTTTGGATGCTGCTAATGGATGTTGAGGCAAGGACCTATGAGTTGTAGATTAGAGCCTTGCTTCTCAAAGTGTGGTTCTTGAAATTGGCAGCAAGAAAATCACCTGCAACCAGGTGAGGATTCACATTGTTTCTCCTACAAATGTAATGCTCTAAACTCATTACACACACTATATATATATATATTCTAACAATTAAGTTCGTGAACTTGTTGCAACAATGTTCCTAATCTTTTTTGTGTGTGTATCAGAGGGATTATTCATTATGAATTCGTACCAACTGGACAAACAGTTTACTGAGTTTACTATTTGGAATTGCTGAAAAGGCTGAGTGAAAAAGTTAGACGACCTGAACTTTTCAACAACAGTTCATGACATCACGACAATGCACCAGCTCATACGGCACTGTGTGTGAGGGAATTTATAGCCAGTAAACAAATAACTGTATTGTAACACTGTCCCTACTTACCTCATCTGGCCCCTAATGTCTTCTTTTTTACCCAAAGATAAAGGAAATATTCAAAGGAAGACATTTTGGGATGACATTCAGGACATCAAGGTAAAACAATTACAGCATGATGGCCGTTCTGGAAAAAGTTCCAAAATTGCTTTGAAGGGTGGACTAGGCGCTGGCATCTGAGCATGGCTTCCTAATGGGAGTACTTCGAAGGTGACTGTAGTGATAGTCAACAATGAGGTATATAGTACTTTTTCTAGGATGAGCTCACAAACTTAATTGTCAAAGCTCGTATGTGTGCATATATATATGTATATATATGTATATGAACTGTAAAATAGTTTTGATGGGGAGAATATGCCAAAATTAACTTAATAACTCTAACATTTTCAATTTCATAGTTCTCAACGTCTTACTGCTTAGAAATGTAGAATCTCTTGCCTCAACCCAGACCTGCTTTAATGAAGGAATTGGGAAACTTACTGGAGAATTGCTGAATTATGGAATTTATTCTATGCCCTACTGAAAAAAAGTTTCCATCTGTAGTTTTACAGCAGATAACCCAGGAGAACTGTAGATAGTGATGTTATAGATTTAAACTAAAAGATCTAGAAATAAAATTGTTTAATCTTTCACAACTTCCATCTCAACTGTTTTCTATCTATGCCTACTTATAAAAACAAAACAAGAAACAACTCTTAGTACTGCTGCTACATCAAAAGAGAGCAGCTGACATTTCCTGGCCCTTTGCCATGCCCCAGACACAGGGGTAGGTGCAGGTCATAGTCTGCTGTATCGGTGTCCCTCATTGAACCACCATTTATGAATGCCTCTTCCTCTTAAATCATAGCTAAATCTGTGACCTGCTTTAGTTACTAGAATGTGGCAGGAACAGATGCGGCCCCAGCTCTAGGCCTCCGCTTTGAGAAGGCCTGGCAGTCTCTGTTTTTGCCCTCTTAGAAGACTTGAGGTGCCATAAGACTGGTTATTCTGTTGGACAGGCCATAGAATGGGCCATGTTAGAAGATCACATGGAGAGGGACAGGCCCTCACACAACACAAGGACAAGGGACGAGCCCAATGGCCCTGGCATCACAGCTGAGCCCATCTACCAGCCAAATGCAGCCACAGAGTGAACATCAGAAAGAGCAGGAGAAATGCCCACCTGATCACAGCCCAGATTGCTGAATAAGAAGAAAATAAAATGGTTGCTGTTTTTAAGCCACTAAGTTTTTGTGTGTGTTTTTTTTGGAGGGAGGGGTGGGGGGTTGCTACACAGCAATAATAACTGAAACAGTGCTTTGTAGACATTTGTCTCATTTTAATCTCTCACAACAATCCTAAAAATTAAGCACTACCAATATCCTTTTTCTCCAGAAGTATTTCCCTAGGTTGAGTAAGGGATGGTCAGTAAATGCAGAGTCAGAACTAGCGCTTCCATGGATATGGACAGTTCTGTACATTACCTGGAACCTCACAGCTCAGGTTCTGACCTGAGGACGCATTTCCTATTACTGGCTTTGTGTCTCCTTATCTGTACAGTGAACCCACTAGGTGCCTAAAATCACTTCAAGCTCTGAAATGCCATGATTAAAGGAATAGTCCTGTGTTTGTTGCTCATAGAGCATGGTCTTCATCTAGCCACATTTCATGCATGGGACATGCCACACATGTTCGGTTGAGTAAAGGTGTGAAGGGCAAAAGGCACCATGAGAACATCTCATTCCAACTACCCAGGCAGTCAGAATGGCAGGAATAACCCCACAAGGCTGGAAGGAAAACATTCGAAGCATGCTGCCTTTCTAGAACATCTTGAAACAACCCAGTCTGTCATATAGTCCTTTGAGCCCTTCAATTAAAAAAGAAATGGCACATGTAAATATTACCATCCCATTTTTAGTCTGCTAATTTGGGTTTAGGAAAGTCTTCCAACATGAGAAACACATGGTTAATCACCTTGGAGACCCAACACAACAAAGTAGCACAGAAAGAGAAAGGGGCTTCAAAAAAAAATTAAATTGTTATGTGGTCAATCAAATCTAATCTATTCTAATTTATTCACATGGAAAGTCAATTATTCAAATGTTCTTAATTCAGCCTGCACCTGATCTTGGTGGTCAGTGAACCATTCAAAGGGCAGCTGTTGTGTGTGTGTGTGTGTGTGTGTGTGTGTGTGTGTGTGTGTGTGCGTTTTAGTATGAATTAGTTACCACATTTTTACAGTTTTCTCTCTTTCTATTATTTAAGCTAACATGGCCTGCTTGATGAATTACACTTAAGTAGAGGGGGAAAAAACACACTAAGGATTCTTTGTATTCTGGAATGAAAACATTCTCTATGTCCTTTCTCTAGTTAATGTATATGAAGAACCCACCAGACTCATGCTACAACCATCTGTTTGAAGAAAAACACCACAATGGCTTAAAGAAATGTTGGTACCATCTTTGGAAAAATCCCATACTGAACAGCAGACGACACACCACACACTTTCACTGGCACCAAAATGGAACTAACCACAATATGAGCAACTGGACTGGGGGCCCATATGTCAATGCAATACAGGCAGCAGACTTCCTTCCCAGGCCATTCACTCCTTTCTCTACAATGATTTCATCTTCAAAATGAGCCTAAAATGCATGTCACAGAAGAACACACATTGGTCTTTGCACTTACTATGAAGGCTTTAGTTGACTTGCTCAGGGTCGTTTCAGTTTGAGTTAACTTATTTATTTGAATTAGACTGGAAGAGCAATTTACCAGGGAAGAACAAAAGTACTGGAAGTATTCCATGGTAAATGAGAGAAAGTATGCGAGAGCTCTCAGTAGCAAGACTGAGTCAGTCAAGCACAGAGAACTATAGGGACTTAAACATACAAGTATTTATTCTCCCATGTAAAAGAAGATTGGTGTAGGCAGGCTGACCAGGACTGGTTATCATTAGTTGAAGTCAATCAGGGGTTCAGGCCCTTTTGATCTTTCTCCTCCACTATGCAAAGATGCCATCCAAAGGTTATCCCTTAGTTCAAGAGTGCTGCTGGAGCTCTTGCCATTGTAAAGGCATCCAAGCAGTAGAAAATAACATAAAAAAGGGAAAAGGACTCCCTTCCCAGCTGCTTCAGCTTCTTAAAAGCAGCCTTGCCAGAAGTCCCATATCATACTCTAGTTTAGATCTCATTGACCAGAAGGCAATCACATGACCCCACCTAGATGAAAGGCGGGTTAGAAAATATCATAGAACTGACATTCTGTTGAGATTCTGCTACTACGGAAGAAATACAGAATTGATATTGGATACCCCAGTAGTCGCTGCCTTATACCAACCGATGTCTTGTGAATAAACCATCCCCAAGTGAGGTCTTCTAATTCCCAGTGGTAGAAATATAGCTAAAAACAATGATAGTGGTAATAATACCTTAAATTCAAAGAATTTCCACATAACAGTTATAATTTGGTTCATAAAATAATCACATAACAGTGACAATAATAATACTGATACCACAAATTAGTAGCAGTATAAACCATTTATTGAACATCAGGCTCTTTTGTGAAGTGCCGTAATACAGTATTTAACCAGTCTTCCAATCAACTTTGCCATCCTGATCACACTGTTAGTAATCATTACCCTGATGAGGTCTTTAAGACTGTCATTTTACAGTTGAGGAAACTAAGGTTTCAATAATTAGAATGCTTTACTTTACTATAATTATAATCTACTATAATTTTGAACCAATAGTAGGATTTTGTTTGTAAAAATGATTTTTTACCCACTGGCTCCTAAGGAGCTCAGAAAAGGAGTTAGAAAATCTGGCTACCATGCTGCCTCTGTAGGTTAACAGTGACTTTGATTTGATTGCAAAAATAATACATGTCTACTGAGAAGGGAAATTCAAACCATGCAGAAAAGAAAAAATCACCTCTGAAATATTACCAATCCAAGAAAACACAACCCATGTGAACACTTTGGTGAGCATTCATTCTGTGGGGCTTTCCTCATCCAGATTTACAGGTGGGGAGAGGGTCATGGAGGAGAAGAGGTTAAGTAATTTGCCTAAAGTCTGAGTTAGGGAGCCAGGATGCAGGTTCTTTTTGCCCAAGTCCCCAGTGCATGCCCTCTCAGCACAGACATGAGTCTCACTTTCCTACTGAATGACACTACATACACATGCATGACTGGAAGTTCTCTGACAAAGTATCTGCCCTTTCTTTTAATGGGCTTTTAAGAAAGTGCCTCTTGGGCTGGCCGAGTGGCGCATTGGTTAGGACTTGGCTTGGGATGCCAGCTCTGAGCAGTAGGGCCCTGGTTCGAATTCCACATGAGGGCCACTGACGCTATGCCTTCTACAGCCAAGATGGTGAACAACAGCTCAACCTGGAGCTGGGCTGCCATGAGTCGATGGTGTCAGTAGGCTGCAGTGGGGCTGGCCGGCAGTGGGCATGAGTTTTCATGAGCTGCCGTGAGCAGCTGTCCAATGGCCGGCAAGCGACTGCCTCATCCAGGAAGAGCACAATGATAATACCAACATGGGCCAGTGAAGCAACGTCATCCACAACTAGACTGAAGAACAAAAGGGCAGCAAACTGTCTTTCTGTTTCTCTTCCATGCACCAAGATGAAGAAAACTCAAATGGGACCATTAACAAATTACCCATATTGTACATGAGTTTAATAACCCAAACAAGACTCAGGGTTTTGAATATTAACAATGAATTGAATCCTTTCTCATTTCCTACTGCCAACTCCAAAATCTGCTTAAAATCCTAAGTGCAGATTATGTATATAAGTGACTCTGGTACTCTGGCAAGTAAAAACATAAAATGTAATAGGTTTCCATATAACAGAAGCAGCACAAAGTAAGATGCCATTTCAAGAAGGAAAGGGTTTGTGTATTATTTCAATATGTTTTTAATCATATACTATGTATCAGGCACTGAGAAAATAAACAGAAATCAGAAAAAAGGACCATTCATAAGGTTTCTCAATCAGCACTACTGTTACTTTGGGTTGGATAATTCCTTGTTGGAGGGGCATGACTTGTGCACTGAACGATGTTTAGCAGCATGCCTGGTCCTACTAGATGCCAGGAGCACACCCATCCAGACAACCAACAATGTCTCCAGTAATTGCCAAATGTCCCGTGAGGGCAGCATGGCCTCCATCTGAGAACAGCTGATGGGGTAGATAGCCTCCAGTTCACACAACCTGGGAAGATTTCCAAGGACATAGTGATAACTGAGGCAGGCAAAGTGGGGGCGAGGGGGAGGGAGAACATTCTGGAAGAAGGGAACCTGGTACAGATGGTAGTGTTCTATGCCAGCAATGGAAGCTAAGGTTGTCTGGGGCCAGATGGTATCAGCTTCTGAATCTCTGACTTAGGAGTTTAGAATTTAGTCTGCAGAAAATGGGGACTAACTCAAGTTTCTGAACAATAGCTAAGAAAAAAATGCACAAAAAGCACATCCTAAAGGGTAAGTATGAGGGTGTATTGTTGTGGCTTCTGTCATTTTATTGCTTTAATTAAAGACAAGTGGGGGATGAGTTATAACCCCTCTCTGAAATTATCTACTTAAGAAAGTGGCTAAAAACCACTGAAAAATATTCAGTTTTGAACACATATGGAACACTGTCATCAATGTTAATTCTTCATTATCACTGCTGTTGCTGTGTGTGTTAAAGGAAGACAGACAATGATGGCCGGTGTCAGCATTTCTCAGACTGACCCAAGAAACTCTGGTATCTGGGAAGTGTTAAAACTATCTATACACACACAGGGTCCACACTAACAGACTTATTTTCTTTACAAAATTTATTGTTTTAAAGGAAACCATCTATGACAAAGGATTTAAAAATAGGAGAAAGTATTCTTTACATATATGTTGTTGTTTAAATTCCCTAACTTCTATTTTCCTATAAAATAGCAAGTGCACATAATTATTTTTTTATTTTTTCTTGAAGTGGTTAACCTGTCTATGAGGCCACCCCTTTCTTGTCCTCTCTCATGAGTCCATGCTGGTGTTCCACTATACCTGAGATATGATAAGTCTGAGAAACAATGTCTTGATCAAGACAACTGTGTCTCCAGGGAAAAGACCCCAGCTTTGGGGCCTGAGGTTGTGCAAGGGCCAGGGGCTATCTTGAAATGAGGAGGAAAAAAGTGTCATCCTGTGGAAAAGTCAAGGAGAAAAAGGAGAAAGCTGCCCTAACAGCTGTCTACACATATCACTGTGCTGCGAACAACTGAGAAAGAGTGAAATAATCTCAAGTAGGTATTAAAATAGCACCAGGCCCAGCAAAAGGCAAGGGAGACACATCTGTGAATGCCCAGACAATTGGGTGTCATTGTTTAGGAGTGCGAGGTCATCCCTTTCTGTGCATGTGAGGCAATTTTCTCCTGTGACACACTATGTTTAGTCTTCCTGAATAGTTAACCTCCAGATTCGGACAGCAGAGGCCTGGCCTGAGCCCATTCCTTTACAGAGTGCTCGAGTGGCTCCCGAAAGTGACATTTTTCTAATTATTCTGTCAAGCATCAATCTTGGGAGTTCTCGGTTCCTCTGTGCACTGACTGACAGGGCAATCAAAGCTTTACTTAAGAGTGTCAGCAGCACCTTCTCCTGGCTGCTAGGGCTCCCCACATGCTGAAAGAATAGGAAAATTCCCAGCTGGAGGAAGGAGAGAAGTCCTCACAGGAGTGGAGTTACAAGTGTATGCGCACACCCTTCTCGGGAATACAGCACTGCTACATGGCATCCCTCAGAAATGGGGACATCCCCAGTTCTAAGGGGCATATTTCCAAATCTCAACCATCCTGGCTGGGATTTACTCCAGACTCACAGTGGCTGCTGGAAACACAATACAAAGCAACAGGAACTAAGCCAGTGTCAGGGGGCACCCCAGAGTACTTGGGGGAACAGCAGAAATCCCAAACCCAAATCAAAACTCAGGCTTCCACCCGTCTTATGCCCTGGGCTTCCAAGGGGAGAAAGGCTGGTGGCGGCATAAGAACCTGTGCAACTGGAGAAATTATTCCTACTAATCACATGTAGCCAAATTCCACGCACTCATTTTTTTCTCAAAAGGTGCCATATATTAACTGCTGTTCTGCTTCAGTTTTGCCCTTGTGAATAATACTGTATGTGATTTCTGAGACAATGCATAGAAAAAGAAGGGAGATTGGTGAATCAGTATTTCAACTAGTTTGAATGTGATGTTAAGGTTCTGTGGCAACTGCCTTAAAATTCGAGGCTGCAGGCACAACGCGGTGTTAAAAATCAAACGGAGCATGAAGTAGGCAAACAGGTTACATGATGAGCGAGAGCCACCAGGATAAATCAGAAGATGGAGCTGACAAAACGACTGCCTGAAATACATCATCGGGGAAAGAAGGCAGGGCACCTGTAGTCATCCCCCTAAATGAGAGTAGAAGGCTCACCATATTTTCAGGATCCCAAAGGCTTGGAAAAAAGCAGGTAATTTAAAAACAGATAGTTTGGGGTTATCTAGACTAATGCTAAGTACAGTCCTAACCGGTTTCTTTTCTCTCTTCCCTTTCTACAACCCAGACTCCAATCTTTGTTTCAGAATTCAACATTCTGGTGCTCAGAGCCTTTCAGCAGCTACCCACTTTATTTTGAATAAAATTAAACTTCCTAATTTGGCTTACAAGTCCTTTCCTGAGCTGGCTCCAGCTAACTCTCAGCTTCCAGTCCGTTCCCTTTGCTTGCTTTGCTCCGGAAACACTCTTGCATCGTGTTCTGCCTTCCTGCTCTGCACGTACTTTCCCTTGCTCTTTCCATTGAGTCCCAGATCACCATAGGTAAATCTTTTTATATCATTCAGGTCTCAGCTCAGCTATCGCCT
The DNA here is from genome assembly GCA_033961575.1 of Aselliscus stoliczkanus. Lineage (NCBI taxonomy): Eukaryota > Metazoa > Chordata > Mammalia > Chiroptera > Hipposideridae > Aselliscus > Aselliscus stoliczkanus. The sequence goes on from CM066735.1 coordinate 130,221,533, forward strand.
CCCCAGAGAGACCCTCTCCACCCTGGTCACTACATCTAAAGTAACTGGTGAGGCCGTGAGAATGCAACTTAGACATGGAACTACAGGGAACAAGACTAGATACATTGGTGCCAAGGCCACAAGGACCCTGGTTTGCTCCCAGCCAATAACTCAGTGTGGAGGGACACTCCCAGCCAATAATTAGGTGAGGTGGGCCCATTCCCAGGACATACAGGACTTCTCTAGCAGCTGACTTGGGCTCCAGGACCCCTGACAGCCATGCCAAACCTACCTCACTCTGCATGCCAGTGTAGGTCACTTTCCCACCCAGCCTTCCTCCCTTTCTCCCTAACTCAGGGTCAGATCTGCAGCACACTCCAATGACTCTCACAGCCTCTCCTGGATCCTTCTCCATTGTCTTTCAAAGGTGCTTCCCCCAAGAAAATCCTTACACATTAATCCTGTTTGATAGCACCTAGGACCCTGACCAAGGTACTCACAATCACCTCGTCATGTTTTTATTGTCTTAGGACTTACCACTATAGAAAATGACCTAGAATGGCACCCAGCAATCTGCATTTTACCAGGCCCTCCAGGTGGTTCTGAAGCATGCTCATGTTTGAGAAACAATGACCTAATACTATAGCTAATTATAGTCAGAGTAAAACTCAGGATTCAGCCTGAATTCCCAGTTCATTTCCCATCAACCAGTACTCTTAATAACACACAGTCCCTATATTCTACCTCCGGTTTATCAAATGAATTTAAATTTTAGTCAGTTTTTTACATCTATTTTTTTAAAATATAGACTTAATAAACGGACATTAATTTACCAGGTAAGCTGAAGGAATTTCTAGAACATTGATGTGGTCATGGCTGACTGCCTCCATGTATCTAACTGGCTTTGCAGCTTTGGGGCAGTAAAAGTAAACTTCTCAGTTTATATGGCTCTCTTGTGAGCAACCGTTAATCTGATGTTCTGCCATTACTAACGTGGAAAAGCAGTAGCGTTATCAAGATGGCATCTGGCAAAATGAAATGGCACTGAAGTCTGTTGCTATCGATTTCTGTGGGGCAAAACCTGTGTCTTGTTCTCCTTTTTTTTCCTTTTAAATCAAGTGCTATGATCTCCAAGAAGAAATGCTAAGGTTCTGATGAACAGTGAGTGACAGCTCAGCCATAGTGCAAGCAAGTATGATAATGACAAAATGGACTGATTACAATCAGGAAACTTATGGACAGCAAGGTATGAAATATTACCCGGCTGAACATCTAAGATAAAAGGACATAACATGCTTTTTACTGCTCACAAAAGGGAGGCAGGAAGTTTCCTTTCTGACATAAATCCTTAATTACCTTCCCTGTGTGGGGGTGGAATATATTAAATCTAGTCCATTGTAACTTTAGACACAAGTTAGGATCCTGAAAAGTAGGAATACTTCACTTGTTTTTAAGAATGAAGAAAAGAAACTTCCACAATAATACAAATTCAGAGATCAGAACCTTCCTTACTAATTAATGACCTCTAGCTTACAAACACATCTGTAGAATTTCAAGATGTTCCTCGCCACTTTGCTTTTCTTCTACCTGTTGAGGTGGATGGTGTAAATACACTTAACTATGTAACTACCCTCTGAAATGTAAGTTTTTCTCTACTAGGCAGAATCTCAAACTTTGTGAATCAAAATTATAGCTCTGATGTATTTTTCTAATCTCAAAAATTGAGTAGTATGAAGTTTTTCAGTTTCACACAGTGCTGTTACCAAGTGTAAAGGGTTTGGTCAAAGTGTGTATCATACCTGCTGAAGGTCTAGAAAGAAGAAGTGAGGAAATTGCAGCTCCACTGCCTGCCTATAACACGGAAGAAAGATGACATGGAAAGACCCAGGATGAAGATTTTTTATATAGAGTTTTAGTGAAAGGATAGACTGTCCTTGAAAGGGAATATTCAAAAATTACAAAATGTCTATTCACTCAACAAAAGCTGTTGAGGACTATATATAAGCACAACATAATAACCAAGAGTTATTGGGAATGAACAATAACTAACAGTATGTGCTAAGAGCTTTATGTTTTATTATATCATTTAAGACTCATAACCACCCTGAGGAATTGTTTTCATTACTATGCCCACTTTACTGGCAGGAAAAAAAAAAAAATGAGTCTTGGAGTTAAGTCACTGGCCAAAATCACATAGCTGAGAGGAACAGAGCTGGATTCCAATGCAGGTTGACTTGTAAGTAGCCCAGTTTCCTAATCACCACACCGAATTGTCTTACACAGAGCGAAGTATGTACCCTGAAGCATATAATGCATGCCCTCATGAAACCTCATTGGAGGAAACAGAAGAGAGAGGAAATAACTACAATAGAGTTGCGCAGCAGAGTGCTACACAAGGGCCAAACATGTGTAAAAGTATGCTGGGTGGTGACAAATTCTACACGATATAGGAGAGGGGTAGGTACAGAATAGAGTTTAACTTGAAAAGGGGCAAGAGATTCAGCTCACATACATTTGTTTCCTGGCCTGATCTTTGTTCTAGACTTATTAATTGATTTATTAGAGTTATTAATGGATTTGCTCAAAAATATTTTTTCAGCACCTACTAAGTGACAATAAGCGTGGACTCTGACTTCTAAAGGTCATAGTCTAGTAGGGGAATGTAGGCAGTTTTCAAGACTGTCATGCAATTGTCTCCCACTGCACATTCTCTTCTGCAAAGAATTCTGCCACTCTCACATTAAGAGATGGAGTCTGTTTCTCCACCTCACATCCTTTGATTCTGGGCTGGACCATGACTGCTGTCATAGAATAAGGGAAGTGAGAAGTGCCAGTACTGACCTTGCAGTTTCCATTTCCTGACTCTTGCAAGCGAGTCACTGTACATGATCACTCTGAGACCACCATACTGTGAAAAGGCCAAATCACATGGAGAGATGAGACAGGATGTGGAGAGAAATAAAATGAGATAGGCTGAGGTGGAATGAGGTGCCAGCCCATGTGAGAAGCCATCTTGGACATACAGCCACCAATGACTGCTGCTGTAAAACAGGTTTCGAGCAAGTATCTTCCAGTAGATCCCAGTGACCCCAGAGAACCATTAGAAATAAGAGTTACATTAGCCACTACAAAGGCTTGAGGGTGGTTAGTTAGAAAGCAATGGATAGTGGAAACAGAACTGAATATAAAATTACCTATATGACCACATGATTAAACAAGAAGTAGAGTATAATTTGAGAAGTCATAACAAGGACTTCAGAAACCAAATGTGAAGGGTTTGTGAAAAGATCTCTGCATAATTACATTTAGGCTGAAAAGTGAAGAGTGAGTAGAAGAAAGAAAATCATGTGAGGGAAAGAGTATGGGACAGAAAGAACAGCCCAGGCAAAGTTCTGAGGATGGGATATGCTCACATATTCCAGGAAAAGAAGGAAGATCAGTGACCAAACTGAACCAAGTGTATGAAAATGAACACAAGGTGGGCTGGGGAGCAGGCAGAGGCTGGCTTACAAAGCCTTGTGAGAGACAGGAGGGGCCCTGGGAGCTGTGTCTTGAATGCAATGGGAGCCAAGTAAGGGAGACTGACAGATTTGTGGTCACTGTGGCTGGCATAGCAGGGTCTCAGGGGAAGTCAGCAGGGAATCCGACTGGACATGAGGTCCTGGAGATTCAACTGCAGGATGCCCTGAAGTGAATGAAACTCAACTTTTACCTTGGGCCTCATATGGCTAGAAGGCACTTAGCTTAAAAAAAAAAAAAAAGGGTATGATGCTCAGGGAATTAACTTTGTAAATTCAACTTTATGACTCACACTTAAAGTACGGACTTCAAGTGTATAGTCCATACATAAATCTGCCCTAATTCAGAGAGCAGAATGTGGCTAACTTTAATAAACTACTAAGAAAATAAAATGAAAAAAAAATGGTATGGTTTGAGTTAGAAACATAAGTGAATTTTTCACATTTCATGTGGTTTTCTCAGGCCCAAGTTAGCCAAAGATGGGTACATAATAAGCTTCTTATATTTTAACCTCTGCTTTAGTTTTCTGTTTCTGTTGAGTCTGTAACTCTATTTTCTCATTTCATTTACATATTTTTCTCTAAAATGCCCAAGTGTTTTCAATGACCACCATTTAGATGGACAGATGCCCAGTGCCATCTCACTCTATATACCATCTTCATCCTATGCACCAAACACCTAAGGAAGGAGAACTGCTTTCCAAGTCTGTTAAAAATCTGAAACACTCCATGCCTCTGTCAGGAAGAGACCAGCACTTTGCTTCCTGAGGCAAGAAACCACAGGAACTTAAAATACTGTCACGAGAAAAACTTGGAGAACACGTTGCTAATGATAATTGGAATCTGAGCAGTCTTTTCCTGTTTTGTTTCCTTTTGTGAAATTTTCAAGAGAAAAAAAAGAATTGCTCGAGCAATAATTGGTGAAGACCATGGCACTAGTGTATTATTAGGGTGGTATTAAAATGACAGTTGGCTAAAGCACCCAGGAAATCCGAAGTCTCTCAGCCTTGACAATGAGGCTGCCACAAGAGGCCATCAGGGAAATAATGCACCAACAAAGTAAACAAGGCAACGTGACCTTATTATTAGCTGAGGTGATAGCCCCAAAGTCTTAAGACAGAATGGCCATACTGAGGGCTTCTCTATCCAAGGTAAGTAAAAGACAGAACATCATAATCGCTCTCTCTATTCCCATGCTCCAACTCCAAACCACTAAATCCAAGTTTCTATTCCAATGAAACCAGAAAACTTCACTCTCTATGATTCCAGAAAAAGTGGCCAGAGGGAAAGACAAAGAACATATGGTATTTACTCCATAAATGGCTACTATCATCTGGTTTATATTGGTCCTGCCTTCTCTGGGTGTGGATACAAAAGGAGGTTGGGGAGAAATGATGATGATGAAGGGGAGAAGAGGAAAAACTGATCCCGCTAACTTTAAGGGGGACACTCGATCTGTGTTCCCCACAGGTAGCAGCTCTGAAAGGGACTACAATACAACTGGGTACACATCTGTAACTGGACACCATGATTCTACTGGCCAGGACACTTGCCAACAAAAGGGCTTTAATGAAACAAATCCAATCCATGGCTTCCCGCCTCCTTAGCAGTTGTAAGGAAAAAGTAGACGCAAGGAACTTATTTCATGTGTTTAGAGTGCCTAATGGCCTTGATTTAAGACATACAAATAAGTGAAAATAATTCAATGTTACATTATAAATTGATAATATCACAGAAAAATAATCAAGTCTAGTTTTATCTCAATTACCTACTTGTCCATCTATGAAAATCCATAAAATGAGTCCAATAGAACATAGCAAACAAGCTCTCTCTTGGACTTTAAGGCAATTTTAACACAGTAATAGTCATCTCTTCAATATATGGAAAAAAGTAGTCTAGAAAATTCATATATTCATATTTTATTATTGACTTACACATTAAAAAATTGTTTTAAAAAAGTCATGTTTCCGTTCTTGTTGAATGCAAAGTTTGTAGCACCCACAATGTTATACATTTATTATAGTACCAGATACAAAATCTGATAACCACATATTTATTACAAGACATACCAGAATTTTATATTTTATCACAGATTCTGTTTACTGGGTTGTCTTATAATGAAGTATCATCGTTGATGATAATTGTTTTTGCCCAACTCCTACTATTACAGTAAGATTTACTTATTGGGTTGTCAGAAAAGTCATGGTGCATTTTTGCAACGAAAAACATAGAAAATAATACGTGATGACATTTCCGACAACCCAATATCTTAATTATATACAGACCTTCTGAAGACATCTCTTAATGTCTAAGCATCTATTTGTTAATTAGTTTTTATTTAACATTTGGGATCACTTTGCAAAATGCTTTGTTCAGGGAATGATGGAAGACAACCAAACTCAATTACCTAAATAGTCACCAGAGTACCATTTTAAGGAGAAATAGCAAAAAATAAAATTCTTCTATGTTTAGGTGTAGGGTTAAAAAAAAATACATTTAATACAATTCCACGTTTCCAAGGGGGGAAAGATACCATAGTTCCAATTCCATCTATAAGCTTATACCACAAAAAGTATCAAAGATGATCACATTATAGTGGCAGCAAAAAAATAGGACGCCAGCTAACTGTCTTGACAATAGGAAAACAACAAAAGTGTAAGGGTGCAGTCACATAAAGGAACATGATATGGCCGCTAAAAATTTTGTTGCAGAAAAATATTTAATGATGTGATAAAATGATTTCAATATATTAAGCAAAAAAAACTGTATGATTTCAATTTTACTATATGTGTATTTATACAAAAAAAAAATACAGTGGAAGCAGAGCTGCCAAATTTTAATAATCTCTGAGCTAAAGTGTTTTGGGTGATTTTATTAATATTTTATTCTGTGTGCTTTTCTGTATCCCAAATCTACCATAATTATGGAACTGAATCATTTAGGAAATGAAATAAATCCCGCAGACCCTTAATTCTGAAATTTAAAAAAATATAGAATTAGTGATACAGAAATTAATTTATAATTACCAAAAAAATAAGTGTTAAAGGATATGTTTTTGACCTTGTTAAAAAAAAAAAAATGCCTTCTGCACCAAGCTCCCAGGTAATCATTCAGACTGTTGACTACAAAGTGCAAAGTGTATAAGAATAGACACTGCACCCTTTATTTTGAGGTGAGTTTTGATCCATTTCATTTTAAAAAGAGATTTTTTGGGGGGAACACATAGGGCTGTTTTCAGTAGATAATTTCTGAATATCAGCCCTAGCAGTACTGAATCCTACAAGGCTTGCCAAGCACAGCAATAAAGTTGTGAATGGTGTTTAATTAAAACCATTTGCTTTTAAGTAAATGGAAGGAGAATGTATACTGACAATCACCTCTTGACTTATCAAACATGCCCTGCTTTTCTGGGTGGGGGGCGAGGAGCTCTGCTGGTATCCTTACTAATGGAAAACGTAGAAAGTCAGCATCGTCTTCTTGTGGTTGTGTAAGAATACACTCCCACAGCAAGCATGACAGATTCAGGGAAAAACTGACATCATTAAAACTTTCTAGAATTTATATTTTCTATACATTGAAAAAAATATATTGCTATGTTAAAATGCCTCAAAATAATGGCCCAAAAGGAAGTGTATTTGGTATGTTCTTGCTGGTCTCATCTTATGGATTTCCGTGGCAATTCCAAGTAGCTTGACAGGGATGAGACAAGACTTAATTTGCCTGGTGACTATAAAGGGTTTGGCCCCCTTTCAGAAGAACATGCTAAATCTTCCTACTTATGCTCACATATATCTTGCCTTATGATATTGCTTTCTTTCATATTTAGGTCTCACTCAATTCTAAAATATTATTGCATACAAAGTTTCAAAAAAATTTTATTTTTAAGAAGCGTCACTTAAAATCAGATTTAAACACATACTTTACTGGCTTAATGTAGCCTTCCTTTAATTTATTTTTTACTTCTTAAAAAAATTCTCCATACAAGCATCCAGGTCATTCATAGTTCTCACAGACTTATATTTGGTCTTTTCCCACTCCAGAATTTCTCCTTCAATAAAGCCTTGTTCCAGGCCAGAAGAAGAAACACAGTAGTGTGGGAGGGGACCTCATTTCTTCTGAGCTACCGATGCAGTGGTTCCCACAAACCAGACATAACCAGCCTTCATCTTCCCTGTCCTCAGAATTGCTCACTCACGATAACAAGGCATGAGCACCTAGCTTCAAATGCCATTGCCTTTCCTGATCTGAAAAAACGAGAGGGGGAAATACTCTACGAAGCCATAAATAAAAACACAAGTAAGTGTTGGAGTCTTAACAGTCATGCCTCTTGCATTAGAGCTATATACGTAAATGGCACTTGTAATTGACGAAATGTCACCAAGCATATTATTCTGAGCTCCCAAGACATGGGCTGACAACCCCTGACATGGAGTGTGCATTTTGTTACATCTACTTCATATCAATAAATCAGAAAGAATAAAAATGATATAAACCCTAGCTCACTTAAGACATTGAAAATGTTTTTTCATTTGGAGAAAATGGAATTGTTTCTCATCATTGCAACAATGGCAAGAGAAACTTGCTTTGCTATATTCCTCCATATAACAAAAGCTGTGTGGCTTGGAAGTTCTGATTAAAGCTAAGCCTGTCACAATCTGGAAAACACACCCCCAAAAGAGAAGTTCAAAGGACCACCCTCAAGGAACTGAAGGAAATGAACCATTGGAAGAGCCCCTGAAACTTGCCAGCTGACTATAATGTGTCCTGTTATATGTGTTCCATGAAAAGACAGACCTTAGTCTCAAACCTTTATATTAAATGACTTGCTGAGCATGAAGCATTCACGTCCCATCACCAAGCATGATAAAGTTTTCACGTGCAGTTCCTCCATCCACTATCCATAACTGATTTTGTTTTGTTTTGCTTTTACAGTTACGAATCTGCAATACTGTCTAGAAGGATAACGCCATTGGAGTGTTATATAGAACAGCCCTCTTAGAACCACAGAACTCGAATGCACATCCTCTTTCCCTCTCTCTTTCTCAGTGTGAAGCTCATATTGCCTATCTGCTAAATACAACTTTGGTAGAATTCAATTTATGTGTAACTTTTAAACCTAAATTTTAAACCTTAATATCTTATATACCAATTCTGAGAAACCAAGTGTCAAGTCCATATGCATGTAAGACAGGGACCAGCTTTGCCTCAGATTATGTCCTTAACATTGTACCCACTGAGCCTGATAACTTCAGGTAGCAGGAGACAGTACTTCCAGAAACTGCAGCAATGAAAGCTAAGAGAGGGAAAACTGGGACCTCAATGATTTCACACTCAGCAAAACCAGGGATGGTTGGTTCCAGGCCTGGCTTCTGGTCTTAATGAAGCCAAGGGCATTTTCTTGTGATTAACTTGAAAATGTCTCTAACACCAGAGAACTATTTAGAATGTTCCCTGAACACGTGCCATGATTCCCAACTTTCCCAGTGCAAATCCTCCTTGTATCTACTTGTACTTGGAGGTTACCTTCCCAGGGTATTGCCTTCTGCATTACTCATTCTCAAACTGGCTGCACTATGGAACCACCTGGGAACCTCAGCCATCCCAAGACTCTGGGTGGGTCTGTAGTACAACCTATGCAGATGGAGTGTTAAAAGCACCCAGATGCTTTCATGTGCAGCCAAGTATGAGAATCCAAGTCCTTATAAACTATTTGGCTGTTTTTATTTTTGTTTTGTATTGTTTTTTGTTTTCTGAAGGCAAAGTCTTCATCTTTTTACCCACAGTGTCCTCTCTGGTGCCTTCTTCACAGCACTTCCAACAATTAAGAGTCTGTAATTAGAAAACTGGTGAGACATTTTATTGAAGTCTGTCTGGCTCACAATACTGTAAGCTCTCTGTTTTGCCTACTACATCCCCATTCCTCACAGAGTGGCAGAAATATGGTACACAATGACTAATTATTTTATTGAATAAAAAAATTAACTGTATCAAAGTGAAAGAATAAAATAAATAATAATTACAGCAACTAACATTTATATAGGCATTAACTATGTACCAAGAACTGGTTTAAAGTCTTTCCAAACTCATTTATTTATCACCACAAACCCAAGATAAGTGCAAAATCACTCCCATTTTACAGATGAGGAAACTGAGGCATAGATTAAGTAAACTGCCCAAGCCCACACTTTGGTGGGAGAGACAGGATTCAAACCCATTTGACAGACGTTACATACATAGAGATGAATCCATGGTCACAAGGCTAGGAACTGGCAGAGCTGGAACTCAGCTGAGCTCTATCTGCCACTAAAGTATAAGCTTATAACCCACCATATGACCCTGCTGGTTGAAGTGTTGCATATTAAAAAATAGAAAGCTACCTAATATGTATGACAAGGATGCCCTGAAATAATTTTTTGGTCCCTGGTTTTTACTCTTCTCTTCATACATTCACTAGCACGCTCTTTAGTCTCTTCTCATACACCAAAGTCACATTATACACACATTTAATTTATAGGACTCCAACTACACATGCATGGGGATGGAACAAGCAAGTGAGTGAGAAAAGTCAAAGTAATGAGTAGCATTGAGGGGCGACTCCACTGCCATTCCATTCACAGGACATGAGTTCCTGAGGGAGATAACAGGAAATGAGATTCAAATGCAAACTGGATCAGCATCTCACCACACTGCTGGGACTCCAGGCCTTAAAGATACTAAAGTGTCTGGGGAGTTAAGGGATTTTCAAAGCTCATTTTACTCACATACATTTTTTGCCTTATGAACTGTCTTTCCAGCCTCAGCCTCATGTGGGCCATGGCTACTGTGAGCTAGAGCTGTACAGGAACGACGCACAGGAATGAAAACCAGCTCATGTCTGTCTCCCATCTGGCCCACCCTTGTTCAGGAGACAAAACATTTGGTAACATGATACAACCTCCGAGGTGAAAGAAACAGCAATGAGGTCTCAGCTTGATAGTGAACACATGAATTAAAAGAAAAGCATGCAAATCTCCATTTCCCAACGGTAGCTGACCTAACGATGACTTGTTTAATATTGAGAGACAGCTATATGTTGATTTTATGACCACAGAGTAATCTGTAAAAGGAGTGTGCACAAAGAGCCATTGGGATAAAGAAACATTAAAGTGTATTAAAAAAACAAAACAAAAAACAGGGATTATTCATTCTCCATGTATACCAAAGAAAATTCAGTAAAGCACTTATGTCACATATCATTATGAATCAATTTTCTTGGCCAAACATAAAAGTTGATTCAACATTTCCATCTTGAAACACTATTATCAAGACATTTGTCAAATACTGAGAGATCTGACCACCTGCCTTTTCTCAACTAGCTCAAGGAACCCAGGTAACAAATGTAGGCTGTACTTAAAAACAAGAATAGACAGGAGACTGAATCACAGCAAAACACTTACAAATCAAGAGAGGGCAAGAAAAGTACCAAGAGAGATTAAATGCACAGAGAACAATAAGAAGAAGGAAATCTCTTAACTAGCACAAAAATGAATTCGATCTACTTCAGTGAGTGAGCTCCAGATGAAGGAATTTCATAAGGATTATAGAAAGTCACTTGAAAATTACACAACTTGTTGTTGTGCTCTGCTTTTAGAAAAAAGGAAATAAAAGTTCTCTGTGAGGGAACTGATCCTCAGAAAAACACATTTACAAGCCCAACTGATGAATTTTACCTTTTATCTAGAAGATTATCCTTAATTCTCATTTGGACAGAAAAGTCACTTTAGCACTCATAAAGTCCCTCTGAGTTTCAGGGAGAGGTTTTGACATACAAATACAAAAATAAAAATCTTTTAAAATGTGGGGGTGTAGAGTATATGGGGACAGAAATAAGAATAAGTTAAAAGCATTGAGCCTGGAGCCATCATAAGGCACAATAAAATGCTGGGCAAATTCTCGGTTTGGTAAGAAGAGTACACACATGGTATATTAAGCAGTGACCAAATGTAAATTCTAACTCAAGGGGGGAAAAAGAACAAATTGGCTCACAGCTGGAAAGGATGTGGAAGCAGTGCACAGAAGGAGAAACTACAGAAAGAATCACAGCCATCATTCTCAGACTTAAGCCAACATGAGACTCACCCACAGGAGTTGTCACAGTGCACACTGCTGGGCCCCACGCCAGAGTTTCTGATTCAACAGGTTGTGAGGGGGCCTGAGAATTTGCATTTCAAAAAGGTTTCAGGTGATGCCACTCCTGCTGGTCCAACCACTCAGAACCACTGATTTCCAGAAACCTAGGCCATGGGAACATAGCCCTCTGAGTGGGGAAGTTTCCATCTCATAGCTTTGCTCCTGGATCTTACTCAGACTTTCACCAGGTAGAAGAGAATATAGTCTCCTGGGCCACATTGTTTTAGTTCATGATACCAGAGGCAGGTGATCTTTTTCATGATCTTCAGGAAGAAACCCCAGAGGAAGTCGCTGACTGGACTGAGGGACATTGGCCAGGAGATCACCCCCTGAACTACCTGCTCCGTCAGGGATGCATCAAAGAAACTGTCCTGACTCGAGTGGATGGAATTTATTCTGTGGTCAGTAGTGGGAAAGAGAGGATCCAAGTGGCAATACAGAGGGAAAGAAGACATCATATTTGATGGCATCACTTAGTTCACAGGGAATAGGAGAAGTATCATCAAAGAAACAAGAGAAGGGGTCATGGGAAAACATGATGAGCAAACAATAGGACAATATGATTATCACAGCCCGTAATAAACTTCACTGTGACATCACGATATATCATGTACAATGAAATTCACTGATGATATTGGGTTTTTACATACATATCATCTACCTATAATAGAGCAGAGCCTCTCACATAATTTGTGGTGAAGGACCAATTTTTCTAAATTCCCTGACTGATGTTTTGGTAAGATACAATATGAATTACTAGAAAATTGATCTTCCACTTTCATGTCATGGCAGTAGCAATTTGCACTAAAAGTTTCTAGATGCTTACTCTGTTTCTGTACTTATCACACACACATCTAAAACAGTGGCTCACAAACTAGTGCTTTTACACAAACTAGCACTGACCCAACACCACACTTGGAGCATTACTACTCTAGAGCACGGTGGGCCAGGAGGTCTCTGTCATAATGACTCACTTCACCAAGAAAATGAATGAGTAATGCTGTGTCCCAATAAAACTTTACAAAAACAGGCACTGGGCAGGATTTAGCCATGAATCGTAGTTTGCCTACCCCTGCTCGAGATCTGTGCTTCCCAAACTCTAATACGCATAGAAATCCTCTGGGGATCCTGTGAGAACACAAGTTCTGACTCCATGGGTCTAAAACAGGGCTGAGATTCTACATTTATAGCAGCCTGCAAGTTGATGTCAATAGTGAGAGTCCATGGCCCATATTTTGAGTAGTAAGGCTCCACAGACTTCTCTGTGAACCCAGAGACTGAATGAAATGTCACCTTAAGTATCACTGGGTCTTCACTGAGCTCAGAAAAGACTACATTTGTCAGACTGGCTCATATCTTCTTCTGCTTTAAAGGGATGATTACAATCAGAAGAAATCAGTAAGGAAAGTCTCATTGGAACCAATGACATAAAATATTGGATGGTTTCCCATTATCTCAATCAGCCCAGAACTCCACACAGAGTAGGTGATCAAGAAGTATCTGTTGACTGTGGGCTGGATGCAGGAATACCAAGCTGTCTCCACCAGGGGGAGAAAGCTGATAACAGGATAATGGTGGGGCTGTCCTGTTATCTAGCCTAAGATGTTTTGCAGTTTGGTAAATTGGTACAATTTTCAATAGATAGTGCTTTTAAGGCTGGACATGGATAGAAAAATGGAATCACAGAATTTATTCTTTCGGTAAAACTTATCTTTTCATGTTTCTTTGCTTTTGTATTTTTTACTTTGCTTCTTTCACTATTCTCATTTGAATAGCAAACACCTCTTCTTTGGAATTCTGTCAGCACTGTCAGCATTTGAATTAACTATTTGGTAGCTCAGCTTAATGAAGAAGCTCCACTCAAAAAATGCAACCATTAATCACAGGTTATAAAACAGACAAATATCAAATAGCCTAAATACAGTTGGCCATTTCCCCAAATGCCCACATTCTTGGAGCACAATGACACAGTGAAGATTCTAAGTCACTTATGTCTCCTCAGAGAAATGAACTGCTTGAGATTAATGAGCAAGTGAAATCGAGAAGGTCAAGGGTTAAAGTTTCAAGTCAATTTTCTGTTCCCTGTTTACGACCTTAAGGTCTCCGAGTATTAAAGGAGACACCTAAATGTTTGCTCAAAAATATTCTACTGGAGTTCTAATTGAGAAAAAGGGTATGTCCAGAATGCTTACAGATAAAGATTAATGAAAGAATTCACAGATAAGATGGAAGAAAAATAATTAACTTAGATTTGTGCCAGCTGCTCCTTGAGAATGCTAACTAATAAGTGTATTTGAAGGGCTCCATTTCATAAGGCCTCAGAGGTGGTAACAGCATCTCCATGAGAGGGTCCTGGATATGTAGATAAAATATCCATCGATGTTCACAAAGGACTTCTAATTGCAAGAGAGTTGACACCCAAATAAAAGTAAAGCTGCAACATAAGCTATTTAAGTGGACAAAACCCCTTTTTTTAAGATCTATAACAAGGCAAGCAAGACTGCTTAGAACACTTTGGTAAAGAAATGGTGAATAAAGAAAAAGGAAGGAGGGCAGTTCTAAATGGGGGTAGATGTTGGACGGATTCCCTCATTAGTAGATGGACTTCATCAACCACAAACCCAAAATCCAAATCATGTAACACCTATGACATTTCTTTCTGCAAGGACAACTTACCACACAAACTTTGTGGGCAAACCTATCAAAAACAATAAAACCCTGGCATTCTCAGGACCCGCATTCAATGTTATTTATCAACACAGGAAATACCATCACCTGATATATAAGGTATTTGTTTTATATTATGTATTTATCTACTCATTGGTTTTACTATCTTCCCCTCTAAAATGGCAGCTCCTAGAGAGCAAGACTCTCTATTTCATTCACTGCTTTATTCCCAGTACCTAAAAGAATGCCTAGCATATATAGACACTTATTATAGTCTCATATGGCTGATGCTTCTAAACATCTTTCTTGCTAGCTTAGTCATTCTGTGATCTGAAGAACAAATCCTGACTTCTTTGAGGAGATGTCCACCCTCCATCCCATAGGCTAGGGATCCCATCCTACCCCATAAAATCATTCTTGCTGTGTGATGAGACTTGTCAACCTCATGGTTTATACAATGACTTATACCTATGGCTGGTTCCTCCCTTAGTTACTTTCCTGGTACTCCAGTCTCCTTAGAACCAAACTTACAGTATGTTCTGTATGAATGGACCTTGGCCCCTGCACCATGGCCTGGGGATTGTGGCACTGGCTGCCTGTTAACAGAATTCCCTAAATACTATTTAGGAATTATCTCATGTTTGCATTCTTACTGTCTCCTACTGATATGCTGCTTTCAGATAAGACCCCCTCCTCACTCTCACAATTCTCTCAAAATAACCATTATCCAAAGCTACTGTGTTGGGCTATGGATAGGACCTTATTCCACTCTCTGCAAAGAGATTTTTCCCTCCATTGCCTACTTGATCCTGGGGGGCAAGGTTAGCTCTCATTGATGGTCCCTACGAGGCTGCCCTAAGCCATAAAAGTTTTGCCAGACACTTTTAGCATCTAGATTAGCATCTAGCTTGGAAAACGAATTGTTTCAAAGGAACAAATCATTAATTAATTATGCTTTTCTTTCTGGCTGAAAATATTCAGCTGGATAACTTATATGGAAATAAAGAAATATGAACTGTCAATATGAATTTGTTCTAAAAAGACATTTTTGAAGAACCTACTATGTTCTCTGCCTCATCAGAGTTGCTAGAAAGAAAGAAGTATATAATAATAGCTGAACAAAACAAAAGCATGGGCTGAGGAAAAAAAACAAACAGACCAAAAAACTCAAGAAAGACTATACCTTTAGGTATTTTAAAGACTATAGAGCAAATGACAAGTTAACTGAAAAAGCAACAAGAAGTGGAGGGGTTCAAAATAAGGAAATTTCAAGGTAATTTTATAGGATTTAGAGAGAGAAATGAATGAATAAAGGAGATTATTAAGTGGTGAGGATTATAAATAGTAAATATCATAGAAAAGAAAAAGGGAATGGGGACCAAGGAGGCATTTGCCAAGGGTTATAAAGATTAAAAGACACCTATTTTAGAAGTTTGCATGGGTGCCTTGCTCCTTTACAAAGACAGCATACATAGAAAAGCCAATGGGTTCTTATGAAGTTCTTTAGTAAAATAATTCATTTGAAGAATCCGGGCAATAAAGAGCATGGAAAATAAAGTTGAGTTTATTTTCTTCCCTTTAGCAGTTCTCATTCTTGATTCTCTCCTCATTGAACTGAATATATCAGGAAGATACCACGAGGATACTAAACTGAGAAAGGAAGAGCCATTAGGCCACCTCTGGAATTCTTAGCTATTTCAGAGTCGGCAATTAAGAATGACTTTATTAGAGGACTTCCGGTAAAATGGTGGAATAGACAGACGCTGTGCTAACTACCTCCCAGGCTCACACCAAAATTACAAGCAAATTATACAGTATTCAACCCTGGAGGTTCCCGGAACTCTAGATGAACAGAACCTCTAAACGAAGAACTTAAAGAGGAGGCCACATGAAGTCTGGTAGGAGGGGCAGAGATGAGAGAAGGTGAACCCCGGTGAGGGAAGCCCCAGCTGTGGGGAGCCTTCTCCAGTTGGGGGAGAAACCCTCCTACCCTACACCCAGCTCACCAGCCCAGAGTTCCTTTGCGGGGAAGAGGACTTCCAAGATAGCTGGCAGTAAATTGATGAGGACTCCCTTTGCTCAGCTCGGTGAGGCTAAGAGTGGCTAGAGAATCAGTGGGGCCGGCGCACAGGCTTGCTTGCCGGTGAGCACTTACCTGGTTCCTGGTGGAGGGAGTAGCTGGGTGAGCTGGGCCAAGGAGGCTGCGGGGACGGACTGAACTGAGCACCTTTGGTACAAAGGCTGGAGGTTTTTGGACTATTGTTCCCCTGGTGTGGAGCCTGCACGCAAGTGGTGTACAGGAGGGCGCCATTTTGTCAAGGCTGGGCCCTCGCACAAAGGGTCAGGTCCGGGACGTCATTGGTCTGGTGGAATTGGCGCAGAAGTGTGTGCGTGTGTGCACGCATGCATGCGGCCTTGGATCCCCAGCCTCCGCCCGGCTTATACTGCATTGCCAGGGGAACGCCTGGTGGTCGCGCTTCAGCTCCAACAGGCTGCTCACTGAGACGCGGGAGTGTGCAAGCAGCCTAGGGTCTCGGCTCTCCATGCACTGTGCTTACAGAGTTGCCAGGCTGGTGATTGGTGGTCGGGCTGCTCGGCCTGATCTGCGAGCAGCTGATTGGGACAGGCTGAGACTGGGAGTTTTCCTGGGAGTGTTGGGCCGGGAGCAGTGTGCCTGCCTGATCCAGCCAGGGCTCTCCTGGTGATCTATCTAATACATCAAAGCAATCCCAGAGCAACAGCCAGAATGGGGAAACAAAGAAACATGTCACAAGTAAAAGATCAGAAAAAACCTCTAGAAATGGAACTAAATAAAACAGAGGGATCCAACCTTTCAGAGACAGAGTTTAGAACACTGATGATAAGAATGTTTAACAAACTAAGTGTGGACATAAGGAAGGACAGAGAAATCATAAAAAACAACCAGTTAGAACTAAAGAATACAATAATTGAAATGAAGAACACACTCGAAGGAATCACCGGTAGAGTAGATGAAGCAGAGGAGCGGATCAGCGATTTCAAAGACAAAATAGCAGAAATCACCCAGATGGCACAACAAAAAGACCAAAAAATAAAAAACAATGAAAACAGTTTAAGAGCCCTATGGGACAAGATGCAGTGCAACAACCTTACACTCATAGGAATACCAGAAGGAGAAGAGAAGAAGCAAGGGGTTGAGAATATATTTGAAAAACAATGTCTGAAACTTCCCTACCCTGGTGAAGGAAATCAACATGCATGCCCAAGAAGTGAAGAAGGTTCCAAACAAGCCGAACCCAAACAGGTCCACACCAAGACACATCATAGTTAAAATGGCAAAGGTTAAAGACAGAGACAGAATGCTAAAAGCAGCAACAGACAGACAGCAGGTCACATACAAAGGAACTCCTATTAGACTAACAGCTGACTTGTCTACAGAAACTCTGCAGGCCAGAAGGGAGTGGCAGGAGATATTCAAAGTGACACAAAATAAAGGCCTACAACCAAGATTGCTCTACCCAGCACGGCTATCACTTAAAATTGAAGGAGATACAAAGAGCTTCTCAGAAAAGAATAAGGTCAAGGAATTCATAACCACCAAGCCAACATTGCAAGAAATGTTAAAAGGGCTTTTTTAAACAAAAGAAAGGGGTAAACAAGCTAACCCAGGAAGACCAGGAATACAAATAACAAAATGGCAATACATATGCACCTATCAATCATCATTTTAAATGTGAATGGGCTAAATGCTCCAATCAAAAGACAGAGAGTGGCTGAGTGGATAATAAAATAGGACACATGTATATGCTGTTTACAGATGGAATAAGATATTTCATGCAAATTGAAATGAGAAAAAACAAAAAAGCTGGAGTACCAATACTTGTTTTGGACAAAATAGACTTTCAAATGACTACAATAAAAGACAAAGAAGGCACTAAAACCCTAATAAACACCTATGCACCCAACATAGGAACTCCTAATTACATATAACAGATTTTGACAGACATAAAGACAGAGATCAACAGTAACAGTATCATAGTAGGGGACTTCAACACCCCATTGTCACCAATGGACAGACCCTTTAGACAGAAAATCAACACAGAAAGAGGGGCCTTAAATGACACTTTAGACCAGCTGGACTTCTTCGATACTTTTAGTGTATTTCACCCTGAAACAACAGAATATACATTCTTCTCAAGTGCACATGGGACATTTTCCAAGATAGACCACGTTAGACTACAAAACAAGTCTCAAAAAATTAAGAAGGTTGAAATCATATCAAGCAGATATAAAGGAAAAACTGATGGTTGCTGGCTGGGAGGGAGTGGGGATGAGGGAGAGGGGGAAGGTTTTGGACAGCGTAGGTGGGTGACTACAATGTTGCTGCAGGGATATGGGGGCAGTTCTGGGAATATAATTGATAATGTTGTGAAGAGACTATTATGTTAAGTGAAATAAGTCATTCGTAGAAAGACAAGTACCATATGATCTCACTTATATGTGGAATCTGAAAAACTGAATGAACGATCAAAGTAAACAGAAAACAGACTCATAGACATAGAGGAAAAACTGAGGGTTGCTAGTTGGGAGTGGGGTGGGGATATGGAGGAAGGGGAAGGGATTAGACAGCATAAATAGACAACTACAATACTGCCACAGGGATATTCCCACAGTACGGGGAATATAATAATGTAAAAATTTTCTGGCGTATCAGATAGTCACATGTCTTGTTAGGGAGACCACTTCATGGATGGAGTAGAGGCTTGATCACTGCACTGTACACCTGAAGCTGATGTTGTATAATATTGTATGCCAACTGTAACTGAATATATAGATAGTCATGGGATGTGGAGTATACTGTGGAAGGGAGTCAAAGCAATTTTAGTGGATATGTATGACATGGTGGGGGGAGGAGTGGGGTGGCAAACTGGGGTTGGGGGTTGTCACTTTGGGGGCTACAGAGTATCACTATTGTATTGTGTTGTACACCTGAAACTAACTAAAAAAATAAATAAATTTAAAATAAAAAGAATGATTTTATTAGATATTAATGAACAAGTCACCATTAATCCTAAAACAATGAAAAGAAACTCAGATTAGTAGTCCACTGAGGTAGTAAATGTATAAAAACACTCAAGAGAAATCTAGCTTGATCCTGAATCATGTTTTCTTTTTTTTTATTGCTTTTAAAGTTTGTTTTGTACCACACAAAGCTTTTCATACGTTACTACTGCATTTGTTTGTTAACTATACTGTACCCTGGTTTAGCAAACCTGACTTACAAATTCACACATTCTTTGAGAAAGATTTTAAATACTGAGCTTCTTTAAATAACCTTCTAAATAACAAGATGCCTTTGAAACATTGCCCAAAATGAATACTGCTAATAAAATTAATGGTCAGGGAAACAAGGTAACAACATGTGAAGATGTTTATCATATAACACTGGATTTAAAAAAAATAAAAAAATCCAACAAAAGGAAGAGCATTCAATAAAAAAGATATGCATACATAATCACAGAAGGAAATTTAACAAAATTATAACAGTACTTGTGTTATGGGAATAAAGTTAAGGATAATCTTTTAATCTCATAATTTTAAAAGGAAATATTAATTTATAAAAGTGAAAAAATGATTTTTTGAAATGTAAAGAAAACTTTCAAAAACATAAAGTGAAGGGATCTAAATGTGGAACAAAATCATCCTTACCTGAAAAGTAAAAAGCTAAATTAAAATTTTCTCAAGGTTTATTCACTTAATCTATAGCTACAAAGGTAATATGTCTAAAAATCCATTATTAACACATTCTGAAGATTCTCATAATCAAAATACTTCCATTTAGGAAACATAAATGCAAATTATGAAAAGACTTTCTTACTTTACATTCAGGCTAGGGGCTCTTGACTCTCTTTAAAAGATTAAATGGAGTGTTTCTACCATATAAATTCTAAAGAGCTGTCCACAATTATTTAAAACATTATTGAGGCAATTTTCATTATCCAGGGTAGCTATATTCTATAAAGTTGCCACAAACACTGAATTAGTGAATACCGAACCATCACCCCAGGGGAAAACACAGGGTTCGATTCCCCAATCCTCTGGTCACATTTTTATCAACTGATCAATACATAACCTTGTTTTATGTGTGTCTCTGTTTAAGGTCATTTATTTAATATATATTGTTGATTCAGTAACATTGAACTTAAGGCCAATAGCACTATAAGTCATGCCTGAACAAAGCTTATGTACTTTCTCTGTAAGGCACATTCACACTAGACAGCATTTTAACAATATACATGCGGCCATTTTAAATAGTGAAATCACATACCAAACAGGTCCCAAATATGGCACTAAATAGATAGCAAAAATGACACTTGTTTACAGTCTGAGAGCTGAAACCAGAAAGGAGAGCCTTAGCTGGGAACAGCACATCAGATACCTAAATTTTTCATGTACGAAGCACTTCCACAAACGACTGAAAGCTCTGTGAGTATTGGTTGTGGGGTACAAATAAACGCTAGCACACAGGCAAATGTGCAAATGTAGAATCAGCTAATAATGAGAATCAACTGTACTAAGAATGCTGGTTGAAAAATGCATATTAGGTTACAATGAAATACCTTCAATACTTAAAAAAACATTCCTTGGAAATAACTAAGAATTGTATTAATAACTAGAGCAAACATGTCACGTCAAATCACAACATTCGTCTTGCTTTAAATCATAAAGTTATGAGAACACAGCAGCATTATTTTAAGTTGGAAACAGTCCAAATACCAAATAACAGAGGGCTAGTTAATTAAATTTATATATCCATACACGTGAATGCTATTCAGCCAATGACGATGTTGTTAAGAATGTAGAGAACTATACAGGACTGCCAAAAGAGCTTGTAAAATGTGAAAAAAGCAGGCTGCTTTTTTATAATGTCAATTATATTGATACTAGTTTTGTCAAAAATACTCTATATTCATTTTAGAAGTGTATGTATAAGTAATTTGATTTATTTTTGTACTTTTCTATATCTTATCTTTCCCTAATTTAATAATTAGGGAAAAGGGACTTCTGTTTCATAAAATACCGTAAAACAAAGACGTAAAAACTATTTAGTAAACCAGTATTAGTCAGTTTTTTCGGTAAGGCCATCTGGACATGTTCCTCAGTTAGAACGAGCCAACCATCCCTAATTCTTTGGCAGTGGGCGGGGCCAATGCAAAGGGAGGAAGGAAGAAGGTTCGGTGTCTTCAGTCTCCTCCATCCACTGGGGCCCCTGCCATCAGACTCAGCTCACCACTGTGGAGGAGAATCAGAGACCTTCACGATTCAAAGTTGAATTTAACCATTTTTTTTTTCTCACTGGAGCAACATTAAGAGGAAAAACAACAACAACAACTAACTCTTCTAATAATTATACATGGCTTCCAACACATAGAACATTATAATTTGATTAGTGGTCCATGTCTCTTAATAGTTTAAAAAGGCTTCACTATACAGAATTCATAATCAACTACTGAGTATGTTGGAACTAAAGACAACAATTACTAAAAATTCCCCAAATCTGTTCAATTCTCTAAGTCATTTACCATGAAACAAAACAAAGCACGTTAAAACTTGAATTTTGAGAAGCAAACAGTAAAAACCTTATTTTTGACTTTCTTCTGAGAGCATGTCAGTAAGAAAACAGATTTGGAGAGTTCCACTGGGGGCGCTTTGAAAATGCGATAGCTCTTAGACACACGCATCGTGTATAAGATTTGGAACTAATTGCCTTTGCCGGGTCCCAGCACTTACGGGGAAGTATTGGCAGGTGAAGTGGAACGAGTGTAAGTTGGGCATGGAGAGCCAGACATTCTTGGAAATCTGGATCAATTGGACATCAGAAAAAGAAACACAAAATCAACATTTATGAATTCATGACAGTCGGAAAGCCACTACAAAGAAAGGAAGCCCAAGCGGATGGTTTTCCATTCTCCAGCTTATGCACAGTGTACCTCAAACAAGGGGCTAGTCGAAGTGCAAGGTGATGCCAAGCGACAGGTTACATATTCATAGGCACAAAATCATTTTTATTCTTTCCAGACTAGACTATAAAGGTAGGCTATCACCGTAAAGAATGGCTGCCTGGGCTTTTAATCTTTTCAGCTCCATATGAAAGTAAAATTTGTTTTCAAACAGGCCTGTAAGAATATGGATGCAGGAAAGTCATTTCAAAAATAATGCTCATGTTGTGTAAAGCGTTGGGTATTATATTTGAAAATAAATCTCTCAAGAATTCTATTATCTAAAAATAAACATTCCCTTGCAGATAAGGTATTTCAGTACATACATGTGGTATATAATGAAATGAGCTTTGCATGGAGACACGCCTCTGATATAAGCATGTATATAAAAGAGAATATTGTGTTTTGTATTTAAATATACTCTACGATAATTAACAACACGTGAGGCATTAAGTACATGATAATTGCAAACATTTATTAAAATTTAGGGCAGTTAAGGCATAAACCTGATACTAAAAAGATGGCATACAGTTTTAGTTCTCTGGCCTCACATTCTAAAGACTTTTGAAACTCATAACACAGAGCTGGCCTCTTCTCAAATTTATACTAAATGATATTGTGTGATTCTTTCAAACATGGATTTAATCCTCCCTTCATTAAATTGTGGTTTCTTGCTTGTCTGCACAGAGAATGACTGCAAGTTACTGAATGTTTACACATTTCATCAATTTCAAAGCAACACGTGCAGTAACAGAGGTGTAGTGAACCTGTTTTGGAGACCTTCCATTTCTGCAGATGACCATTTATTTACTCCACACTGTTATAAGAACTCTAAGTCTAAGCACTGGAAATGATAATGGAATCGAACACTCAAAAACACAACACAAACTACATTGTAGTTTAGAAATGTTTGCCAAGTACTTTCACATATATTATCTCAATTGACCTTTAAAACAATGCTTTAAGGTATTACTATCAAGTCTGCTTTAGAGACATGGTGATGGAAGTTTAAAAACTATACCCAAGTAGCTAGTAAATACATGAAAAGGTGTTCAACCTCATTAAGTCATGAGGGAAAGGCCTTAAACCACAATGAGACACAACCTCAAAACTACAGAATGAATAAATTGAAAAGACTGCCTGTACCAAATGTTGGTGAAGGTTGGAGAAAGTGGAACTCCTATATGTGGCTCTGAGTGTAAATTGGTACATCTGGAGAACTGTGTGGCAGTATCAATTCAAACTGAACCTATGTATATTTAGGACCCAGAAATTCTAGTTCCAAGTATATATCCCACCGAAATGTGCTCCAAAGAACACAACAATGTTCACAGAAAAATTATTCATAATAGTCAAAACTAAGAATAACACAAATGTCTATCAACAGAAGAGGATAAAAAAGTTCTGGTGGAGTCATACAATAGAATACTTTATGGCAATAAGAATTAGTGAACCATTGTGACATAAAGTGTGGATTGATCTTATAAATAAAAGTGAGAGATGACAAATACAAAGGCTGCATGGCTCCATTTATATTAAGCTCAAAACCAGGCAAAATTAGCCTAAATCAGAAGTTAGGATAGTGGTTACTTTAGGAAGAAAGTTTTATAGGAGAAGTGTGGGGGAGGGGAAGCACAAAGGGCTACTGGGATGGTGGTTGTCTAAGTCTGTTCAGGTTGCTGTATAAAATTACCAGACACTGGGTGGCTTCAGCGACATTTATTTCTCACAATAAATGGGAAGTCCAAGATCAAGACACTGACAGATTCAGTGTCTGGTGAGAGCCCAATTCCTGGAACACAGGTGACCCACTTTCTAGCAATGTTTCACATGGTAGAAGGTGCAAGAGAGCTCTCTAGGGTCCCTTTTATAAGGGCACTAATGTCATTCATAAGGGCTCTATCCTCATGATGTAATTACCTCCCAAAGGCCCACACCTCCTAATACAATCATATTGTGGACTAGAATTTCAATATATGAATTTAGGAATTACACAAATATTCAGTCCATAACCCTGGTCATATCCCATTTCTTGATCTGACTGAAGGTTACATGGCTATGTTCGTTTTGTGATAATTCATCAAGCTACATACTGAAATGATACTTTAATAAAAGTTCATTAAAATTTTAAATACTATATGAAATTATTGCCCCTGTAAATGGGAAATATGTGTGTTATCTCAATTTATATAATAAAACAACCCTCTAAGGTAATGTAATTATCTCCATTTTATAAATGAGAAAATTGAGGCACAGAGAAGTTAAACAACATGCCCAGAATCCTACAACCAGTAAGTAGTAAAGACAGGACTGGAACCCAGGCAGTCTGGCACCAGAACCCCACACAGAATCTCTTCCTTCTTGAATGAGTATTTGGGTGCTTATGTAGCACAATTTTCCTGGACATTCAAACAGTTTTGAAAACATGATTCTAAGTTGGAAACACAGTTAAACCAAGCAGGGTGATTTCATGGATGCCAATCATATACTGCTGCTTTTCAAAATTAGGCCTCCTCAGGGCAACAGATTCGCTTAGATTTGGCCAATAGAGCTGGGGTTACTATTGAGATTCATTCATATCACTGTCTTTTTATTTTATTCATTTATGCAAAGTGTTTTACATACTCCAGATGTTGTTGTAACCCATTTTCCATATCTTTGGAATTCTAAGTTTTGAATTAGAAATAAAAGCCAAAACATGATTTAAGAAAACAAAAACCTAAGGATAACATTCCTTATAGTGTTTTTCCTTTAAATGTGCTCAAATTCTTTACAGATTACCAGAAAACTCTACTTCTAATTTCTATTTTATATAATTTTACCCTCTGCAATTTAAGAACAGTAGGGGTTAGAATTTGTTAAGTTAAAAATGATGAGGATAAGATCAGATCTATTCTACCACAAGCAGAATCAACTCTATTACCTTGCTCTCATCTCAAGCCCAGCTGGAAAATAAGAAAATTATAAAATATGTAATGATACACTTTTGGTGAATCTATGTTAATGAGTGAGCTATCTTGAAAAGATTCTTAAAATATACAATTTGGCAAAGGAACACGGTTTCATATATATTACAAACAAATAAGGGACACATTAGTTATCACTGTGTTAGGTCCCAGTGACAATAAGCATTTGGGCTAATAGTCAAGCAAAATAATTGTAAGTTGCAGCTCTATGGCTGTCATTATGAGTGGAAATAAATGTCAATCCACAATATTTTTCTTTAACGATGATGTTTAGTATTTGATCAATAGAATTAGCTCATACATATGGCAAACAAGTAGTTGTTAGTATCAGCTGATTCAAGTTTAACAACAATAGGCTTTTTGTAATTTTGAGTTTCAGTGTATTCAACTGACTAATCCTTACATTTAACAAGAAAATCGATACCTTTGAAATAATTAGGTTTGGGCTCTTGGGAACCTACTTCTGGGAAGCTGGATAGGGCTCTACTTGAAATAATTACTGCCAGAACTACAACCAGTTTCCTTGCAAAACCAAATCAATTCATCCATACGATTTTTCAGCCTCTGTTCTCTGAAATCTGTGAAACAATGCCAGGAGTGAAAATACCCATTATATTTCCATGCTTCTTAACTGGCTTTGAAATTTCAAGACTTGGCAAATGTACTGTAAGATGAGCTATGCATTTATTTTCCTGATGTGGCATGAGAAAAATAGTGCCCACATACCTTTCTCTACCTAAGATGACAGCCAATCTCAAAAAAGTTTAAATACTCCAAACATTTGAAAATACTCCAAAAGGTAAAGTCAAAATTTTTGAACAGATTGTTTAAAAAACAAAAATGCCTCTGCAAATGATTTTCATTCCCCTATTATACTTTAAAAAACACTAAAATTCAGAATCAGCTACTAAAGAAAGATATCTTTTAAAATGCAATGATTGTCCTGGTAAATTTAATCCTTCAATGACTCTCAATTATTCTTAACAACGAATTTCAGTAGAAAATAAAAGTTTAGTACAGTAAAACCTTGGATGGCGAGTAACTTGGTTTGCAAGTGTTCCACAACACAAGCAAACATTTCTAATACATTTTAACGTGGTAAACGAGCGATGTCTTGCAATACGAGTAGTTTGTTCCCAGAATGAATTATGCTAACAAACCAAGGTATTACTGTATTTTCTTACAGTTGCCTGTCTTCTGGGTACTTTGTGGTTCAAATAGTTTAAAGAGCTGTGTGTTATATCAATGGTACTTACAGATTTCAATTGGTTTGAAAATCACTGGGAGGAAAATGATTCTTCTCTTAGATATGAATAGGAAGAAGCGATAAAAGAATTAACTCAATTATTAGGGGGCTACTGATAATGTTCCTATTTAAGAATGAAACACGGTGCTTATGTAAACAGAAAAATCAGCCCCCTGCACTTTCCTCATAGCTGGGGTGGCTCTGGGCTTTAGAGACATTGCTATTCCTGAACAGCATTGGAAAACTGAAGGGAATTGGTTGATAATACTTTACCATTTACTTTGTGAGTCAGAAGTAAGTGTTAGCAAAAACATAAGGTCACCAACTACCTAAGTCATAATGGAAACAGACAAACATACTACTAATAGAAGCCAAAATTGTATGCAAGTGTACCCAAAAAGGTTATTGTCATACTTATTAATGAGAGGTTTCCATGTTAAGGTCAGACCACATTTCTTTAAAAAAAAAATCTGGTATTGTTTTCATTCATGATTTTCTTGATGATAGGTTCAGATTTCCTGTGTCTTCATAAAAATCAGAAACCAACAGAATATACTATTAGATACTCTAATAGTATCAAGATATTGATTCTCAAAGTTTAATATCAAGTGGTTGTGGCGTATATGCTACCCCACAGAACTGTTAATAGAATTACATGATATATATCAGACATTCAAAAAATGTTAGTCTTTTCCATATAACAAACATCCACCTAAACCATGTTATCATGAGTATAGTGGAAACAAGGCATATTGGTGTGTAGATTGATTCAATATTTACCGATACCTATTACACTATGTACTTAGCATGGATATGATAGCTACATTCTAATGAAGAAGAGAAGATGCACATGAAGCAACATTATTCACTGCTTAGACCATATATTACAAACTGTAACATATGTAACTGTCAGAAATGAAAATTAAGAAGCATACAGATGGAGGGGAGGTCATTATTTTCCAATGATATATGCTAATATAATCCTATAATTTTCTTCTAACTCCATTCTTATGAACCTTCAGCACCTTTATGGAAGGAATCTGAAACCAAGTCCTTTCTAAGTCATGTAAGTGTAGGGTTAATTGCTTCAGTGTAAATTACCCAAATAATGTTTCATGCCAACCAATGTTTGATGATTAGGTGCACTACACCTTTTTTATTTCCTGCCACCTCCCAGAATTTTGTAAGCACAACCTCTGAAATAAGATCCTGGGGGTACTTACAAACTTTTCACCCCAAATGAGTTAAATTATATATTCCAATGGGATGGAAGGCAGAATTTGCCTCTGGGGCTGCGAAGTACATGTGTTGGCTTATTAACCCCAGCTTTTCATGGTGAGAAATAAAAACATTATGCAATATTCCCACAAAGAGAGAGGATACCTTAGGGTCAGCTGTGAGCAATTTGAAGGCTTGATATACTTGAGATTCCTTTACACCACCACCAAGATCCAAGAAGTTGGCTGGCTTGCCACCATTCAGGAAGATGATATCACAAGTAGCCATGGCGAGTCCAGCACCATTCACTGTAACATGCAAATGGGACACACTGCAGAATATATTTAGCAATATGAAAGAGTGCATGAACTTTTTGCCTCTCCCATATTGCAAAAGAGAACCCTGTTATGGGCCAATTTCTGCCCTGTTTGGAACTCACTCAACCAGGTAAGTTCCTATCAGGTAATGTTATACAAAGAATGACCAAATAACCTGGAAATGGGAATTTATTGAGAAGTTAAATCAATCTGGGAAATAGAGAGAAGGAAGAGTTTAAGTAAAGTAATCAACTCAGGCTGGTAATAGAGTAGGGAGTTTTAGGTTCTGGAAATTATGGAGTTCAAGAGAACTAGAAAAGAGAAAAAAAGGTATGAAAAGTTACTAGGGCCTATGAATTACATTCTTTTTAATATCCTTTAAGAAACTTGAGTAAAATATGGAATCTTTAATTTTTGCTTGGTGAGAAAATTGTCCCTTGAAAATGGCATTCTGGGGTTGAACCATGGGGTGTCCGAACTTCAATAGTATCCCATGCATTTTTACACAGGGCCACCGTGCATGTTTATATATGTTATCTGGATAAAGTCAGACAAGAAATGAACAAATGATAGCATCAAAAAAATAATCCTATCCCCTTTTTCCTTTTCCAAATTAATATAGGAAATGTTCACTAGCAACCTGATCATTAAATAGAACCAAAATGTGCTAACATCTTAGGAACTTTTCTTTAAAAATCCAAGTAAAGAGTTTTAACATCTAAATTCTTATTTTCCAGAGCTAAGTCTTATTGATCAATGGTACTTCTTTTGCTTCTTATGCTTAATTATATAAAATTACTTTCCTCAGGTTATAAAGCAAAAATTAAAAAAATTAAAAATCTCCTGAACTCAGCAGAAACTCTCAAAGTAAAGTACCCTTCACTTTTTCTGACCTTTGAATTCTCCAGATAAGCCTATCAACTATGACTAATTTAATTAATTCTGGGGCAACTAAAATAAAAGTGGTTTATAAAGGACCTTAAAACAATTTGAAATATGCTAATCATAGTTTTTAAGGCTAACTTGGTCAAATCATGCACAGTACTACAGAGGCTACACAGAATATATGTTTAATTTGTTCTAAACACACCATGGTATCTTTCTCCTTTCTAAATGCCTTCAAATATGGAGAGGGCATTAGCTTATCAAGATCAGAACAACATGAACAATCTGGTTGTTACTGCTCCAAAAGAAACCAAGAGCTTTTGGTATTCCTTGTAATTGGATGTCATTTTCTATTGAACAGTAAATTACTGGATAAGGTCTGTTGACTTCTGAATATAATGATAATGTTGATTTACTGAATTACAAATCTTTTTTATTTTAATTCCATTAAGATTAAGACCTCAGTTTCTAGTGCAATGAATTGGTTCCACCAGAAACACAGAGGCATACAAATGTCAGTTCTATAAGCTGGGCAGTAACAAAAGTTGTACTGCCTCTATAGATCCATTCTTATCTCAGCTGAATAAGCCATTTTCACAAATTTAAATGACTATGATAAAATCAATTGTTTTATTAATAAACTGGCATAATGGATTAAACATTTTATTATTTGTTTATTAAGGAAGCATAATCATTGAGCATAATGATTAAAGTACATATTCTCTTCTAATTTCTCTGAGAAAGTAATTTTGTCTGAAAACCAAATTTTAGAATAGTTCCTACCATATTAACATTGCCTGGAAGAGCAAAGATTCCAGTTTTTACTAGGCAAAGTTTTAACTGAGATGCTTTAAAACAGTAGTTCTCATCTGGGGTGATTGTGCCTTTCAGAAGATATTTGGCAATATTTGGAGACATTTTTAGTTGTCACAAATGGGGGATGGTAGTGGCACCTAAGGGCCAGGGAGAGTACCACACATCTGACAATGTAGGACAGCAGCCCACAGCAAAACATTATCCCATCTAGAATGCCAATAGTGCCAAAGCTGAGAAACCCTGCTTTAAACCAGTGACCACTGACCAAAATGAACTTTGGGGAGAAACTCTGAAGTGTTTCCTAAGACTCTGGGGATACAAAAAGCTCTTTGTGACTTACTATTGGGAAATAACATTTCAGAAATCAGGGGCTCCTAAATTCTGCAAAAATCCACAAATCATTCTTGTGCTCTAACAGATTTCTTACCGAAGCAGGCAATGTTCCCATCCAGCCCTATGTACTTTAGATCATATCTGGCAGCTTCGTTTTCAATGGGCTCATTCTCTGATCTGTCATCCATAGCAAATATGTCCTTCTGTCGGAATTCCGCATTATCATCAAAGTTTATCTTGGCATCAAAACAGACAACTAAATTAAAAAAAAAAAACATGCATAATTATCTCTTAAGAATCTACAAATTAAGTACCGCAGGCTGGTACGCACATGAGGAAAGAAAAGTAAGATATCATTCTATCTCATGACAATTCAGCTTTATGGCTTTCTTGACTTTAACTTAAACTTAAGAGCTACAAAGAGCTACAAATATGACATGTGCCCTGCCCTCAAAGGATGTACATTATACCAAACAGCATACTAATTTATATCTGTTGGTCTCTGTTCAATGAAGTAACAATAAAAGTTGGCATCACCCATTAAAAGCTACAGACTGCCACAGCTATGTACAGCTTTGATTAGCTATTCTTCTTACATTTTTAACCACTGATCACCTTTCCCTTCTAAGCAAAGAGAGACTAAACAATAATACTTAATTCTGCTATTTTTTGTCTTTTTTCTGATGTTGCAAAGTGAAATTTTTATTTAATCAGTACCTTCACTAATATTTCTGAAAGATGTAGTGGAAAGAACACTGGGTCAGAATCAATACTTTTTAATTTGATATTTACCTAACTGTAACCTCAATTAGAAAACAAACAAACAAAAAAACAAAACCAATAATGTACTTCCTCCTGGGACTCAATTATCTTATTTGGAAAATGGAAATAACAATCCCCAGACTGCTGATATACCTACTTTGGGGTCTGCCAAAATGAGGACAGTCATCCTGATGTGTACAGGATAAGATTCTCTTGATTCATGTTACAAAACACTAAGTGACCAAGACTGATCAGAGATAATGGAAGGCTGCCAGGCATATCAGCACTGTGGTCTACACACCCTGATTCCACTACAAACCTCTTAACTCTCTCACTGGCCAACAGCCCCGGACACAGTGAAACACACGGTGAGGAGGATGAACCGCAGAGTCCTTTCCTTGACTTACAGTGATCTTCTATTTGTACAATCAGGGAGAGATTGCAGTGGGGTGGGATGGCACTCTGGTTTCTGATCCCTCTTATTATATCCCTTAGCATAGAACTTAGTTATCTATGATGACACTCCCCTGTAACCTTCTTTTTCTTTACTTGGGATATTGATAGGCAGGGATCTTTGACCAAGAATTTAGAGATGTTACCCATTCTCCAGCACCTAGTTCTTTAAAAGGAAACAACCATCCGGGCATGTTTCACTCAAAAGCAATGACTATAATCTGTTAATCCCCTTTGCTTCCTAGGAAACGAAAATATTGTTACATTATAACATCCAAGGATTAAAGACCCTAGGAGGAGGTTTTTCCCAAGGGTCTCTCTACCATAATCGTCAAGCACTTTGATATAAATCTGTGCAAAACTGGCATATTAACATCTAAGAACACTCAGCATAAGTACAAGTCCAAACCACAAATTACTTAAAGTACCACTGACTGACAAGAGAGACTCTTCCATGGCAGTTAATATCCGCCTGAGTCCTTAGTCTTGCCACAAAATGTCCAACCACATTATGCACACACTGTGAAATACATGAAACAAATGACTTTCCAGAATACTGAAATCTTAATTATGGGATCCTACAGTTACCAAAGGAATTGGCCAATGTTCTCTGCTTGCTACAATGGCATTCTTTCAGCAGTTAATGACTGGTATAATAATCAATAGGAAAGCAACTTCATGCCTGGCTTTCCACTGGGTTTATAAATACATTTCAATTAATTTATTAATAATTGTAGCTCCTCCATTACTCATTGGCAGGACTACTTATAATGGACACCTTTGAAATAAATGGGCAAAAACTATCAAATTGACTTTGTAAGTGAAGAGTTTTAAATAAAAGAATTCTTGGTCAAGATCAATAAACTAGTAAATCAAAACAGATCCAGGCTGATCTTTGCCTCTTACAAAGAACGCAGTTACAAGCTGCTTGAGAGACAGCATTATTAATGGATATTCATGCAAAGTTCTGAAGGCAGTCCCAACCAAATGGCTGCAAAGCCAGATGCTTTCCCTGTGGTACGATGTATACAAGTACAGAATTGAATGCACTATTTGGGGGTCACCTTGGGAGAACTTTAGAGTTTAACTAGAAGTTGAAGATGGCTACTATGGGATTAAAAAGGGTATCTATAGGGAGGGATAGAGATGTATCTACAGAAAATTACTCTACCATAAAAATAAAAAAATAAAAATGAAATCTTACCATTTGCAACAACAGGGATGGACCTAGAAAGTGTTATGCTAAATGAAATAAGTCTGACTGGAAAAGACAAATACCATATGATCTCACTCATATGTGGAATCTAAACAGAAGAAATGAACAAACAAAACAGAAATAGACTCATAGATACAGAGAACAAACTGATGGTTGCTAGATGGGAGTGGGGTAGAAGGGATGGGTGAGAAGGTGAAGGGATTAGAAAACACAAATCAGAAGTTACAAACTAGTCCCAAACATCTAAAGTGTGTTTCGATCTTGCTGTTTTTATTATTTTTCCTTGGATTTGATCATTTAAGGTATTCTGGCATCCAAAACCCTTACGGATGGATTAGAACTGGTATTTCCTCCTCAGGCTATCAGTCACCTCTCTTCAATCCAGTGGCCTTGTCTATAAAATGGAGAGCAGCATGTTTTCTACTGCATGGTGTAGCTAGAAGAACATATGAAGAGCACTTGGCCTCCCAGACAACTGGCACTCACTGGTTGTTAGCATCACCACCGCCATCACCACCACCATCCTCTGCATGTACAGTGCTTTCTTCTACTCAGAGCTTCCCACTGCTGCAGCCCATGCTGCAGATTCACTTCTCTCCCTCTCACTACAAATGACTTTGTCCCATTCTCTTATCATCCTAGGCTTCTGTTTAGAATAAATCTAAACTAATGCCTATTGGAGCTTATATCTGTACAGGTTACCTATGGTTTTCAAAAAAAATGTCATCTTCAGAATACCTGAGAATTTTCCCACAAGAAAGATTTTAATGGTTAGCATTTCAGGTTTTGTAGCTGACAGAGAAAGAAATTTTCCCCTAAAGTCTGGGGGTGAAAGAGATGTCTTTGCTAACCCTTAAATCATGGCACACCTTTATATAAGGACAATGTGGCTAAAGATTGGTGTAAAATAGCCCCAAGTGAGAATCTAAGTAAGTTAAAGGGTGGCACCACATGTCCCTCAGGTCAGCTCACCACCTGTTTCTGTGAATGGGGTTTTACTAGACTGCACCACATCTATTCATATACGTATCTCTATGGCTGTTGTCTCAAGACAGTCCTGCAGCAGAGATGAGTAGGTGCAACAGAGACTATATGGCCCCTTACAGAAAAAGGCTGCCAATCTCTGCTAAGTCGAAGTTATCATCACATTTGTATATAACAGCCTCAGGTATCATATTAATTATTGTGAAGACAGCCTTCGAAAAGTGCATCCTCCTAGTTTGAAAACCAAAAAAGTATAACAAACTAAATAAAAACTTGCAGCTTGAATGAAAGGAGTGGATTAGTCCCTAAACACTGGACTCTTATACAAGGTTGGACGGACAATTCAGTTGGCGAACTCATCCTAGAAAAAGTGCTACATACCTCATTCTGAAAATCACTAAGGTCACCTTCAAAGTACTACCCTTGGGAAGCTATGCACTGATGCCAGTGCCTAGTCCACCCTTCAAAGCAATTCTGGAACTCTTTTTCTGGGATGACCATCAGAGCTGTCATCGTATTACCTTTAATGTCCTGAATGTCATCAAAATGACTTCCTTTCAATACTTCCTTTACCTTTGGGCGAAGAAAGAAGTCACTGGGGGCCAGATCAGGTGAGTAGGGAGGGTGTTCCAATACAGTTATTTGCTTTTTTTTTTTTTTTTTTTTTTTGAGGGCAGTGTCACTGGCCCTCATATGTGGGACCCGAACCGGGGCCACTGGCTTCCCAAGCCAGTGCTTAACCACCGTGCCACTCGGCTGGCCCTACAGTTATTTGTTTAGTGGCTCAAAACTCCATCATAGACAGAGTCGTGTGAGCTGGTGCATTGGCATGATGCAAGAACCATGAACTGTTGGCGAAAAGTTCAGATCATGTATCTTTCTCATGCAGCCTTTTCAGTATTTCCAAATAGTAAATTTGGTTAACTGTTTGTCCAATTGGTGAAAATTCATAATGAATAATCTCTCTGATATCAATAAAGGTTAGCAACATTGGCAACAAGTTCTCAGACTTAATTGTCAGACCGCGGTATCCTTAAGACCCCTCCAAGTGCACTTTTAGAACTGGTGTGTTAAAAATTGATTGATGTCCATGTCAACAGCAGGGCAATAAAATAAACTTGCTTGCTCAAACCTTAGCTTTTTCATTTAATAAAACAACAAACTACAGTAAAATGTATTTTGGAGGTGCTGAGCATGGTTCAGACATTATGATTTTCAATGTCACATTAATGAAACCTCAATTCTTTAGAAAATTCAACTTGAACAAAGGCCATTCTGTATACAAAGTGGGTGAAAAAACACACTTATTAATATTTATAAAACAATTTTCACCATCAAAAGCACATTGTTACATGCTTGATAGATTATACAAATGAATTTTCTTTCTGAACAAATATCAAAGAAAGCTGCGGTACTTATATTCACAGGATGTTTTTGTTGTTTTGTTCAGTCGTGTGAGATTCTGTGAACTACTAATTCAACAGCCTCCGTGAAGAACATGACTGGCAGTTAACAGCCTCTGACCTTAGTTTTAACAGAAGAATGAGCCATGGAAATAAACAAAAGAAAAATACATTTCAGAGGGGAGACTTACACATAAAAGAAACATGAAAACAGCAGGAAATGAGATTGTCATAATTAGTTTTAAAAATAATGTCTTCAAGCAACGCACTGCGTTTGATTTGTGAGAAGCAACTATAATGTGCTATTGAAACGCGTTTTGCCAAGGTGGCCTGAAAATGCTGATACTTT
This sequence comes from Aselliscus stoliczkanus, assembly GCA_033961575.1. Classification (NCBI taxonomy): domain Eukaryota; kingdom Metazoa; phylum Chordata; class Mammalia; order Chiroptera; family Hipposideridae; genus Aselliscus; species Aselliscus stoliczkanus. The sequence goes on from CM066735.1 coordinate 130,256,793, forward strand.
CAAATTAGTCCCGCTTTCCATTAAATATTGATGTTCCAAGAGCTATATACTCTTTAAAACTTTCCTTTGGTTGCTGTGAAAAGAGAAAATAGATACAAGAAGGGAGGGGGTCTCAAAGGGAGATACAGAACTGAAAATGTTCTTGAAAACAGTCTTGTGCATAAAGAGAGAAACAGGGAGAAACACCCACCAACAACATGGGCACTTGCTAACACAAAGCAACAGGGTGGTTATTTAGGAAAATTAATCTGAAGCAAGAAAGGGATTTGATGTTAACTTTTATCCAGCCTTAATTCTCATGGAATATTGGCCAGATAGTCACGGTTTTAAACTAGGTTTCATTCCATTAGCTAGGTGAATGGATTTGTGTTCCAACTGATAAGATGCCTTAGCACAGGAATTCTTTTTTTTTTTTTTTTTTTTTTAAGATTTTATTGGGGAATTGGGGGAGGGAAACAGACAAATTGCTGTCTTTTTGTTCTTCAGTCTAGTTGCAGAGGATGTTGCTTCACTGGCCCATGTTGGTATCGTCATTGTGCTCTTCCCGGATGAGGCAGATTGGTCACAGGCCTCTGGATGTCGCTCACCGTGGCTACTGGCAGCTCACACTGGTTGCCAGCCTCTCACGCTGGCTGCTGGCCACTCACTGTAGACTATGGCAGCCACTGCAGCAGGGGCTGCAGCCTACATCGTTGCCGGGGCTCGCACAGCCCAGCTCCAGGTGGAGCTGTTGTTAGCTGTATAGGGCAGTGTCACTGGCCCTCATACGTGGGATCCGAACCGGGGCCGCTGGCATCCCAAAACCAGCTCTTAACCAATGTGCCACTCTGCAGGCCCGAGCACAGGAATTCTTGATCAGGACTACTGACATGTTGGGTGAGATCGTTTTTGTTGGGGGGTATTGTGGGGGATACAGTGCACAGGAGGATGTTTAGTGACATCCCTGGCCTCTACCCACTAGGAACAAGTAGCTAACCTGCACCCCAAGTTGTGACAAACAAAAGAGATGTTAATTAATCATATCGAATCATTATGTTGTATAACTGAAACCAATATACGTAGTATTATATGTCAATTTTTTATCTCAATTAAAAAAAAAATGTCTTTAGACATTGCCAAACGTCCCCTGGGGGACAAAATGCCCACCCTCCCCACTAAGAAACATTATTTTAAAGGCACCAAAGAAAGGAGTCTGTGTGCACATAGATCTAGCTAAAAGTGGGAAGAAATGAAACAGGATGTAAAACGTCACACTGGGTTTCAAAGTAAATGAATGAATGAATGAATGAATGAATGAATGAATGAATGAATGAATAAGTAGATAAATAATGATAAAGAAAACCTTGCTTCTAACTTGGTCAGTTTAAATGAATTAATTCCGGCACTGCAATTGGACAAAGCAAGGAAAATAGTTAATTTCTCTTTCACTAATTGACAGTTAACTTTCATTTAAAAAAGTTAGGTCATTCTGGTAGACAGCTTTTGACTCAGTGTCCCTTTTTCCAAGAAGAACCTGCCGTTAGGTGGCTGGTCGGTCACAAACTGGCCCTTTGCCCACCCTACAATCTGACTTGTAGGTCCTGTACTTTCCTGTGATGTTGTTATGGTTTTTATAAGTTTTACCCTTGCTGCTTGCTCCTTTTCCATTTTGCTTTTCTGTTTTGTCTTCCTTCAGCCAAATCTAACCCTGGTCTTTCTCCATCTTCCATTTAAAGATGTTTTATCCATCTCCCATTGGAGTCCAAGTGTTGCGTTTAGCAATTCCTTCCCTGTTGTAGCCTTAACCTCCCTGTTCCCTGATGATTTTTCACTCCAGTTTGAGTTAATTAATCTTTGAACTTCTCAGGTTTCTAAATTCTTATACACATGTAATTCCCCCGTGTTTTGGAGTGCAAAGTAATATAAAGAAAAAAATATCAATTCTGGTTTCAGAAAAATCTTTGCAGTTCTCATTTTGCTGTATATTGGCTCTCTAACCTGGTCTTTTCTGTTCTTTGTAAGATATCATAGCTACCTTGATTGTTCCATGTAACTGAGAGCATCTAGTGAGGAATTTAATTGCAACCTATTATGCCTACTGTATTTCTGCATTCTTCAATTCACGTGTCTTATGCTTCCTTCTCTAGTTTTCATATTCACCTATGCTGCACTTTTTGTGTTTCTATGTGAACTTGATCTTGCTGACTTTACCTTTCTTATTTTTGCATTTTATATTCCCAAGCATTTGAAACAATTTCCCCTTCCCTTTCATTTCTTTTTAAAAACTAAATAACTGGTAGTTCAACATGCTCTGCCTTTTAAATCAACTCCTAGGCTGCAAGTCCATAATATTTAAAATTTTGCAACTTTGACTTAGTGTTTAGTTTCTGTAATCTAAAGTAAGCGACAAGTTAGTGATGAGTTCTTGATCTTCATATAGTCTTCAAAGAATAAATAGGAGAAAGGCTACACCATACCAAAAGTCATCTATTCCCTACTAAACCTGCTTATTGTTATGTGTATTTTAAATCAGTATTTGAGTGCTTACCATGTACCAGCAACTATGCTAGGTGTTAGTATATGGAAATAAATCAGATAAAATCTGCCTGTCACATAGAAAATTTGTGATGATTAAATGAGTTAATACCTACAAAGAGCTTAGAAAACTTCTTGGAAACTAGCGGTCAAATATGTTAGAAATTGTAGTCACTTTTCTCTTATTACTTTCCACTACTCTCTGTTACAACCTTACATCATTATCATCACCATCCACCATCATCACTATTTATAGTCAGGGTCCCAACAGGAACACTTGCATAGGATAATTCGAAGGGGGTTTATTTTATAAAGATGCAGGTATAATGTTTATAAAGATGCAGGTATAATGTGAAACCTAAAGAGATAGTATGGTAACCTGTAGCCAAATTGTTAACATCTGTAGGCCAGAAGGGATAGGGGAGGGCGTGGTTCCTCGAAATCTCAAGAAAAGTATGGAGTTGGTTACCTTAAAAGGAGTGGTAGTTTTTGGTTGAAGGGACATAAGGTGACTGCAGGGAGGAAGCTGGAGAATAAATATCTTAACCATATTCTCCTAATCTCCTCCTGGGATTCTCAAAAAAAGAAAAAAAGAAAAAAACACAAAAAACTGCCTTTCCCCTATACTATGTGTGACTCCAGCTCAGTGATTGGTCTAGATAGGGACATGTGACCAAGCAGGACCAATTAGAATCACATGAAAAGATTGCTATAGTTGCTCAAGGAAAGTGATGAGAACTAGGAGCCGTCTTTGTCGTCCTCGCTTGGCAAACAGGGATAGAAGGCCAAAGAACCCCTTACTCACTTCATGTCTTAAGCCAATACACTCCTTAGGCGTCCCTGTTCTGAGTCAAATAAGCACCCCCCCACCGCCCTAGTTTTAACTGAAACTAGGATCATGTTGGTTTCCATCATTAATAACCATTATTATCTTAATAGTCACTAAAATACATTATAGTCAATAGCGTCAGATTACATTCTTTGAATCAGATTATTAATCACATTGGAAAAAAATAGTTCTTTCTCCATGTCAAAAATTTCCTATGAGTGACCTAGTAGCATGGATGTTATAAAGGTCTTTATTCTTCATTTGACCCAGTATCATTGGTTATACGAATATATGATCAATCACTTGGAGTTTTCAAAAATGTTTCTCAACAAGCAGTGGAAGACTGAAAAAATTCTCTTACAAAGCGGCTCCACAATGAATAAGTTTAAAGTAAAACTGTTTGGTGTGATACCAAGCTCCTTAAACTTCTAAATTAATAGAGTAATTATTAAATCAATGTTTTAATGTGAAAGGTTGTATGCTCTGCTTTTACTGATCTAAATGAAAAAAAATTAAATATTAAGATTACCAACATTGCTAAGATATAAATGATGGCTTTTACAACTCCTAAATAAAGGATTGCTTTAGGGGATTGTGAAGATGAAGATCAATTTGTACTTTTGGTCATTAATCACCGTTTCCTAATTGGGTTTAATTTGACTACTGCTCATTAGAGTTACAAACCAACACTCATTTAATTGTGATTATAATTCAATAGCTGAACTTTTATGGTACAATGAGCAAATTAATAGCTAAAGATAATTTTGCTCTTAAAAAGATCACATAAGGCTTATGTTTTAATGAACTACATACATGGAATGTATTTTATGATTCCTTCAAAACAGCTCAAGGATTTTCCTTTCTCTTAATTAAAAAGAAATGTTCAGATTTCACAAGGTTTTACAAATACCTTCCAGGAAAAGGTTCTCACCCCCAGTTCCCTGATGCCAGACCAGAATCTGTGACTGACAACTTCCCAAAGGGTTGAATGAAAATAATATTACAGCCTGAATTTTATCCCACACCATGGCTGAATTTCCTTTTTTTCTGAATATGAAATAACCAGGTTGATTGTGCATACTAATTTGAAAAGCAATATATAACCTTTAAGAACTTATATTGAACTTCCTTCTCTTTCATTTTTTAGATTTAATTATTAGCCACTCAAAGAAGCATGAATTTAGACTGATAGTCCTAAACTGGAGACTACTTCTACGTCACTCGGATGAAAGCAAATTAATAGTTTAAGAGGGAAAAAGCGGAAAAGAAGGCAAGTCACTATAAGTCAGTCTGGCATATCAGGATCAACATACACACTCTATACTGAGAGACATGGGTTCAAATCCCAGCTCTGGTAACCAGCTGGTCATGGAGGAATCACATTAATTTTTCAATCCTCTATAAAATGGGAATAACAACTTCTAATTTTGCAGGATTGCTGTAAATTATAAAAAAGGATATATGTAAAAGTTTATCATAGGAGCTGGCATAAGAATTTTTAAAAAGCGTTTTCTTTCCCTTCCCTTCCCTTCCTCTCTACAAGAAGTACTGATGATTTCATAGCCAAATGGAATTTTTAAAATATCTATGAATAAGGTACTTTGTTTATAAATGACCTATCACAGAATTTTATCCAGGGTCCCTTTGTGTAAACCATGAAATATATTATTTGCAATGTCTTGCTAAACATGAACTCTTTGCTATCCTAATTTGAAAAGTTTAAAACAACAACAAGAAAAAGGAAAAAATAGACAAAAATATGAAATCCGCACCTTTTTGGACTACTGCTGTGTTACCTAAGAAGAGGAACTATATTTTCTGACTGTCAGGGACTGGCCTATTTTGTGTCTGACACTGGGTTCTTACACAAACACCAGTCACCTCATTTTGACAACCACGCTACAAGATAGTTATCACTTTTACCACCTTTTTTGGATTGAAAAAAAAAAAATCATGAGGCTTAGCCCAGGTCTGTGGCCAGAACACAGCAGATCCAGAATTTGAACCCAGGTCCCTCTGTACAACACTGAATTGTCCACCTTGGTCTACAACTTGGTTGTGTTTACACATAATGGATCCCCTCATTTACCAACCCAATGGCAAATCCCTCGTTACTGACTGCCTACAGTATTCTAGGCAGCATGCAAATACTGGTGTGAAATGTACTAACAAAGACATGGCTCATGGAACTCATTTTCTGGTACCACTACTTTATCCAGCCCTCCCCCTAACACATGCACATACATGAGCTTTTGCCACGGAATTAATAAGGCCTCATTGAATACTCGTCTATGCAAGACCATGTTTAGTGGTGGTGGGTGCTGAGATATAAAACAGTTGTTTACACTCTAAAAGTACCAGATGGTTGAGAAACACTTTCCCCAAAGAAATGCCTCTTTCTCCCTCCTGAAGCAGAAGCTGGTAATCAAGGACAGCAAAAGTGCTGGACAGTGAGGCACCAAGGGCTTTGCCATGATGATGTAAATCCAGCAGGGTGCACAAGGGGAATTTATGCAGATTTAGGTGAACTAGACGCTTCCAGTGGTTACAGTTCCACAAAAGCAGGGCAGGGCTCCAGTTTCCACTCAAATCTTTCCCATAGTGATTGGCCTCAAAAAATAACAAGGTGCTGGTGGATAGGTGTTTCTAAAGAGCACAAGAAGTAGCTTCCTCTGAGGCGTGGCATGTGGTTACATACGAACTCAAGTGCTGAAATGTTCAACTGCGTCATGGGAACACTTGAGACTATGGCAGAAATTAAATTACTAAAAGAAATTAATGCAAAGCTGCTGCTACAGTCTTTTGTACAATTTAATTTATAGTTTGCAAACAAAATTCTATTCATTTGTTTTCTCTTATTTATTTGTTTTACCTTGTCCTTCTGCAGTTTCACCAAAGGGGTTCACTTCCACCTGAGTAGCATCAATTTTCAGGAAGAGATTATACAGCTTCTTAATTTGCTCTGCAGCCTAAATGTGATAAAATGAAATGAAATTACATTAAAGCAGTAAATGAACATTTATTTTGCTGGATTAATGGAACCTTGAAAATCACGTTATGCCTTTATTTTCAGTTAGGTTTTCTGAAGGGTAAAACAGAAGAGCATAGTTATTTTAATTTCCACTGCTATTCATTAGAAGGAATAGTGCAACTTTCCTCCAGACACCAGAAAAGACCATTATCAAGAAAACAAAATACTTTCAGAATGGCTTAAAAATGCTGTTAATCTTTCTGCAAATTATCATGTCCCTGTTAGCCAAGCTATGTCACGATATGTGAGCTACAGTCATTAATACAAAAAAGTTCCATTTAAGAAAAGGTAAACACGATTTTGAGAGTTTACAATGACTAGGTTTTCCTCCTTAGGCTGGAATAAAACAGTTATTATATTTATCAATCCAAACGTATAATCTGTGAAACAACAATTACTGAGTGTCTAATGGAAATTGTTGCAAGACAGGAAGATGGAAGTCCTAAACAGTACAGTTGCTGAACAGCATAGTTCAAACCAAAAACAGTTTGTCCCAAAGGCTTAAACCACAAAGAACAAGAATATCCAGTTTCCCTGACGTTATGTCTGACTTCATTTTTCTCACTCTGCTTGAGTTCATTCATTCATTCTTTCCAACCAAGATTTATCAACTGCCTATCACAGTGTTCTGGCATTGTGTGAACTGGGGTCAGGGGAAGAAACTATTACTGAGGCATGATACCACCCTGGAAAGCTTATACTGTCAGACCACAGCCTGTGACGCAACACAGCAAGACTATGCAATCATGGCTGAATGTAGGCTATCAATGGCATTCTTGACTCCATCTTCCTAGTCATGGTTTTCCCTTTGCTACATACATTTTTGCTCATTGTTCCAGCCCTGCATAATTTGCTCTCAGAACCATATCTTGTTTTTTCCCACGTCTACTCCGTATATGGGGGAGTTGACACTTGTAGGCTGAGTTTCCCAAGGCTCTTGGGTCAGCTGGCTTCCAGCTCAGTTCAGCCAATGGGAAGGAGCAGTGGTAGACAAGAAGTGGGAGGAAGGGAAAAGCTGGGGTATTTCTATCCCACTCTTTCTGTCTTGGGCAACATCTCCTCCTCTGACTTGAGGTCCCCAGAGCAGCCCACCTGGGCTCTAGCTTCTGTATTGCAATGTCCAGTAACATCACTGCCTCATCTTGTTCCTCTAGCATGCAGGTAGCAACAATTTCCTGTTGTTGTTTAGTTCTAAGAATCCTCTCTTTCCACTCCGAAATGTCTCAGCTCTTTCAACATCTAAATAGCTATGTAACCAATTCCTCAGAATAAAGTCCCACTGGGGTAAATACTGAGAGTGGTTTCTTTGTTCCAGTATTGACTGAAGAACTCCTGGAGATGTAATTCATCTTACCTTAATTTATTATGTATATGTATTTGTAAACTTCCTTAAATCCTTATTTGAAACCGAGTGCACATAAACAAATGTATATAATGAGTAAGACTGAATATTTCTTAATATTATTTTTTTTCAGGCTAGATAATACATGAACATAATAAAAAATTCCTAAGGCCACAAAGGTTTCCTTCTGAACCTTCACCAAACTCCACTGCCACCAGGTCCCCATGTCAACTCCTACAGTGGCCACCTTACTAGTTGGTGCTAAATTGAGAGATATTCTGTGCATATGCGAATCTACATATTTTTCATTCATCTTTTAAAAAAAAAACAAATTTGGTTCTATTATTTCTTTCTTTACCTAATAGATTTTAAAGAGCCTTCATCAGCAACATAAATAGAACAATCTGAACCTTTTAAATGGCTGCATCATAATGTGTCATAATTCATTTATTCACTTCAATAATTGCCTTTCAATAATTGCCTTTGGTTTCCAATAGCTTGACATTCCTTCAAATGGTGCCTTACTTATTTCTGCATGTATAGCATACGTGTGATTAAACATATAGGATAAATTTCCAGGAGTGGAACAAAAGGGGGTGTGGGCATTTTAATGATAAAAATTATCATAAATTGGGCCGGATGAGTGGCACAGTGGTTAAGCGCTGGCTTCGGAAGCCAGCGGCCCCGGTTTGGGTCCCACATATGAGGGCCAGTGACACTGCCCTCAAAAAAATAAAAATAAAAAGAGGAAAAAAATTATCATAAATTGTTCTTAGTAGAAGCTGTCACTAATTTCCCCTCTTACAAACCAGAATCATAGAGAGTGTTGTTCTACTCAAGATCATCAGCTAACTGGATCTCTGCCAGTGCTAGATGAAAATGGGTATTTTATATGTAGTTTTAATTTGAGTTGCTCTTATTAAGGGGTGAATTTGAGAATTATTCTATGAGCTTAAGAGACATTTGTATTTCCTTTTCTGTGAATTTTGCCCATTTTTCTGTTCAGGTTTTAGTCTTTTTCTTACTACTTTACAGGGGTGTTTTTACATGAGGGGAATTAGCTCTTTATTTCATTTCAATTGCAAATAGTTTCCTCTTTTGCCCATTTTTTTTTTTTCACTTCTGCCACATGGGAATTTGATAATAGTAATGTTACTCTTTTCTTTTATAGCTTCTGACTTTTTGTCAGACTTTTAAAAGGCTGGTCCCACTCTGAGAGTATTAAAACAATCCTCCCATTATTTTTTCAATTACTTTTTAAGATTTACTTTATTTAATGTCTGCTTAAAAAAAAAAATCCGAACAGATTTTATTTGAGTTACAGTGCAAAGCTGATAAGTAACACACTGTTGAATATTTTTGTACTTTGAGGGATTTTCTAGGTCATGGACACGAGATCGCACTGTGAGTACATGAGATGCATGCGTCTGTCCGGGACGCCACATCATCCACTGTACTTACACAGCCTCTGCAGAGTCACACTCAAAAACACTGACTGAATTAATGACTAACTTAAAAATAAGGAGAAACTACAACAGAAACTATAACAGAAATAACTTCTGGGTGCATAAATATATAAAATCTTATCCCAGCTACTTTAAAACTTTTTTTTAAACATATGCACAGAACATGAAATTCACAATCTTGAACATTTTTAAATATACAGTTCAGCAGTGTCAATTTTATTTACATTTCAATTGTATTTACATTTTTGTGCAACCAAGCTCCAGAACTATTTTCATCCTGCTAAACTGAAACTCTATACCCATTAAACAACTCCCCATTCTCCCCATCCCTAGCCTGACAACCACCAGTCGGCTTTTTGTCATATGAATTTAACTATTCTAGATTCTTCATATAAATAGAATCACACCTATTTGTCTTTTTGTGACTGGTTAATTTCACATGCAACACATGTCAGAATCTCCCCCAAGCTTCCATGTTATGTATCTACCACATTTGGTTTATCCACTGATTTGTCAATGAGCAACTGGGTTGCTTCAAAACTTCTTAAGCCTGTATCAACCTAGCTTAGAATGAAGCCTGAATTTTCTGCATATTAATGTCACTGTAATTATATATTAACACGGCACTGGGGGGGGGCGGTATTCACTATTGTAATTGTTTATTCTTGTACAAAGACAACCCATAAACAGATTTGAGCAGGGCTGACACATGATTAGATCTGTGTTGTAAGATCTACAAAGGAGAACCAGCCTGGCTTGGGGACAGAAAGTGTCTTATTCCATGACTGCAGGGGCTGGGCAGGTAACATGTCCATCTGACCAGGTGTGATAATAGGAAAGGGCAGGGCCTGTGGAAGTAGAGGTTAACTCCCCTGCTTTCTAAATGTGTTCCAATTTAAAAAATAAACACTAGTTAAAGGAACATTCTGCTGGGTAATTTACAATCAGCCAGTTGGCTACTGCCACCTACTTTCTCAGTGCATAACCACACTATACAGAAAATCTGTTTTCTTTCCTTTTGTAACCAATTAGTTATTTTAAGGTTGTCAAGCAATTAAAAAATTAAAATGCCTAAAATAAAAAATCCTTGAGGCCATATTCTGGAAACCCTGACAATTTACAAATATCTTCAAAATGTTTGAACAGGTTAAAAAAATTGTAAATATTCTTTTTGCATTCCAGAAACTAGTATCATCAATGATTACATATGGTTCATAAAGCTAGCCAGAGGTACAAACAACTCCTAGAGGCATCAGGGAGCATGTATTAACTTGGTCCCTGGATCACTGCATCAGCTTAAATCCTAGAGGCACACGTTGACAATATATGGTGCCAATGTTTTCAGAAATTAGTAGTATAGATGATAACTAAGGCATACTTGAGAAACTTGAATTTTAAGTCATATTCAGCTTTCCTGCTTTATTCTTTTCAACCAATTCTTGCTGCATTAGATTTTCATCAGGAACACATAGTTGCTGGTTTTTATGCAAGGTGGTATTTATTTTTATTAAACCTTACTTCACATTTTAGAGATAAAATGAGTCACAGGAAAAACAATACTAAATCTACAAGGTAATTATTTTATATGTTGTTCATCCATGAGTGAGGTACCTCCAAATGTCTAAAGTACATCCTAGAATGAAAATTAAATAAGTTTCAAAGTCATACTGAATCTAAAGGACCTCTAAGATACCATTTCTTTATCAAAGGATCAGCAACTTGTAATCTTGATGATCATTTAAAATGAATTCTCAGGTGCCTCCTCCACTGGCTTTCCGGAACATTTCAGCAATGCCCATGGCTTCAGGAAGTATCATAAAGCAGAGAATTCCAAATCTACAACCACAGTGTAGTTTCCCTAGCTCCTGTGCCATATATTCTACCTTCTACTGTACAAATATAACCAGGGTCCCTAATGACCAAATTCTAACACATCTACAACTGAGATCACCCTCTTTCTCTCTCTCCCCTTCACATTCTCTCTTTCTATAACCACTGCCAGTGGGCTGACCTCCACTGCTTGGTGATCCCCTGAAGGATAACAGCCATCACTCTTTGTCTCTGTTCCCCAGGGTCCAACAGAGAGAACAGCACCCACTCAGTACTCACTCCAACTTTGTTGAGCAAATGAAGATTTAAAGCCTTTTGTGTAGTCAGCAATGAAAAAAGAAAAAATATGAATGAAAAAATTTCTTTTCTCTCCTTGATATATGAAGCTAAAAATCTCAGGACAATTAGCTATTAATAATAATGACCCCTGAGAATATGCTTGTTTATCTTCCTTCTGTACCTAACTCACTTAAAACCTAGAGTGTTCGGGGCACTGGGAAAACATGATTTAGCTATTTAATTGCTATAAATAACTCTTAATTTTCTCTTATAATATGGGGGGGGGGCGTCTTCTGATGCATGTAATACTATCACTGCCTTCTCTAGAACTCTCTGCTATGTTCAGCTCCTGAACTTTCAAATCCTGTGGTGGGCAGATTCATTCTCCTTACAGCGACCTATTGTGAACTCCTGAGGAAGCTCTGAAAATTGAACATCCTAGATGTTTCATTTCAGTTAGCCATGTAGTCATGTATGTGAAGTGCTCTTTTGGCCATGCAGCAGTCAGGAAGATTGAAAAGTCCCTGCTGTGGCACAGATTGCAGTCCAGCAAAGAGGACTGCAAATGAGGAAGGGAAATACAGATGTGCAAAGGGGTGTGGAGAACAGAAACGGGATCACTCCGCACACTGTGCAGCTGCCTGGAGGACAGCAGGGAGAACAATAACTGAGTGCGCGTGTGGCTGGGTGACCGCCACCCCACACAAGGAGCCTCTAAATAAATAAATACTATAATTATGGCCTCGTTCTCAAGAGGTAAAACCAACCATGGTGGCCATTACCCAGCAATCATCCCGTACTTACCTTTCAAAAGATCACCACCCTGGCATCTCTTTGCCAGTCTCAGTGCCTCTAATTGTCCCCTGAATCCTGAATCTTTATGGCTCTTACTGAAGTTTAGTCCCAGATGAACCCGCCCTTTGACCTCCTGAATCTGTTGCTTTCCAAGGGAGCCTTTCGTCCCATCTTCAAATAAGTGCTCTCTTCTCTGAATTTCAACATGTATACACTTTAAAGTCTTATTGTGCTTCACTCTTCTACGGTTTGCCTTATTGGCACTCTTAAACCTCTAGAAACAGAATCATTCAAAAGATAAAGACAAAAAGAAAATCGCCTGTTTTATGGGAGCAATACTGCCCAACTAAATTATAGGAAATGCTTTGTAACCATCCCAGAGCCTTAGGGGAACACACACACACACACACACACACACACACACACACACACACACAGTAAAGAAGGAGGAAAAAACAGCCCCTGACTCTTCTGACTAAGCTGAGGGACACTGACGCTTGCCCATGCAGACATGTGATGAGGCTGCATCGGCTGGACCAAGGGCAGGGCTGTGATGCTCAAGACAGACGCTCCCCTAATAACTCAGAGTCCAATTTTTCTGCCTCTGAAAGAAAGGGATGTAATTACTAAATTGGCATATTCTAAGTTGTTTTCAGTGAAACAGTACCTTCATGTCACCTTAATACACGTCTCAAATGGCCATTAGCTATGAAAGGATAGCAATCAGTTAAGTAAAGTGTACTACTAATAACAATAACAATTGACCTCTCAGGAGGACGAATAAGCACTTTTACACAACTGCATACTCAGTCCTCACACTGACTCTCTCAGTTAGGATTTCATCATCCCCATTTTACAGATGATGAAACTGACATTCAAATGGGCTGAATCATACATGTGCTGGGTAGCAGTACAGGATTCAAACTCAGGTCTGCCTGAGTCTATAGCCTGTGCTTCTCGCCACTATGCTGCCCCTTGTAATTCATGGGCTGGAGCTGCAATGCTATGGAACAAAACAAAGAGACTAGAATACACAAAGTGTCTGCAGGTGAAACACACACACACACACACACACACACACACACACACACACGTAATAAATGCTCTCTTTTGGAACACCAGGGAAGTATTTTCTTCATCATAAACAACTGGAGGAAAAAAATAATATAAAACAAGAAATAACCTTATTTCCCGGTAATCGTAAACATCAGAGACAATTAAGCAAGTTCACAAATGTTTTCCAAAACAAGTCAGACACACTGGCCCCCAATCACTCAGGTACCTGGTTTTTCAAAGGCCCAAGGAAGCCTAGATTTTCTGCCATCCACTGAGCTTGGCTGTCTTTTATCCCTTCGAAAATGTCAATTTTCTCCTGGTAAAAATGAATCGAATAAACAAAATTCAGATGAGAAGTGAGAAATTCAAGTGAGAAGACTTACAATCTCAAAAGAAAATGTTTCATATTTATTTGCAAATGACTAATTAAAGTGTGGCACATTTCCAGAGATCTTTGAGTGGGGCTACTGCAGCTGCCTATAGGGTATGTTTTAATTAGCAGACCATCCATAAAACAGCCTTTCCAAAACCTATATAATTCTTCAGGGTGGCATGTTGACAAGACAATTGGATGCCAGTTTTCACTTTTAATTACTATACAGATGGCATTGAAGAATATTTAGTCAGTAAATTTTTATGACATCTTTGGAAGGCTTCCAAAGTAAGGTTTTCCTGCTTCATATTGCTGTTAGGTTTAGAGCTTGTCACATAAGTTAAATATTACCTTATGATTTATACACTCTGTTGATAATGATAATTACAAGTACTTTGGTGCTACAAAGTGCTACCCTCTCCTAGGTACTAAGCACCACTCATATGTGTACATTATTTCATGTATGCTCTTAACAAACAGAATGGATAATTTTATGTCATGTTGATTTTGAAAATGGCTAGGCATTACAGGTATTCCCCACTTTCTGAAAGTTTACACCACTGCACTTTAACCTGTGTTCTCTAACTGAAAAAGATCGGAAGAGGAGTTTTACCTCTGTGGATCTTCTACCAAAAAAAGGGCAAATAGAGGTAGTGTATCTGCAGCCCCAAGAGTGATCCTGGCCCCACCAAGCTCCTCCTCTGAGAGTCACACTCAGTGTCTTAGCATCCAGCCACCAGAGCTTTGAACTGTATTTGTGAGCATCTCTGCTTTATCTTAATATATTTTGTGCATAATTTGCAAGATGTGTTCCAAGGTAAAAGCTTCTTTGCTTTACGCTATTTTGGCTTACAAAGGGTTCCATAGGAAAACTCTACTTTTGACCAGCGGGGTTAACCTGCATTCATAAACCAGCATGTGAAGTCTCAATGCAACTTGCAAGGCAGTTAACATAATACGTAACATTGGTAATAATATTTTCAAACCAAATTATCAGTACTTTACACAGAGGTTCACGAAGTAAATTTCCCACTTTTTGAGGGGAAACAAAATCACTTTCTAAATAAAATACTGAGAATTTCTAGTAGACATTTTTTTTTTTTTTGAGGGCAGTGTCACTGGCCCTCATATGTGGGACCCAAACTGGAACCGCCGGTGTCCCAAACCAGAGCCCAACCACCGCACCACTCGGCCGGCCCCTGATAAGACATTTTGAATGCGATTTTTTTTGACACAAAGAGCCCACAATTAAAAACTGGAAGTACAGCTCAGAAGTCCTTAGATTTTCTTTCCCACAGCTGAGGTAGCTGCAGAAGCATTTTATACACACCACCTCATTTCATCCTCACAATTCTATGGGGTAGCAATTACCACCATTTTCATTTTACTGATTCAAAAAATAAAGCTTAGCAACACTGAGAAACTGACTGGCTAGTTAGCATGTGACCTCAGACAGCTTTAACTAGAAACTAACCTTAATAAAAGGAAAAAGGTTTAGGGCTTGAAAGAAACAAAGAATCTGGACCTTATAAGGCTTCTATTTCACATCAGTAGTGCTGAAAGCCACCGAGGCAGTCTTAAATTCACATCTGGTCTTCTAGGAGAGACTTTTTTCTAGATTGCACATACTATTAAATAGGTAAAGTTACCCTACAGGAAATGGAAATATTATAGGCCTCTTACACTGCTTAATTCTTAGGAGAGGTTGGATGGAAAGGAATGAGGGTAGAAGAAAAGGCAGGAAGGAGGAAAGAGGGATGGAGAGAAGGGAAAAGCAAAAAAGCCTTGAATGGTGAATACTTTGGTTCCACCAAATTTCAACTGGATGCCCAGTAAGAAAAAGAATTCACTATCTTCATGGCTTAAATCCCAGAAAAAGATGTATTGCTACTGGCCTCAGATTCCACATTAAATATTCAATAGTTTCTATAACAGCAATCGATGAACACAGCATGACCAGTCATTGAAACGTACCTTAAAAATGAGGTCTGGGCTTGACACTGCTACCTCTTCAATGTCAACGCCCCCTTGGGGGCTGCCCACCAGGACGGGGCCATTGCAGGCCCGGTCCATCAGAATCGCGAAGTAGGTTTCTCTGCAAATGTCCAAGGCCTCAGCAACCATCACCTGCCACATTAGCAGTGAAGTCAAATTAATTCAGCATCAAACTGCTTTCCGTTTCAAAATCTATACAAACTTGCTACACAAATCAAACCGTTTCATTGTCAGGCCCTTTAAACCCTGGGAGGGAGCTTCCAGAAACTTGAGAGTTCTGCTCTTATGGTGCACAATGCCCATTTTCACCTTCTTAATTGATCTTGTTAACTTGCTCAGTGACAGGTATTGGTTTGCCTCAAGGAACTGTCCTACTTTAATCTTTTTTTCTTCCTTGAGAAACCCTGACACCTAAGAAAAACTCCAGGGAAGCAGCTGTTATTTTAATTTGAGACACTATCAGTACATATGTATTATCACACTGATTTTTCTCAAATTGCACTGGTGGAAAACCAAACTTGATTGCCAAAGAAGGCATCTTTTAACAGTATGTCTGATGCTTCATAGGTTTGTATACTTCTGTTCCTTGGATCACTGTATTTTTATTTCAATTTACACTTTCTTTTAAATTACAAACATAATATTTGCTTGTTCAAAATGAATGCAAATGACACCAAACATATATAAACGAGAGAGTGTAAGCAGCCCCCCTGCAGCACATATGTGCCCCTTGGGCCTCAGTGGTCAGCATGGTCCTGAGACCATATGAATCTCTGTGATTATCAGAAAAAGTTGCTCCTTCCTCTAAAAAGATGTGATCACATGCCAGGACTATAAATGGACAAGAGGCAAGCAGGAGGAAGGATGTGCTCCCCACTCGCTGTCTCAGCCAGGAGTGCTTTGGCTCTGTACCACTGTAACAACTCTGCACAGCAACCTCAGCAGGAAAACCACTATCAACTTTTGAGTTTTTCTACGCATCTGCAAGCATGACAGCCAAGGGATGATCCTGCAGTTGCAAGTACATGGTGTGTCCTTGAATTCCTGCCTGTCTTCTTGTTTTTAATCTTCTTTTTTTTCCGTTTTTTTAAAAATTAGTTTCAGGTGTACAACACAATGCAATAGTTATACTCTTTACCCACAAAGTGACAACCCCCCTCCCCCAGTTTGCCACCCCACACCCTCCCTGCCTTTGACTCCCTTGCACAGTATACTCCACATCCCGTGACTATCTATACATTCAGTTACAGTTGGCATACAATATTATACAACATCAGCTTCAGGTGTACAGTGCAGTGATCAAGCCTCTACTCCATCCATGAAGTGGTCTCCCTAACAAGATGTGACTATCTGACATGTCACAAAATTTTTACAACATTATTATATTCCCCAAACTGTGTTTCATATCCCTGTTGCAATATTGTAGTTCTCTATTTATGCTGTCTAATCCCTTCCCCTTCCGCCTTATCCACATCCCCCTCCTAACTAGCAACCCTCAGTTTTTCCTCTATATCTATGAGTCTGTTTACTTTGATTGTTTGTTCAGTTTTTCAGATATAAGTGGGATCATATGGTACTTGTCTTTCTCCGACTGACTTATTTCACTTAACATAATAGTCTCCTCACAACATTATCAATTACATTCCCAGAACTGCCCCCATATCCCTGTGGCAACATTGTAGTCACCCACCTACACTTTCCAAAACCTTCCCCCTCTCCCTCATCCCCACTCCCTCCCAACCAGCAACCATCAGTTTTTCCTTTAGATCTGCTTGATATGACTTCAATCTTCTTAAATTTACTGAGACTTGTTTTGTGGCCCAACGTGGTCTATCTTGGAAAATGTCCCATGTGTACTTGAGAAGAATGTATATTCTGTTTTTTCAGGGTGAAATGCTTCAAAAATATCAACAAAGTCCAGCTGGTCTAAAGTGTCATTTAAGGCCCCTCTTTCTGTGTTGATTTTGTGTCTGAAGGGTCTGCCCATTGGTGACAATGGGGTGATGAAGTCCCCTACTATGATACTGTTACTGTTGATCTCTGTCTTTATGTCTGTCAAAATCTGTTGTATGTAATTAGGAGTTCCTATGTTGGGTGCATAGATGTTTATTAGGGTTCTAGTGCCCTTCTTTGTCTTCTATTGTAGTCATTTTAAAGTCTATTTTGTCCAAAATAAATATTGGTACTCCAGGTTTTGTTTTTTTTTATTTCCATTTGCATGAAATATCTTATTCCATCTGTAAACAGCATATACATATGTCCTATTTTGTTATCCATTCAGCCACTCTCTGTCTTTTCATTGGAGCATGTAGCCCATTCACATTTAAAATGATTATTGATAGGTGCATATGCATTGCCGTTTTGTTATTTGCATCCCTGGTCTTCCTGGGTTAGCTTGTTTACCCCTTTCTTTGGTTTAAAAAAGCCCTTTTAATATTTCTTGCAATGCTGGCTTGGTGGTAATGAATTCCTTAAGCTTATTCTTTTCGGAGAAGCTCTTCATTTCTCCTTCAATTTTAAGTGATAGCTGTGATGGGTAGAGCAACCTTGGCTGTAGGCCTTTATTTTGTGTCACTTTGAATATCTCCTGCCACTCCCTTCTGGCCTGCAGAGCTTCTGTAAACAAGTAAGCTATTAGTCTAACAGGAGTTCCTTTGTATGTAACCTGCTGTCTTTCTTTTGCTGCTTTTAGGATTCTGTCTCTGTCTTTAATGTTTCCATTTTAATTATGATGTGTCTTGGTGTGGACCTATTTGGGTTCAGCTTGTTTGGAACCATCTGTACTTCATCGGCATGTATGTCGATTTCCTTCACCAGGGTAGGGAAGTTTTCAGACATTAGTTTTTCAAATACATTCTCGACCCCTTGCTTCTTCTCTTCTCCTTCCGGTATTCCCATGATGTGAGGGTGGTTGTGCACATCTGGTCCCATAGGGCTCTTAAACCATTTTCATTGTTTTATATTCTTTGGTCTTTTTGTTGTGCCAACTGGGTGATTTCTGCTATTTTGTCTTCCAAATCACTGATGCGCTCCACTGCTTCATCTACTCTACTAGTGATTCTTTTGAGTGTGTTCTTCATTTCAGTTATTGTATTGTTCAGTTCTAAATGGTGTTGTTTGTTTTTTATGATTTCTCTATCCTTCCTTATGTCCTCACTAAGTTTGTTAAACATTCTTATCATCAGTGTTCTAAACTCTGTATCTGAAAGGTTGGATCCCTCTGTTTCATTTGGTTCCATTTCTAGAGGTTTCTTCTGATCTTTTATTTGTGACATGTTTCTTTGTTTCCCCATTCTGGCTGTTGCTCTGGGATTGCTTTGATGTAGTAGATAGATCACCAGGAGAGCCCTGGCTGGAACACTCAGGCACACAGCTCACGACCCAATACTCCCAGGAAAACTCCCAGTCTCAGCCTGTCCCAATCAGCCACTCGCAGATCAGGCTAAGCAGCCCAACAACCAATCACCAGCTTGGCAACTCTGCAAGCGCAGTGCAGAGAGCGGGGACCTGAGGCGGGTTGTGCACTCCCGCGTGTCAGTGAGCAGCCTGTTGGAGCCAGAGCACGCCTACCAGGCATTCCCCTGGCAATGCAGCACAAGCCGTGAGGAGGGTGGGGATCCGAGGCAGCTCCCGCACTCCCGGCTCTCAATGAGAAGACTGTTGGAGCCAGACGGCACCCACCCAGCGTTTCCCTGGCAATGCAGTATAAGCCGGGCAGAGGGTGGGGATCCCAGGCCGCATGCACGTGCATGCACTTCTGCACCAATTCCACAAGACCAATGAGGTCCCACACCCGATCCTCTGTGGGAGGGCCCAACCCTGACAAGATAGCGCCCTCCCTACACCATTCGCATGCAGGCTCCACACCAGGGAAACAATAGTCCAAAAACCTGCAGCCTTTGCACCAAAGGTGCTCAGTTCAGTCCGTCCCCGCAGGCTCCTGGGCCCGGCTCACACAGCTACTCCCTCCACCAGGAACCAGGTAAATGCTCACTGGCGAGCAAGTCCATGCACCAGCTTCACTGATCCTCTAGCCGCTCTTAGCCTCACTGAGCTAAGCAAAGAGAGTCCTCACTAATTTACTGCCAGCTATTTTGGAACTTCTCTTCCCAGCGAAGGAACTCTGGGCTGGTGAGCTTGGTGTACGGCCAGAGGGTCTCTCCCCCAACTGGAGAAGCCTCCGCACAGCTGGGGCTTCCTTCATGGGGTTCGCCCTCCCTCGTCTCCGCCCATCCTACCAGACCCGACGTGGCCTCCTCTTTAAGTTCTTCGTTTAGTGGTTCTGTTCATCTTGTGTTCCATGGACCTCCAGGGTTGAATGCTGTATAATTTGTTTGTAATTTTGGTGTGATCCTGGGAGGTAGTTAGCACAGCGTCTGTCTATTCCACCATTTTAATCTTAATAGTTTTTAATCTTAATAGTACAACTCTGACATCTTTCCAAGGTCCTCTCTCTTCATTGTGACTATATGGTACTTACATGTCAATATTTTTTAGCCATGTCCTTACTTTATATGGGCTTCAATTTTTCTAAAATGCTACTTTGGTGATTATTTTTATACATGTATCTTTGCTCATTTGTTTTACTATCGTTACACTCACAACAAGAATGATAAAAAATGTCTTGGATGACTTTTAAAAGAAAATGAGAACATTTATATATAATCAGTACGAGAAGTGAAAATAATAAAAACACTTACATTGCTTTTCCTAAAAGTAGTTCAATAATAGGTTTCATAAAAAACATTAGATTAAATAGGATTAGATTTTGGTAACCCTGGCCATAAAAACTGTCTTAAGTCACATGAAATGGGATATATATATATATGATGATCTAAAAAGCTATAATGTAATGAATATAGAACTCCTTTTCAAACATTTTTGGAACTTATCACCAGTTTAAAATAAAATATCTTACAAAGGGCTTTCTGCTAATTATTTTGTCACAAATGGTCCTTCATGAGTATGTAAATAATATTTCCTGACATATAGTGTTAGGATTGCCCAGAACCATTCTGATTTCAAGTTCACTTTCTAATAACAGAGCTAGTCTAGTAACAAGACTTAATGACTTTCACTAGTTATTCTTAGAAGCAACACAACATTATAACTTTTAAGGATAAGTGTCATTTGATAAGTGTCATTCAAGAGTCCTATTCTTATTCTTCTAAAATGTTGACAGATGTGCTCTGGACTCCATCAAATTTCTATTTGTAAAGAGCAGCTGCTGTCTCAAACAACTCCTGCTTAATAGAAATGATGTATCATTCTTTAAAAAAACCATCCCCATGAAATGATTATCAATAGACAATCCAAGCAATTTTATATAAAGACTAATTTTTTTACATTATTATGCCATCCTATGACCCAGGATGTCAGAATATTTCAGAAGTTGTTACAGAGAGAATCTAAATGGGCTCCATGAACACTCATCCCATGGGAAGCTCAGTTAGATGGATTTCAAAAAAGCTTCATCTGTGGCTGACACAAAGCATTTCACCAATGCAGCCTCTTTGTGGACCACTCCAGTATAGAAAGCTTTTTAACTTACTTTACCTAAATTTGACCACCGAATCATTTTTTTTTTTTTTGTTTGTTTAATATTATGTTACTCAAAATGATGGACTCTGGATGACTGGCAGTGTACAAACTATTTGTAACACAATCGTGATTAAAAGTATCCTCTCGGTTTCTGAACTCATATCATGGCAGAGCAGTACCCGTGACTGGCACTGAACCAGGAATCACATGACGAAAAGTGCTGTCTGTCTCCCTATTACTGTCCCAGGGGACACACCAAAAACACATCGCCACAGATTTAGAAAAACATATCCAATGTGTTTTGATGTGTATATGTGTTGAAGTAACTTCTCAAACAAATTTTGAAATCTAAAGCTTCTATAATCTGGGGACTTCTGACTGATGTCCAAGAGTCTGTAAGTAAAAAAATGCATGTTCCTTAAAGTAGTATAAATTGTTGTTGTTATGGAAATGTGGTAATGCACACTTCACACAGAGAAAGGACTGAAACAATGTATGACAATTATTTCTCGGTGGTGAGAATACAGAGAGCTTTTACTATTTAATTTTTATATATCTGTACTACTGGAATTTTTTATATATGTTAATCACTTTTGCAATCAGAAAAAAAGCTACTTGAAAATAAATCACTCTAGTAGTTACCTGACAATGACTCAATTTACAAGAATACATTTATCGCCAGTATTTCAGGAACCTATCTACAAACTAATTTGATGCCTATCTATCTATATAGGCATCTTCTTTGAGTATTTTTGTATGCTTTTAAAAAGTATCACAAATTCTAATCTAAAAACCCATGTGCCCATAAAAACAATGAATTCTTACAAATAAAAATACTAATTATGTCCTCTGTTTACAAATTTTGAAGAAGTTACAGAGGTAAAGGCTCATAACCAGATTTAAAAGAGAAATAAAAGTACTGTGCCTGGCCTAACAAAACTAAAGCAAAGGGACACTTTTGAGTTTTAAACAGTTTTGCACCTACCTGAGAGGCAGTGGGAAAGGGAAATAACCATCACCGTTTTGTGCATGTGCTTCCTTAGCAATTGGAAAGGTTTTGTGTTCTTAACGTGAAGGAGCTAATGACTGCCATATTCCATTCTCCTCTAGCTCAGTGGCCTTTTTGGGCACAGGATACACATTCTCGTGGTACACTAACAACCAGCCTCAGTTTCCTCACACATGGCATGCTAGGAGAGCTCACCATGTGTGATGTTGTGTCAACAGAGCAGACAGATGCCTCCCACCATACTGGGCCATAATTCCCTGTTACAACGAGG
Source organism: Aselliscus stoliczkanus (assembly GCA_033961575.1). Classification (NCBI taxonomy): domain Eukaryota; kingdom Metazoa; phylum Chordata; class Mammalia; order Chiroptera; family Hipposideridae; genus Aselliscus; species Aselliscus stoliczkanus. Next base: position 130,279,124 of record CM066735.1, read on the forward strand.
CCTTCTAACCATCCATGCCTCCCAGGGTTGGGGTGTGTGACCTGTGTAATTGCACAGGATCCCATGCTCAGAAGGGTCACACTTTTGGTCTACTGGATAAATGTCCTCCTGTAGCTCACTTGAAATTTGAACAAGGATCCACACGATTTTATTTCTCACTGGGTCCTACAAATCAGGTAGCCAGTTCTGGTGCCTGGATCCATGAGGGGAGCACGGCAAAGGTAAGCAGACAAACGGGAGACTCAGTCTCTGGCCTTAGCTCCGTCCCTCAAAAGTTCACAGCTGAGGCAGGTGACTGTGCTCTGGGCTTTATTTTCTGTGTGTGTGTGTGTGTGTGTGTGTGTGTGTGTGCCCCAAAAGACCTCACTAATACAACAAACAACATAGTAAGGTATAGATGCCCTTAGAAAAACAACCACAACAGGTCATTCTGATACCTGGGACCGAGGGTGGAGCTGTGTGCCAGCAGAGAATATCCCTCCCTGAGGACGACAGTAGTCACACCAAGCTCTTTTCAGCTTTAACAGAATGCGTCTGCATTCTAAAAGAGAAAGCTATTGCTTCACACACTTGCCTCAACCCACTTTTATTACATGCCGGTGATAATTAATCATATTACTATTATAGAACCCTTTTTATTTCTTCTCAAAGTCATTCCACACACTAAACATGAGGTTTAAAAATAAAATGGTGCATTGCCAAAGTGAATTTGCTTCATTATATTTTGTCAAAACTGAAGCATGATTTTTTTTTTAAAACACATACATAGAAAATGACCAAAAACATTCATATTACCTTGTTAACTTTCACACCTTCTTTTGGAGTTTGTTTTGTTGCTAGATTATACCCAATCATCTGTTTAGCCAGCTGTCCCACAACTTTAGGGCTAAGAGAGAGAAAGAAAAAGAGAAAGAGAGAGAGAAAGAAAAGAAAATCAGCATCTATGTTGAAAATCATTTTAAAGCAGAGTCCATACTATATTTTCATGTCCACACTGCCCAGGGTACACCTCCATGCCCAGAATCCATGGGATTTTCTGCTCATATACTGTGTTCCTAGCACTGTATTTGAGTCTTACAGAGTCTTACAAAAAAAAGAAAGAAATGGAAGGAAGGGAGGGAAGGAGGGAGGAAAGGAGGGAAAGAGGTAGAGAGGGAAAATGCTTGCTTACCTCTGCTATCCTCTGCCCCCAAATAAATTAGTCATAGTAGAGATAATACTGAAATGCATAACAGATTTAGATAAGAGTTGCATAACATAGACTTGATAGTAGGTGATTTGGGAAGCATTGGCCAATGAGGGGAATAAAGGTGAGGGTAAGAATCACAATAAATAATGAAAGGCATGTGACCTGAGAGGAGAGGAAAGCCTTTGGTGCTGGAGACCTGGGAGCTAAGGCTGAACAGGCAGGCTCAGACACAGTAAAATGTGGACTACATCAGACAGGAGGGACTACTGATGCCACTGGTAAGAGGAGCCGCTCCAGTCCTTGACTGGGGTAGTGACATTATAAGAAAGCAGTGTTTAATTTGTAGGAGGTATCATTTCCAACATTTGTAATGAATCATTGATTGTCTAGGAGAGATGGAGTATTGAGTTTACCATAGTGATTGAAGAAAAATCCTTTCATGGGAGCAGAAGAAAAACTGGGGCACTGCTAGACCCACTGAGATTTTGTCTCCTCTGTTTGCTAGCTACTGTGCCTATACCCCATCCCAACCCTCTCTCCATGCTCGTTTCAATAATGAGCAAGATCTCCCACAACTGCTTGGCCCATAAACAAGGAATTAAAACCTCCAAACTTACTCTTTTGTCAAATGAACGCCTCCTTTCAAACCACTACTGAAGACACCTTTTCCTCTTCCTCCAGCCAAGATCTGGGCTTTTAGAACAATTTCTTTTGCATCTGAAAAAAGAAATCCAGAGTAGGTAGTTGATTTTAAATTCTTTTTTTTTTAAGAACAAGGAATGTGGTAATGACATATCACTTCCAAAAGTGGTAAAAGCTCTCTCAAACCCACTTTGAAAATAAAGGCAACAAAAAACTTCTAAGAACATCAATGAGCCTAAATACAAAGGCTATTTATCCAGCATACTCAAATCTCTCCTCCCAGTTGAATCTAAGGCTCCACCATCCCAAGGGAAAGCCAGGCCTGTGCTCCTTGGCTCTTCTGAGTGTCAGAAGATGCTAAATAAATCCAGGCTGGAGGTAACTTTACTGTGTAATGACACTCCCATGTGGCAGAGGCACTCATCTGCCAGTCAGACACTACCTGTCAGTCATCAGCGAGATCAAAGGGAAGACAGGGTTATTAGGAGGAAAGGTTTAAAGACAAGGTGCAGAGGGAGAATATAAGAACTGTATTCTTGGACACAAAGTTTTCTGAGCAGTTGTTCTCTTTGTTGATAAGATTGAACAGGGAGGAGGAAGGTGATTAAAACTAAAAGCAAGAGATATCTAGGGAGGGGGAGGTAAGACGGCCGCTGTGAGGAGAGCTCCCTGAGTTCTCCCCTGGAAATACCCACAATTTGAACTTCTGTAACTCTTCAAAGGGACGTCTACTCATCACACAGTACAACTAAGAGTCTCACACAACAATTGATGGAAGGTGAACAGGCCGGGCAAGTGAGGGAAGAAGACGGCGGGCGAGATGTGTGAGGTGCAGCCTGCACCGCGGCTGCAGAGGCACAGAGCTTCAGAGAGCAGATCGGTGAATGTTCCTACTGCTCATTCCCTACGCCCTGCAGCCCACCTGTAGTATTGCAAGAGCGCAAAGATCTGCAGCCTTAGGAAGAAGCCTCAGCCCAGGCGAGAGGGGGAGGAGAGAGGGGAGACATGCAGCTGTACCCACGGCTCCCCGGGTCCCCAGGAAGCAGGTAGCAGAGCTCGGCAGTGACAGCGACAGGGCAAGATCAATCCCTGCACCCGCCCGGTTCAGGGATCAGTTTGCATCCACGGATTCCCACGGAGCTCAGCAAGAGCACCTTGGCGCGCAGTCGCGTAGGCAGAAACCTGAAACCGGGCAATCATGGAAAAAAGAATACTCGCAGGGAGGGGGAGAAGCAGCGCGCCGGGTGGAGATGCAGGTCCCTGAGAGAGTCGGAGCGGGGAGCTGAGCCACGGCAGGGTGCGCGCAGTCTCCTAAACCCAAGCAGTCCCTCCGGGAGAGCAGCAGGAATACCCCGGCGCGCACAGACTCCGAGGCAGCAGCGTGAAACCAGACGAGCAGGGGAAGAAAGAATACTCCATAGGGGGAGACGCAGCACGCCCAAGCAGAGACGCAGGTCCCTGGGAAACAGACCGGAGATTTGAGCCACTGCAGGGTGCTCGCAGACCCCTAAACCACGGCAGTCTCTTTGGGAGAGCAGCAGGAACTCCTCTGGAGTGTATGAGGCCGAGGCCTTAGCGCAAAACAGTGTTGGGACTGTGGGGTTTTTTTGTTGCATTATTTTGTTTGTTTTGCTTGTTTGTTTGTTTTTCCTCCTCTCTTCGACAGAAAGCAAAAAAAAAAAAAAAAAAAAAAAAGCAACAACAGAAATAAAAACCCACCCCAACCCTCCCTCAGAAACCTTGGCCCCTGCCAAGCCCGTCTCAAACTGACCCCGCAATGGAGCAGTAGTGGCAGACTACAAAGGTATTCCTACCCATAGAGGTTCCAGAATTTCCACCCCAGAAGAGGCTGCAGAGTGAGACTACTTACCCCGCCCCCACCTTTCATGCAAGGCTTGGGAGGCAGGTCAGGTTCAGCTGCTGAGGCACTAATTAACAGACTTTTAGCAGCGGGCTTTTGGCAGTGAGGAACCCTTTCATTCTCCACGGCTATCAATGGAAAGGGTGACCAAAGACACTCATTGAGCCTGCAGGGTGCACAGCCTGCCTTGGGACAGGCGAAAGCAGAAACGGCAGTGACTTTGTAAAAACTACAAATCACATGTCACAACCACACTCATGTACAGCAAACCTGCAATGCCAGGATCACATTAGGCGCAAGGTGGCTGTCTTCGTTCCCACAAGACGCAGAGGAATATTTCTACAGCAGAGGAAAAACTGAAGAGAGCTTGGTGGACTTTAGCCAATACCGGCACTGGAGACAAAAGAATCATCATACCCACAGGCCAACTTTAGATAAGACCAGAGCATTTCTGGGTTTGACATACAGGAGTCACACCCAAAAGGAAGTTGCTACAGGTGCAAGGGACAAAGGGTCCAAGCCTCATCAGAGGGGTCAACCCTCACACAGCAGCTCATAAACTGCGGACACTGCTGATCCTCACAGCTAATCAGCCTGAGAGTCAATCCCACCTACTGACAAGCCAAAAGTAATCAAAGCTAAACTTCAACAGGTTAAGACATACAACAAAAGGAACACCTCATATATACACGCACAAGAGAACAGGGAGATTGAGAAATTCAAATATAAAGGACACACACCGTATAAGTTTACCCAGAAAAGACTGAGAAACCTGGGGGAATCTGTTATATCAAAGTAAACACAAAGAGTAAGCCAGAATGGGGAGACAAAGAAATACAACCCAAATTATAGAACAGAAGAAACCTCCTGAATCAATGGAACTAGAGGAAATAGAGGTAAACAACCTATCGGAGACAGAGTTCAGACCACTGATTATTAGAATGTTCAAGGACATTAATGAAAATATAAAGAAGGATAGAGAAATCATGAAAATAAACCAGCTAGAACTTAAAAATGCAATTACTGAATTAAATAACAAATTCGATGGAATGACTAGCAGATTGGACGAAGCAGAAAATCGAATCAGTTACTTAGAAGACAAGATAGTAGAGATCACCCAAGCGGAACAACAAAAAGAAAAAAGAATGAAAAACATGGAAAATAGTTTAAGAGAGCTGGGGGACATCAGACGCAATAACCCATGGGTCATTGGAGTACCAGAAGGAGAAGAGAGGGAGCAAGGGATTGAGAACATATTTGAAGTAATAATGTCTGAAAACTTCCCTAACCTGGAAAAGGACATTGAAATAAAAGCCCAGGAACTGCAGAGTTCCAATTAGGATGATCCCAAACAGGCCCACACCAAGAAACATTACAGTGAAAATGGCAAGGCTTAAGGACAAAGACAGAATCCTAAAAGCAGCAAGGGAAAGGCAGCAAGTTACTTACAAGGGCACCCCCATAAGATTATCAGCTGACTTTTCTACAGAAACTTTGCACGCCAGAAGGGAGTGGCAAGAAGTTTTCAAAGTGATGAAAAATAAAGGCCTATAACCCAGATTGGTGTGTCCAGCAAGGTTATCATTTAAAATTGAAGGTGAGATAAACAGCTTCCCAGAAAAGAACAAGTTAAGGGAATTCATTACCATCAAGCCAGCTTTGCAGGAAATGTTAAAAGGGCTTCTATAAGCAGAAGAGAAAAGCAACCTAACTAAGGAAGACTAGGAACACAAATAACAAAATGGCAATAAATACGCACCTATCAGTAATCACGTTAAATGTAAATGGAGTAAATGCTCCAATCAAAAGACATATGGTGGCTGAATGGATAAGAAAGCAAGACCCTGGCATATGCTGTATACAAGAGACAAACCTCAGTTCAAAAGACACATACAGGCTGAAAGTAAAGGGACAGAGTAAAGTATTTCAGGCAAATGAAACTGAGAAAAAAGCTGGAGTAGCGATACTTACATCAGATAAAATGGACTTTAAGTTGAAGAATATAATAAAGGACAAAGAAGGACACTTCATAATAATAAAGGGATCCATCCAACATGAGGCAAAATCCTAGTAAACATCTATGCACCTAACATAGGAGATCCTAAATATATAAAACATATTGTCAGACATAAAGACAGAGATCAGCAGTAACACTATCATAGTAGGGGACTTCAACACTGTCACCAATGGACAGATCCTCCAGAAACAAAAATCTAAGTGGAAACAGTGACCTTAAATGACACATTAGACCAGCTGGATTTAACAGACATTTTCAGAGCATTTCACCCTACAACTACAGAATATACATTCTTCTCAAGTGCACATGGAACATTTTTTAAGATAGACCACATGCTAGGCCACAAATCAAGCCTCAATATATTTAAGAAGATTGAAATCATTTCAAGTGTCTTCTCTGACCACAATACTATGAAACTAGAAATCAATTATAAGAACAATCCCGGAAAGCTGTCAAATAAATGGAAGCTAAATAACATGCTACTAAATAGCAAGTGGGTCACAAATGAGATCAAGGAGGAAATCAAAAGATACCTCGAAAGAAACGAAAATGAAAACAACGTGACACAAAATCTCTGGGATGCTGTGAAAGCAGTCATAAGAGGGAAGTTTACAGCAGTGCAGCCCTACCTAAAGAGGGAAGGAAAATCTCAAATCAACAGGTTATCCATACACCTCAGAGAACTGGAAAAAGAACAGCAAAAGAAGCCAAGGGGAGTACAAGAAAGGAGATGATAAAGACCAGAGTGGAAATAAACGATATAGAGAACAGAGAAACAATACAAAAGATCACTGAAACCAAGAGCTGGTTTTCTGAGAAGATAAACAGAATTGACAGACCTCTAGCCAGGCTCATCAAAAAAAAAAAAAAAAGAGAGAGAGAGAGGACTCAAAGTCATAAAATCAGGAACGAAAGAGGGGAAATGACTACAGACATCACAAAAATACAAAAAATTCTAAGAAAATACTATGAGCAACTATATGCCAACAAATTTGACAATCTGAAAGAAATGGATAATTTTCTGTAAGTATACAACCTTCCAAAGCTAACTCAAGAAGAAACAGAAAATCTAAATAGCCTGATTACTACCAAGGAAATTGAATCAGTAGTTCACAAGCTCCCCAAAAACAAAAGCCCTGGACAGATGGCTTCACAAGTGAATTTTATCAAACATTAAAAAAAGAACTATCACCTATTCTTCTCAAACTATTCCAAAAAATCCAGAAGGAGGGAAGGCTCCCAAACTCTTTTTATGAAGCCACTATCACCCTGATTCCAAAGCCAGATAAAGACAGCACAAAAAAGGAAAACTACAGGCCAATATCCCCGATGAATATAGATGCAAAAATTCTCAATAAAATATTAGCAAACAGAATTCAGCAATATATTAAGAAGATCATACATCACAGTCAAGTGGGTTTCATCCCTAGTATGCAAGACTGGTTGAACATCTGTAAATTCATTAATGTGATACACCACATCAACAAAATGAAGAATAAAAATCACATGGTCATTTCAATGGATGCAGAAAAAGCATTTGACAAAATCCAACAGCCATTTATGATAAAAACCCTTAGCAAAATGGGAATACAGGGATCATATCTCAACATAATAAAGGCCACATGTGATAAACCTACAGCTAACATCATACTCAATGGGGAAAAGCTAAAACCATTTCCCTTAATATCAGGAACAAGACAAGGCTGTCCACTTTCTCCTCTTTTATTCAACATAGTGCTGGAATTTCTAGCCACAGCAATCAGACAAGAAAAAGACATAAAGGGTATCCAAATTGGCAAGGAAGAAGAAAAATTGTCATTATACGCAGATGACATGATACTGTATATAGAGAACCCCAAAGACTCCATCAAAAAACTATTGGAACTGATAGATGAATTCAGTAAAGTAGTAGCACATAAAATCAATGTTCAGAAATCAGTGGCATTTGCATATACCAATAATAAACTAACGGAAGGAGAAACTAAGAAAACTGTCCCATTTACAATTGCCTCAAGAACTATAAAATACCTAGGAATAAATTTAACCAAACAAGTAAAAGATCTGTACTCAGAAAAGTATAAGACACTGAAGAAAAAATAAAAAAAGATACAAATAAATGGAAACACCTACCATGCTCATGGATAGGAAGAATTAATATAGTTAAAATGTCCATACTGCCTAACGCAATATATAGATTTAATGCAATTCCTATCAAACTACCAAGGGCATTTTTCACAGAAATAGAAAATATAATCCTAAAATTTATATGGAACCATAAAAGATCCCGAATAGCCTCGGCAATCCTGAGAAATAAGAACAAAGTCAGGGGGATCACGCTACCAGACATCAAAACCTACTACAAGGCTACAGTAATCAAAACAGTATGGTATTGGCATAAAAACAGGCAAATAGATCAGTGGAACAGAACAGAGAGCCCAGAAATAAACCCAGGCATTTATGGACAGTTAATTTATGACAAGGGAAGCAAAAATTTACATTGGAGTAAACACAGTCTTTGGTGCTGGGAAAATTGGACTGACATGCAAAAAAATGAAACTGGACCACCTCCTTATGCCATATACAAGAACAAATTCAAAATGGATTAAAGACTTAAATGTAAGACCTGAAACCATAAAACTCCTAAAAGAAAATATAGGGAGTACATTTGCAGACATTACCTCGAGCAATACTTTTACTGATACATCCCTCCGGGCAAACGAAGTAAAAGAAAAAATGAACATATGGGATTACATCAGACTTAAAAGTTTTCTCACAACAAAGGAAACCATCAATAAAACAAAAAGGAAGCCTACTGAATGGGAGAATATTTTTGCCAACGATATATCTGATAAGGGGTAAATATCCAAAATATATAAAACACTCATGAAACTCAACACCAAAACAACAAACAACCCAATTAAAAAATGGGCAAAGTTATGAAGAGACATTTCTCTAAAGAGGACATACGGATGGCCAACAGGCATATGAAAAAATGTTCAACCTCACTGGTCATTAGGGAAATGCAAATAAAAACCACAATGAGATACCACCTCACTCCAGTCAGAATGACTATCATCAATAAATCAACAAACAACAACTGCTGGCGGGGCTGTGGGGAAAAGGGGACCCTGCTGCACTGTTGGTGGGATTGCAGATTGGTGCAGCCACTATGGAAGTCAGTATGGAGGTATCTCAAAAAACTGGAAATAGAGCTACCGTTTGACCCAGTAATTCCACTCCTAGGTATTTATCCCAAAAAACTCAAGACACTAATTCAAAAAAATATATGCACCCCTATGTTCATACCAGCACTATTTACAATAGCCAAGACTTGGAAACAACCGAAATGCCCATCAGTAGATGACTGGATTAAGAAGCTGTGGTATGGAGGGGCAAGATGGCGGCTGTGAGGAGGGCTCCATGAAATCTCCCCTGGAAATATCCACAATTTGAACTTCTAATACACTTCAAAGAGACATCTACTCATCACACAGAGCAACTAAGAGTTCCACACAAGGATTGCTGGAAGGTGGGCAGGCCGGGAGAGTAGGGGAAGAAGGCGGTGAGACGCGCGTGAAGTGCAGCCCGCACCCGCAGCTGCTGAGTCACAGTGAGTGTTCCCCCTGCTCGCTCCCTGCGGTCCGCGGCCCACCTGGAGTTCAGCAAGAGAGCGTTGGTTTGCAGTCTGAGGTAGAAGCCTCATGCCGGGCAAGTGCGGGAGGAGAGAGAGGAGACGACTGTGCAGAGGTATGAGCTGCACCCGCGGCTCGCCGGGTCCCCAGGAAGCAGGGTGCAGAGCCCCGCAGCGACAGGGCAAGATCAGTCCCTGCACCCTCCCGGTTCAGGGATCAGTCTCTGTGCCCACCGGGTCCCGCGGAGTGCAGAAGCCTGAAACCCGGGAGCAGGGGAAAACAGAGGACTCGCCCACGGGGAAGCAGCGCGTCGGGCAGAGACACAAGTCCCTGAGAGACGGAGCGGGGATCGGAGCCGCGTGGAAAGGTGCGCGCAGTCCCCTGAACCCCGGCGGCAGTCCCTCCAGGAGCGCAGCAGGAGAACGACACGGGCGCGCGCCGGCTCCAAGGCAGAAGCCTTAAACCCGGGAGCAGGGGGAAACAGAGGACTCGTCGCCCGCAGAGACGCAGCGCGCCGGCCGGAGTCACAGGTCCCGGAGAGACGGAGTGGGGATCGGAGCCACGCGGCACGGTGCGCGCAGTCCCCTAAATCCCGGCAGACCTTTTGGGAGAACAGCAGGAGATCCGCGCGGGTGCACCGGCTCCGAGGCAGAAGCCTGAAACGCCGGAGCAGGGGAAAAAGAAGACTCGCTCGGACAAGCAGCGCGCCGAGTGGAGACGCAGGTCCCCGAGAGACGGAGCAGGGATCTGAGCCTCGGCGCAGGGGGCTTGCAGTCCCTTAAACCCCGGCAGTCTCTTTGGGAGAGCAGCAGGAGCATCGCGGGCACGCACCGGCTCCAAGGCAGAAGCCTTAAACCCGGGAGCAGGGGAAAAAGAAGACTCACTCGGACACGCAACGCGCCGGGCAGAGACGCAGGTCCCCGAGAGATGCGGAGCGGGGATCTTGGCCACATGGTAGGGTGTGCTCAATTCCCGAAATCCCGGCAGACCCTTTGGGAGAGCAGCAGGAACTCCGCTGGAGCATAAGAGGCAAAGGCCTTAGCTTAAAACAGTGTTGGAACTGTGACTTTGTTTATTTATTTATTTTTTTTCCCTTTTTCTACTCTTGAACAGAAAGCAAAAAAAAACCAGTAACTCACCCACTCCCACAAACTTTGGCCCCTGCCAAGTTAGTCTTAAACTGACTCCTGAATGGAGCAATAGGGGCAGACTAGGAAGATATCTTTACCTGCAGAGGGTTGGGAATTTCCACCCAGTAAAGGCTGCAGAGTGAGACTACCTACCCCACCCCCACCTTTATGCAAGGCTTGGGAGGCAGGGCAGGTTCACCTGCTGAGGCACTAATTAACAGAATCTTAGTAGCAGGCTTTTGGTAGTGAGGAATTCTTTAATTCTCCATGGCTGTCAACCCAAAGGGTGCCCAGAGACACTCATTGAGCCTTTGGGGGTGCAGCCTGCCTTGGGACAGGCAAAAGCAAAAAGGCAGTGACTTTGTAAAAACCACCAATCACACGTCACAATCACACTCAAGTACAGCAAACCTGCAGGGCCAGGATCACACTAGGCATCAGGTGGCCTACTGTTCCCACAAGACGAACAGGAATTTTTGTACAGCAGACAAACTGAAGAGAGCTTGGTGGACTTTAGCCTAGACCGGCAGGGGTATTTTTGGTTTGTTTGGTTTTATTCTGTTTTCTTTTCCCTTTATTGGCTGCTTATCTTGGTTGTTTTTGGTTTTTATTGCTATTTCATTCTAATCATATTGTAGTTTTTAATATAGGCATATATATATAGGTGTATATAGGTGAATATATGTCCATATATATGGTTGTGTAGACAAATATATATATATATTTTCTTTTTCCTTTTTTCTTTTTCTTTCTTTTCTTTTTCTTTTTTCCCCACCCTCACTTTCTCTCTTATTGTATTCATTCTTCTCACTGCTATACTTTTCCTCTTTTCCTTTTTTCTGCAAATTTTATTTTTTAATTTTTCTTACTTTTTTTTATTATTATTTTAGTTTATTTTTATTTTTTATTTTTTAGGTATAGCTAATCGGTTTCTCATGTTTATTCTCTTTTTTATTTTAGGATATTGTATTTTATTTTGTTTCCTCTGCTGTTATTATTGAGTATGTGGTTTTTGTTTTGATTCTGTTTGTTTTCTTCATTAGTATGATTGATATTTCTGTACAAGTTGACTGTAGTTTGATGGTTGGTTTTTTTTACTTGTGCGAGCATTTGGTTTCCTTTGGTGGCTGCCGAGGTTGTTCTTGTTGATCTGTTATGCTCTAAAATCACTCTGCAGCAGTGGGTCCAAACAAACAGACACAAGAATCATCATACCCGGAGGCCAACTTTAGATAAAACCAGAGCATTTCTGGGTTTGACATACAAGAGTCACACCCAAAAAGAAGTTGCTACATGTACTAAGACCCATAAGGTCCAAGTTTCATCAGAGGGGTCAATCCTCTCACAGCAGCTCATAAACCGCAGAAGCTGCTGACTCTCACAGCTAATCAATCTGGGAGTCAATCCCACCTACTGACAAACCAAAAGTAATCAAAACTAAAACTTCAACAAGTGAGGATGCACGACACAAGGAACACCTCAGATACAAGCACAGGAGAATAGGGAGACTGAGTAATTCAAATATAAAGGACACACACCATATAAGTTTACCCAGAAAAGACTGAGAAATCTGGGGGATCTATCTGTTATATTGAAGCAAACACAAACAGTAAGCCAGAATGGGGAGACAAAGAAACATAACACAAATAAAAGAACAGAAGAAACTTCCTGAATCAGTGGAAATAGAGGAAACAGAGGAAACCAACCTATCGGAGACAGAGTTCAGAACACTGATTATTAGAATGTTCAAGGACATTAATGAAAAATATAAAGAAGGATAGAGAAATCATGAAAAGCAACCAGCTAGAACTTAAGAACACAATTACTGAATTAAATAACAAACTTGATGGAATCACTAGCAGATTGGATGAAGCAGAAAATCGAATCAGTGACTTAGAAGACAAAATAGCAGAGATCACCCATGCGGAACAACAAAAAGAAAAAAGAATGGAAAACATGGAAAATAGTTTAAGAGAGCTGGGGGACAACATCAGACGCAATAACCCATGGGTCATTGGAGTACCAGAAGGAGAAGAGAGGGAGCAAGGGATTGAGAATATATTTGAAGTAATAATGTCTGAAAACTTCCCTAACCTGGCAAAGGACATTGAAATACAAGCCCAGGAAGTGCAGAGAGTTCCAAACAGGATGATTCCAAACAGGCCCACTCCAAGACACATTATAGTGAAAATGGCAAGGGTTAAGGACAAAGACAGAATCCTTAAAGCAGCAAGGGAAAGGCAGCAAGTTACTTACAAGGGTACCCCCATAAGATTATCAGCTGACTTTTCTACAGAAACTTTGCAGGCCTGAAGGGAGTGGCAGGAGGTTTTCAAAGTGATGAAAAATAAAGGCCTACAACCAACATTGCTGTATCCAGCAAGGTTATCATTTAAAATCGAAGGCGAGATAAGGAGCTTTGCAGAAAAAAATAAGTTAAGGGAATTCATTACCACCAAGCCAGCTTTGCAGGAAATGCTAAAAGGGCTTCTTTAAGTAGAAGAGAAAAACAACCTGAGAAAGACTACGAACACAAATAACAAAATGGCAATAAATACACACCTATCAATAATCACATTAAATGTAAATGGATTAAATGCTCCAATAAAAAGACATAGGGTGGCTGAATGGATAAGAAAGCAAGACCCCACTATATGCTGTATACAAGAGACTCACCTCAGATCCAAAGACTCATACAGGCTGAAAGTGAAGGGGTAGAGTAAAATATTTCATGCAAATGGTACTGAGAAAAAAGCTGGAGTAGTGATACTTATATCAGATAAAATGGACTTTAAATTGAAGAATATAACAAAGGACAAAGAAGGACACTTCATAGTAATGAAGGGATCGATCCAACAAGAGGACATAACTCTAGTAAACATCTATGCACCTAACATAGGAGCCCCTAAATATATAAAACAGATATTGTCAGACATAAAGACAGAGATCAACAGTAACACTATCATAGTAGGGGACTTCAACACCCTGCTGTCACTAATGGACAGATCCTCCAGACAGAAAATCAATGTGGAAACAGCGACCTTAAATGACACATTAGACCAGCTGGATTTAACAGACATTTTCAGAGCATTTCATCCCAAAGCTACAGAATATACGTTCTTTTCAAGTGCACATGGAACATTTTCTAAGATAGACCACATGTTAGGCCACAAAACAAGTCTCAATAAATTTAAGAAGATTGAAATCATTTCAACTGTATTCTCTGACCACAATGCTATGAAACTAGAAATCAATCATAAGAAGAAATTCGGGAAGCTGACAAATAAATGGAGGCTAAACAATATGCTATAAAATAGTGAGTGGGTCACAAATGAGATCAAGGAGGAAATGAAAAGATACCTCGAGACAAACGAAAGTGAAAACACCACGACCCCAAATCTATGGGATGCTGTGAAAGCAGTCGTAAGAGGGAAGTTTATAGCAGTGCAAGCCTACCTAAAGAAGGAAGAAAAATCTCATATCAACAGGTTATCCTTACACCTAAAGGAACTGGAAAAAGAACAGCAAAAGAGGCCCAAGGGGAGTACAAGAAAAGAGATAATAAACACCAGAGCAGAAATAAACAATATAGAGAACAGAAAAACAACTCAAAAGATCAATGAAACCAAGAGCTGGTTTCTTGAGAAGATAAACAAAATTGACAAACCTCTAGCCAGGCTCATCAAAAAAAAAAAGAGAGAGGACTCAAATTAGCAAAATCAGGAATGAAAGAGGGGAAATGACTACAGACATCACAGAAATACAAAAAATTCTAAGAAATTACTATGAGCAACTATATGCCAACAAATTTGACAATCTGGAGAAATGGATAATTTTCTAGAAGCATACAACCTTCCAAAGCTAACGCAAGAAGAAACAGAAAATCTAAATACCCTGATTACTACCAAGGAAATTGAATCAGTAATTGACAAGCTCCCAAAAAACAAAAGCCCTGGACCAGACGGCTTCACAAGTGAATTTTATCAGACATTCAAAAAAGAACTATCACCTATTCTTCTCAAACTATTCCAAAAAATCCAGAATGAGGGAAGGCTCCCAAACTCTTTTTATGAAGCCACTCTCACCCTGATTCCAAAACCAGACAAAGACATCACAAAAAAGGAAAACTACAGGCCAATCTCCCAGATGAATATAGATGCAAAAATTCTCAATAAAATATTAGCAAACAGAATTCAGCAATATATTAAGAAGATCATACATCATGATCAAGTGGGATTCATCCCTAATGCGCAAGGCTGGTTCAACATCCATAAATCAATTAATGTGATACACCACATCAACAAGATGAAGGATAAAGATCACATGGTCATTTCAATAGATGCAGAAAAAGCATTTGACAAAATCCAACAGCCATTTATGTTAAAAACCCTTAGCAAAGTGGGAATACAGGTATCATATCTCAACATAATAAAAGCCATATATGATAAACCTACAGCTAACATCATACTCAATGGGGAAAAGCTAAAACCATTCCCCTTAAGATCAAGAACAAGACAAGGCTGTCTACTTTCTCCTCTTTTATTCAACATAGTGCTGGAAGTTCTATCAGCAGCAATCAGACAACAAAAAGAAATAAAAGGCATCCAAATTGGCAAGGAAGAAGTAAAATTATCATTATATGCAGATGACATGATACTGTATATAGAGAACCCCAAAGACTCCATCAAAAAACTATTGGAACTGATAGAAGAATTCAGTAAAGTAGCAGCACATAAAATCAATGTTCAGAAATCAGTGGCATTTGCATATACCAATAATAAACTAATGGAAAGAGAAATTAAGAAAACTGTCCCATTTACAATTGCATCAAGAACTATAAAATACCTAGGAATAAATTTAACCAAAGAAGTGAAAGATCTGTACTCAGAAAATTATAAGACACTGAAGAAAAGATAAAAAAAGATACAAATAAATGGAAACACCTACCATGCTCATGGATAGGAAGAATTAATATAGTTAAAATGTCCATACTGCCTAAAGCAATATATAGATTCAATGCAATTCCTGTCAAACTACCAAGGGCATTTTTCACAGAAATAGAAAATATAATCCTAAAGTTTATATGGAATCATAAAAGACCCAGAATAGCCTCGGCAATTCTGAGAAATAAAAACAAAGTCGGGGGGATCACGCTACCAGACATCAAAACCTACTACAAGGCCACAGTAATCAAGACAGTTTGGTATTGGCTTAGGAACAGGCACATCGATCAGTGGAACAGAACAGAGAGCCCAGAAATAAATCCAAGCATTTACGGACAGTTAATCTATGACAAGGGAAGCAAGAATTTACACTGGAGTAAAGATAGTCTATTCAATAAATGGTGCTGGGAAAATTGGACTGACACATGCAAAAAAATGAAACTGGATCATCTCCTTACGCCTTATACAAGAACAAATTCAAAATGGATTAAAGACTTAAATGTAAGACCTGAAACCATAAAACTCCTAAAAGAAAATATAGGGAGTACATTTGCAGACATTACCCGGAGCAATATTTTTACTGATACATCCCTACGGGCAAGGGAAGTAAAAGAAAAAATGAACATATGGGATTATATCAGACTTAAAAGTTTTTTCACAACAAAGGAAACCATTAATAAAACAAAAAGGAAGCCTACTGAATGGTAGAATATATTTGCCAACGATATATCTGATAAGGGGTTAATATCCAAAATTTATAAAACACTCATGAAACTGAACACCAAAAAAACAAACAACCCAATTAAAAAATGGGCAGAAGATATGAAGAGACATTTCTCTAAAGAGGACATACAGATGGCCAACAGGCATATGAAAAAAAGTTCAACCTCACTGGTCATTAGGGAAATGCAAATAAAAACCACCATGAGATACCACCTCACTCCAGTCAGAATGGCTATCATCAACAAATCAACAAACAACAAGTGCTGGCGGGGGTGTGGGGAAAAGGGGACCCTGCTGCACTGTTGGTGGGACTGCAGATTGGTGCAGCCACTATGGAAGTCAGTATGGAGGTATCTCAAAGAACTGGAAATAGAGCTACCGTTTGACCCAGCAATTCCACTCCTAGGTATTTATCCTGAAAAAACCAGGACACTTATTCAGAAAAAGTTATGCACCCCTATGTTCATAGCAGCACAATTTACAATAGCTAAGACTTGGAAACAACCAAAATGCCCGTCAGTAGATGACTGGATTAAGAAACTGTGGCATATTTATACAATGGAGTATTACTCCGCTATAAGGAAGAATGAAATCGTGCCCTTTGCAATGATATGGATGGACCTAGAGACTATAATGTTGAATGAAATAAGTCAGTCAGAGAAGGACAAATACCATATGATCTCACTCATATGTGGAATCTGAAAAACTGTATGAATGAGCAAAGTAAACAGAAACTGTCTCATAGATATAGAGGAAAAATCAGGGTTGCTAATTTGGAGAGGAATGGGGATGAGGGAGAAGGGGAAGGGATTAGACAGCAAAAATAGGCAACTACAATATTGCCACTGGGATAGGAAAAACAGTTTGGGGAATATAATTAATAATGTTGTAAATATTCTGTGGAATGTCAGATGATCATAGGTCTTGTTAGGGAGACCATTTCATGGATGGAGTAGAGGTTTGATCACTGCATTGTATTACTAAAGCGGAGGTGGTATACCTACTGTAATTGAATATATATAGATAGTCACGGGATGTGGATTATACTGTGGAAGAGAGTCAGAGGAAGAGTAATAGATATATATGATATGGGGGGGAGTGGGGTGGTGTATTGGGGGTGGGGGTTTGTCACTTTGTGGGGTAAAATGTATAACTATTTCACTGTGTTCTACACCTGAAACTAATTAAAAATAAAATAAAATAAAATAAAAAAGAAGCTGTGGTACATTTATACAATGAAGTATTACTCTGCTATAAAGAAGAATGAAATCGTACCATTTTCAATGATATGGATGGACCTAGATACTATTAAGTTAAGTGAAATAAGTCAGTTGGTGAAAGACAAATACCATATGATCTCACTTAGATGTGGAATCTGAAAAACTGAATGAATGAGCAAAGTAAACAGAAACAGTCTCATAGATATAGAGGAAAAACAGGGTTGCTAGTTGGGAGGGGGGTGGGGAAGATGGAGAAGGGGAAACGATTAGACAGCATAAATAGGCAACTACAATATTGCCACAGGGATACAAAACACAGTTCAGGGAATATAATTAATAATGTTGTAAATATTTTGTGGGGTATCAGATGGTCACATGTCTTGTTAGGGGAGACCATTTCATGGATGGAGTAGAGGCTCGATCACTGCACTGTACACCTGAAGCTGATGTTGTATAATATTGTATACCAACTGTAATTGAATATATAGATAGTCATGGGATGTGGATTATATTGTGGAAGGGAGTCAGAGGAAGTGTAATAGATATATATGATACTGTGGGGAGGAGTGGGGTGATGAATTGGGGTAGGGGGGTTGTCACTTTGAAGGGCAAAAAGTATAACTATTGCATGGTGTTGTACACCTGAAACTAATTAAAATAAACAAACAAACATACAAACAAACTAAAAGCAAGGAATGGTTTTTAAATGTTGGCAGAGTACCAAAACATCCCAGGGAAACTGGCTGTGGAATACTTTCTCAACACACGCAAGGAAAGCGTGAGCTGTCTGTTCTTGACCTTGGAGACTAGAGTCCTGAGCTTAGATGTCTTTATGGGCCTGGCAGAAAAGTTGGGTGTGGCAAAGCAGCCCCGGGACAGAGATGGGCCTTCAGCAAACAGCAGCGCTCCCCTCCCCACCATCGAAAAAAAAAAGAAAAAAAAAGGCAGCCCCAAATCAAATATGTTTAATAAACCATACATCTTCAGGCCACAGCTGGCATCCTCTGTGACTCATACTTGTCTAAAACCAAAGAACTAAGTCTGATAATCTTCTATAAGGCTCTAATAGTCTTCTGGTTCAGCACACCAGCTTCAGAATCCGCAGATCCAGGTTTCAATCCAGCCTTATTCCCTTGCTGAGCTGTGTGACATTGGGCAAGTTATTTAATATCTCTGAGTCTCAGTTTACTTGATTGTGAAATGATGATAAAGATTGTTTTAAAAATTAAATAAGATAATGCATATGACTAATTATCCCAAGTACCTGAAAACTCATGATTAATAAAAGACTATTTATTATCTTTGTATACTGTAAAGACTCAAAAGGATTATTTCCAATCTAGCAGAGGTAGTTAAAAAAAAAAAATTGTTGGTATCTGCCACCATTCATGTAAAGTGAAGCTCTGTAAGTGTTGGCTATGTCAGCTATTAGTGCTGTTGTTCTCGTCACTTGTAGGCAAACAGGCAAAGGTACAAAAAGAGGGAGCCACAGAGGGTTCTATCATGAAGGAACAGGAACTACAGAAAGATCTGACAGTAGGAAGGCATTGTCAATCCAGCTGACGTACTCAAGATTATTAAAGTTTGTTGTCTTCATTGGCTGCTCTTTCTTTTTCCTGTATTTGCTTATACTCAGAAAACCAGGCTCACCTTCTCTGAGAAGCAAACATAGCTTTTTCTTTGTGGGATTCTATACCCTCCAACAATTGTTTTCTGCCCTAGATGTGAACCATCATAACATCAGAGTCTTTAACTATAAATCGGTTCCCATCAAACTGAGTAGAAGACAAGCTATGATGACCACTCATTATCTGAAACTGACCAGAAAAGGAACCATGTAAACAGAATTTATTTAGGCAAATGCATGTAAGACGGCAATATGAGTAAGACTCTGGAGTTAAGCAGACCCGAGTTACAAGATTGAAGTCGGGCTGTCCCTTTCTCAGTACAGAAGAGGAGATGGGGGCTCAGAAAGGTAAAAGTAGCAGCCTGGGTATAAAACGGTCATAAAATCTAGTGTTAGATAAAGAGCTTATCTCAACAGCTGGCACATTAAAAAATAGCCAAAATATGATAGCTATCATCATTATAATTAGCCAAAATAGTGGTTACACAGGAAGATATCTCCTATACCTCTTTTTAAGACATCAAGTGGAAAAAACACTTTTTGCTGTCTACTCAAATTTCTACTTGTGATCTCTTCAAACTCTTTTAAAAGGATAACCGGCATTCCATTGTCATTAGCATCGTCATTTTCATATACTTGCCATCCGGAAGGAAGACAGGCTTTCTTCTCCAAGCTTTCTAGCAGCAAAACTTGAAAGCCAGATGGAATACTTAATTGGGCACTGTTAATCGGTGCTACACAGGCTTGATTAGATCAGCTTTAGGCACTAACCATCAAGAAAAACAGCGGTAGCCTCAGTGAAGCGTTGCCAATTATGTGTGTCACCATTTGAGCATGTGTCATGTCAACTGACTCCATGTCACCCATCTGGTAGTCTAACCAACCATTTCCAATACTGTGAAGCCATGTATTTGGTCAGGCCAATAGAAAAAGGGAAAGGCAACGATCCATGTACAAAAGAAGTTCATCTCTTCTGGTCCAATCTCCAGTGCTTCATCAGTACAGCTTGTTAGCAGGTTAGCTCAAATGAAAGCAAGTTTTTCTCATCTTCAGGGAAATTCACATGAAGCAATTTAATTCACTCAAGGTACTGAAAATGAAGTGACCAAATCCTACTGAACAGTAACTAGTCTTTTCATTCAATATTTACCAAGTTGATTCACACTTAATGTCATTCTTTCCATTTTATTTAAAGATCTGATTTCTCCAAAAACTCATTTGGGCTCTTTTTGTTTTGTTTTGTTTTGTTTTTTTAATGTTACCTCCCTATTCCCAAACAGAATTATAAAAAAATACCCCATACACAACACTCAACTTTCGTCTGAATATATAGGATGGCTTAACCATACTATTAGATAATAATCTAAAAAGAGATGGAAAGAAAAAAAAAACTTACTGTAATAGGTTTTGTATGGAAATAGATTATACCTATCTATACATTGATAACTATATTACTGGAATCTGAGTAGTATAATCCAGGTCTGTATACCTCCAAATTCTTTGTGCTTAACTATTTTTATATGCAGTAGCCAAAACACTATGCAACACATTCATTTTATTTGGTTCCTTTCCTTGCAAGTTTCTGATAAGCAGCAGTGTAAGCATCAGTGTTCATGGCTAGCCTTACACTTAGGTTTGATGGGAATCTGTTTACTAACATTTATACATATTTTAGGAGAAAAAGCACTGTAAGAGACATATTTGATAAACTATGTAAGACTCTCAAATACCTTATCAGTTAAGAGAACAACATTTATAGCTATTTACGAACGCTAAAAACATCCCACACCATGGACTGTTTAGTTCTACTAGTTGCATTAAAATAATGCTTTCTCAAGTGATTTCCTCTCATTTTTTACCACAACAAGTGTTATTCTAATTATAATAATACAGTTTTATAGCAATTTTTATAGTCTGGCAATAGTCCCATACTGGGTAATAAATATTCTTGGAAGCATTATTAAATCTAAAAGGAAAAAAAATTAAATTCATTAAGGAAAGCGTAACCTATATAGAATAAATAAGAAATGTTTTTAATTAGGCAAGCTTTGTAAAGCTGGATTGCTTTGTTTTTTAGAGATGCCATTCAGATAACACATTTATGCAATATTGTCCACAAGACACAGTTCGGAACCATAAGCAAAAAGATTATGGTAAATGTCTGAAAATGTTTAACAAAGAATTTTGATAAAAATAAGCTATTTTCCACTATCTCTTTTAAACAGTTTAGTGATGAAGCAAATATTTGTGTTAATGAACTGGTTTTAATTCAGCATTGCTCTCTTCAAAAATATAATACTTCCCTAAATGCGAAATGCAGCACCATTTACTCCGACACTGCAGTGAGATGACTACTATGATCATCATCTATTTCAAGTCAATACCATTGGAACTGTAGGAGAAATTATGATTTTTATGATTCACTGACTGCAGCAAAATTGGAATATTCAGTTTTTAGTACAATTGCATTGTTTAACTTCTAGCATGATGATCACTTTTCATGGGGTTTGATAGAATTCTTAATTGAGAAAGTTAAAATGTATTTCAGATTTACCTATTGCTGTAAGGCAAGGAGAAAGGGGAGCGTGAGGCAAAAGAAGAATCGAAAGATATTAGAGAAAGAGGAACCTTTATAAAGAACATGTAATTATAGGGTGACGAGTTTGAGGCCTTAGTGCCAATTTCCTAAGGAAAATGAGCTAACTTCTGTGTTTTATTATGATCCCAGAATCCAAACTTAACATTGGAGAATTACCCATCTTCAATCATCACTCTGATATCTCCTGTAAACTGATTCCTATCTCCTCTAGTTGTAACTATGTCACTGGGAGTAGGTCACTGCAGGGACTCCTTCCATGTGCCCAATGGCATCTCTGAGCCTCAAACAATTATTTCAACTTTCAACATGTCTGACATAGACTTACCCATGTTGGGACAAAGACTTTCAAACATACAAAACATCAGAATAGGGCAGGCCGAGTGGCACGGTGGTTAAGCGCTGGTTGGGAAGCCAGCAGCCCCGGTTCGGGTTCCACATAGGAAGGCCAGTGACACTGCCCTCAAAAAAATAAAAAAATAAAAAAAAAATCAGAATAATCTGTTCTCCTATTGGTCATATCCCTTGAGTGAATTAGGGTTAGAGATACTTGGCTCCTTATCAGACTGCTACCCATCAAAGATTTAAATTGCACATACCTAACAGTGATTTTCAAATGTAAGTAAAGGACTGAACTAGGATCATCTCTAGGACCAGGGATTTGTGACACAAACAGGAAATTGTCCAGGGAGACACTATTTCACCTTAAGAAATCCTTTACTGATAAGGCTTTTTTAAAAAAAAGATTTTATTGGGGAATTAGGGGAGGAGAACAGCGCTGGGGAGTTGGGGAAGGGGAACAGACAAGTAGCTGGCCTTCTGTTCTTCAGTCTAGTTGTGGAAGAGTCATTACGCTCTTCCAGGGTGAGGCAGATCATCACCAGCCTCTGGAAAGCCGCTCACGGCAGCTCTTGGCAGCTCATTGTGGCTGCCAGCCGCTCACATTAGCTGCCAGCCGCTCATGCTAGCTGCCGGCCACTCACTGTAGCTTATGGTAGCCCACTGCAGCAGGAGCTGCAGCCTACACCATCACTGGCAACTCACAGCAGCCCAGCTCCAGGTGGAACTATTGTTCACCGTCTTAGCTGTAGAAGGCAGTGTCACTGGCCCTCATATGTGGGATCCGAACCGGGGCCCTGCTTCTCAGAGCTGGCATCCCAAGCCAGCTCTTAACCAATGAGCCACTCGGCCAGCCCTGATAAGGCTTTTTATGTGAGTCTTAAATCTTAGATTTTCTATTAAATATGGTAGCCAATTAATTCTACATTATTTAAAGTAATTTCTTCATTTGGATACTGTGGGGATACGAAAATGCCACTTTGAACAGATTATTGATTATAAAGCAGATATAATTATTACCTTAGCACAAAACATGCCTTTGTTTTCAAAAGAAAATTTTTAATTTTAGTTCCTATAAAAATTTCTAGTTTTATAAATCATTTTTTTACATATCGCCATACTCTTTAAAATACTGTATATTTATTGCTGCATTATGGACTTCATTAAAATCTATAATGACAAATTAGCCTAGTCATCTGATTTTGTCACTGATGTTATTAATTATATTCATAACCATTAATACACACTTCATTGGTAATAAAAATTTTAAAGCTAGATAAAAATTACCTCCAGAAAGGCTCAATTCAATTGTAACATCTTGCTCTTTCTGTAGTTTAGCACTAATAAAGCAATCTTACATTTTGCCTATTAGATTAAAATATATATTTCTATAAAAAAGATTAAGGATAAAATATTGTAACTAATTGATGGCAAAAATACCCTGTGATCTTATTCAAGTACCTGTAGCTAATCAAAGAATATCTAGTACTATAAGATTGCAACCATAGGATATTAATCAAATCTTTTTGCAAATGAAGCCACTTGAAAAATGACAATTTTTCAGAAAAATAAAAAATTCTATAGAAGAAATTTCCAGAAGAAATCTCTACTGTGTTTCATACAGATTGCAGGATGGATTAATGATACACATTAATAAAAGTTTCTGTGTAACATTTGTAACTTCAGCAGATCCTAGAAAGAATCATGGAAGATGAAAAGCAGTTATGAACACCAAGAACATTTCTACAGTATTTTGTGGTACATTTGAAGGGGGAGGATAAAGGAAAATCAGCTATAAAAAATCTTTTTTTTTTTTTTTTTCTGATTTCCACACCAAAGACGCATCCAATCAAGGCTCTATTAGTGAAGCAGTCGCACTGAGTTATGGATAAGGAACGAATTGTAGGAGTTAAAGCTTCCACAATTGTGGGAGACTCTGAGAATGCATCCCTGCTAGGGCAAATCCCTCCTTTAGCAGCAGACAGTTGGAAGCTACCTGATAACAGGCATAAAAGGGGATCTCTAATTGATCTTAACCAGTGACAAACAAGATGGGAATAAAACATGGCAATACCCAGAAGTGCTATGGGAAGATAAACTCATGAAGCTTTTATTTTCAGTCAACAGGAATGACTCTGAAATTTAAAATGTATGTAATATAAATATTGCACCCATGTTTAAAGCTGTTTCTTTCACTTTCACAGCCAAATTACTAGAGTTCTGAGATCTCCCCACCTTCTCAGTTAGAAATCTTCATCTTTTCCCTATTTTCTCTTATGTAAGTCAATTCCTCTATCTGGCCTTCCATTTGGTGAAAGATGTTCTCACACGTAGCTCTCTGGGGCCTGATCTGCTGTCTGGTGACTGTCCTCATTCTGCAGCCCAAGGTTGCTGCCCATACCCTGCCAGTTTCCTCTCCATCATGGAAGAAGATCCCGCAGCTTCTCATGAGTGGTGTCTTTCAGAGGGGCTCCCCCAGCAGAGTGGCTTAGCCCCAGGTGATACAGTTTTTCCCTTTGCAGCAGGCTATCTATTCCAGAGGCAGCAAACTCTCTAGTCAGGCACAACCTTGCCCTCAACCTGAGACCCCTGTGCCCTTGGAGCTGCAGCCCCTGCTGCCCAGCCATCTTCTTTCCTCACTCATAGAGGTCACCCTATAGGAGCCCTCACCTCACTAGCTAATCAGCTCTGCTCTTTAGAGACACCCACTCTCAGACAGGCCCATTATATGTCTAATTTCCCAGTTGCTGAGAACATTCAAAATCCCTCACACATACTCCTGAGCCCACTGTAAATCAAGGAATGGGATTGGACACCCATTCCACGCTCCAGAGAAATTCAGGATGTTTACGAAGCATCTGGAAAGTGTGACCTAAGACAGTTAGGTCCACATGCCCAATGCTCACAAAAAATTGTGCGGTAATCTAACTTCAATAAAAATCAACTACAGAAATAAGGATTTTCACTGCAAAGTAACCATAATGGTGAAACACTGAAAACAGCCAAAATGTTCATCAGCATTTGGACATTTGGGATTGGGAAGTAAATTTTATATATCCACATAATGAAATAATATACTACTATATGTACATTAACCATGATTAAGTATTTCTTTATGTATGAACTTGGGAAAATATCTACATACACTCTAGCTTTAAACACAACTTAATGATTAACGTTTAAAAAATAAATACATTTGTGAAGTCATATTGAAATCTAAATGGATAATACTATTGGGTTGTCGGAGAAGTCATGATGTATTTTTTTCTGTTTTTTGTTGCAAAAATGTGTCATGACTTTTCCAATAACCCAATAAAACTATAATATAAACTGATAATACTAAAAAGATAAACTAAGGTTATCTTACAGGGTTAGGGACATAGTATTATGGGTGGAATGTTTTACCTTTTCAGTAATGATTTAGATGTTTTATGCAATTATCTTGTGTTGTCATAAAAATAAATAATTGTAAAGGTTTAAAGTGTAGTAAAAATGTAGGCAGTAATCCACAGTAGTTTATCTTAAACATTTAAGTGTTCCTCTCTGTATTAGCCTTTATCATTTTACTACATTGGGTCAGGGATGCCTATCCCTGAGGAGGCTGCCAGAAGCCTCTTCAGGAAACACAGCTCAGTATCTTACAACATGGCCTCCTAAAGTGTCACGCAAGAAAATCCAGAGTGGCAGAAAACTGTTTTGCCCTTTCAAAACATCTGTTGAGCACCTACTGTGTAAGTATTCAAAGATTAAAAAGAAAAAGAAAAAAGTCATGGTCATTGTCTTTCAGAAACAAAATCTAATGGAAGAACTAGATACAAACAGATAATTATTGAAAAACGTCAATGCTATAATAAATGTTTAGAACAAAGTACATTGAGGAGGGAAAGTGGTGTCAAGTCAAGCTTAACAGCAAAAAGGAGAAGAGCCATAAAGAGATGAGTATTTGATCGGCATCACAAAGAAGAGCTGAGAGTCTTCCAGGCAAACAGGCGGGGGATCAGAGACACGAAGGGATAAACAGCTAAGTTACCTACTTAACTTAGAAATCACTATAGCATACTTCAAATAAAGGAGTAAGGCATGTGAAATGTCAGCACTGTGAATCACTCAAATTTGTTCTTTCCGATCTTCAGAAAACCTCTACATATTAAAGTTTATTTCCCTTGAGGGGACTAAAAAAATTAATACTCTTCCTCCCACTCTCTAAGTTCTTCTAGCTGGGCTAGAAGAATCATATCAACTGAGACAAATTAACAGGAGAAAATTAAATGTTTAATGCATGTGTGAGGAATTCACATAAACATGAAAATTCCAAAGACTGTGAGGCAACAATGGGTATATAAGAAATTTCTGGACAAAGGGAAAAAGGGGGAAGAAGGAGCATTAGATTTCAGAAGTGAGAATGAGTGATTTACAGGTAGTTGAGGAAGAGTGGAATATACATGGCAGGGAAGTTCTTGCCCAGCCATTCAGAAACAATGGGACATGGGGCATATAGTTAACAAGGCTTGGAGTCTTCCAGACTAATGCTAGGAAGAAAATTCTTAATGCAATTAAGCTAAGGCTCCCTCCTAAAGCAGGTTTTTCTGCAGGAAAAGGATGGAGGAGGCTCCAAGCTTCCTTCTGAATCTTGTTTCTTAACAAACAACTTAAAAATCAATATCCCTTGGGCCGGCCGAAAGGCGCAGAAGTTAAGCGCTGGCTTGGGAAGCCAGCGGCCCCGGTTCGGGTCCCACATGCAGGTTCAGGGTGGCAAAATTTTGGTTCCTTTCATCCTATATTCAAGAACAGCACATAAATAGAAAAACACATTCACGGTCTTTGTTAAATTTATTTATTTTACTCTAAGTGCTTTTAAGATCTCTAATACTTTTCCCATGGTGGTCTTTAAAAAGCCCCAATCTGGTAAGCTAACTCACAAACAGGACCCTATAAAAGCTCCCCAAGGAGTCCATGAGATGCAAACTAAGCAGTTATCAGCAGCATTTATAAGGTATATGTCCAGCACCCCGCTAACCTGCAAATGGATACTCCCAAGTTAAAATCTGCTACAATTCCAAAAGACAGAGATACAGAACTCCAACAATGGCTTGGTGATATTGCCATAAAACGGAACCCAAGAGGTTTTTATCTTCTATTTTGAAGTGGACAAGTGGCTGATGACACATTGGAGTTAAATAGAAGCCAGGAATGACCTACCTTAAGAGAGATGAAAGACCTCAGAACCACTTGCCCATGATACACACATCTACAGAGGTCCAGAATAAATTGTTACGTCGCTTTCAAATTGCACTGAGTTTTAAATTGCAATGTCTTGCTCTTTTATTGCCTGTCCTGATCCATTCTAAATGTATTGCTTGAATGTATTGCTTGAATGTTAAACACAGAGGACTTGTGACTGTATCCTCGAGGATGAAAGCGGGTAATTTCAGTGAACTGAGGAGTGTTTCTATTTGGCTGACTTTCAAGGGCTGTGAAGGCCTGAGAAATATTTTGTCCTTTTCTCTCTATGCCAGCTTTCTCTGGTTTGTTTCCTTCCTTCCTTCGTTCCTTCCTTCATTCCTTCCTTCGTTCCTTCCTTCCTTTCTTCCTTCCTGCCTTTCTTCCTCCATCCTTCCTTCCTCCTTCCCACCCTTGTTCCTTTCCTCCCTCCATTCCCTGTAGTACTTCCAAGTTATTTAAGGGCATATTGAACTATATCTGATATAACTAACTTCAGTTTCCACAGCCACAGAGCTCAGCACTGACTCAAATTCCACCTTCCATCACACCCTCCTCAGAACCACTCCTAAATAAGGACTTATGAACTTAAATCCCTGTGAATTAAAGAACTCATTATCAACCTGCTCTATACCTGATCCCAGAAGCCACAAGAGCTGGACCTGCTTTCTTGGGCTGTCTTCGGCACTTTTTTTATTTTTTTAAGACTTTTATTGGGGAATTGGAGGAGGGGAACAGCGTTGGGGAATCGGGGAAGAGGCACAGAAAAGTTGCTGTCCTTTTGTTCTTCAGTCTAGTTGCGGAGGACGTTGCTTCACTGGCCCATGTTGGTATCGTCATTGCGCTTGGTCGCTGGCCTCTGGATGGCCGCTCACCGCGGCTATTGGCAGCTCACGCTGTTCAGCACAACTTTTTTGATTATCTTTGAAGCATTCAAGCAAGGGTGGTCTCTTCTGAGACCTGATGAGTCTTTTTCTTAAATGCCTGGTTTGAGCAAGAATTCATACAGGAGAGAGCCAGGCAAAGTGTTAAAAAAAGGAAATGAAGGAATTAACAACTTGGTGTGCATTTTTACTTCTTGAGGAAAATAATAATAAAATTTTTTTGAGTTGACTTTGGAATTGTAACACCCAAGACAATATAGGAAAATACCCCAGAGCTAACTGGCATCCATATCTGGTAAAACTAAAAGAAAATTCTGGCAGCTTTTAAATAGTTCTCCAGTGTATTAGTGTAGCAGAGAAATCAAGTACTGTTTCACACTTGACCAACCCTTTCAGCTTACCCTTGGAAATCCCAATCATTGTAAAACATTTACATCAAGATTCACATTTCAGGGCAGGCCTAGTGGCGCGGCGGTTAAGCGCTGGCTTGGGAAGCCAGCGGCCCCGGTTCGGTCCCACATGTGAGGGCCAGTGACACTGCCCTCAAAAAAAAAAAAAAAAAGATTCACATTTCATTATCGTAGCTGGGAAGCTAGCATCATACAAGTAAGTTTACTAAGACCCACTGACAGCTCACTCCCTTTCAAAATGTGGCCAGTATTTCCTCTATATCCCACTCTCTCCTTCAACACCGTAGTTTTTTACTTTGTTTTTCACATAGCTTCCAGCATCATATCAGAGTTCCAGAAGTAAATGGCACCCCACAGAATGATCTGAAACACCCCTTTCATCCCCTAGCACTGGTGTCCTCAATCCCAGCTGACCCTTTCTCTTCGCTCTCCAGCACGAGGTTGGAATGGCTGTCATAATGCATGAACATGATTACACTGGACAGGAGGAGAGCTTGCTACCCTAGAATTTCTCAGGACACTTGTCCATAGAGCTAAAAACAGGATAACGCCGAAATAGGAGATGGCCTAGCCTTGTGCAAAGAGGGCAATTTTTACAACCAACTAAATTAGCATGGCCTCAGGAATGCTAGAAACTCTAACAGCAGATGCCACCCCTCCTCTGAAGTCCCTTCCAGTTCAAAGGAGATGCCATGCCAAGGGGGTCTGAAGATCCTGGGAGGTGTTCTGTCAAACTTATTGAAGCCACTCTCAGCTTTGCCAATCACACCTTTCACACCTTCCTTAGTGTGAAAGTTTCTACTGAAGAGCACACACAGCATGATGCTGAATGAAATCACCTCCTTCTCCTGAAAATGACCAAATGTGAGTGCCACACACATAGTAGGGCCTCACCCTATGATCATTTATTTATTTATTTATTTATTTAATTTTTAAAATTTTTTTTTTTCCAAAGATTTTATTGGGGAATTGGGGGAGGGGAACACCGTTGGGGAATCGGGGAATGGGAACAGACAAGTTGCTGTCTTTTTGTTCTTCAGTCTAGTGGTGGAGGACGTTGCTTCACTGGCCCATGTTGGTATCGTCATTGCGCTCTTCCTGGATGAGGCAGATCGGTCGCCGGCCTCTGGATGGTCACTCACCACAGCTATTGGCAGCTCACGCTGGCTGCCAGCCGCTCACTATAGCCTTTGGCAGCCCACTGCGGCAGGGGCTGCAGCCTACACCGTCACCAGGGTTCGTGCAGCCCAGCTCCAGGTGGAGCTGTTGTTAGCTGTAGAAGGCAGTGTCACTGGCCCTCATATGTGGGATCCGAAATGGGGCCGCTGATGTCCGAAGCCAGCTCTTAACCAATGCGCCACTCGGTCGGCCGTGATCATTCATTTATAAACATCACTGACTTTGCACTGTGAGATCATAATCACAGAGTTTGTTAGGAGCTTACTATGCAATAAGATTTGTGCTAAGTGTATTCCTTATCCACATTTAACAAATAACCCAACTGAGATCACGCTATCCAGTCACACAGCTACCAAGGTGCAGAGTCAGGATTTTTAAGCTAATAAGATATTCTAGAGCTTATGCTTTAACCTCTTCACATAGGGCATCGTTATTGGGTTTTTTTCCCCCAATGTTTTATTAGGAAAATTTCCAATCACAAAGAAAAATTGAACAACAAGTAAACATCCACATAGTCACCACCCAGATTCTACAAGTGTGAGCACTCCACAATATTTGCTTTACCACTTATCTCTCCATCCATCATAGCACTTCTTCTTTTTTCATGCATTTCCAAGTGAGTTGCAGACAGCAGTACTCTTACCCGTAAATGCTTCAGCACACATATCAGTAACTAAAGTTTGATATTTGTTTACAGTTCCTTTTTGGGGAGCAATAAAATTTACATATAGTGATTGCCCAAATCTGAAGTGTACCTTTCAACAGGTTTTGACAAATGCATGTATCTGTATGACTCAAATCTCAATCGAGAAATACATTATTGTTTCTGAAAACATACTCATAGTATAGAGTGTCCTTAGTACAAAATAAATAGGAACGGCATTGACAGTAGGAATCTATAGTTTGTTACTGAATTTTCACTGAAACTAACATAAAAAAATGCTACATTTGCACACTTCAGCACAAAGATCACCTCCTAAGCCTGGCCTATAGTGGGCCCCCAGGAGGTCTGTACCTATGTGATGCATGTGAAAAGGAATCAACTGCCCCTACCTCTAAATCAGAATCCTGCTGGAAACATTCCCAAGATTGAATGATACTCAAAGGACTGATTTCAAAAGAGATTTTTTTTGTTTTTTTACCATGAGCATACCTAACTTTTATAAAACAACTAATTATTTTAAAACATGAATTTTTACAGCAGTGATGTTTTGTAAGCTGAGAGGAAACTTGACAATAGTTGCACAAAGGTGTTTCCTTGTACCACGGCTGTCTTGGTATTTTGGTGTGACTATTCTACATGGAACAGGGAGGTTAATTCTCCTGGGGATACTTGTAACCTCCAGAAAAGCCAGGATGATGCTTGGAGCCCTAGTCTGATGTTTAAGTGATGGAGTGATGAAACTGACAATCTTTAACCCAAAGCTTTTCTATGCTGCTAATGTCACTGTCAGTTGCCTAAAGCTTAACACTGTGGGGAATTCAGACTTTTGAAAAGGCTGCAGGGTTTTTGAAATAAAAAACCAGAAAGTACTTAGAATGTAAAAGCCAAAACATCTGTGTTACAAACTGAAGTGCATTACTCTTGCAAATTTTAGAAGTACAGATATAAATGCCTTTTAAAAAGTCTGAAATGATATAAAGCCCCCGTCAACATTGGTTATCTATAGGGGCTAGGGACTCAAATGATTTTTACTTTCTTTTTTATAGTTTTGACATTACCTGCACTTTTTACAGTGACCGCTTATATCATTTATAATGTGAAAAACTATTTTAAGATTTAAATAAAATGTGTTTATTTGACCTGGTAAGAACAGTAAACAGAATTATTGCTAAGGGGCCGAGGGTGGGGGGGGAGGCGGGAAGCTTGCTATAATACAAAATATATACCATTAACTATATGGACATGTATACATATATAATATATATACTGAGGATAAATTAGGAATAAATATACCAAAGTATTAACTCTGGTTATTTGGAGGGGGGTAGATTATGGTTAACTTTTTCTTCTTTTTAATTGCAAATTTGCTACAAAGAATATGTATTACTTCTGTAAATAGCAGAAGAACTAAAAGTTATTTTTAAATGAACTTATGATGATTATATCATGCCTGAGATGTACACGGAACACTGCCATTCAGCTCTATTGGGCTTACCACCACTTTGTCATTTCACAGGAGGGACTCAGGATGGACATGGACAAAATATTTCCCCCTCTCAATTCAGCAGCAGATCCTGGGGTTCAAAGCCAGCCAAGGTGGTCCTTGGGCCGGAAGCACATACCTCTGTGCTGCCAAAATTAGCTGCTTCGGGTCCATGTGGGCAGCATGGGCGTCATCCCTATGAGACTCAGACAAATCACTGTGCTTCAAATGTTTCCATAAGGGCCACATGATGGGATGAAGCACCCCTTCAGCTTCAGCATTCTGATATGTACACATAGAATTGTTAAAACATCTCCTTTCTATTAAATTTACTATCCTCAATAAGTCCCTCCTAAAGAAGTAAACGTACTGGAGATGAATGGCTAAGTCCATGAGCCATGGATCAGGTCTCTGGCTTTCCCCCTTACCAGTCAGCAAAAAGAACTTGGAGGGAAAAAAGAGCCTCAATTTTCTCATCTATAAAATAGACTTGATAAAAATAGTGCTTACCTTTCAGAGTCGCTATAAGTATTAAACAAGAAAAAAAAAATATGTCAAGTACCTACAAAGCCTGGCTTATACTTACTTAGACTGCTTATACTTACACTTGCATCATAAGTATCAAGTAAATGATGACAATGATGACAGTGATGAATATGCTATCCATTGAGCAAAATAATTTTAATAATAATACATCTACTAATACTGACCTTTATAAGTGTTAAGAATATATAAAATACCTGTCTTATATTTTTTCCAATCGTTCAGAAATGATAACTAAAATGTGCTCATAGTTGATAATGAGAACACACGAGTTCACAAGTTTAAAAGGGTCAGATGCTTTCAAGTGATGGAGTGATGAAAATGACATTAAATCTGTAGACATTCAGCACTAACATGCCACCTCCCAGACAGACCACCATTTTTGTAAATAAACTGGGTATCTCTGGATCCCAGATCGGAGTCCCCGCCATATTTTTTATTTACGTTTGAATAGTTTGTTTAGTTCCAAAGCCTGCATGCTTCCTTGCTTTTTGCCCATCTCCCTTTTCATACCCATCGTTGTCTCAAGGCATGAATGGCCCTGGCCCATTCGCCACATTTCCTGGCAGAGAACATGTTGCTTAACTCCATCTGGAGCTGCTCAACTTCAGGCCTCATTAGCAGGCTGAGGCTTGTACCACCACATGCCTCCCTCCCCCAGTACTGATGCTGGGACTACTCCAGCCCTGCGGCAGCCTGCTGGGGATGAAAAACGAGTGGAAGCCAGCTAGACACTGAGCTTGGCTGGTGTTTTGTACATCAGTGTTAGGACACATGGTTATCTGTCCTCTGGTACCATTACCGCTATGGCTGTTACTATTACTGTGGTGCTTGGGGCTGTTGCTATTCAACACTGACTACCCACCGAGGACTGTTCAAAGGACTTTACATAGCTCATCTCATTCAGTGTTTACATCAGCCCTCTGCAGGACATACCATTCCTAGAGATCAGGACACAGAAACTCAAAGAAATAAAATTTCCTGTCCAAGGTCACACTGTAAATTCCAGGGCACAAGATCCAACCAGAGCTGACTGTCCACCATTGGGACCTGAGTGACCAGCCATTGCCCTTACCCATTCAAGTCTGGGGGAAGAGAGGTGTTGGGAGATGGGTGAGGTGACAGTGGTCAGCGAGAAGTCAAGTCACCCACTTTCAAATCTGACCAGAATTCCTGATGATGACTTCCAGGGTCTGCCAATTAAAATGAAGAAAAAATGATGACTCAGTGACAGCAACAACAAACACCTCCTGTTTTGAGCTATATGAAAGGGGCACCCATTAGGTAACTCACAAGGATTAGTAGCTTCAAGGACAATTCCATTTACTGTCCTATATACCTGACCATTTTTGTAATAAAACCACGCTTACTCCATTAGTGTATTTCCTCAATACTTCTATTATGCATGTGACGAAAAACAGCAGTCCAAATTGATGGGATGAGAAAGTCAGAGTAGTTGTGGCCCTGCCTTCTCTGCGCATTGTTAATTCAGACAGGGGTGTTGCCGACACAGAAATCCAAGAGCATACACCTGAGTCTACTGTCTAGCATCAGGGTCCCTGGATTTAAATTCTGGTTCACCTCTTACTTAGTTGTGTAAAATTTTAAGTCACTTAACCTCTCTAAACCTCAGTTTTTTTAACCTACAAAATGGAAAGGATAATAGCACATATCACACAGTTTATTGGGAAAATTCAAGGATGCAATCCAAGCAAAGGCTTTGAACAAAGCCTGGCAACGTGGCATGTGAATAATGAATGTGGAGTACTATGGGATTTATGTTTCACACCCTCTGATTGGCCCCAAACAGTTCTTAAACAAATCTATCAACCTTCACATCTTCTTCTAACAAATGCCACCATTGTTTGAGCCCCAGCTAGATGATAAGCAACATGTCTGAGTGCTTCACACCTATTATCTCTAATCTTCCCAATAGTCCCATATTTAGAAATTACTGTCCCCAGTATACAGTTGAAAATATTAAAGTTCAAAAGATGGGCCAGCCCAGTGGCACGGTGGTTAAGAGCTGGTTTGGGACGCCAGCGGCCCAGGTTCAGATCCCACATATGAGGGCCAGTGACACTGCCCTCAAAAAAAAAAAAAAGACAGTAGTGACTTGTTGCGGGTGTGACCTCTAGGTCATGCTTTTTCTATTACACCTATCCCAACCAAGGAGGGGTGGAGGGGATGATGTGAATGTTATCTTGTTGTCCAGGGCAACAGCTCATCTGTTGAGGCTGACAATCCCCCACCTCACAGGCTGGTCCAGGCAGTGTCACCAGAAATCAGCTCTGATGAGGAGCCTGGCATCCACTTCCTGCCAGGACTACAGTCTTGCCCACCACATCTTTGGTTATGGCCATTGTGTCACCGTGTTGGGAGACTAGGAAGGCTTTGCTTCTTGCATAGAGCACACCTGTAGTTTTAAATTAAATATTTGCTTTAGTAAAGTGACTTTTAAAAAATCCTTTTGTTTCATAAGCCTTTGAGTTCAACTTGCAATTCTTATCATTCTATTTATAAGTTTAAAATTTTAACATTCACTTTCAAAGGGGCTTTTGATTAATGTTCAAAAAATTCCAGTTGGACACATTAAATTCCTCTTCAGCAATCAGTATCACTCACAAATTTAATTTTTCTTTCACATTTTAAAACTGTATTTATAAATCGAATATATCCATTTTTTTCTTGAGCAGTTCAATTGTCTGACTCAACAAGCAAAACTTTCTCAAATATTAAATTGCACCAATAATTCCCTAACAAATTAAAAGAGTCAGTGAGCTTTAAAAATATTACAATACTATTCATAATTTTTTTCAAAAACTTTATCTTTCAACATAACTACAACAGTAATGTCAATTACACAATTGAAAACATATAAAGTGGAATCAATATCTATTCTGCTAATTAAATTCTCCTAACATTACAAACACATCAACTAAAAAAATATGCAGATAATTAATAATTGGTTAAGATTAATCATATTAGTTTCAGAAATTTCATCATCTGTTTATTAAGTTGTAAATCTACCTGGCATTAAAAGTAACATAACTGGGGCCGGCTGAGTGGCGCAGTGGTTAAGCGCCGGCTTCAGAAGCCAGCGGCCCCGGTTCAGGTCCCACATATGAGGGCCAGTGACACTGCCCACAAAAAAAAAAAAAGTAACATAACTAAGGATATACTTTTTAAATCCCATGTCATGGATGCGGTCACAACTCCAAGGAACTGAGGTGACCTTCTCAGTAGGGGCTTTTCATGTGCTCCTGATATACAGGTTGGAGCTATTTTTAATAGCTGCAGTGACAAACGGAGACACACACCCCCACACACCCAGCTAAGCAGGGTGCTCTTGCAGACTATATATAACCTAGGTTTACTCAGGTTATACCACCACCTAATTCTGCCAAATCCCATCCGATTCTAGTAGACCAAGTCAGCCACTCTGCAGGGCTTCGGCTATTGCCTTCACTTACTGCATGAATGTTTAGTTTGTGTGGGGTTTTTTTTAACTTTTTAGGAATTTTAATTGCCTTCTTATTACTTGTGAACTTTAATGCCATTCTATGAGATCCTTTATATTCTGCTGTAATTATTTTAAACTTCTATAAATTCTGTCACTTGATCTAGGGAGATTAAATTCAGCATCACTGCACCTCTATAAATTCGGTACTAGCCTTCTTTACAAAACGGCTCCTTATTGCCTAATGGAATTCGGAATTATTTGTGCTTTCTTCTTCTCTAGCAGGGGTAGTATTTGTTGCAATTAGGTTAGGTGTCGAGGGACTAAGAGTTTTAAATAATAATTATAAAAATTTAAATAAGATAGGAGTTTATTTTTCTCTCACATAATGTCCCAAGGTGATTTGTTAAGAACTAGAGTCATGAGAGTTCGGTAAGATAGCAGAATATACGGACGCTCTCTGAACTGCCTCCCAGGATCACATCAAAATTACAAATAATTTATGCAACATTTAACCTCAGGAGTCCCCTGAACATTAGATGAACAGAACCTCTAAACGAAGGACCTAAAGAGGAGGCCACGTCAAGTCTGGTAGGAGACGTGCAGACGAGAGAGGGCGAGCTCCATGAGGGACGCCCCAGCTGTGTGGGGAGGCTTCTCCGGTTGGGGGAGAGACCCTCCGGCCCCACACAGAGCTCACTAGCCCAGAGTTCCTTTGCCAGGAAGAGGAATTCCACGATAGTGGGCAGTAGAAATTAGTGAGGACTCTCTTTGCTCGACTTGGTGATGCTGGGTGCAGCTGGAGAACCAGTGGGGCCGGCGCACGGGTTCACTCGCCGGCGAGCACTCACCCGGTTCGTGTCGGAGGGAGTGGCTGCATGATCCGGGACCAGAAGCCTGTCGGGAGGGACTGAACTGAGCACCTTTGGTGCAGAAGCTGGAGGTGTTGGGATTGTTGTTCCACTGGTGCAGAGCTTGCACACGAGCAGCGTAGAGGAGGCCGCCATTTTTTCAGGGTTGGGCCCTCCCACGGAGTGTTAGAGCCGGGATCCCATTGGTCTGGTGAACTTAGCACAGGAGTGCGTGCGTGCGTGCGCATGCGGCCTTGGATTCCCACCCTCCGCCCTGCTTGTGTTACGTTGCCAGGAAAACGCCTGGCAGGTGCCCTCTGGCTACATCAGGCTGCTCTTTGAGACAGAGGAGTGCGCGAGCAGCCTTGGGTCCCCACCCTCCACCCTGCTTGTGCTGCATTTCCAAAGAAACACCGGGCGGGTGCCCTCCAGCTGCA
Source organism: Aselliscus stoliczkanus (assembly GCA_033961575.1). NCBI lineage: Eukaryota > Metazoa > Chordata > Mammalia > Chiroptera > Hipposideridae > Aselliscus > Aselliscus stoliczkanus. Next base: position 130,316,174 of record CM066735.1, read on the forward strand.
TCAAATTGCTCACTGAAACGTGTGTGAGCCACCTTGGGTCCCCACCCTTTACCCTGTTTGTGCTGCGTTTCCAAGGCAACGCCCAGTGGGTGCCCTCGGGCTCCATCAGGCTGCTCACTGAGACACAGGAGTGCGTAAGCCGCCTTGGATCCCCACCCTCCGCCCTGCTTCAGCTGCCTTGCCAGGGAAACGCAGGGCGTTTTTGTTTTTTTTTTGGGGGGGGGGAGTGAGCACGATTCCAGAGCACACAGCAGCTAATTGTGGAAAGCTCACTGCAACCCTGAGAAAGTGGTCTGCAGATTAAAGAGGACAGAGAGCCCCTCCACCTCTTTCCTTTTTTTTTTTCTTTTTTCTTTTTTCTTTTCTCTTCTTTCTAGGTGATCTAATACATCGAAGCATTCACAGAACGACACCCAGAATGAAAAAACAAAGAAACATGTCCCAAGTAAAAGATCAGAAGAAAACTCAAGAAATGGAACTAAATGAAACAGCGGTATCCAAACTTTCAGAAACAGAGTTTAGAACACTGATGATAAGAATGTTTAAGGAACTTAGAGAGGACATAAAGCAAGATAGGGAAACCATAAAAAACAACCTGTTAGAACTACAGAATACAATAACTGAAATGAAGAACACACTCGAAGGAATCACCAGTAGAGTAGATGAAGCAGAGGAGCGGATCAGCGAATTAGAAGACAAAATAGCAGAAATGACCCAGCTGGAACAACAGAAAGAAAAAAGAATAAAAAAGAATGAAAATAGTTTAAGAGACCTCTGAGACAACATGAAACGCAGCAATCTTCGCGTCATAAGAATACCAGAAGGAGAAGAGAAGAAGCAAGGGATTGAGAATGCATTTAAAGAAATAATGACTGAAAACTTCCCTACCATGGAGAAGGAAATTGACATACAAGCCCAGGACGTACAGAGAGTTCCTAACAGGCTGAATCCAAACAGGCCCACACCAAGACACATCATAGTAAAAATGGCAAAGGTTACAGATAGAGACAGAATCCTAAAAGCAGCAAGAGAAAGACAGCAGATAACATATAAAGGACTCCTATAAGACTAACAGCTGACTTTTCTTCAGAAACTCTGCAGGCCAGAAGGGAATGGCAAGAGATATTCAGAGTGACACAAAATAAAGGTCTACAACCAAGATTGCACTACCCAGCTAGACTATCACTTAAAATTGAAGGAGAGATAAAGAGCTTCTCAGAAAAGAATAAGCTTAAAGAGTTCATTACCACCAAGCCAGCATTGCAGGAAATGTTAAAAGGGCTTTTTTAAACAGAAAAAAGGGAAAAACAAGCTAACCCAGGAAGACAAGAAATACAAATAACAAAATGGCAATAAATATACACCTATCAGTAATTACCTTAAATGTGAATGGGCTAAATGCTCCAATCAAAGGACACAGAGTGGCTGAGTGGATAAGAAAACAGGACCCATGCATATGCTGTCTACAAGAGACTCATCTCAGATCAAAAGACACACATAGACTGAAAGTAAAGGGATTGAATATTTCATGCAAATGGAAATGAGAAAAAAGCTGGAGTAGCAATACTTATTTCGGACAAAATAGACTTTAAAATGAAGACTACAATAAAAGACAAAGAAGGGCACTACATAACAATAAAGGGATCAATTCAACAAGAGGACATAACCCTAATAAACATCTATGCACCCAATATAGGGGCTCCTAAATACATAAAACAGATTCTGACAGACATAAAGGCAGACATCAACAGTAACACTATCACAGTAGGGGACTTCAACACCCCGTTGTCACCAATGGACAGATCCTCCAGACAGAAAATCAACAAGGACATAGTGGCCTTAAATTACACGTTAGACCAGGTGGATTTAATTGATATTTTTAGAGCATTTCACCCCAATGCTACACAATATACATTCTTCTCAAGTGCCCATGGAACATTCTCCAAGATAGACCACATGTTAGGCCACAAAACAAGTCTCAACAAATTTAAGAAGACTGAAAGTATATCAAGTGTCTTCTCTGACCACAATGCTATGAAACTAGAAATCAATTATGAGAAGAAATCTGGAGAGCTTACAAATACATGGAAGCTAAATAACACGCTTCTAAATAGTGAGTGGGTCAAAAATGAGATCAAGGAGGAAATCAAAAGATACCTCGAGACAAATGAAAATGAAAACACCATGACCCAAAATCTCTGGCATGCAGCGAAAGCAGTCCTAAGAGGGAAGTTCATAGCAGTACAGGCCTACCTAAAGAAGGAAGAAAAATCTCAAATCAACACACTCTCTCTACACCTAAGGGAACTCGAAAAAAAAACATCAAAACAAGCCTAACGAGAGCATAAGGAAGGAAATAATAAAGACCAGAGCAGAAATAAATGAAATAGAAAACAAAAAAACAATACAAAAGATCAATGAAACCGAGTTGGTTTTTTGAAAAGATAAACAAAATTGACAAACCCTTAGCATGATTAACCAAGAAAAAGAGAGAGAGGACCCAAATTAATAAAATCAGAAATGAAAGAGGAGAAGTGACAACAGATACCACAGAAATACAGAAAATTTTAAGACAATACTATGAGCAACTATATGCTAACAAATTCGACAATCTGGAAGAAATGGATAAATTTCTAGAAGCATACAATCTACCAAGTCTGAACCAAAAAGAAACAGAAACTCTGAACAGACTGATTACTGCCAAAGAAATTAAATCAGTAATCAACAATCTTCCAACCAACAAAAGCCCTGGACCAGATGGCTACACAGGTGAATTTTAGAAAACATTCAAAAAAGAATTAGTACCTATTCTCCTCAAACTATTCCAAAAAATACAGAAGGAGGGAAGGCTCCCAAACTCTTTCTATGAAGCCACTATCACCCTGATTCCTAAGTCAGACAAAGATATTATAAAAAAGGAAAACTACAGGCCAATATCCCTAATGAACATAGATGCAAAAATTCTCAACAAAATACTAGCAAACCGAATTCAGCATTTCATTAAAAAGATCATACACCACGATCAAGTGGGATTCATTCCTGGTATGCAAGGCTGGTTCAATATCCGCAAATCAATTAATGTAATACATCACATTAACAAAATGAAAAATAAAAATCATATGATCATATCAATAGATGCAGAAAAGGCATTTGACAAAATCCAGCAGCCATTTATGATAAAGACTCTTAACAAAGTGGGAATAGTGGGATCATACCTCAGCATAATAAAGGCCATATATGATAATCCCACAGCAAACATCGTTCTCAATGGGGAAAGGCTGAAAGCTTTCCCGTTAAGATCAGGAACAAGACAAGGCTGCCCGCTTTCACCACTTCTATTTAACATAGTTCTGGAAGTTCTAGCCACAGCAATCAGACAACAAAATGAAATAAAAGGCATCCAAATTGGAAAAGAGGAAGTAAAACTGTCATTATATGCAGATGACATGATACTATATAGAGAGAATCCCAAAGACTCCACCAAAAAACTGTTAGAACTGATACACGAATTTGGTAAGGTAGCAGGATACAAAATTAATATTCAGAAATCAGTGGCATTTCTATACACCAATAATAAACTATCAGAAGAAGAAATCAGGAAATCAATCCCTTTTACAATTGCTTCAAAAACAATAAAATATCAAGGAATCAATTTAACTAAATAAGTAAAAGACATGTACTCACAAAATTATGAGACACTGAAGACAGAAATTAAAGAAGACACAAATAAATGGAAATACATACCATGCTCATGGATAGGAAGAATTAATATAGTTAAAATGTCAATACTTCCTAAAGCAATATATAGATTCAATGCCATTCCAATCAAACTACCAAGGACATTTTTCTCTGAAATAGAACATATAATCCTAAAATTTATATGGAGTCACAAAAGACCCTGAATAGCTACAGCAATGTTGAGAAATAAGAACAAAGTGGGAGGCATCACACTACCTGACATCAAAACATACTACAAGGCTACAGTAATCAAAACAGTATGGTACTGGCATAAAAACAGACACATAGACCAATGGAATTGAATAGAGAGCCCAGGAATTAACCCATCTATATACGGTCATTTAATCTATGACAATAGAAGCAAGAATTTACACTGGAGTAAAGATAGTCTATTTAATAAATGGTGCTGGGAAAATTGGACTGACACGTGCAAAAAAATGAAAATAGACCATCTACTTACACCATATACGAGAACAAACTCAAAATGGATTAAAGACTTAAATGTAAGGCCTGAAACTATAAAACTCCTAGAAGAAAATATAGGGAGTAAGCTTGCAGACATTACCCTGAGTAATATTTTTACCGATATATCCCCTCGGGCAAGGGAAATGAAAGAAAAAATGAACATATGGGATTACATCAAACTTAAAAGTTTTTTCACAGCAAAGGAAATCATCAATAAAACAAAAAGGCAGCCTACTGAATGGGAGAAGATATTTGCCAATGATATATCTGATAAGGGGTTGATATCCAAAATTTATAAAACACTCATGCAATTCAACACCAGAAAAACAAACAACCCAATTAAATAATGGGCAGAGGATATGAGGAGGCATTTCTCTAAAGAGGACATGCAGATGGCCAACAGGCATATGAAAAAATGTTCAACCTCACTAATCATCAGAGAAATGCAAATAAAAACCACAATGAGATACCACCTCACTCCAGTCAGAATGTCTATCATCAACAAATCAACAAACAACAAGTGTTGGTGAGGGTGTGGAGAAAAGGGAACCCTGGTGCACTGTTGGTGGGACTGCATATTGGTGCAGCCATTACGGAAATCAGTATGGAGGTATCTCAAAACACTGGAAATGGAACTACCGTATGACCCACCAATTCCACTCTTGGGAATCTACCCAGAGGAATCCAAGATGCTAATTTGAAAAAATATATGCACCCCTATGTTTATTGCAGCGCTATTTACAATAGCCAAGACTTGGAAACAACCAAAATGCCCATCGGTGGACGACTGGCTTAAGAAACTGTGGTACATTTATACAATGGAGTATTACTCCGCTATAAAGAAGAATGAAATTGTACCATTTGCAACAATACGGATGGACCTAGAGACTACTATGTTGAGTGAAATAAGTCAGTCAGAGAAAGACAAATACCACATGATCTCACTTATATGTGGAATTTGAAAAACTGAATGAATGAGCATAAGAAACAGAAATAGTTTCATAGATATAGAGGAAAAACAGGGTTGCTAGTTGGGAGAGGGGTGGGGATGAGGGAGAAGGGGAAGGGATTAGACAGCATAAATAGGTAACTACAGTATTGTCACAGGGATATGAAAGACAGTTCGGGAAATATAATATTGTTAAAATTTTGTGGGTGTCAGATGGTCACATGTTTTGTTGGGGAGACCACTTCATGAATGGAGTAGAGGCTTGATCACGGCACTGTATACCTGAAATTGATGTTGTATAATATTGTATGCCAACTGTAATTGAATATATAGACAGTCACGGGATGTGGATTATATGCTGGAAGGGAGTCAAAGGAATTGTAATGGATAGTATGATATGAGGGGGGAGGAGTGGAAGGGGAGAATTGGGGGAGGGGGGTTGTCACTTTGAGGGGTAAAAAGTATAACTATTGCACTTTGTTGTACACCTGAAGCTAATTAAAAGTATATATAAATAAAAAAAATACTTTAAAAAAAAAAAAAAGAACTAGAGTCACAATTCTAGAACCATCACAGTCCTTCATCATGTCACTTCCATTTCCTGGTCTGCCATTGGTGGTAACTAAATCACAAGTCCACAACCAGCTACAAGGGAGACTGGGAAATGTCTTTACTCCAGGCAGCCATGTACTTTGTGAAAAACTGGGGAGTGCTCTGATACCTGAGAACAAAGGGCGCTAGGGCAGAAGAAGAAGTGTCATAAGGCTCTGGAAGCAGACCTGCTGGAGCCCAAGTACACTGTTAAGGAGTAAGGTTGGGGGGCCTCATGGAGACACGTCAGTGGCATACCTGATAGCACACCAAAGCTGAAGGTGCTGCAGGGTGTGGGAGTGGTGGGCAGAAAGCACACTTGGGAAATTGGCCCTATCGACAGGTTACAATAAATTGAGGTAGTAAGTATTTATGGAAGATAAGGAGAGCCAGATTTCTCACTGTTGGAGAAAGTATTTCCAAATGCAGAAACGTGGGAGGCTACAAAGGAATCTGGGATTTAGAATTGGGATTGGAGGTACTGACATAAACACAATGTGTTTTGTAATATATGTACACAAAGAAATGGTTATTGATGTCTGTGTGTATAAGTAAATGTGTATGTAGAGTGGAATTAATTAATGCATATACTTTATATATTTATGTATGTATGTGTGTGTATATACATATGTACATATATTTTTGTGTGCATATGTGTGTATACACCCAATTATTTCCTGAGTTGGCCTAAAAGCAAGGACAACTTAACAATAACGAGCACACTTTGGTTTCTAAATGCCATCTCTACTGGAAAAAAAACAGGGCTTCTTAAAGAAATGGCTGGTACCAGGGCTAGAACAAGAGAAGTGCAAGTTGAAACAGGGACATCTCATACAAGAAAGTAAGCATGATGAAGCCATATCAAAAACACGTAGGAAAAGGGGCCAGCCAAATGGCTCAGTTGGTTAAGAGTTAGTTTGGGAGCACAAGCTGTGAGCAGCAGGGCCACTAGCTCGGTTCCCACATGGGCCATTGATGCTGCACCCTCTACAGCTAAGATGGTGAACAACAACTTGACCTGGAGCTGGGCTGCAGGGAGTGTCCAGCAAAGGTGTAGGGTATAGTGGGGCTGCAATGGGCTGCCGTGACCTACCGTGAGCTGCCGTCCATATGGCTGGCAGCCGATTTGCCTCACCTGGGAAGAGCACAATGATCATAATACCAACATGGGCCAGTGAAGCGAAGTCCTCCACAACTAAACTGAAGAACAAAAAAGGACAGCAACGTGTCTGTTTCCCTCCCCCAATTCCCCAATAAAATCATAAAAAAAAACACACACAAAAAGACCTAGGAATGGATGACAATCCATTAAATAAAACAGGAATTCATACATAGGTCCTTGATGATATATAAAAATAAAAATAAAAATTAAAAAAAACAGAAGGAAAATCTCTTCCTTATAGCAGATTACCAACTCCTAAATGTACACAAAAGAAGGAAATGAGAACCACCTGGCAGTCATCACAGAGATAAGGAGTTCAGGCAGGACTGCCGCTGGTGGGTTCAAGTTAGATGGGGAACTTGATGCTGGTGTAATCTCAGAACAGCTCCTCACAAATTCTAATTAATTACAAAGGGAAAATATACAATCTAAGGTGGGGAAACCTGACAGATACCAACCGAACCAGTGATGGGGCAGGTCATATACTTCCTGATGTGACTGACTGTAGACAGCCACCCTAAACAGCTAAGCATGAATTTTAGGGCACTTTTTAGGGCATTTTTACCAGAAATGTAGGACACTGGGTAGACCCAGGCTGAGACACATTCTACAGAATTGTTTAAAAGCAAAGACACTTTTAAACAAGGACTCCAAAGCACAAGGAATGCCAACGACATGTTCTAAAGCCAAGAGATTAAATAGACCCGACAACTAAATGCAGTGTGTGTTCCCAGCCTCGATCCTGGTTCAGAGAAGGAGAGATACTGTGGAGACAGTTGGTGAGATCTGAACGGGCTCTGAGGACTGGACAGCACTGGCACATCAACACTGTTTCCTGATTGGGGGGCTGAATGGCAATGATGGGGGAGAGTTGCCTTGATTTGGGGGAAATACATACACAGCATATAAAGGTGATGAGGCATCATGTCTGTAGCTTGTTCTCAAATGTTAACAGCAGGAGAATCTGGGTCAAAGTAATACAGAGTTGTTTGGTAGGTAGAATTCTCCATAAGTTTGAAATTATTTCAAAATAAAGCATCAAACAACAACAAAAAAATGCAAGACTCCATGGTTGAGGAAGTAGAGGAGTCCTGATGTTAAGAGACAGCTAGTGGTCCCTGCTGGTCAAGCCACAAATCATGCTACCATATCTGCTTATCTTTCTTGGCTTTGTTCAACTCTGCGGTCAAAATTCTTCTTCTCATGGTCTCTGCTTCACTCGTTTGCCATAACATTATTTTCTTCCTTCTGGTCCAGCAATGAGACTCCAGCCCACCTTACGTCCAAACCAGTCAGTTACCATAGGCAACACATTTTGGGCCAGATAACAAGGTGTTTTCAACATCATAGTAGCTGCACAGCATTTAAGAGCTTGTGCACACAACTCTGCCCTAGGCGGGAATTGAACAGGAATAAAAGAATGGAAGAAACACATGTGAGGAAGCTAGAGAACAAATGCAAAGCCCAGGCAATGTAGGGAGCATGAGACAGCACAAACTACAGAAGATACAATAGAAATGACAGCAGGTTTCAGCGAAAGACTCAGGGCACCTTTACACCATGCATACAGACCAGCCTAGACTGGTATTTATCCAGAAAAGTGCAATCAATGAGTCAGCTAGAATTCTAGACATGGCTCTCATAGACATCACTTAGGTTTACAGACCTATCACTCCTGGGACAAGGAATAAAGACCAGGGAAAATCTTCTTCCTGGCTTCAATTCCATGAATTTTGTCCTCAGTGACCAAAGACAAGGTTGGACTATCACAGATTGTGTGGCCATTTATATAACACTGTGGTTATCGTCAACTCATGATGAATATAGACTGTGTCTGATGCCTATAATTTTAAAAATGAACACTTTTGCCTCTTTTCATACTCATATTCCCCAGTCTATAAACAGTTATTGAATTCCTACCACCATGTGTCTTGAACACTAAGATGAATAAAAGAGCCGTCAATGAGCCTAGAGTCTTGGGAAGGAGGCCCACATAAACAAATTTCATCAAAAAGCACATGACATCAAATTATTCACTATTTCTAGGTTTACCAAATAAAGTATCAGACCTTAGGTTATGTTTTTATTTTAACGTATTTTACTCTATTTTAAAGTTGGGAACCTGATTAGGGAAACTAAACACACAATAGACTTTATCATTTAAATGTATCAAACAATGTGTGATAAATCAGTGGTTTCCATGGTCCATGGCTGAGCTGTATCAGAATAACTTGTAGTACTTTTTACTATAGAAAGCTAGAACTAATGAATCAAAATTCCAGGAATTAGATTCAGAGTTCAGTGTTTCTAAGAGTTCCTCAGTAGATTTTGATACATGGCTAAGTTTGAAAACTTTGATTTAAATAACTGTCACTAATTCTACCAAGAGTAACCTTATCTCACAATAATGCTAGTTGGCAAAACAAAAATCCATCCCCTGGCTGTGACATTCACAAGACTGCTGATTAATTTATTTGAATATGATTAAACTGCTCCCCTCTACCCTAGGTTTGTGCACAGCAAGGAACTGAAATATTTGCTGCGGCATCCATTATTAATGTTTTTCCTTTTCCAGCCTGTCCCTCTGACCTCTGTTTATCCCTCCTGGTCTTCTATATGAGTTTATAGTTACTTGTTGTTATGTGCAATGACACCACGATGAGTATGAGGACACCCTACAAGCTGTTGGCTATATTAACTTAATAATAGATTTCAGGGTGTGATTTCCAATTAATTTCATTTTCCATATGCACATGCAGCTCCATGGGAAGCCAGAATTATAGAGTAGCCATATGGTGCCTCATAAGTAACAATTAAAACTAATTTCCTATTCTTTGACACTAAAAAAAATCGTATGGTTTAAATGCCACAAAGAAAATTGAAACTTCAACAGCATCTGTAGCTCTCTATAAAGGAGATGCCCCACTTTTCAATGTGTGGTCCTGATACTCCAGCTTCAGCTTGGCAGTTGGTTGGTGACGGCTGAGTTGTCCTGTGGCTTTTAGCACGTTTGTTGTCTCACCACCCTCACCCCAGTGGGATGTCCCAGGGCAGGTATGAGGAAGTGCCCGTCTTTCTACTTCATAGTAGTGGGCTGGGTTGAAAGAATAGTTTCCTTCTGAAACAGATGATTTCTGGTAATAGAAGCTCTTCTACTGACCCATTACCAAAAGGCCACATCTGAAAACAATGATGCAATCTGCCCAAGCCATGGGGAAATGTTCAGTCTCACTGAAAGCCGGTGATGTTTTTCAAGCAGTAAATGTAACTATCCTAGACTAGGGGATAGTGGCTCCCTCTGGGAACTCAGGCTCATGTGTTAATGGGGTAGATGGTCCTTTTATACTTACTCATAGGGTATAATTTTCTAAGTTCCCAACCGTCCAATTTTAGCAGATTCATCAATTGGGAAGTTAAAAAAAATAAACCAAAATATATTGAAGCTATTCAAGACAAACAGTGGGACAGAAAATAAAAATCCTTGATTTTATTAGTCTTTCACAATTTTCAACCATAAACTTGTCAAGTTTTTATGTGACAGCAAATATTACATATAGACTTACTTTAAAGAATACCTTAACTGTTTTGCTGAAAATGTGACTAAGCCGCATTAATTAATATTTCCACATTTTATTTTATCTTATCTTATCTTATCTTATCTTATCTTATCTTATTTTATTTTACTTTATTTTTTTGAGGGAAGTGTCACTGGCCCTCATATGTGGGACCCAAACCGGGGCCGCTGGCTTCCCAAGCCAGAGCTTAACCACCATGCCACGCGGCCAGCCCATTTATTTCATATTTTATGAGTCCCCTCTATGGGTAACACAAGTAGGTGGGAGCAAAGGAAACGATGGGGGGTGAAGCAAGGGTTCAGAGATTTCTTCCGATTCTCATATGAATCAGATCATCAAATGTTTTTTTGTTAGTAAAAAAAGTATATCAGAGGTAAAACTCTGTGAAATCTATATCAAAAATTTCATCAATAAGAATTATGATGGCTGCAAAAAAGAAAAACTCTGAGTCTAAATCATGGCTTGAATTTTGCCCACATCCCCCCCCAAAAAAAAAATTCATATGCTGAAGTCCTAACCCCCAGTAACTCAGAATGTGACCTTATTTAGAGATAGAGTTGTTACATATGAGTACATAATTAATTAAGATATGGTCATTAGGGTGGGCCTTAATCCAATATGCAGACATCCTTATAAAAGAAAATGTGGCAACACATACACACATATGGGAGCACCATGTCAAGAGGAAGGCAGAATTGGAGTGATGTTTCTACAAGCCAAAGAATGCCAGATAGCCAGCAACCCCCCAAAAGCTAGAACAGAGGCAGGCAACATGTTCTCCTTCACAGTCTCAGTAGGAAACAACCCTGTCCACACTTTGATCTTGGACTTTGAGCCTCCAGAACTGTAAGATAATAAATTTGTTTTTAAGCCACCCAGGCTGTGCTACTTTGTTACAGCAGCAGCCCTAGCAAACTATTATAATACAGTCCATGTCATACAGTTAAAAGGCATGAGAGAGTTGGCTTCAGGCCCTGACTCCACCATCCCTTAGCTCTGTGACCAAACAACTGCCCTAACAGCAGCCTTCTCAGAGTGGAGTGGTGAGGGTTACAGTAGATAAGGCACAGGCAGCACAATGCCACTTTCATGGGCATGCAGGTAAATGTCCTATACCCACCACCCCATGCCCCAAGAGGAGGCTCAGGCTCTGGGGTGTGGGATAACCTCAGGGAACTTTCTAGGGCCTTCTCTCAGTGTCTCCAACATACCTGGATCAACACACAAGGTCTCCATTTTCATATCTCTGGAATGGCAAATTCTTCTCTTGTTTCAAGTCACTAAATAGCAAACCCTTGACATTCCTAGGTTTCTCCCCAATCTTGAGATGTCATTGGCAGGAGTGATCACTTTTAATATTAAACAAACAAGCTTCCCCCATGCCTGGCCCTACTTTATCCTACTCCCCCTCACCCACATTCACAAAGTGACTATAAAAACAGCACAACAAAAATAAAATAAGCAAATTAATATTCACACAGCTGTGTGATTTGCTCATCTAGAATGTTAGGCTTCTGACTCTGCCAAACGCTTAGAGAACATAAAAAAATCCTCTTTAAGCCAACCTTTTTATCTAGTAGGAGCAACAAAACCCTCTCAGCCATTTAATAGTATGTTTGGTTGGTCTTATTCCCAGAGGCTGTTTGAATCTTGTTTTAATGATTCCTACAAACACTGTGCCTGTTATCTTTTTGTAGTAACAAGTTAAAAACCACTAAACAGTGTTTTGCTCCTGTGCTTGTGGACACTGATGAACACCAAGAAAATGAAGTGAGTTCTTTGATATCTTTTGCTTTCTGCATTAATGTTCAATTAAACGTTGCCAACATGAAGACAACATTATATGGGGCATTTCATGCTAAGCACAATGTAAAGTTCTCAACAACTATGAAAAAAAAAATCCTCTCTTGCATGACAAAAGAATAGCAGCTCTAGTACCCTACCTGCTTACCTAACTACATAAACAAAAATGAGCTGGAAGATTATGTGTATTTTCATATTCCAGCAAAAATAAATATTTGGAAAAACAGATGTTTGATCAAAAACTTCCCCCTTCAACATTCAATCATCAATCAATCATTCCCTCTCAGTTTCTCCTTTTTCACCCACTCTATTCTCATCCCCTCCATGAAAATGACTAAAAAAAATTCTTGAAGAGTTTTCACTTTTCAGTGACATGTACTCAAAAATTCAAATGAAATTAAATAGCTGCATTTAGCATGTGCATCGTAGGTTTCTGTATTCCTGTCTTTGTCAGTTTAAAATGCAGACAAATACACACTGTCATCATACAGGCTGCCTATCTGCCCTCATGCACTTTTCCATAAAGACAGTTCATACTTCAATATTATGCTTACTGTATGTGTCCCTACTTGGCGCCAAAACATGGCTGGTTAGCCAATGATGGATAAGATCCCTCAAGAGAGGGGTGACCTAAGCCAGGCACAGTCGCATGGGAACCACAGGAGGAATCATGAAGAGGAAAAAAGGGGCGTGAACCCCTTGCTTCAGGTTTTGGCAGCCTGCATGTGAAATGACCTATTGATATGATAATATCTGTCCTCCTTGCATTCCTATCAGTAAGCCTTGGCAGAGGAAGCGCTGTCTCTTAACACATTTTTTTGCGGGAAACTAGTAAACTCGTCATATAGCTTTTTATGCCCGCTTACAAAGTGAATGTGGGAAACGAGTAAACTCGTCATATAGCCTTTTATGCCCACTTACAAAGTGAATGTGGGAAACGAGTAAACTCGTCATATAGCTTTTCATGCCCGCTTACAAAGTGTTAAAAGGTGCATAATGATACCTTCAAGTGATGGCAGTTCACAGGCATGGAAAATTAGGCCTGGAGATTAATTCTTGGGTGGGAGACTCACAGAATGTGAAGGCTACACTGACCCCGTCTTATGTGTAAGGCAATAAAAGGAACAGGCCCGATTTGGGACTTCCAGGCCACGAGGCTGAAGTCCCCCTATTTTCTCTTATTTTGTGTCTCTATCTTCACTTTTTGCCGTCCCTTCTCCACTCCCACTGCTCTGTGTGGGGGACGCGACAATACACGACATACACATATGGAAATAAATCTAGGGGTGCAAGTCTCCTGTCACACTTCATTACAACGATTTCCAAAGCCACTCTATCCTTTATGAAGATCACTCGCGTAGTTATCAGTCAATCATCCATGAGGCATTCAGGTTACCAAGTTAAACCCAGAAACTAGGCGAGACCAACATTGGTTTCCACAAAGTTTCAGCCTCTCTTCCTCCAGCCCTGCCTCCATTCCCTTTTCCATTTTTTTTTTATATGGGGAAAATAGGACCAAGTCAGTGAGAAAATGAAATGCCGCTGTTGTTTTAAAGCCACCGAATGTCCTTCAGCACCACCCTCCACCTTTGGGGCAGATGAGCAAGGCACAAGCATTTTCACTGTGAACTCTTCCTTGCGCATCTACAGTCATGGCAGTTTTCCTCCATGCTGGCCCGTAAAATGCACCCTAAGAGACCATGTTCCCCAATTCAAACCATATTTGATGAAAGACTCCCGCAATTTCATTTAATAAAGAAGCAGTATGATGTCAATGCTCAAGAGGATTGCAAGTGAATAAAATTTCTAAACACCAATACCCTTGTCAATAAGCTGAAGGTAACATCTTTCACCTCATAAAGCTGCTGAGGAATTAAATGACCTGGTTCTTATAAACTGCCCTAGGATAACCCTGGTACAGGTACAAGTTAAGTGCTCAGTAGGTGCAGTTCCTACTATTACAGCTATTAATATTCTTATTAAGGCACAAAAGTTTTGTTCATGAAATATTACTAGGTTGTCTATGTATACACATACAAAAACATATTTATATATATTTTTTTCCTCTTTTATTTATTTATTTATTTTTATTAGTTTCAGGTGTACAACGCAATGCAATAGTTATACTCTTTACCCCCAAAGTAACAACCCCCTTCCCCAGTTCGCCACCCCACTCCCCCCCATTTTATACATATCTATCACAACTCCCCTGACTCCCCTCCACAGTGTACTCCACATCACGTGACCATCCACATATTCAGTTATAGTTGGCATACAATACTATACAACATCAGGTTCAGGTGTACAGTGCAGTGATCAAGCCTCTACTCCATCCATGAAGTGGTCTCCCTAACAAGACATGTGACTACCTGACACACCACAAAATTTATACAACATTATTATATTCCCCGTACTGTGTTTCACATCCCTGTGGCAATATTGTAGTTGTCTATTTATGCTGTCTAATCCCTTCCCCTTCCCCCCATCCCCACCCCTCTCCCAACTAGCAACCCTCAATTTTTCCTCTACATCTACGAGTCTGTTTACTTTGATCGTTCACTCAGCTCTTCAGACTCCACACACAAGTGAGATCACATGGTACCTGTCCTTCTCCGACTGACTTATTTCACACAACGTAATAGTCTCTTAACAACTTTATCAATGACATTCCCAGAACTGCCCCCATATCCCTGCGGTAACATTGTAGTCCCACCTACACTGTCCAAAACCTTCCCCCTCTCCCTCTTCCCCACTCCCTCCCAGCCAGCAACCATCAGTTTTTCCTTTATACCTGCTTGATATGACTTTCAATCTTCTTAAATTTACTGACTTGTTTTGTGGCCTAACATGGTCTATCTTGGAAAATGTCTCATGTGTACTTGAGAAGAAAGTATATTCTGTTTTTTCAGGGTGAAATGCTGTAAAATCATCAACTAAGTCCAGCTGGTGTAAAGTATCATTTAAGGCCCCTCTTTCTGCGTTGATTTTCTGTCTAAAGGGTCTGTCCATTGATGACAATGGTGTTGAAGTCCCCTACTATGATAATATTACTGTTGATCTCTGTCATTATGTCTGTCAAAATCTGTTATATGTAATTAGGAGTTCCTATGTTGGGTGCATAGATGTTTATTAGGGTGACCTTCTTTGTCTTTTATTGTAGTCCTTTTAAAGTCTATTTTGTCCAAAATAAGTATTGGTACTCCAGTTTTTTTTTTTCTCATTTCCATTTGCATGAAATATCTTATTCCATCTGTAAACAGCATACACATGAGTCCTATTATTTTTCCCACTCAGCCACTTTCTCTGTCTTTTCATTGGAGCATTCACCGCATTCACATTTAAAATGATTATTGATAGGTGCATATGTATTGCCACTTTGTTATTTGTATTCCTGGTCTCCCTGGGTTAGCTTCTTTACCCCTTTCTTTGTTTAAAAAAGCCCTTTTAACATTTCTTGCAATGCTGGCTTGGTGGTAATGAATTCCTTAAGCTTATTCTTTTCTGAGAAGCTCTGTATTTCTCCTTCAATTTTAAGTGATAGCCATACTGGGGAGAGCAATCTTGGTTGTAGGCCTTTATTCTGTGTCACTTTAAATATCTCCTGCCACTTCTTTCTGGCCTGCAGAGTTTCTGTAGACAAGTCAGCTGTTAGTCTAACAGGAGTACCTTTGTATGTAACCTGCTGTCTTTCTCTTGCAGCTTCTAGGATTCTGTCTCTGTCTTTAACCTTTGCCATTTTAACTATGATGTATCTTGGTGCGCACTCCCGCGTCTCAGTGAGCAGCCTGTTGGAGCCAGAGCATGCCCACCAGGCGTTCCCCTGGCAACGCAGCACAAGCCATGTGGAGGGTGGGGATCCGAGGCAGCTCTCGCACTCCCGGGTCTCAGTGAGCAGCCTGATGCAGCCGGAGGGCACCTGCCCAGTGTTTCCCTGGCAACGCAGTATAAGCCAGGCGGAGGGTGGGGATCCAAGGCCACATGCGCGCGCACGCACACACGCACTTCTGCGCCAATTCCACCAGACCAATGAGGTCTCGGACCTGATCCTCCGTGGGAGGTCCCAACCCCGACAAAATGGCGCCCTCCCTACACCACTCACGTGCAGGCTCCACAACACGGGAACAACAGTCCAAAAACCTCCAGCTTTTGCACCAAATGTGCTCAGTTCAGTCTGTCTCCGCAGGCTCCCGGGTCCGGCTCACACAGCTACTCCGTCAGTAACCAGGTAAGTGCTCAGCAGTGAGCAAGCCCGGGCGCCAGCCCCACTGTTTCTCTAGCCGCTCTTAACCTCACCGAGCTGAGCAAAGTGAGTCCTCACTAATTTACTGCCAACTATCTTGGAATTTCTCTTCCCGGCAAAGGAACTCTGGGCTGGTGAGCTTGGTGTGTGGCCGGAGGGTCTCTCCCCCAACCGGAGAAACCTCCCCAGAGCTGCGACCTCCCTCACTGGGTTCGCCCTCTCTTGTCTCCGCCCATCCTACCAGACCCGACATGGCCTCCTCTTAAAGTTCTTCATTTAGTGGTTCTGTTCCTCCAGTGTTCCGGGGACCTCAAGGGTTGAATGCTGTATAATTTGCTTGTAATTTTGGTGTGATCCTGGGAGGCAGTTAGCACAGCGTCTGTCTATTGCGCCATTTTACCAGAAGCCCCCCCATATTTATATATTAATGCTATAATTTCTAAACTGTATGAACACATATTAATAATTACACAATTTATATTTTATTATTTTAATGATTAAAGTGGCTACCTGTTCAATATAATTTATAACTTTTAAATTATAATGCATATAATTTATATTTGTAATATTTTAATTTATTTTATTACTATTTATAATTTTAAATTATAATTTATAATATATAACATGAATTTTGTGACACATATTCTCTGCAAATCTCACAAACCACAAAAACTCCCTGGAAACATCCTGGGTTTTCACAAAGCCAAGGTCAAAAGTCACTGCCTCAGGAAACAAACGGTCTTCGGGATTCTGTGGTGAACAGGGAAGGCGAGTGTGGGGTTACAGGGAGAAGCGAGCTTCTGATTCTTGTTCAGAGCAAGTCCCATCATCTGTGAAAGGCTCTGTTGTTCTTCAGCTACCTTAGAATAATATACCTCCAGGACTATAACAAAAACAGGAGGGAGACGGAGCCAGCGCGGATGCTTAAGTAAACTCGTTATACCCATAAACTGGGAGACTAGGAACTATTAGAGAAGAATGAAGAAGTTCCCTCTATAATGATCTCCAAGACACTGTTCATTGAAGAATGGCAAAGTACAAAACAGAACGTATAATAAACTACCTGTTAAGCTGACCAGACCTCATCCAAGTTTTTAAGGACCTGCATTTGAACTATTACTATCAGCAGATGCTAGAAAATAAAAGGTTTAATAGACACTGAAGTTTGTTTTTTGTTTTTGCCAATTAAATCATACCAAGTCCGACAATTAAGTTCACAAGCTTATCTGGCACTACATACCTCATTGCTGAATATCACTACAGTCACCTATGAAGTCCTCCCCTTAGGAAGCTATGCACCAATACCAGCGCCTAGTCCACCCTTCAGAGCAATTTTGGAACTCTTTCTCCGGAATGGCCATCAGAGCTGTCCTTGTATTCCCCTTGATGTCCTGAATGTCATCAAAATGTCTTCCTTTCAATATTTCCTTTCTCTTCAGGTAAAGAGAGAAGTCATTGGGGGGCCAGATCAGGTAAGTAGGGGGGCTGTTCCAATAGTTACTCGTTTACTGGCTAAAAACTCCCTCACAGATAGTGCCATGTGAGCTGGAGCATTGTCGTGCTGCAAGAGCCATGAACTGTTGGTGAAGAGTTCAGGTCGTCTAACTTTTTCATGCGGCCTTTTCAGCACTTTCAAATAGTAAACTTGGTTAACTGTTTGTTCAGTTGGTACAAATTCATAATGAATAATCCCTCTGATATCAAAAAAGTGTTAGCAAAACCGTTGCAACAAGTTCACGAACTTTATTGTCAGGCCTCAAATGTGTAGAGAAATAAAAACAGAAACTCTTTTCAAGATTACTTTAACTTTTCCTTCTAGAAAAACCAAGCATATCCGCAGTAGCAATGTAATTTGACCAGCCTACCATGCTCTTTTACTAAAAAGCAGGCTTCCTACACCAGAAATAAAGTCTCCAGATTTTTGGACCGCTCTGTTCCCTTTGGAGCATTATATCTGAAATGGTGGATCCCAGCATATATGCAAACTCTGTTGAATTGATTTATAGGGCTCACTGGTTTGGATTTTTTTCTGATAGGATTCACTCCAAAATTTATTTCATATTTCAAACTTGCTTTAGATTTTCAGCAACTTCCAAAACAGTCTACCAAAATAGGGGAGGAAATAAATCGGCATGGCATGCTACATTAGTGAAACTGGGTGGAAACCAGATACCACAATTATAATCTCGTATTTACCATAAGGGACAACAGTTCCTAAATTAAATCTTCTTTGTGGGTGCTTCAAATCCCTGTCTTAAATATCTGCTTTAGAATCAATCTACAGAGAACAGTAAGAGCTTGAAATTCTGATACTCCAGTAGAAGAATGTCATAATTTAAAAATGAAAAATAACTGACATGAGCAAATACTGCTATTTGTAATCTTAGGACAATATTTGTCTTTTTCAGTGAAAATTAAATGTACCTTGTATTATAATATTACTTCTATTCTTCCCACTGGAATTTTTTTTATAATGAAACATATATTAGATTTCCAAACTATGGCATTTGAAAATCAAAATAATGGGCAACCCTGATACCTAATGGAATCAATCAAACCTTCTCTTAAATAGGATTTTGACATGAACGCATTAGTAAATATGTGCTGTATGCCAGCCACCGTGCTAGATGCTGGTGATACAGAAGCAAATAAAATAAACAGGGTCCTTGCTTTCCCTGGGGAGAAGGGGGGGTCATTCCAGAAATGATTTCATAAACTATTTGATGCAGTCATATATACTTTATAATAATAGGCCCTGATTTATGAAGAGTAATAAGAACTCTACTGAATACAGTGCAGTTTTTCTTTCATTAGGTGTACAGTAAACAGCATTATAGGATGTCTTGGGGCTATCTGTGTGAAACCAGTTATGTTACGCTTTCAGTCTTACCCTAACTCTGTAATCCATTATTAGCTATTAAAATACAAAAATGTAACACATTTCACTGGTCAGTGGCTTGAGTACAAACCACTTAACATTGGCATACAAATGCCCTTCATAATCCATCACCATGAGAAATCCCAGTGCCCCTGTGAAGTCTGCTGACTCCTCAGGTAAGGTTTGTAAATTACTGTGTTCCCACAATCATTTATAAATTTCTACCACTGTGTTTATAACATTGTAGTAGAGTTACTTGTCACCTTCCATAATCTGTGAGTTCCTCAGGTACAAGAACCATGTCTCAGTCGTGATATATCACCAGCACTGTCCCCAGCCCCTGGCACACTGCGGCTACTTGACAGAGGTCTGTTGAACGTATCTATGACAGATGGTGAACTTAACACCACAAGGGAGCTGTCACTCAGTTCTGCAAGGTGGCACAAATTACATTCACTGCTTGAATTGGAAATGTACTAGAATCCGTGTCCATCTCAGCTGTCTACTGTATCTGAAAATCATTTCTTCCTCTTATCTTTGATTTACTGAGGTCCACTATTCCAGTTACTGTGGTGACAAACCTTGGCACCATCAGACAGAACTTTCCACAGCCTAGTGGAAGGAATCATACATCTGTCCATTGAAGACAAGGTTCTGCTTTCAAAGACAAGCATTTGCAGAAAGACACTCAAGCATGAGGCAGCCGATGAGCCTTTTTAATGAATCTTTTGGTTCTTTGAGGATGGTGAAAATTCCCATATGTCTTTGATCTTATAAATCTTTGTCTTTACTACTCGAGTCGTAAATTTAGAGTAATTTAAAGAAATCAACCTGAAAATGCCACAGGAGTAAAGTGATGAACTTTAAAAAAATCGTTACAATTACATTTGGGAGAAGTATTTAGTGACACAGGAAAATCCTCACACAAAATGTTAATGTAAAAAAGCAAATTACAAAAAAAAGTATGATCTCAATTTTGTGAAATAAGGTTATATGAAAATAGTTAATACAAATATATATTTGCACATAGAAAAATAAATTAAAGGAGGTGAACTAAATTATCTCTCTGGGGACAAATTAAATAGATGAGTTTTGGGCCGGCCGAGTGGTGTGGTGCTTAAGCGCTGGCTTGGGAAGCCAGCAGCCGCAGTTCAGGTCCCACATATGACGGCCAGTGACACTGCCCTCAAAAAAAAAAAAAAGAAAAAAGATGAGTTTTACTTTCTTCTTTTTAATCCCCTCCAGTTTCAACTTTTCTACCATTACTTACAGAAAATCTGTTTTTTTCTAAAAGTAAGAAGTGTATTTTCTTAACTGGTTTTATAGTGGATTTTGTAAAGCAACAATTTCCTCCACTATCTTCCACTAATATACTTCTCCTATTTTTTCAACTGAATTGCATTCATTAAAAACACATATACCCTAAGTAAAAATAAACCCTTATGTTTTTCTCTATAGTGAATAAAATGAACTTTTAAGAAATTTAAATGATATAATTATCTAGAATTTTAAACATTATTGGTTACTTTGTAATTATGGATCTGTTCCATTCCACATTTTAATGCCTCATAACTGCAGTATGTTTTACTTCCAATGGAAAGGAAGAAAAAAATGTCAATGGAAATAACAATATACTTTTAAATATAAGGTATTGCTACATTTTAATATGGCAAAACTATACTTCTTTTGTAAGGAGTTTCAAGACTAAAAAAAAATAGTAATTTGAAAACATTTGACAAACTTTTTATTCAAGTGGTTCTTTATTCCCATTTCCACAGAAGAAAACTTTCGCCTCTTTAATTTATTCCTTTTGGAAAGAGGCTGCTTCAAGTCCAGGAGGGATGGAGCCCAAGCTAAGCGGCTGCCTTGCCCTCTGTTGAGACTGTCAGCTTTTCTTTTTGATGTTTCTTTGCACTTGAAGAACCTAAAATTGATTTTTCCCAGTTGAACCAAACGAGAGGAGGGGCAATGTTTTATCAAAAGATTCTCCATTCCCCCAGCATCAACTGTCTTCTTTATTTATATACAAAGAAACTCTATTTTTGTTCTTGAGAAAATGTTTTCAGAAACTATTGCACAAGGAAGCTAATTCAATTGTACTCAACTCTAAAAAGAGAAAGAGAGAAAAGATGATAATGACAACGCCATAAGCTGCCTCAGCAAAGAATAAAGACGTGCAATGATTAGCTTTCCCAAGAACAAGTGAAAGAAACTTCACCAAAATGCAAAACACGGGCACCTTAGGGACAGGTCTTGCGTGACTTTTGTTGAGCCTGACTGGGAGACCAAGACAATAAAAAAAACTGCTGTAATTAGTCACTGGATATTTTTCAATTTATAAAAAATTCATTGTTGGGTTTAAATGTGCTAAACAAAAGGGTATTCAGGTTACACAAAAGGCAAAGGAATAAGGCTCCCTCCGATGAGAAAAGAGATTGGAAAAGTGAGACCCAGCCAACTACAACTCTGAAGGAGAAGCATCAGATAAATTTAAAAGTAGCAGAATAAAAGAAGGAGGGAAAATAAATAAGACAAACAAGTAACATGATTCCTTGATCCTATGTAAGTCAGGGATTCCATAGAACACAGAAAGAGAAATTGTGAGAAAACAAACGCTTTCCATCCAAGTCTTAAAGACAACTTTTGACTTTTTGTTTGTTTGTTTTTTAATAGATTTAATTTTTTGAACCAGTTTTACATTCACAGCAAAATTGAGCAGAAGGTACAGTGTTTCCATGTACTTTCTGCCCCGACACATGCAGCCTCCCCAGTTATCAACATCCCCCGTTGACAGTAGTGCATCTGACTCCATAATCAGCCAAAGTCCATAGTTCACAGTGGGATTCACTCCTTGTGTTGTACATTCTGTGAGTTTGGACAAATGTATAATGACATGCTTCCATCAGCATAGTATCATACTAACCTAAAAATCCTCTGTGCTCCTCCTATTGATGCCTTCCCTCTATTCCCTCATAATAACTGATGTTTTTATTGTCTCCACAATTTTACCTTTGCCAGAATTTCACAGAGTTGGAATCATATAGTATGTGGTCTTTTCAAATTGGCTTCTTTCACTTAGACATATGCATTTTAGGTTCCTCCATGTCTTTTCATGGTTTGATTCCTCATTTCTTTTTAGTGCTGGAAAATATTCCACTGTCTGGATGGACCACAGTTTGTTTATGCATTCACTTTCTGAAGGATGTTCTTGGTTGTTTCCAAGTTTTGGCAATTATGAATAAAGCCGCTATAAGCATCTGTGTGCAAATTTTGGTGTGGACAAGTGACTTATTTTTTAAAGAAAAGTCACAGATATTCTCTGAACACAAAACTTCGAATCCTTAAAATTCTTACCCCTTTCTTCCAAAAGCAGCAAGATTTTTAAAAGTAAATATTGAAAGCTCTCAGAACAAATGTAGAGTTATTTGGGGAAAACATTCCTAAATCTGAGCTAAAATTATTTATGGAGGTTAAAACTATATTAGAAAAATATTTAGGAATAATGATTGGACTGTTGAACTCAATTATGATCCCCAGTCCTGTCTGGAATCCTGAAATTCTCAAGCTTACCAACGCAAATGCATTAATTCTCTCCTTTCATGATTTATTAATTCAATCATTTCTTACAATATATGAAGCAAACAAAAATCTCAAATATCCGAGGATATTCCAGATCAAAACTTCTAAACATTTAGAATGTACTATCTCTTAACACTCATAGAATTTACAATGTATTACAACTAGTTTGTTACAACTATTTGTTTAGATGTCTGTCTCCCATCTTGACTATAATCTCTAAACATATAAGGATCAAGCAGGGCTTAATATTTCTCTTTTCTTATTTCCTTTGTCCAGGAGTTTTGGGGGTGAGGCTGCTGCCCATGACTAAGGGGGCTACACTGCTGCCCGTGTGAGTCCAAAAGGCAGGGCCACCACCCAAGTGGGCTCAGAAGACAGAGCATCACCAAAACAAAGTGGATAATTCTTGAGCCGTACAATATAACAGAATTTGCCCCACTAGTTTTTAGACATGCATGGAACCCATGATTCCTTTCTGCATTCTGACTTCCGCATTTTGAAATGGGAATTTCTATCCTATGCCTGTCACACCATTTTGATTTGGATGCAGATAACTTGTCTGGTTTCCAGATTCACAGCTGGGTAGGAATACTGTCTCCAGATGAATCATACTTAGAGTCTCAGCCATGGCTGATTTAGATATTTAGATGAGATCTTGGTGTTGAGCTGGAAAAGGTTCACACATTTAAGGTTGTTGGGATGGAGTGAGTACAGTCTGCACACAAGAAGAACATGAATTTGGGGGGATGCAGGGGAACTAGAGGGCAGAATGTCACGGGCTAAATTGTGCCCCCCACCAAAAAATTCGTATGGTGATGTCCCAATCCCCAGTACCACAGAATGTAACCATGTTTAGAGCTAAGGTCTTTAAAGATGTGATTATGTTAAAATGAGGTCATCAGGGTGGAGCCCTAACCCATTGTGATTGGTGTCCTTCTAAGAAGACACCAGAAATGGATGGGCACAGAGAAAAGACCATGTGAGGAGACTGTAAGATCACAGCCATCTGCAAGCCAAGGAGAAAGGCTTCAGGATGAAATCAACCCTGTCGACACCTTGATCCTATACTTCTAGCCTCCAGGACTGAGAAGTAAATTTACGTTGTTTAAACTATCCAGTCTGTGTTGTTTTATTATGGCAGCCCTAGCAAACCAATATGCCTGTCATTTACATTATCCCTGAACTGTTTGTTACAGGCTGAGGCTACACTCCATGCTACCTCAACTGCAAGTGGATATCTGCTCTTTTTCTCAGGGATTGCGTAACAAGGAATTTGGCCACAACCAAAGAGTAGTCTGGCTTTGGTCCTCAACTTCTGGGAAGCTACCTAGTGAGAGTGTCTTTGTTTAGGGTGAGGGCTGATAGGTGGGCCCAGCCATGCCCAAGAGTCTTAGGGTAAGGGGTGACCATGCCAGAAAGATCACTCATGTGACTTAGAGTGGAGGCTTTAAGACACACTGAGGCTAAGGTCACCATATGGGCAATCAATCAATCATGCCCATGGAACAAAGCCCCAATAAAAACTCTGAACACTGCACCCAGGTAAGCTTCCCTGGTTGGCAGTGTTTTGGGTAATGTCACATATCAATGCTGGGAAGGTAATTGCGGGGAGCAAGCCCCCGCGAGGACCAGGGATTCCTTCGGGTGGGACGGCATCAGCGAGGAGAAAGAAGGAGGGAGACACCGGAAAGAGATTCACAGGAGCGTCACACACACACTTTATTGTTAAAGCCTGGCCCCTTTTATAGGGGCTTCTGACCATTACCTCAATTACAAGTTATGTTTCACATGATCAGGATGTTTTTCTCTTTCTCAGAGCTTTTACCTTTTTGTAATTGTATCTTTCCAGGGTACACCGTGGCCCTTGAGTCTAAAGAGTGGTTACCATGACTACCTTACAGGGCATATACTTGAACTTAGTAGCAAAAGGAGACTCAAACTTTTCCTATCCTATGAAGAGCTGCATATTATTGCAATACAGGGGTACATCTGTTTCTCAGTCAAAGCTTCAGTTTTTGTTGCTACAGCAATGTACAAAGCAAAGAGTTAAAACAAGGCTGTTAATTAAAATACCTCATGGTCAGTAAGTTGTCTCTTACCAGAACTCTCATGGCCAAGAGACCCTGGTCTCCAAGGAAACCTTTCACAGCTGCATAGGCCAAGGGGCTTGAGTCCCCAATATCTCAGTTCAGGGGTCCCCTCGGGCTGTAGCCCGTTTTAGGGAGTTTCCTTTTCTTTAGGAAATCTTGCCCCATCATTGGCTTACACAACCAGCTATCATCAGGGTACCACAGGAACTTGTCATAAATGCAGTGAAAGTACTGTCTCCTATAGGATCTGATGTGGAGGAAAGGCACGTGTGTTCATAGAGACAGGAAATATTACATGACCAACCATAAGGCAGCATCCCAGACATCCAGTGCTGAGCATGGATCTTTATTTCAATGTGGCCTTGTCAGAAACTGGGATGCTGTCAGCCCACGGCAGGTAATGTGCCTTGACTCCACAGGGAAAGAACAAAGGAACCTCATGCATGGAACTCTCCCAAATTCTGCCTTATGCATCTCTTCTCTTGGCTGAATTTTAATCTGATTTCCCAGTAATCAACCATAACCATGAATATAATAGCTTTCAATGAGTTCTGTGAGTCCTTTTAGCAAACTATGGAAGCTGAGAGTGGTTTCTGAAAACTCACAGACTTGAGGTTGGTGCCAAAAGTGAAGACAGCCTGGAGACTGTGCCCTCTAACTTTGCTGTGTGGCTAACCTGAGGCAGGGATAAAATCTCAGGTAGCACCATCTCAGGAATATTCCTTCAATCTACCCCAAACAGTTAACCATGATTTTGTCCTCAGTACACCACAGTACATAATCCCAATTTCCCTAGTACTTACAGTGATTTTTTAAATCAGGGAGGTTTTGTCCCTCACAGGATATGTGGCAATATCAGGACACATTTTTGGTGGTCTCAATTGAAGGTTATTACTAACATCTAGTGGGTAGCAGCCAAAAACACTATTAAACATCCTACAATACACAGGCCAGCCTCCCACAACAAAAATTTATCCTATCCAAAGTGTCAATAATATCAAGTGTAAGAAACCCCGCATTAAAGCTTGCCAGTAGCTGGGTGGACACCAGATCTGAGATGACAACTCTGGAAGTAGCAAAAAAGTACCCTAAATTCCAAGGGCCAGTGTTCAAATGCCAACTCCACAAAAACCACTTGTGGTTGACACTGAACAAACTTTCAAACTTTTGACCCTCAATTTCCTAATTTTTAAATTAAAACTCATAATAGGATTTATTCCACAGAATTGTTTATGGCAGAAGTAAAATCATATATTGAAATGAGTTAGCAAAGTATTTGGACCAAAGTAAGCACCATTGAAATGTTCGCTCTATTACACTTAATTTTCCTTGTTTAATGAAAACCACTAAAAAAATTGCACTGACTAAAATACTGATAAAAAAAAAATACTGGTAAAAGGAGGTTCACATGTCAGTTTATCTTGAACAGGTAGATGACTCCTTGAATTCATAAATCTGAGGTGCCAATGAATTAAACATTTATTTCTATGCAAAATGTATCTTCTCTCCCCATGACCTTTTTTTTCTCTTTCCTTCCATTATCACCACCCATGGTAGCTTTTTTGCATATCCATTTTCTACAAAGAAACAAAGTTTATATCATACATGAGAGTTACTACAAAGCCCACGACAAAGGAAAATAAGCCAAGCAATCCAGAGTTGACATTGCTGGGCAGGCAGCTGGACACACCTGTCTCACTCTTAAACTCAACCAGCGGGTAAGCAAATCCCTGTGGGATGACGATCTCCCAGAAAGTTTCAAATAGCCCCATGTTTGAGATCATTGAGCTCACAGCCCTGTGCATTTCATATCTGAGAACTGAAAAGGTTTAATTTGTTCCTTCTGTGCCTAGGTTTTCCACTACCCTCTATGTTAAAGTAAACAATAGAACTCAATTATAAGAAAACGAAATCCAATCAAAAAGCAGGCAAAAGGTATGACCAGACAGTTTACCAAAGAATTCAGATGAATGGCTAATAAGTAGAATAGTTATAACATGAGACAAAAAATTACAAATGTTGGTGTGGATGTAAAACAATAGGAAACAATAGGAAATGTAAAATAGTGTGTAAATTTGGAAAACACTTCAGTAGTTTCTCAAAAAGTTAACCACAGAGTTACAATATGACTTAGTAATTCCAGTAATAGGTATCTACCCAAGAGTAATGGGAACATATGTCCACAGAAAGAATTACACATGAATATTCATAGCAGCATTATTCATAATAGCCCCAAACTGGAAATAATCTAAATGGCTACTAAGTGGTGAACGGATAGATGAAATGGGGTATTATCCATACAGTGGAATACTATTCAGGAATGCAAAGGAACAGCTGACATATGCTGTCAGGAAAGAACTTCAAAAACATTACACTAAGCAAAAGTCAGACACAAAAGGCCACATTACATATGATTCAATTTATATGAAATGTTCAGAAAAGCCAAATTTAACAACACAGAAAGTAGATTTTGGGTTTCCTAGAGCTGGGGGTGGGAATGGAGATTAACCATAAATGGACAACAGGAATCTTATCATAGGGGATGAAAATGTTCTAAAACTAATTTATGATGATGGTTGCATCACTCAACAAAGTTACTAAAAGTCATCAGTAGGTAAAATATGATAAGTAAAGCTGTTTAAAACGTAATTTATAAAAAAGGAAAGGAAAGCAGCCAGGAAATCTATGAGAAACATCCAAGTGCAAAGTGTCTGGTCTTAGAAAATAATCAAAATTATTCTAATACACCGAGCTTAAGAATAAATAAACTTAATATCATCCAGACAGATTTGAAGAAAATGAATGACAAAGGCATGTGTCTAGTTGGTTCTAGGCAGCTGTTCTCTGGGTCCATGTTGAACTGAACTAGAGGAACTGGGCTTTTTTCATCATGCTGCTGTCTTCTCATGAAAACACAGGAACATCCACAGAGGGCTTGACTCACAATCCACTTCCATGGGTTTCTGAACCCTTTTTACCCTGGCTTTCTGCATAACTACAGCTGACTGGACATACTGGAAAGGATGTGTTTTCTTCTTATTTGGACACCAAATCTGTGTGTGGATGTGACTATAACTATAAATACAATTATTTACCAATCAACAGAGTGGCAAACAGAGGACAGAACTCCTCAACCTGGGTCCCCACAAGAAATCACAGACCAAGTCTTAATCTCATGACAGTCTGCAGAGATGCTGTTCGTTCAGAGACTTTTTGAAGGGAGAGCCACATTATGCTAACGGCATGTTTTATATACAGCAAAACACAAAAGTATTCCATGGGGCCACTAAATAATCTGCATAATTTTTAATAGAAAAAATGGTAGACTTGGGAAATTTTCATGCTCCAGAATCTAACAGAGTTTTCAGAAGTATTTCCCATTCACATGTGTGTTGAAACATTCTCCTCTTTAAATGGCAAATAGATGAATTTAGATAAACATATTTAAATCCTCAGAGCAATCTTGAGGAGCTGCGACAGTCTGGGAAAATGTCAAGAACACCCTCTGCTTGAGAAAACTGCTCTGCTATGTAAGAAGGAGATTATCTCAAAGAAAATAGAAGCTTTCTCAAAGAACCTCACTGACGAACACTTTTTTCCCCAACTGTTGATTTTAGAGAATTTCAGTTGAAACTTACTTCCATTCTGGCAAATAAATACAAATATGTCAGACCAACTGAGTCAGAGGGGAAAAGCATGGAGGTTCAGAAGACATTAAATACTACAGATTCGCTTGACTCACAGATCAACCCTTACAATTCGCACTAAAAATTGATATAGTGAATGTATATATGTCAAAATAGATTGGCCACATTAGTGTCCATACTCTATGGGTTTGACTTGCCCCAGGTAGATGACATAAGTAAAGAATTAAGTTCAACTGGGTAGTTAAGAGTAAAGTTGACTTTGTGATAAAAATAAGCTACTGAGAAAAGAATTACAAATTCGTATGGAGAAAATTAAAGAAGATTCATAAAATCCCCCATGCTGAGCACAAGATAAACAAGTCTCTTCTCTGAGATGTCCAAAGTCATGCTGAAGTCATAAATAAAAGAACTTTTAAGAAAATAAGGTATACTCTTCATTACAAAAGAATTACGACTCACAGCACAGTTTGATACTTTTAAAGTAGAATCATGAACTGGAAAAAAATTATACTAGGTTAAGAGAATTAGACTAAGTGAAAAAAAAAATAGAAATGATATGTGAGAAGAAAATTTGATTTAAATATTAACTTTTCATAGCTACTAAATGCTAAATAAAAGAGTTCTGATTATTATAAAGCAGAGACTTAAAAAGTGGTGGCATTTCCATCAGTGGAGACCTAACAGAATTTTTTTTTTTAATGCTCAAGACAAATATATGACAGCCCAAAAAGCTGTATCAGAGCCTCTGTGTTGACTAGATCTTTCTTTTCAAGTAATGGCAGAAATGGAAACAGAAAGGACAGGGGTATCATTCATTATCAACCAACTGAAGGTAGCTTGGTGACAATGGGTGGTTGGGAAAAGACCAGTGGGTTATTTCATATCTTCCTTTCTGTATGCTTTTCTCTCTGATTCAGTCATAAAATAACATTTTAAAATCCTTTTGCTTTAAAAGAATCCATCTGCTCTTCACTAAGATGATTAATCATAATAATTATACATCACAAAATGAATAAATGGTATAAACTCAATAATATAATCAACACATAATATCCACAATAATGTATTTCATGTATATAATTTAAAAGCCTATTTTTGTATCAAAGAAGAAATTGTGACACCTACTCAAAAATAAGGGTTTGTGCCTGCTGAAATTATCTAGTTATCTAATAAATATTTAGACAAAATAGTGCTGAAAATGTATGTTTTCATTTTTTAATTAAAGTTTTTGGGGTGACAATTGTTAGTAAAGTTACATAGGTTTCAAGTGTACAATTCTGTAATACATCATCTATATATCATGTTGTGTGTTCTCCACCCAGAGTCAGTTCTTCTCTCATCACCATATATTTGATCCCCTTTACCCTCATCTACCATCCCCATCCCCCTTTACCCTCTGGTAACCACTAAACTATTGTCTGTGTCTATCAGTTTTGTTTCTTCATTTGTTAGTCTTGTCTTTTGTTGTTTACAGTTTCATGTATCAGTAAAATCATATGGTTCATTACTTTTTCTGACTTATTTTGCTTAGCATAATAATCTCAAGATCCATCCATGTCATTGCATGTGGCATTGTTTAATCTTTTCTTATGGCATAGTATTCCATTGTGTATATATAACACATCTTCTTTATCCAATCATCTATCAAAGGACACCTTTTTTTTTTTTAAGATTTTTATTGGGGAATTGGGGGAAGGGAACAGTGTTGGGGTATCAGGGAAGGGGAACAGATATGTTGCTGTCCTTTTGTTCTTCAGTCTAGTTGCAGAGGACGTTGCTTCACAAGCCCGTGTTGGTATCCTCATTGCGCTCTTCCTGGATGAGACAGATCGGTATCCGCCTCTGGATGGTCGCTCACCGCAGCTACTGGCAGCTCATGCTGGCCGCCGGCCACTCACTGTAGCCTATGGCAGCCCACTGCAGCAGGGGCTGCAGCCTACTCCATCGTCGCCGGAGCTCGCAGCCCAGCTCCAGGTGGAGCTATTGTTAGCTGTAGAGGGCAGTGTCACTGGCGCTCACATGTGGGATCCGAACCGGGGCTGCTGGCATCCCAAGCCAGCTCCCAACCAATGCGCCACTCGGCTGGCCCTATCAAAGGACACTTTGGTTGTTTCCATGTCTTGGCCACCGTAAATAAAGGTGTAATGAACATCGGAGCACATATATCTTTACAGATAAATGTTTTCAGATTTTGGGGGTAGATACCCAGGAGAGGGATTGTTGGGTCATATGGTAATTCTATTTTTAATTTTTTCAGGAACCTCCACACTGTCTTTCATAGTGGCTGCACCAATCTGCACTCCCACCAACAGTGTATGAGGGTTCCTTTTTCTCCACAGCCTCCGCAACCCTTGATATTATTTGTCTTGTTGATAATAGCCATCCTAACTGTTGTGAGGTGATATCTCATTGTGGGTTTTATTTGCATTTCTCTGATTAGTGATGTTGAGCGTCTTTTTCATATGTCTATTGGCCATGTATATGTCCTCTTTGGAGAAATGTCTATTCAGGTCCTCTGACCATTTTTTAATTGGATTGTTTTTTTTTTTGTTATTGAGTTGTATGAGTTCCTTATATATTTTGGATGTTAGCCCTTATCGGAGGCGTTGTTTGCAAAAATCTTCTCCCATTCTGTTGGTTGCCTCTTTATTTTGTCGATGGTTTCTTTTACTGTGCAGAAGCTTTTTAGTTTGACTTAGTTCCATTCATTTATTTTAGCTTTTACTTCCCTTGCCTTTGAAGTCAAATTCATAAAATCCTCTTTGAACCCAAGGTCCACAAGTTTAGTGCCTATGTTTTTTTCTATGCAGTTTATTGTATCAGGTCTTACATTTAGGTCTTTGATCCATGAAAATGTACATTTTCAAAATGTCTCAATTGGCTTATCTAATAAACAAGAGCATATAATTTTTAAAGTATACGCCAAGTGTATTCTTTATTTGAGGGCGGGATCGCAGGGAAGCCAGGATGAGCGGCAACAGGGCAGCCCTTCAGGCAGGATAGAAATACAAAGTGGAATGCTGCCAAGTGACCAGGCCTTCAGCAGAGAACATACTGGCTGGCTGGCCATGGAGGATGGGAGGTCTCCAGAGGGGCCATGGAACCACTATGTCTGAGAACCCAGAAGGGCAGCAGAGGGGAGAACATGGGGCAAAAAGGCAGGCAAGGAATTTACCTGCATACTTTTTTGGTCTTCTTTTTTTCTCACTGGTCAGAGTCTGCCAAAAACTGGTGGGAGGAGCAAACTGGTGGGAGGAGAATGAGCCTCTGGTGAAGGTCTGGTTTGGTTTAATTTGAGCCTCAGCAGAGACAATGGGTGCCCATCCAGGCCCACAACATGGGGGATGCACAGGAGAAGCTGCAGCTCTGTGTGAGGGTCCAGGAGTACACAGCCTGGCACAAACTGGTGCCCATCTAAAATATTTACTAGAACTTTATCATATTTTCAAAAGGCTAAAATTTACATTATATAATCTTAAAATTTCCTTTAAAAAGCAATTATAAATTTCAATATGTTATATGCAATATCAGAATTTATATTTTAAAAAAAGCTGAAAATAAAATAATTTCACTTCCTCATTAATAAATCCTTTTACAATTGAACTTTCGGTAGGATAAAGGGTACAAGTTCACAAATTATAAATATGGCACAATAAGGTAATTATGAGATTAAGAGTAGAAGAATTTAGAATGTCAAGTGGTATTAAATTTAAGTGAGGCGTAAGCTCTCTATACCATATTTAATTAATGCTAAGAGCTTGTATAACTTTGTTTTTCTCAATGAAACTTGAAATTGGATGAGACTAACACAGTATTCATAGTCTAATATGCTACACAGCAGAACTACAGTTTTTATTGCTCATCATTTTAAAAAAAAAAAAAAACCTTATCACTCACACTGTGTATAATATAAAATCGGGGGGAAAATCCAAACAGATTTTAATAAGCTTCCTGTAGCTAAATCACAAACTGAGAAACCTCCAAAGGGGGTCTCTGGCCTGGCTTCTCTTCCTACCTGATAGGAAAGGCTGTTCTGGGAACACGCTGCTATTCCAAGTTGGATACTAATTCCCCTCAATATAGTACTTAAAGGCTTCCAAACAAATCAGGACATTGTTAGAAAAGTAAATTTGTACACAATACTGGGAAATGTAGGCAATGACAATTGTCTGACAGATTATAATGCCATCCTCTAAAAATGATATTAGTACTTTTTTGTTTAAATTGTGTATAGGAGAACACATGACATTAAGTAGGAAGAAAAATAGTGCCCATTATTCTAAGGTAGACATACATATTTAAGTCATAGGTGTCAGCCAGTATTACACCACAAGACTTTGAAAAGAGTGGTAAAGGGCCGGGTGGCTCAGTTGGTTAAGAGCTCGCTCAAGAGTGCGATCTGAGCTCTAAGCAACAGCAGTTCGATGCCCAGCCCGAGCTGAGCTGCAGCTGAGCTGCCAAAAGGTGGCAGGATGGCTCAGCTAAAAAAAAAAAAAAAAAAAAAAAGAGTGGTGAAATAATTAGCATAAAGGAAAAAAGAAAGAAATGAGAAGCCATCAAACTAGAATATACTCTGGCAACATAGGGATGTTTTATAATGTGGTCCAACCTTATCTTATTTAATCGTTATTTAATTCCACTATATTGAATATACTGCAAGAGTTTACAAAAAATCAAACTTCGCAGAGTTAAGAATACAAAGTAAATGTACCTCACCATCTTTGTTTTTTTCCAGCATATTCAGGGTGAGCAGCAAAGAAAGCACACGTCGACACCTTTCACTGTGTCCATGATATTTGATCCATATCACAGGCGGACACAATGAACCCACATCTGAGCTGTACCCAGACTTTTCTAAAAGATCACTGTGTTTTTGTTCTGTAGGGCACACTGGTTAAGACCACTTGTTGTGCAGTCAAACAGAACTTTGTTTTATTTTCAATTAGTAAGTGTATGGACTTGGCCAAGCTCTTTGTTTTCTTCTGTAAAATGGGTGCTGTAGAAATCTGTTTAAATAATCTCACCTTACAGAGCCATGACAAGGGTAAAATAAAATAACGTATATAAAAACAGTACATAATCAGGCAAGTAGGAAGTATGTAGCTGCTGCTTTGTTCCTACCACAGGATGCAGCCCAGTCGGGAGCAGAAGCTTTCCCCCCAGAGCATGACAAGGAGAGAGCTCTATTTTTACAATCTAAAGACCAAGACTTAAATGTCAAATCTGTAAACTATCAGGAAATTTACCTGAGGTCACTGCCTGTCGTGCGTTGAATGGTGGCTCCCCAAAAGATATGTCCACCAGGAACCTGTGAATATGGCCTTATTTGGAAAGAGTCATTGCACTCTTTCCAAGTTAGGGATCTTCAAATGAGATCACCCTTCTGTGTACTATTGTGCAAATGGGCCCTAAATCCAATGACATGTATCCTTATGAGAGAAAGGCAGAGGGAAATTTGAGGCACAGAGAAACAGAGGTGAAAGCGGTGTGAAGACAAGAGACATAAACTGCAGTGACACATCTACACAACAAGTAATACCATGGCGAGTTGGCAGCTACCAGAAGCTGGAGGAGGACACAGAACAAAATTTCCTTCAGAGCCTCCAGAAGGAACCAACCCTGCCAACATACTGATTTCAAACTTCTGGCCTCTGAATTGTGAGAGAATCCATTTCAGTTGTTTTGAAGCCATCCTTTTTGTGATAATTTGTTATGACACCTGAGAATAGTAATAGTGTGTCTCAGTGTACTTATCTTCAAAATGTGTTTTCATTAGATTGCACGAACGCAAAGAAGTGATGTTCGAGAAGGTATTTAAATTAATATGATGTCTGGCACATGAAAGACCTTCAATAAAAGTAAGCTTTCTTCCCACTTCCTCCTGCTCTCAGTGCAGAAGTTCCAAGTACTTCAACAGAGGGCTCCCAAACCACCTACCGGATAGCACACTAATCATTTCCAAGAGGGAGACAGACAAAATATTCATGGCCAGGACAAAATACATCGAGCCCTTTCCCAAACCATAAGGCAAGTCTGCCATCTTTTCCTACTCACTCTCAGTCCTTTACTTCCTACAGAGCTGCTCCATTAACCATTACGTAAACCTGTGGCCTCCCAGCTTGCCACCCTCTGTTTTCAGCTTCCTGGTTGTCTGCATTCCTGGATTTGGCCTACAGTTTCACTGGATTTTGTTTTTACCTTGGAAAGCAAAACCTTTAATTTTTCAATTATTTTATAGTTTTACCAGAGATTTTATGTTCATGACATTTCATTTCATCTTCATAACACCCTATGAAGTAAACAGATTATTTTACTAATATTACACATCAGTAAGGGGATTTGAGAGGCACCAAAAGAAGTAGATATGGAACAAAAATTGTTATCATCGCTCCTAAATCCATGTTTTATTTTGCTTTCAGCTACATTACACAGACACACGATTTGCTCAAATAAAATCCAATAAACGTCCAAAGCAAATGAATAAAATGTGGACCCATAAAAAGGAAAAAAAAAAAATGGAAGGAAAGAATCAATTCTCCAGAACAGTGTAAAACACGCTGGACAAAGACAAGAAATGGCAGGACGACACAGCAGACCCCAATACCTAAAAGTAATTTAGGTAAAAAATCCAGCAGAATAGCACAAGAAAGCAAGCAGAACCATGCAGGGAAGTGACAACTCCTGAATTTTAAAAACAGATATTGGAAAAATGCTTATAGGTGGGGTCCTGGAGCGTTCACAAGGAAAATAAATTATGAAATTGCTTCCATTGATAGAAGAAGCCACTGGGGATCTATGTGTGTAGAACTTTACACATACTGTTTTGTGTGCTAGCTACAATGTAAAGGAGGCTATCCACGTCCTCAAGGAGCTTATAATCTAAACTCACTGATACAAAGAGTTACCGTAGACAGCATATGGCTGGGTCTCAAACAACAGAATTAAACTCTGTAACATGATACTGCTTGCTATATTATGTCTACGAGAATTAGTAGTGGTATCCAAAAGATAGTGGACATGCTGGTAAAAATTCAAAATGAATGACAATATACAACTTCAGAGAAGTTGTAGGGAAACAGGCACACTCATTCACTTTGACTAAAGGTGATTTAATCATCTACTTGGATTAGGCATGCACACTTGTACAACCTTTCACAGGTAGTAATGATCAAGACTTTCAAAAGTCATATACTTAGCAACCAGCAATTCCACCCCTACAGCTAATAATCTAAGTGAACAAAGATATATGGACTAAGGATGGCAGGGTTGTTTGTAAAAGAAAAAAAAGTACATCCAAATTGTCTAAGAAAACAAGATTGGTTAAATAAGAAACAATATGCCTCAATAATGATTTTGTATCTATTTATGGTATAGAGCTCTCTCCCTGACAAGTAAAGATGGCCATGATGTCTTAAGTGACATGGGTTGGTAGGTACATTATAAGCCACATTTTGCGGCTGTGTATTTGCACTTATACATAAGTCTGAAAGGCCATAAATCAAGCTGACAACAGTAGAAATCTCTGCATGGAATGATGCCAATTGATCTTTTCTTTTTAGCTGAGGAAAGGAGTACTAAAATTAATTAAAGGATAATAAAAGACATCCTCAAAGTGGCTATATTTCTTCTTTCACCCAATATTTGCTGAGTACTTTCTTGGAGGATTATGAGAAACATACAAAGGCTGGCCAAAGCTCCGAGTTGAGAAGTGAAGTGTGAGACCCAAGACCACCAAGGGAGACATTCTCTTCATTAAATATTGATATTATCTCAACATTCAGGGTGAGAATGTTTTCCCTGGGTCACAAAATTTGAAACTGGTTCATCTTTTAATACTTACCATTGGTCAGTTTGGAACACAATTGAGCTGAACATTACAGAGTGTCAATCATAATTTCACAACTGAGTTGTCAGGAAGAAAAAAGTATCTGCTGAACTTGGAAATGTCAACTGTAACCCAATAAATGTCAAATAAAATTGAATTGTTTGCAGGAACTTCTGGATGTGTGAATAGGAAGTCTGGGCATGACCCTCTGAAAATCAGATGCCGTGTATTTGGTTGAGTTTGTGTTCCTGAAATCAAGGGGTTTTTTTCCCCCCTCCAAGACACCCTACACAGTAAACCATGCTAACTTCCTCTGAAGAGTACTTTAGCCTTTAAATACTGTCCTGTCATTTCTGATAAACGTATTTCTCACATGTATATCTTTGTGCAGTGATATAGGGGGAGTTATTAAGGTCTATAATCAATTCTGGTTAACACATTCTTTAGAATTTGCCATGGGAGTCTTTTCTCAGGAGCAAACTCCAAAGATAGAGATGGATTAATAAGGCACAAGGCCAAAAGTGCTTAGTACACAGCAGTTTCTTTTACGCTGAAAAGGATCCTGGTGACCAAATGTGACACACTTATGGCTGTGGTCAACCTAATGCACTTTCTTCTGCCATATTTCTGTCAAAGGGATTGGGAGGATTGTCAATCACAAATGACTCTCTGGACACTCATTCTTTCTCTAAGAGGTAAGTATTTTTAAGAGGAGGGCATGC
This sequence comes from Aselliscus stoliczkanus, assembly GCA_033961575.1. Classification (NCBI taxonomy): domain Eukaryota; kingdom Metazoa; phylum Chordata; class Mammalia; order Chiroptera; family Hipposideridae; genus Aselliscus; species Aselliscus stoliczkanus. The sequence goes on from CM066735.1 coordinate 130,353,438, forward strand.
AATAAAGTGATGGCTGTGATTCTTTGTTTTAATTCAACCAATTTACTGGGCACTTTCCTAGGCCAAAATCTTTGCACTAGGAATACAATGGTGAATGTTGAGCCCTAAAGTTTTTGGAGCCCAAAATCAAATCAGGGAGACAGATGAAAAGCAAAGATTTAATAGCATATGATGAATAAAGTGCCTGGAGTGACGGCATCTCAAAGGGATACTTAACTTGAACATGGAAGGTCAGAGAAGTTTCTTGGAGTAATTGCTAACAAGTGAGGAGAATACTAAGATACCAAAGGAAGAGAAGAATAATGTGTATGCAAAGACCTAAAAGGACTGAAGAAATTTATGGGATTCAGTCAGGTAAGGATGACTTTTACCAACAACGCATTTAAGATGTCAAAATGGCGAATGAGTTGGCAATTTGCTTCAAAAAACTTGGAAAACTGAATATTAACTTACAATACCCAAATTAAGAAGTCTGCTTATCAATCAAGTGAAATTTAACTACGTTTGTCCTCTGGAAGTTTTGTACTTAACACTTGATAATAAGTACTAGGGATATTTTGTAATATGCATAACATATCTCTACACCATACATATATATTTATGTGGAATGACATTCCTTACCCTCAAAACCACCTTTTATTACGAGACCCATTATGTTTCTCCCGTAAGACAATTCTCTTAGTCTATTCATTTTGATGTTTGTTTGCTTCTCTCAAACTTACATCATCTTCAACATTAACTCAATTGTCTCAGAGTGGCGAGTAGGGGTTGTTTATTCACATGCCATGATAAAAGGGAAAATATCTTACAACCCTGTTCTTTTACCACTGAGTCAACTATATAGCCCCACCCCTCCTCTTTCAGGGCTCAGGCTTCACCTTAGATTGACCAGTGGTTTGGGGATGTTCAATCAACGAGAGCTCCTGATCACTACCCTCACCTTCCAACCATGCCACCTCCCACTATGCTGCCTGCCACATGCTACTGCTGAGAGAAGGCCAAGATGGCTGCCGATGCCTCTGTCAGCCATGGCTCCATCCTGATTCCACCTCGGGCAGAGGGCTCTGGTTGAACCACATCATTGTTTGTCTGCCTCCTAACGGTTCTCCCTGCCTCTGCCTTTGGCTCCTCCATATGCTGGTTTCAGGATAACCAGAGGATTCTTTCAAAGTATCATGTCACTCCACTCAAAACCACTGCGAACTTTCATAAAGTGGAAATTTACCACGTAATGCAGCAATTCCATCCTAGGTATCTACTCTATTAGTTTTCTTTGGCTATTATAACAGATTAAAACAAACTTAATGGTTTAAAACAACACTCCTTTATTATGTCAGTATGTACAGATCTGAGGTCTGGTATAATATGATTGGATCCTCTGCTTGGGGTCTCGAACTAGACTAAAATCAAGGTATTGGCCAGGATTGTGGTGCTCATTTGGGGCTCAGGGCCATCTTCCAAAGCTCATTGGTGATTGGCAGAAGTCAGTTCCTTACAGCTGTTGAATTGAGGTCTCCAATTCCTTGACACACAGTCCTTGATCTTCAAGCCAACAACAGTATATCACATCCTTCTCATGCTTCAAATCTCTCTGACCTCTGCTACATCTCTCTGAACTACTTTTCTGCTTTCCTCTTCTGCTTTTAAGGACTCATGTGATCACATTGGGTCCACCAAGCTAATCTCCCTATCTTAAGGTCAACTGTTTAGTAACCTTAATTATATATGCAAAGCCCTTTTGCCATGTAATGTCATATATTCACAGGTGCAACACCAAGGGTGAAGGTCATAGGGCCAGAATTCTGCCTACCATACTACCCAAGAGAAATAAAGACATATTCCACATAAATATTTACACATGAATGTTCATGGCAGCACTAATCACAACAAGCAAAAATTCCCTAAATTTCCACCAACTGGTGAATGAATAGGCAAAATGTGTTATATCCATACAGTAGAATCCTATTCAGAAACACAAGAACAAACTACTAATACATTTGGTGACATGAATGAACCTCAAAACCATCATACTACGTGAGATATGTACTTCCCATACTGAGAAATCAGAAACAAGAGACTGCATGCTGTATGATGGGATTTACAGAGAAAGCAAATCTACAGGGACAGAAAGTAGTTTAGTGGTTTTCTGTGCCTGGGTGTGGGGATGGGATTAACAGTAACCCGGCATGAGGGATCACTCTGGAGCATGAAAATGTTCTGAAACTCGACTATGGTGATGCTTGCATAACTCGATATGTTTATTAATAAAAGTCACTGAACTGTACACTTGGAAGTAGGCAAATTTTAGATATATAAAATATGACTCAATAAACTTACTTAAAATTTTTTTAAAAATACAGAACCACTACAAAATGGTTCTTTTTTTCATGCAAATTTAAAGTCAGTGTCCCTCCTACTGCTTACAAAGTCCTATAGGATGGGTATTCCCAGTAGCCCATGAAGTCATTTCCTACTGTGCTCCCTCTCCCGTTAGACTGTTCCTGTCATACTGACTTCCTCACCATGCCCTGACTATGCCAGCACATTTCAGCCTCAGGGCCTTTTCCAAGGTACCCTACCAACCCAACCCTTCGAATTAGCCTATCACTGCTTTGGATCCAGCCCTCCTGAATCAGTTCTGAATCAACGTAGTCTTGATCATGGGAGGAGAGTTAAGAGGACACGCAATGTTTCCCTCTGCTCCCTTTTGCACTTCCACATGGTAAGGGAATATGAGATGAAAAACAACCATACTGTGGAAAGCCAATACAAGGTGAGCACTATGATACTAAAAGGACATTCTTTGGAACAGAACTGCTCCATCATCTGTCTCCAGCTGCCACTGGATGTCAATGAGCTGCTGGAATAGAACAGCTAACTACACCAAGGTTGCACAAGTCACAGCCATGCTGAAATGCTTTCCTCCTGCTGCCACTTTCGCTCCCTGTTCAATATGAGTCCTGCTTTCAATTATTTCCATGATAGAGTTTCCTCAACATTTGCAAACTAATGCCAACATCAAGCAATGTATATCCTAAACTAACCAAAAATTACCCCCACTTTATCAGAATTGCTTGCGTGGTGAAATAAATTGCAATATAATTCCCAAAAAAGGACACATTATTATTTCCACTTTTTACACCAGGCTTTTTCTTTTTCTTTTTTCTTTTTTGTAATAAGGATAGAGCATTCTACATGTAACTCTCAGTGATTTCCTCAGAGGCCTTAGCTATTGAGGATGAACACAGGCTCTTCCTTACTCGGGCCAAATCTCCCATCCCCGAGTCACAGAACAGGCACTCCGGAGTTCAGAGAACAGTACCAATTAACCTCAGAAAGCTGTTGTACAATTTCTCAACAAGCTCCTACAGCAACCAAGACTGCGTGGCACAAAATTCTCTTTTTCCAAATGAAGTGCTATATTAAAAAAAAAAAAAAAAAGCTATTAATAATAAGATCACTGATTTTGAGAGTTCAGAAACAAGCAAGCTTTGTAGCAGAGTCCAATATGCTAATCTCAGTCCTCAGGCAGCAAATTAAGCTACCTTTCCCAATGGGTTTGATATCCATGACTCCGTGGGGTATTTTAAAATTTATTTTAGGGGCCGGCCAAGTGCCTCAGTTGGTTAAGAGCTCGCTCAAGAGTGCGAGCTGAGCTCTGAGCAATGGCAGTTCGATGCCCAGCCTGAGCTGAGTTGCCGTTGAGCTGCCAACAGATGGCAGGATGACGAGCTTAAAAAAAAAAAAATATATATATATATATATATATATATATTAGTATTTTTAAAAAGATAAGGATGTCTCTGGCTTCTATTTTTTATATGTTCTCTTAAATAACCTTTTCAAATGCTGTAGAACATTTCCTGGGCATTTTGTTGTTTTAAGGGAAACAAATGATGATTAGGAACACATGCTAAGATGGGCATCGGTTCAAATCCCAAATCTGACATTTACTAGGTTCAGGGATTTAAGTTAACTTGCCTAAGGTCACACAACTAGTAAGTGACAGAAGGATCTGAACCAAGACAGTCTGCTTCCAGGGTCTATGGGCTCAGTCACCATTCAAAGCCCCTTTCATCTACTGTTATACTACCTTCCACCCACACGAACCTCATCCTCATATCACTACCAGGAAGCCATGCTATAGACAACAATTAAAAACTGTTTTTTTTAATTAATTGAGTCTTGAACTCTGAAAACCCACACTCAGCAAATGCCATCCAATAAATAATTACCATATTCATTCATTTTTCTAATGCTATCCCAGTAAAGTAGAGAAGAAAATGTCACAAACCTCATTTTGCAGATCTGGAATTGAACTAAAAATGATGACGCTCCCTAACATCACTAGGTGACTGAGAGGCAGAGAGAGAACTGATGAAGCTCGACTCTATTCACCCAGCATTATTACTCATCTTAAAAATAGTTAAGCCTCTCAAATGAAAATAGGTAGGACTGTTCCCAGCCTTCTGATCTACCTGGAGAAAAACAAGGGAAGGCTGGCTTGCTGAGCACATTGGAATAAATAAAGTATTAGGACATGAGGAAGGGCCAATCGTAAAGAATTCCAACATTGTGTCTTCAGCCAGCATAATAACTGTGCCATTTCTTACCATTTTGTATTCAGCCTGGCGAATTCACTGACACCTTAAAATTGACAGATGCATGTGAAAAAGTGCTGACAACTCTTGAAAGATTTGAAAAGATGCCAAAGGACCCTAGCCAACTGTAGTGATGGCTGGAGTTAAAGAGGACAGAGTTTAAAAAGCATTTTACTACTAATTTTTTATATTAGAAAGACAACAGAAACAACCTGAAATGGCACTGAAAGAAAAACAATTCATTAAACCCTTTCTTAATTGAACAGTTAATATCCCTAAATCTGGCCAAAATAAAAATGAATGACTGTCAGATGGGCCCCTGATGCCGTCAGTCCCTATTCTATCATTTATTGGCAAATATCTTTACCTATTTTAAAACAGACAAAGAAAAGAGATGTTTAAAGATTCCGCCAGACCATTAGAAAGGCCCTAAAAAATTCCAGAGCCTTTTAGTATTTTCCTAAAAGTCTGCTACATGCACATTTGCCAACATTTCACTAAAACAAACCTCCTAATATTAATAAATTACCTGTCAAATCCCATAAAAACAGATGGTCACTTGGAGACAGGAGAATATGTTATTATTCTGTTTTAGACAGCTGTTCAGACCAGGAAAAAAAATCATTTCACTTTCCATAACATATAATAAACCGTATTTAAGATTTCTAATACTAGGCATAAAAATGAAAATGTCATGCAGTTGTTTCTGTTACACATCTGGTTATTACTGAGAAAACATCTTTAACAGTAAAAAAAAAATTATTATAAATAAAAACTGAAATTGGTCTTTGTTTTATCTTAAAAATCATCATGCTACTTCTCAATCCTTTGCTATCAAAAGATTTTCAATTGTTGAGTGTTCCTAAATCAAGGTATTTCTAATATGCTATTTAACACAATTAAGAATTTATTAGCAATTGCTTATCAATGAGAAAGTACACATAGCTGAGTATCTGATACCACAATTGTTTCTTCCTGGTACTCCTTGCAAGAAGATGTTTTACGAATTTTATCAGAAATCTAACACAAGAAACAATAAGTCAACACAACATTAGTGTCACAAATTTGAAATGAGATTTTGATTTGTTAGTCTCCAACACATTACTTATATTACTGTAAATCACATGAAGATGAAGACATTTGGTACCTAAGAATAGTTATGAAATAACCAACCCATAGAGCATGCCTCTATTTATGCTCAGAGCTCTCTTGGTTCTATATTTTTAGCAAAGGACATAAAGCTTGATAGCTAAATATATGTCCATTTTTTTCCCATTACTTGTCAGGAGCACCAATGTTTAACTCTTCAAAATATATCTATGACATTCAACTATTTAAGAGGAGGAGGATTTGTATGAAGGGCGATTTAGTATTAGCAAAATAATTAAAATTTTGACAGGCCGCATTGACTTAACTGCTGGGTAGTGAACTGTAGCAGGAAATACCTTCCAAAGGACCCTACAGGGACACAATCAGAATCCCTCACAGGGCCGACATCTCCCCAGTGACCTCCTAGACCTGTCTCTCCAACCTTACCTACTTCCACTACCCAACCAACTACACCCAGGTTTCATGATCATCCTTCTGTCTCCTGAAACCACCAAGCTCATGGCCATCACCTACATGTTCCATCTGCTTGGAACACTCCTCCCTTAGATATATTTGGAGCTGTTCAGCATTCACACCACAAATGTCATCTCCACAGAGAAGCCTTCCTTGATCACCAGCCCCTTCCCTGCCCTCCTATCCCTAGCTCACTGTCCTCTTTTATTTTCTTCATAGCATTGATAACCTTTGAAAATTATTTTGTATGTTTACATGTTTATTTTTTGTATTTTCCTCAGAACTTAAAGCCCTTCCCAAGAATTGTCTTATCCACAGCTACATGTCCAGCACCAAGTACCGAATATAATAAATGCATACTGAATAAAGGAACAGACTTTATTTTTCACTAAACTGACTAACAATGTGATTGAAGTGGCCAAACAATCCATTTGAATCCAACTTGTATGTTGGATACTCCACTCACTACTGGCCTCATAATCAGACTTAATCATAGGATGGGATGAGGAATCCATGAGGCCAAGAAGATGTGCCCATGTGCCCAGAGACTATCCCTTTGAAATTTCTGCTCAAATGGCCTCTTCCCAAGATGTGGCCTACTGGAAAAACATGGTGCTCCCTCTGTATACTCCTTGGCTGAAGGGCTGGCCAAGGAGTGGCTATTTGCAGAAGAGGTGGATGGATCTAGACATGGATGCACATGAAGCACCTCACCATCCTGGATGGGGCTATGGTGAAAAGAATGATAGACCAGGGATTGGTAATCCCTGTTGCACACACTTTTTGAATAAAACACCTTTGGAAAAAACTCAAGAAAATACAGGAAATGTGAAATTCAAACCACATCTTCCAGGTCATTATGAAGTTACGTTAATCTATTTGGGATATACGTATTTCAGTCTATTCAATAGGCGTTACCTTGACTTATTTTTTTTTATTATTATTTTATTTTATTTTTAATTAGTTTCAGGTGTACAACACAGTACAATAGTTATACATTTTACCCCTCAAAGTGACAACCCCCCACCCCCAATACACCACCCCACTCCCTCCCATATCATATATATCTATTACTCTTCCTCTGACTCTCTTCCACAGTATAATCCACATCCCGTGACTATCTATATATATTCAATTATAGTAGGTATACCACCTCCACTTTAGTAATACAGTGCAGTGATCAAACCTCTACTCCATCCATGAAATGGTCTCCCTAACAAGACCTATGATCATCTGACATTCCACAGAATATTTACAACATTATTAATTATATTCCCCAAACTGTTTTTCCTATCCCAGTAGCAAAATTGTAGTTGCCTATTTTTGCTGTCTAATCCCTTCCCCTTCTCCCTCATCCCCATTCCTCTCCAAATCAGCAACCCTGATTTTTCCTCTATATCTATGAGACAGTTTCTGTTTACTTTGCTCATTCATACAGTTTTTCAGATTCCACATATGAGTGAGATCATATGGTATTTGTCCTTCTCTGACTGACTTATTTCACCCAACATTATAGTCTTTAGGTCCGTATATATCATTGCAAATGGCACGATTTCATTCTTCTTCATAGCGGAGTAATACTCCATTGTATAAATATACCACAGTTTCTTAATCCAGTCATCTACTGACGGGCATTTTGGTTGTTTCCAAGTCTTAGCTATTGTAAATTGTGCTGCTATGAACATCGGGATGCATAACTTTTTTTGAATAAGTGTCTTGTTTTTTTCAGGATAAATACCTAGGAGTGGAATTGCTGGGTCAAACGACAGCTCTATTTCCAGTTCTTTCAGATACCTCCATACTGACTTCCATAGTGGCTGCACCAATCTGCAGTCCCACCAACAGTGCAGCAGGGTCCCCTTTTCCCCACACCCCCGCCAGCACTTGTTGTTTGTTGATTTGTTGATGATAGCCATTCTGACTGGAGTGAGGTGGTATCTCATGGTGGTTTTTATTTGCATTTCCCTAATGACCAGTGAGGTTGAACTTTTTTTCATATGCCTGTTGGCCATCTGTATGTCCTCTTTAGAGAAATGTCTCTTCATATCTTCTGCCCATTTTTTAATTGAGTTGTTTGTTTTTTTGGTGTTGAGTTTCATGAGTGTTTTATACATTTTGGATATTAACCCTTTATCAGATATATCGTTGGCAAATATATTCTCCCATTCAGTAGGCTTCCTTTTTGTTTTATTAATGGTTTCCTTTGTTGTGAAAAAACTTTTAAGTCTGATATAATCCCATATGTTCATTTTTTCTTTTACTTCCCTTGCCCGTAGGGATGTATCAGTAAAAATATTGCTCCGGGTAATGTCTGCAAATGTACTCCCTATATTTCCATTTACGATTTTTATGGTTTCAGGTCTTACATTTAAGTCTTTAATCCATTTTGAATTTGTTCTTGTATAAGGCGTAAGGAGATGATCCAGTTTCATTTTTTTGCATGTGTCAGTCCAATTTTTCCAGCACCATTTATTGAATAGACTATCTTTACTCCAGTGTAAATTCTTGCTTCCCTTGTCATAGATTAACTGTCCGTAAATGCTTGGATTTGTTTCTGGGCTCTCTGTTCTGTTCCACTGATCGATGTGCCTGTTTTTATGCCAATACCAAACTGTCTTGATTACTGTGGCCTTGTAGTAGGTTTTCATGTCTGGTAGCGTGATCCCCCCGACTTTGTTTTTATTCCTCAGAATTGCCGAGGCTATTCTGGGTCTTTTATGATTCCATATAAACTTTAGGATTATATTTTCTATTTCTGTGAAAAATGCCCTTGGTAGTTTGATAGGAATTGCATTGAATCTATATATTGCTTTAGGCAGTATGGACATTTTAACTATATTAATTCTTCCTATCCATGAGCATGGTAGGTGTTTCCATTTATTTGTATCTTCTATGATTTCTTTCTTCAGTGCCTTATAATTTTCTGAGTACAGATCTTTCACTTCTTTGGTTAAATTTATTCCTAGGTATTTTATAGTTCTTGACGCAATTGTAAATGGGACAGTTTTCTTAATTTCTCTTTCCATTAGTTTATTATTGGTATATGAAAATGCCACCGATTTCTGAACATTGATTTTATATCCTGCTACTTTACTGAATTCGTCTATCAGTTCCAATAGTTTTTTGATGGAGTCTTTGGGGTTCTCTATATACAGTATCATGTCATCTGCATATAATCACAATTTTACTTCTTCATTGCCAATTTGGATGCCTTTTATTTCTTTCTGTTGTCTGATTGCTGTGGCTAGAACTTCCAGAACTATGTTGAATAAAAGAGGAGAAAGTGGACAGCCTTGTCTTGTTCCTAATCTTAAGGGGAATGGTTTTAGCTTTTCCCCATTGAGTATGATGTTAGCTGTAGGTTTATCATATATGGCTTTTATTATGTTGAGATATGATACCTGTATTCCCACTTTGCTAAGGGTTTTTAACATAAATGGCTGTTGGATTTTGTCAAATGCTTTTTCTGCATCTATTGAAATGATCATGTGATCTTTATCCTTCATTTTGTTGATGTAGTGTATCACATTAATTGATTTACGGATGTTGAACCAGCCTTGCGCATTAGGGATGAATCCCACTTGATCATACTTCTTAATATATTGCTGAATTCTGTTTGCTAATATTTTATTGAGAATTTTTGCATCTATATTCATCAGGGAGATTGGCCTGTAGTTTTCCTTTTTTGTGATGTCTTTATCTGGTTTTGGAATCAGGGTGATAGAGGCTTCATAAAAAGAGTTTGGGAGCCTTCCCTCCTTCTGGATTGTTTGGAATAGTTTGAGAAGAATAGGTGATAGTTCTTTTTTGAATGTTTGATAAAATTCACTTGTGAAGCCATCTGGTCCAGGGCTTTTGTTTTTTGGGAGCTTGTCAATTACTGATTCAATTTCCTTGGTAGTAATCAGGGTATTTAGATTTTCTGTTTCTTCTTGCGTTAGCTTTGGAAGGTTGTATGCTTCTAGAAAATTATCCATTTCTTCCAGATTGTCAAATTTGTTGGCATATAGTTGCTCATAGTAATTTCTTAGAATTTTTTGAATTTCTGTGATGTCTGTAGTCATTTCCCCTCTTTCATTCCTGGTTTTGCTAATTTGAGTCCTCTCTCTTTTTTTTTTGATGAGCCTGGCTAGAGGTTTGTCAATTTTGTTTATCTTCTCAAGAAACCAGCTCTTGGTTTCATTGATCTTTTGAATAGTTTTTCTGTTCTCTATATTGTTTATTTCTGCTCTGGTCTTTATTATCTCCTTTCTTGTACTCCCCTTGGGCCTCTTTTGCTGTTCTTTTTCCAGTTCCATTAGGTGTAAGGATAACCTGTTGATTTGAAATTTTTCTTCCTTCTTTAGGTAGGCTTGCACTGCTATAAACTTCCCTCTTACGACTGCTTTCGCAGCATCCCAGAGATTTTGGGTCGCGGTGTTTTCATTTTCGTTTGTCTCGAGGTATCTTTTGATTTCCTCCTTGATCTCATTTGTGACCCACTCACTATTTAATAGCATATTGTTTAGCCTCCATTTATTTGTCAGCTTCCTGGATTTCTTCTTATAATTGATTTCTAGTTTCATAGCATTGTGGTCAGAGAATACAGTTGAAATGATTTCAATCTTCTTAAATTTATTGAGACTTGTTTTGTGGCCTAACATGTGGTCTATCTTAGAAAATGTTCCATGTGCACTTGAAAAGAACGTATATTCTGTAGCTTTGGGATGAAATGCTCTGAAAATGTCTGTTAAATCCAGCTGGTCTAATGTGTCATTTAAGGTCGCTGTTTCCACATTGATTTTCTGTCTGGAGGATCTGTCCATTAGTGATAGCAGGGTGTTGAAGTCCCCTACTATGATAGGGTTACTGTTGATCTCTGTCTTTATGTCTGACAATATCTGTTTTATATATTTAGGAGCTCCTATGTTAGGTGCATAGATGTTTACTAGAGTTATGTCCTCTTGTTGGATCGATCCCTTCATTACTATGAAGTGTCCTTCTTTGTCCTTTGTTATATTCTTCAATTTAAAGTCCATTTTATCTGATATAAGTATCACTACTCCAGCTTTTTTCTCAGTACCATTTGCATGAAATATTTTACTCCACCCCTTCACTTTCAGCCTGTATGAGTCTTTGGATCTGAGGTGAGTCTCTTGTATACAGCATATAGTGGGGTCTTTCTTTCTTATCCATTCAGCCACCCTATGTCTTTTTATTGGAGCATTTAATCCATTTACATTTAATGTGATTATTGATAGGTGTGTATTTATTGCCATTTTGTTATTTGTGTTCGTAGTCTTTCTCAGGTTGTTTTTCTCTTCTACTTAAAGAAGCCCTTTTAGCATTTCCTGCAAAGCTGGCTTGGTGGTAATGAATTCCCTTAACTTATTTTTTTCTGCAAAGCTCCTTATCTCGCCTTCGATTTTAAATGATAACCTTGCTGGATACAGCAATGTTGGTTGTAGGCCTTTATTTTTCATCACTTTGAAAACCTCCTGCCACTCCCTTCAGGCCTGCAAAGTTTCTGTAGAAAAGTCAGCTGATAATCTTATGGGGGTACCCTTGTAAGTAACTTGCTGCCTTTCCCTTGCTGCTTTAAGGATTCTGTCTTTGTCCTTAACCCTTGCCATTTTCACTATAATGTGTCTTGGAGTGGGCCTGTTTGGAATCATCCTGTTTGGAACTCTCTGCACTTCCTGGGCTTGTATTTCAATGTCCTTTGCCAGGTTAGGGAAGTTTTCAGACATTATTACTTCAAATATATTCTCAATCCCTTGCTCCCTCTCTTCTCCTTCTGGTACTCCAATGACCCATGGGTTATTGCGTCTGATGTTGTCCCCCAGCTCTCTTAAACTATTTTCCATGTTTTCCATTCTTTTTTCTTTTTGTTGTTCCGCATGGGTGATCTCTGCTATTTTGTCTTCTAAGTCACTGATTCGATTTTCTGCTTCATCCAATCTGCTAGTGATTCCATCAAGTTTGTTATTTAATTCAGTAATTGTGTTCTTAAGTTCTAGCTGGTTGCTTTTCATGATTTCTCTATCCTTCTTTATATTTTTCATTAATGTCCTTGAACATTCTAATAATCAGTGTTCTGAACTCTGTCTCCGATAGGTTGGTTTCCTCTGTTTCCTCTATTTCCACTGATTCAGGAAGTTTCTTCTGTTCTTTTATTTGTGTTATGTTTCTTTGTCTCCCCATTCTGGCTTACTCTTTGTGTTTGCTTCAATATAACAGATAGATCCCCCAGATTTCTCAGTCTTTTCTGGGTAAACTTATATGGTGTGTGTCCTTTATATTTGAATTACTCAGTCTCCCTATTCTCCTGTGCTTGTATCTGAGGTGTTCTTTGTGTCGTGCGTCCTCACTTGTTGAAGTTTTAGTTTTGATTACTTTTGGTTTCTCAGTAGGTGGGATTGACTCCCAGATTGATTAGCTGTGAGGATCAGCAGCTTCTGCAGTTTATGAGCTGCTGTGAGAGGATTGACCCCTCTGATTAAACTTGGACCCTATGGGTCTTAGTACCTGTAGTAACTTCTTTTTGGGTGTGACTCTTGTATGTCAAACCCAGAAATGCTCTAGTTTTATCTAAAGTTGGCCTCCGGGTATGATGATTCTTGTGTCTGTTTGTTTGGACCCACTGCTGCAGAGTGATTTTAGAGCATAACAGATCAACAAGAACAACCTCCGCAGCCACCAAAGGAAACCAAATGCTTGCACAAGTAAAAACAACCAACCATCAAACTACAGTCAACTTGTACAGAAATATCAATCATACTAATGAAGAAAACAAACAGAAACAAAACGAAAACCACATACTCAATAATAACAGAAGAGGAAACAAAATAGAATACAATATCCTAAAATAAAAAAGAGAATAAACATGAGAAACCGATTAGCTATACCTAAAAAATAAAAAATAAAAATAAACTAAAATAATAATAAAAAAAGTAAGAAAAATTTAAAAAATAAAATTTGCAGAAAAAAGGAAAAGAGGAAAAGTATAGCAGTGAGAAGAATGAATAAAATAAGAGAGCAAGTGAGGGTGGGGAAAAAAGAAAAAGAAAAAGAAAAAGAAAAACGGAAAAAAAAAAAAAAAAAAATATATATATATATATATATATATATATATATATATATATTTGTCTACACACCCATATAATATGGACACATATTCACCTATATACACCTATATATATATGCCTATATTAAAAACTACAATATGATTAGAATGAAATAGAAATAAAAACCAAAAACAACCAAGATAAGCAGCCAATAAAGGGAAAACAAAACAGAATAAAACCAAACAAACCAAAAATACCCGTGCCGGTCTAGGCTAAAGTCCACCAAGCTCTCTTCAGTTTGTCTGCTGTACAAAAATTCCTGTGCGTCTTGTGGGAACAGTAGGCCACCTGATGCCTAGCGTGATCCTGGCACTGCAGGTTTGCTGTACTTGAGTGTGGTTGTGACGTGTGATTGGTGGTTTTTACAAAGTCACTGCCTTTTTGCTTTTGCCTGTCCCAAGGCAGGCTGCACCCCCAAAGGCTCAATGAGTGTCTCTGGGCACCCTTTGGGTTGACAGCAGTGGAGAATTAAAGAATTCCTCACTACCAAAAGCCTGCTGCTAAGAATCTGTTAATTAGTGCCTCAGCAGATGAACCTGCCCTGCCTCCCAAGCCTTGCCTAAAGGTGGGGGCGGGGTAGGTAGTCTCACTCTGCTGCCTTTACTGGGTGGAAATTCTCAACCCCCTGCAGGTAAGGATATCTTCCTAGTCTGCCCCTATTGCTCCCTTCAGGAGTCAGTTTAAGACTGTCTTGGCGGGGGACAAAGTTTGTGGGAGTGGGTGATTTATTGGGTTTTTTTTTTTGCTTTCTGTTCAAGAGTAGAAAAAGGGAAAAAAAATGAAAAACATAAAAATAAACAAAGCCACAGTTCCAACACTGTTTCAAGCTAAGGCCTTTGCCTCTTATGCTCCAGCGAAGTTCCTGCTGCTCTCCCAAAGGGTCTGCCGGGATTTAGGGAATTGCGCGCACCCTACCGTGTGGCCAAGATCCCCGCTCCGCGTCTCTAGGGGACCTGCGTCTCTGACCGGCGCGCTGCGTGTCCGAGTGAGCCTTCTTTTTCCCCTGCTCCCGGGTTTCAGGCTTCTGCCTTGGAGCCGGCGCGCGCCCGCGGTGCTCCTGCTGCTCTCCCGAAGAGACTGTCGGAGTTTAAGGGACTGCAAGCCCCCTGCCCCGAGGCTCAGATCCCCGTTCCGTCTCTCGGGGACCTGCGTCTCCATCCGGCGCGCTGCTTGTCCGAGCGAGTCCTCTTTTTCCCCTGCTCCCAGGTTCCAGGCTTCTGCCTTGGAGCCGGCGCGCCCGCGCGGATCTCCTGCTGCTCTCCCAAACGGTCTGCCGGGATTTAGGGGACTGCGCGCACCGTGCCGCGTGGCTCCGATCCCCACTCCGTCTCTCCGGGACCTGTGACTCCGGCCGGCGCGCTGCGTCTCTGCGGGCGAGTCCTGTGTTTCCCCTGCTCCTGGGTTTAAGGCTTCTGCCTTGGAGCCGGCGCGCGCCCATGCCGTTCTCCTGCTGCGCTCCTGGAGGGACTGCCGCCGGGGTTCAGGGGACTGCGCGCACCTTTCCACGCGGCTCCGATCCCCGCTCCGTCTCTCCGGGACCTGCGTCTCCGCCCAGCGCGCACTGCTTCTCAGCGAGTGAGTCCTCTGTTTTCCCGTGCTCCCGGGTTTCAGGCTTCTGCGCTCCGCGGGACCCGGTGGGCACAGAGACTGATCCCTGAACCGGGAGGGTGCAGGGACTGATCTTGCCCTGTCGCTGCGGGGCTCTGCACCCTGCTTCCTGGGGACCGCGGGTGCAGCTCGTACCTCTGCACAGTCATCTCCTCTCTCTCCTCCCGCACTTGCCCGGCCTGAGGCTTCTGCCTCAGACTGCAAACCAATGCGCTCTTGCTGAACTCTAGGTGGGCCGCGGGCCGCAGGGAGCGAGCCGGGGAACACTCACCGTGACTCATCAGCTGTGGGTGCGGGTTGCACCTCACGCGCATCTCGCCGCCTTCTTCCCCTACTCGCCCGGCCTGCCCACCTTCCAGTAATCCTTGTGTGGAACTCTTAGTTGCTCTGTGTGATGAGTAGATGTCTCTTTGAAGCGTATTAGAAGTTCAAATTGTGGATATTTCCAGGGGAGATTTCATGGAGCCCTCCTCACAGCCGCCATCTTGCCCCTCCTTAGCTTGACTTATAACATTGTATTTGGAACATACAGGACATGGGCCTGTTGGTACTCTTGCCCCTGGTCCTACAAACGTTGAAGTGGGCCTATCTGCCACTGGGAGTCCTTGATCAAGTCCCCTGAGCCCTCCAAATCTGTTTCTTCATTGGAGAGAGAAAATAATTCCTGCCCTTCCAACACCCCATATATGTGAAGAACAAATGAGATCATATAAAAAATCTATAAAAAGTGTAATTTTGAAATATTTGTGTCATGTTCTTTTTCACATGCCACCCTATGTATTCCAGCAAGCAAGGACCATGACAATTTCCATTGCCAACATCAAAGCCACTGTGGCTTCTGAGAAATGTTTGAGCTAGATGGGGTTCTGCCTTTCATTTCATTTTTTCAGAGTGTTAAGGATTCATAAAATTATTTCTCTATCCTGCAAAGTTTCACATTCTTCCAAAAAGAAAAAAGATATCAGTCTCCCCAAGAGGTTAGACATTAAAAGAGAACTTTAAAAAAAAAAAAATTCTAGAATCATTTATAGTTATTTATAGTTAAAGAGGCATGCCAACTGAAAAAATACCTCTTCTACTATTTAGCCCATTGAATACAGCCCTGCTTTCCAGGAAAAGCACATAATGAAAGGCACATGAAGTATACTTCCAGGGCTGTTTCAGACCTCTCAGGCTGTCTGTCCTGAAGCCTGTCCTCCCATCCCAGAGAAAGGATGATCTCAGAGATTTAATAAATCAAGAGCACAAAGAAAACATACAAAGAACCTAGGACAAATGAAAAGAAACTCAAAAACTTATGTTTTGGTGCAGGGAGGCAAGCTGGCAGGAGCACCGTAAATGTTAAAACAGACACAGGCCAATCCAGAACAAGGGTAAATGAAGTCAGGTTTCGGTGGACTGAGAATCAAAAAGACTGCATTTTAGGTGATCAAAACCCTTTTACACTATGCATCAAACTCATCAAGTGGGGTACAGTAACCACTATCGCCGAAAAATAATGAAAATCTACATCAAAATACCCTTTAGAGCTCATCAAGACATAAACTTTCCAATTTTCTATGTAACCAGTCCCACCTCTCAGGTTTATATGTCAAGTAAATTCAGCAGGAAACTTACCTATAAATATTAACAGCAATAACAATTAAAACAGCTAAGGTTTACTGAGTGGTCCTAATTTGCATGCACTTAAGTAACGGTAACACAATGAATTATTACAATAATATAATAAGGAAGCTCACAGCAAATCTTTGGTGCAAAAAATGTGAGTCCCTTTCTAGATGGGGAAACTAAGGCACAGAGGGGTCAAGTAACTTGCCCAAGATCTCATGCCAGAAAATGAGAAGAAAATCCCAGGAGGCCTGGCTTCACAGAGGCAGCCAACACAACAAGAGAGGTAAGTGGTAGAATTAAGAACCAACAGAAAGCTGACAGTTTTTCTGCCATGTTTTCTACAAATATGTATTTATCACCATCATGTACAATGGTGCACGGCACAGTGGATGAAAAAATGAAGCCCGTATGAATCCAGGCCTGGAAACTCACTGTCCTGATGGAGAAGGAAGAGGATAGGACCTCTTATTGATAGAACCTCACACAGGACCTTCACATACAATCTCTCACGTGATCCTCACAACATCCTAACCTGTTATTCCCAGTTCAGAGGAAGAAACTGAGCCCAAATAAGCCAAGCAAGTTATTCAGGGTCACAAATGTGTTCAACGGCATTGCCCACATGTGAACTGGTATTAATTCGAAGTTCATTCACCCAGCATCCCCAAATGGTGTGGGGAACAGGTCCTCCTTGTCATTCAAGATATCAAACTAGACAAATGGGAAAAAGGAACTGGTACTATCTAATCACAATCATACCCAGTGCTCCATTCCACCCCTAAAAAGCAGGAGGGGAAAGGCTGAATACGGAAGCCACAGCTCAAATCAGACCTTCTGAATCCCATTCAAATCTTCTCCCCACCACACCAGGTACAGTCAGCCCAGATACTATATAGGAAACTCAGGAGAGCTGACCCATTTTCCAATATCCATGACTTTCTTACTCACTACAGAAACAAAGCACTTTGGTGAGCTGGAGTAGCCGCTGCAGGCTACTAGGAAGATTCACTTTGTGAGCAGCCATCGTTTTTCTGAGACAATCTGTTTATGTTATTCTAGGACTTGATCTATATACAGCAACCTCTACATTTATTCCACTGATTTCTTTGGCATGGTTTCAGAGAGTAATGCCATATTGTGTGACAGTAATATAGAAGGTATGTGTAATAATTATTAAAATTTGCTATTGTACTCCCTAGGTTATTCAGATCATCATACTCCAGCAAATAGCATATTCAGTTGGTCTAACACTTTCTTGAACTCCCTTTTTCATCTGCCACATTTCATACATCAGCAGGTCCCATGAGTTCTACTTCCAAAATAGATCCCAAAGACATCACAGAGATATACAAGTAGATATCACTTCTCTTGTTTCTCTGCCACCCTCATTATCCAAACCACCACCTTCTCATGTAGATGATGACAACAGTCTCCCTCTTCATGCAGCCCATTCACAGTTCATTATAGGGAATAACTTGTCCTGCTTTGCCTGGAACTTTCTTGGTTTTAACCACTGAAAGTCCCTATCCCCGGAACCCTTCACTCCTGGGCAATCCAGGATAGTTGGGCATCTAGTCTATGGTGAACTTTTCATATAATAGGAAAGATCAGGTCCTTGCTGTGGTCGAATGAGTCATGGCCCCATTCATCTGCCCCATGCACACAGGTTCATGTGCCCTTGCAGTTCTCTCCACTTCCACTAGAGGTGCTGCTCCTTTCACTTTGGGCTCAACCAGTGGGATGTCAGTAGATGTGATGCAATCAGAGGCTTGAAACATGCTTGTGGTTAGGTTTGCTTTCCTATGTCTTGGCCATTTCCCTGTGAAGATAAGCCTGCTAGTCCCAGGAGGACGAGATGCACATGGAGAAGTACTGGACCCAACCAGCAGTGTGCAGCCACATCTGGTGAGGCCCTAGATGGGCCAATATACAGACAGTTGAGCAAGAACAAATGACTCATTGGGTATGGGAATGGTTTGACATTTGGCACTGTTAAGATGCCTAATTGATATGGATTTTATCAAAATCATTTGGTAGTTCCCTATCTCATTAAGAAGAAAATCCAAAATACTTACCTACACTTACAAAGCCTGCTCTCACCTACCTCTCAAATTTCACCCCATTGACCTTCTCTAAATTTCAATCTCACTGACCTTTCTGTTTTTAAAACTGACAAAGTTGGGCCCGCCGAGTGGCACATTGGTTAAGAGCTGGTTTTGGGATGCCAGCGGCCCCAGTTCGGATCCCACATGTGAGGGCTAGTGACACTGCCCTCTACAGCTAACAACAGCTCCACCTGGAGCTGGGCTGTGCGAGCCCCGGCAACGGTGTAGGCTGCGGCCCCTGCTGCGGTGGGCTGCCATAGGCTACAGTGAGTGGCCGGCAGCCAGCGTGAGTGGCTGGCAGCCAGTGTGAGCTGCCAATAGCCGCAGTGAGCGACTATCCAGAGGCTGGTGACTGATCTGCCTCATCCGGGAAGAGCACAATGACGATTCCAACATGGGCCAGTGAAGGAACACCCTCTGGAATTAGACTGAAGAACAAAAAGACAGCAACTTGTCTGTTCCCCTTCCCCAGTTCCCCAACGCTGTTTCCCTCCCCCAATTCCCCAATAAAATCTTTTAAAACAAAAAAACTGACAAAATTGTTTCCAATTCAGGGTGTTGGCCCCATGGGCCACCTCTGCTTAGAACTCCTCACTCCTGGTTCTTCACTAGATCCTTCTATCCCTACATGTCTGCTTAAAATCACCTCAGAAAAGACCTTTCTGACCATTCTAAGTCCTCCTGGATTTTACTTCTTTATTTCCATTGCAGCACTTCTCAATCTATAAATTATTTGTCTGTTTATACTCTGTAAACTCACCAAGTTCAAATATTCAAATATTTCTCAATAAGTTACTGAATATCAACTGAGTGGTGCCCAATGTTCCAGAAAATCTGCTAATCTGATACCCTCGTGGTCTGAGGTGTAAAAGATTTTTATTATTGAAAACAGAAGGTGAAAATGGATAAACACAGTAGAGCTACAGATGATGTTTATCAATCACTGGTACATTTTTAAATTAAAGGTTCAAAGGGATTTAATGGGGAAAAAAATGTTAGCTGACATAAGCTGATAAAAACTAGAGAGAATTATGCCAGACTAATAGTTATATCATTCTTTCTAAATAAAACAGTATCTCAATATCAAACTCCTATAACTGTTTAAATCAAAGGAAGATGAACAAATAAAAAGTTGTTTGGCATGGTATGAAATTACAAGCCTTTTAGCTACAGCAATTAAAACAGAAACAATGAAAGTATCATTCTCTATCATTAGTTATAGTTCCATACAACCAGCCAAGTGGAAAATTTTAGCTATCTGCCTTCAGGGACTTCAGTGTTCACAAAAGACTTCTTTAAATTCCAATCACTGTGAAGTTAAAAGGCACTGAATCATAACAGTGAATACGTTTCTATATGGAGAATATTTTTGTAATGTGAATCACAAGAGACCCAGTTCCTAGTTCAGCTAATGGGTGCTGCTTACAGTATTCACCGCAGGAGAGAGGAAGATACCAGGGCTCCTGAGAGTTCTAATAAAAATCAACCCAAGAAGAGAAGAGACAGATGTCAAGCAACTTCAAGCAGGAAGGAAAGGCTTTGGACTAAGCTTTGGGGAGCAAGAGGGTATGAAGAGATGGATCAGAGTCCCTCAGGGAAGGCAAGCAGCCTTGTGAGCAGGGCTTTGGAGGCTGCAGCTCTGGTCCCTTGGCTCTGGGCTCAGAAGTAAAGGACCCCTGACTTTGTTTCCTGTCACTCGGAGATGCTCCATGGTACCTGGAATTTGAATCCCACTAGTGTAGTTACTGAAGGTGCGACCTCACAGTCCAGCCTATGTAGACCTTTTAGGGACTCTTGGATTTTTCTGTAAACTAGGAATGAGGATGATATCTCAGAAATGTCTTATGAGGATTCTATGAGGTAAAGCACTTAACAGCATTTATGAAACACATAGAGAGGCCTCAAGACAATGTTAGCTGCTACGTTTTTCTACCTAGCACATGCTGAATGCATGAATAAATGAAAGCTTCAGGTCTGTTGAAGTGTGCTCTTCTACTTGAAAAGGGAAAAAAAAAATATGTAAAACATTCGTCTTCTAAGACATTAATCAAGATGGTAGATATGAACGTTCCAGTCATGAGAAAAACATTTCATTTTGTAAATGTGCACTTTGGTATGTTGGTTTACACATCATTCTCGTAAGTTTGGTTGGTGAGTATCTAAGCTCCGTACTCTGATGAATTCTGATTGAGCACCCAAAATTTTCAACCTACAAAAACAAGGAACAATCTGGGTTTACTCAAAGAAGTATCTTTTGAGGGGCTGTCCACAGATATCTGTCTCAGAATGCAGCCATTTACACTTTCCTCAAGCAGAATGCTCCTTTTTCCCACAAATAACTACTTTGACACACAACTAGCAAAATAATCTAAGTTATGACTTCTCTCTTCAAAGCTAGTACTGCTAATTTTTCACCAATCATTTGGAGGGATTGTTTCCAGGAGACCCAAGGAGAAAAAGGATTAGTTGAAGCACACAGAAAAAAGATTACTTACATCACCAGTGTTTTTGAGCCTTCCCTGGGTTTCCTTATAGTCCCTTCTCTTACTTCATCAAAGCATTGCTAATACACCACTCACAAAATTATGACGAGCTACTGTCTAATACTGTAGAATATTATTTTTTTCTAAGAGTAGAGTAGCCAGTGATAAAAATGGTACTGAAATGAGAATACTTGGGGTACCTTTCAGCTGAAATGTACACACATCCAAGATCCTACAACTGAAAGTAGAGCTGGTTTATGTAAATAGGATAAAAAGCCACTATAGACCAGGGACTATCATTAACATGACCTGCTAGGGAAGAGAGAGCCTGACAGAAGATAAGGCTCCTTCTTAGTTGATTCATTCCTGGCAATACCAGAAGACGTGACCATCCCTGCATTTTGACCAAGGCTGTTTTTGTGACAATAGACAGGAAGAGCAGACTGAAGAGAACCCAGGACCAACTTATGCCACCAAGCTGGCAGCAGGCAGAGCTGCCAAGCTGATGTGTCTCTTCATGAATTCCCACGTTCCCACCAGGGCCAATGGGGCTGCTGCTCCCTCAGTTTTACCTTCTCCCTAAACCAAGCTTAAGGACATGGCTCCGGGGCATTAGAGAAAACCCACTTGGGTAAGTACATCAGAGAAGTCCTTCTTGGCAACTGTTAACCTAGATGGAAGGTTCCCTGGTTTGTTTGTCCTCTTACAGATTTTTCCATTCTGTAACCACGGACAGAACGTATACTATGTTTGAGGTACCAAGAATGCCAAGATGAATGGGAAACAGCCTTGGCCCTGGAACAAAGACCCAAGCCTCGTCCTAACCAACTGTTTTTTTAGAGGGCAGTGTCACTGGCCCTCATATGTGGGATCCGAACCGGGGCTGCTGGCGTCCCAAGCCAGTTCTTAACCACTGCGCCAAGCCAGTTCTTAACCACTGCGCAACTCGGCCGGCCCTAACCAACTGTTTTTATACCCTGTTCCCTGCAGTCATTCCTAACAGCGTCAGAAAGGGTCTTTCATCTCCTGTTCATCCTTCATTTCAAAGCTGCATGAATCATGGGATAGTACTTAAAGCTATCATATTCTATCCTACTAAACAGGCTTCATGTTAAGGACAGCTGCTATCAAGCAGTCATCCTTAAAGTTATTCTTTCAGTAAGGTGACCAAATACTTTGTTTAAATGGAAACAGTTTTGAAAGTGAATGGGGTTGCTATTAATAATAGTTTTAGAATAACAGATGTATCTAAGTCTGTCCCAGGCAAACCAGAAAGGATGGTTACCTGTGCTTAGAGACACTTATGGAAACTTTAAATGCCAGGTGAATCTTGAAACCTCCTACTCTGGTTAACAGGAACACACATAACCGATTTCTTATATGAAAAGTATTGCATGAAAGGTCAGCCTACAACTGTCTCATAAGGAACAGACCACACAGGTGAAATTATCCTCTACCCCCACCTCATGCACACTGAGATGTGGAATATACCACCTACTGTAACAGCAAAAAGTACAGCAATATAATGACAGCACCAGCACTGTTGGTGGGAATGTAAATTGATACAGCCACTTTGGAAGACAGTATAGAGGTTCCTCAAAAAATTAAGAACAGAATTACCATAAGATAAAGCAATTCCACCTTTGAGTATTTATCCAAAGGATACAAAAACACTAACTAGGTAAGATCTGCATGTTCACTGTAGCATCATTTAAAACTGTTGAAGATATGGAAACAACCTAAGTGACCACTGATGAATGAATGGATAAAGAAAATGCAGTCTCTGTGTGTGTATGTATGTGTGTGTTTATAGTGCCAAAAAAATTAATACACATTTTAAAAAAGGAAAACTGTATTAAAATTGTAATACTCAATATATACCAATAACAAAAGATGAATACAAGTCATGTTTGACTTCTGCAATTACAAGAGGTGCTCAAAGTGGTTACCAACAGCATCCAGACACTTCTGATTATGGCGAACTACTGCTTGAGAAACGCTAACCAAAGTGTCCACTTGTATACATTTTTTGGCACCCCCCAGTATACACACACACTATATATACACTATGGAATTATTATTCAGCCATAAAAAAAAAAGAGGGAAATCCTGCCATTTGTGACATGCATGGACCTTGAGGGCATTGTGCTAAATTAAATAAGTTAGAGAAAGACTAACTCAAAAAGCCTCCAAACTCAAAAAATAACAGATTACAGATTGATAGCTGCCAGATGAGGGGTGGGGAGTGGGCAAATGGGTGAAGGGTATTAAAAGGTACAAATTTCCAGTTATTACATCCCCATGACTTATTCATTTTAAGTTCTGGGGATGTAATGTACAGCATAGTGACTATACTTAATAATACTGTATTGTATATTTGGAAGTTTATAAGAGTAGATCTTAAAAGTTCTCACATATACACACAAAAAAAGTGTAACTATGGGTGGTGATGGATGTTAATTAGGCTTATTGTGGTTATCACTTCACAATATATACATATTGGGTTGTCGGAAAAGTCATGACACATTTTTGCAAAGAAAAACATAGAAAAAATACATCATGACTTTTCCGGCAACCCAATATACCTCTACACCTGAAATTAATATGTTATATGTCAATGTATCTTAATTAAAAACACATATACACCAACACACACACACAATGACAACATCTACCCATGTTTCCTATGAGCCAGATGCTGTATTAAGACCTAGGTCACTCCGCCTATCAAATCCACGGGTAGATACAATTGACATTCCATATTTTACATCTGGGGAAAGGGAGTCCCAGGGAAGTTAAACACATCTAATAAAGGGGAGGAGCAAGGTTTGATAACAAGGCAGCCCACCTTCTGAAACACCTCAGTACTAAAGGGGAAAGTTAGGCTGGACCAAAATGAATGAGTCATAGTAACAAGAGTAATAATCCCAGCTAAGCATTATTGAGACTTCAAGGTATACAACTCTGCTACACCTTTACTACATAACTTTACTTCACTTTCATGGCTCCCCTAAGAAATACTATTACTTAACCCATTTTACACATGGGAAAACTGAGGATCCTAGGGGTCAAATCACTTGCGAGCTAGCATGTGGCAGATGGAGGATTTGAATTGGCCAACTCCAGGGTTATCTCCACTGGGTTAAAAGCACTCTGTGAGGAAAGTACATGGACAAGAGCAGAGAACTGATATGGCCACACACTGGGAAACGGCACAAAAGGGCCCAGTGTGGTCAAGACAGACCATGACCATGTCAGGGACAACTGGCCATGAGAATTTACACTGAATCGACTTAACAGGGAAGAGTAGTAAGGAATTCTGAGCAAGATAAAAGTCATCAAAGGAGAGAGATTTTCCTCATGTTTATGATACTCATGTGTAGATTATTTATAAAAAAATATATATTTATGTGAAGTTGTTTTTCTGTGATACATCTAACACCTGAAGACAGAACAATTTGATTTCTGCATATCAAATACTTTTAACACTGTTATTTCTCCCATTATCCACATTCTATCTGCCTTCTTTTCCCCATACTGAAGGACTGGTATATTCACGCAAACAAAAGTCTCAAAAAAAAAAACACAAAAAATTCTAATATTTGGCCCACATTTAATTTGAGAAAAATAACAGACTCACAAATCCCTTAGCTTGTTCCATGTTGAATGAAACAAAAAAAATACATAACTGAGGTAGCTTGCTAACTCCTCTGGTCTTCTTTCTGAAGGTAGATCAAGCAATGTACTTTCTTTTTAATTTCCTCAATTCATTTCCTGAGTAAGTAACCTAGAAAAGTCAAGTGGCGCCTTAGTACTGTTTATGCACATCTGTTAAACAATGTCAACTCCTGTAATATCCACCTTGGGGAATAAAGTACCATCTTAAAAGCAAAATTCCTGAGGTACTACTGAATCTGTTGCAATGTAAAAGAAGCACAATTTTTGTTTTCTTTCAAACTTATGTAACTTTTGATTTCATAGATCACAGTCTCCTAGAAAATATCAACCAACATTATACAAGTGATATATTCATTATCAAATCATCTGACGGTGTATATTAAATATAGTTTAACACTTGGATGTTACTGCAAAAGCACTGAGCATTTTATTTTTCATCTGCTATTGATTTTGTTTGGTTATTTTTTTTTTAAGATTTTATTGGGGAATTGGGAGAGGGTAACAGTGTTGGGGAATTGGGGAAGGAGACCCGCCAAGTTGTTGTTCTTCGATCTTCGTCGTTGTGGAGGTCACCAATCACCATCTGGCTTCCTGTCAGCAGCTTGGGCCAGCAGCTCGTGGCCTCTAAGCTCAAGGTTCAATCTTAGTTGCAGGTGGGTGTAGCCACCATCCCATGCGGGAGTCGAACCCGGCAGCCTTGTTGTTAAGAGCCCATGCTCTATCCACTGAGTAAACCAGGTGGCAGCTCAGTTCAAAGTGCTGAGTTCAGTCTTAGCCCACCATCGAACAGGCAATCTTGCTGTTACACCAGCTGAGCCATCCTGCCACCTGTTGGCAGCTCAGTGACAGCTCAGCTCGGGCGCAGCATTCACTGGCCCAGGTGGGAATCGAACCAGCAGCCCTGTTGTTCAAAGCTTGTGCTCTAAGCCAACTCTTAACCAACTGAGCCACTCGGCCAGCCCCTGCTATTGATGTTTTTAATAGCTGTTATTATATTCCTTTTATGATGGCTCAGAATATTCATTCAGTTCAAACCAAAAAAGAAAGAAGGTAAATGGGTGAGTGCTTTGTTTGTATGAGGCATGCACTATGTTCGTCTTTTTTTTACCTGACTCATTCCTTGAAATATGTATTATTATCCTTAATTTTTCAGGCAAGTAAATTGTAGCTTAAGTGATCAAACTAGAGCAGGACTGAGAGCTGTGTTCTGACTATATAGTCCATGCTCTTTCTAAGCCAGAAGGCAGAGACAAATTCCCCCAAATTCTAAACAGTAGAGGCTGCTACAAACCCCTTTCCTCCTCTTCCTAAGTGTGCACGAGACTTGTTCCCAGTCTCTCTTGCAGTTCATGGTGATAACCTGATGAATTTTAGCCAATAAATAGAATGTGATCTGAGTGTGGTGGCCACTGAAAAATCTCTACATGCTCCACCATGCTGCTTCCTCTCCAGTGGCTGAGATGAACAAGATGCACAGGGCATCTCTGGGAGCCACATGAGGACAAGGGCAGAGTGACATGATGAAAGAGCCTGGATCTATGGGTCACCACTTGGAAGCAGGTCAAGAATGCCACACTGTGGCTTGGGAAGCCAGTGGCCCCGGTTCGGATCCCACATATGAGGGCCAGTGACACTGCCCTCAAAAAAAAAAGAATGGCCACACTGGACTTCTGTGTGACTAAGAAATAACTGCATTGTGGTAAGCTGCTGAGAATGGGCAGTTTATGGGTTACAGAAGCCAGCATTACCAAATATACCCAAACAAAAAATAATTTAAATAAGTCATAACAAGAAATTACTGTCAATCTAGGGATTATCATACAACCATTAAAACAATATTTTTGAAAAAATATTTAATATTTGGGTAATGTTCATGTTATAACGTGGAACTTTAAAAGATACAGAAGTGTATGTCTAGTATTTTCCCAAACATAAACATTCTTTCTCAATTATATTTACGTAAATATGTACACAGAAATTAATGTTGCTGACTGAAAGAATGTACAAGAAAAACAAAAGGAAATATGTTAATATTAAGTCAGGTCCCCTCTGGATGATGAGCTAGGAGGAGGCTATTACTTCTTTGTACTTTTCTATAGTTTCCAAAATCAAAATAATGAGCATACTCCTTTTAAAATTAGAAGAGACTTCTGTTTATGCTTAAGATTTCTTTTAATGAGCCAATATATCCAGGCTGACAGATAATATGAAACTAACTCTCATGCCCCATTACCCCAAGCAAGGTATTTATACACCTACAACCCCACCAGGTAGCCTGTGGATGTACAGAACTACCAAACTGTACACTGGGGTGAGTCAAAGACCTCAGGGAAAAATAATTCACAGGAAAATCATGGAAAATGAGACCATGCACATAACTTCTTTGTGCATTCACAATGAGGTAGCTTTAAAAACCAGGTTAATAAATAACTCTGTTAATGATACACTGAAAAGACAAAAAGTGAAATGATGTCCGTTACCGTGGATACACAATCATGGGCAGGCAGAGATCTGATGATATTTGGAACCAGCCCCTCCCTAAGGTAAAGCCTTCCTTTGGGTTTAAATGAGGATTACATGAGATCACACTCACAAAATGCTCAGCAGGATGCCAGGCACATAACAGAAGGCCAAAAGTTAAATGCAACCACTATTATTTTTATTGGTTTAAGTATGAAAAGAAGAATTAATCTTTGCTTTATTGTACTGCCAAAATTCAAGTCGAGGCATTAATTTTCAGAGCATCGTTATTCGTTTCTAAAGAAACTGGCAAGAAGCTACATGTGAGCTTCCACAAAGCTTGCCTGCCCATAACCTGCCTTGATCTCACCTTCACTCTATAGGTCTCCTGCTGCTTCTGTTCAGTGAAAAACACAAAACAATGAGGGAAAAGACATTCTAGCACACAGAAATTCCGAGGAGAGGACCAGGGAAACTCATATATATTTGCAGACTCAAGAAGAGGAGAAAAGGACATTTTATAATAGGGGGATCTCTTTATAAAAATATATACAATAGGAATTGGGAACCTGCTGAAAAATACAGTTAGGAAAAGCCTTTAATGCCAATTTGGGTGTTCCTTTAAGGAGGACTTGTAAGTAAACATTAGCAAGTAAAAATTTTCTGAATAACAATATTTATTGAGCATTTACTATATGTCTCAGGCCCTATGATAAACACTTTCTGTCTGGATGTCAGGGTTTTTAGCAACAAGAAATACAAATTGATGCCAGCTAAAATAAAAATGAAGTAAATTACCAAAAAGAAAAGATATTGGGAGGCTCACATCCTCACCAAGGAGGTGAGAAACTGAAGCTCAGAAAATGGGAAGGAACCAAAGGGGATCAGCAGCAGCCAAGAACAGTCAAATTCACCAGAGAAACCATCAATCTCATGAGGACACCACCATTATTTTTGGAAAGTAGACATTGACTGCTACAACCTCTGATGGCCCACATGTGTCATTTTCTTCTCTGCATTCCTGACTCCAGGTTCAAAATAATGGGCAGCTGATATGATGGTAAAATGAAGATTTAATATAGAGAAATCAATGTTATCCTTGTTTGTCATTATAAGACAATAATGACCATCATCTCAATAAGATCTTTGGCAAGGTCCTAACCACACAATGTGATATGGCAAAGCCACAAAGTCTAGGAGGCTTTAGGATTAATAGGATGGGTCGATCAGTAGATGATGGACAGCAGTTCCGTTTTTACATAAAATACAAATTTCTTAGTGGTGTAAGTAATTCACTGGACTTTAAGATGTGATTATACATAAAATGAAAAGAATAAGTTATCAGGCCGGCCAAGTGGCTCAGTTGGTTAAGAGTTCGCTCAAGAGTGTGAGCTGAGCTCTGAGCAACAGCAGTTTGATGCCCAGACCAAGCTGAGCTTCAGCTGAGCTGCCAAAAGGTGACAGGATGGCTCAGCTAAAAAAAAAAAAAAAAAAATTTTTTTAAAAATAAGTTATCATATTGACGAATGAAAACATATTGTAGCTAAAAGCAATCCAAAATTGTAGCTAAAAGCTCAGCAAGTTCAATAAAAGCTCTTTATCTCTATTTTAGTATGTAAGTCATTAGCTCGGGGAAGATTAATTTCTCCATTCATATTTCAATTCCTTCATAGCAAAAAATAAATAAATAAATAACTGCGAGGTTTTGAAATAGTCTTCTTGCTTAATCAAACATTGAGCATCTCATATCAAATGAATGGAATAATTAACAAATTCTGGAGATTCCACAAACTAAAAAGTGGTGGTCCTGATGAAGTTTCATCTATACTTATACACAAACACTGTTAAGACAGGTATTTTGAGTTATGTAAGGGACACGGTCCTTCCTTCATCTTTAAAGACAATTGAAAGGCAACATCAATATTAGACATGCAAACAGTGGGTATTCTGTTGAATGTACACATAAAATTTAGCCCATAGAGGAGAAACATAGGTAGCTATTAAACCTCCTCAGAAAACTGTAGGCAATTCCTTCTTTAAAGCTTGATTACAAAAGGTAGCTCATACAAACTGCTACAGAAATGAATATTATCCACATATTAAAAACTTAATTCACCAAACCAAATTTACTCTCTCAATCAGACAAAAGTCCATTTTCTGTGCAAGAAAATGAGGCTCTCACTCAATATCTTATCATTAGGAATTGTGTTTCAGAAAAAAAATGGTTTACATTACCCATTTTAAACAAATGTTCAAATTAACAAGCTTTCCATAACTTTCTGGCAAAATGTTCTATTACCCAAAGAGATACAACAAAATGAATCATTAAGAAAATATCTGCAGATTACACAGTTTCTATAAATTGTGCCTTAGAACCTGCTACATCCAGTTTAATTTAATCTTCTAATTTTATTAATATGTATTTTCCATCTTAAAAATGCTGACTCACACATAAAAATCTCCCAAGAATATCATCATCAAGTTAGCAAAGAGGATAAATGCTTGGGGAGGAGATTAAATCTAATCTGGCTGGGTAGAAATCCCATCTTTGTCAATTATTAGCTGTATAACCTTGGCAAGTTTTTAACCTTATCTTGCCTGTTTCCTTGCTTTGCAAAATAAGAGTGCTGCAGTAAAAATGGCAGTATTTGACAACTGATTGAATATGTTAGACATGAGAGGAATTAGAAATCATCTGGAGGTATCTCAGCTTGGTAAGTAGAGGGACATAAAATGAAGAGAAGGTTTACAGCAACCAAGAGATGACAAGTTCCATTTGGACCACGAGAGATGGAGATTCCCATAAATGGATGGCCAATAGACAATGAGGAATGTGGTTATGACATAGAGATTAGTTAAGATCATACACACAGAGATTCCTGGAAATCAAACGCATGTCTAAATCAACATCGGTTTTCAAAATATTTTATAAAATACCATTTTATTTTAAAACACATCCACATATGAATAAAGTAGAAACATGAGCAAATACGTATCAGTCATTTACAAACTTTTTAAATTAAAATATGAACTCTCATAACACATGACTGATAGAATACTGATTATCACATGTCTTGGATTTCTCTATGAATTTGAATCATGACAACAGTGAAGCCCCTGAAATTATATGCTGATAATGACAATAATGAGGACTTACTTTTTGTTAGGTAATTATCCTTCCACATAATTTTTCCCATTAAAATATCATAATTAATATGAGGTGGAGGTCCCATTTTCAGGACAACCAGAAAGATACATGTGTGATTCAGTTTTAACCTTTAACTTCAATCTATTTGGTCAAACTCCAATTGTGCTCTTGGCTCTTGTCAATCTTGTAGTGACAAGAATGTAAACACCATGAAGTTTGGCCAGATTCTTCGTTTCGCCTTCTTTAGGCAATCTCAGTGACAAGCATACTTCCTTTTATAATTCACTATCAACTTGGTTCATTTTCACCCAGTTAGAGTTGGTACCATCTCCTCGTCCAACATGATAAATCTCCCCTCTGATCAAACCGGAGGAGACTTTCCTACCAAAGCTGCTCACTGAATAAGAGATGGATATTCATTTACTCACCAACGAGGTGCCTGGGCTCATTTTCCCAATTCCCTTTTAGTTCTAAGCAGTATCACAGAGAGACCCACCCCTGGCCACGCCTACTAAAGTAAAGGGATGTGACACGCAGCCAAGGTTATTTTCAACCCCTTTATCCAGTTTGAGTTCTCTTTTAAAATGTTCCTCAAAAACCAAAATGGCTTTTTTAAAAGTTTATTTTCATCTTTTAAAATTTTTATTTAAACTTGCTTCAGTGTCTATCTCTTCCCCTCCCTTCATCCTGTAACTAATGGTCCCAGCATATAAATGCCATCTCGCTAATTCCTCCAAAGCAAAAACTGTCTTAAAGCCAGTGTGCAATCCCCAACCACAAAGTGGTGGCTAAATAAATGCTTATAAAACAAATCCATGACTAAGCCAATTAGTTCAGTAAGTCCAAATCTCCATGAAAAGCTGAAAAGGAAGTCCCTTCAGCTGTGCATTTCTTAAGGGAGGTAATCAGCTGGCTTCCAGAATTCCCTTAAGAAGGACCCTCAGACCTGGAATACTAGTATGTCAGCACATTTGAGAAAATAATGCAGGAAATGAAGACCAACATGAACTTTACATTTCTTTGCTCTCATTACCCAACCCCCAAAACACAGGAGTATAAAACAAAAGTGATCCTTTTATGTAAAAAGGTTGGAATACTAACCTTTACTGAGTCTATTACCAGATTTATTGAGGAGCACTCATCCAAGTTTAGGGCTGATTTTACTGGGGGGTTTTCCACCATAAAAAACAATTTTTATAGTTTTTGAAAATGACACCATTCTCATTTCTTAAAATATCAGTTGCTCTCAATTTCTAAAGTTAGCATCTGAAAAGTACTACTTTATTTCTTTATAATTTAAGTTCTAAGAAAGAGGGCTTGCTTATCTCCCACTGCTATATCCATGGTGCCAAATACATGGTCGACAATCAATAAATATTTATTGAAGGAAAGAATAAATATACATTTTAACAGACATAACATAGAAAAGATCTGGTATGTAAGCATCTGAAGGAACTTTGAAAGGGAGATAAAAGAAGACCAATTGCTAGCTGAAGCCCCTCACTGAAAATAGCATAGAAAATTGGAAAACGGAAATATGGAGCCTGTTTCTGTCTTGCACTCTCAAACCTAGCTGTGCGGCATGGGCAAGGCCAGTTAATAGATGCTCTATTCTTTATTTTCAGTGGGAAATGACTGCTCTCCAAAGATAAGGGCACAAAATGCACATGCAAAGCCTTCCAGTGTCCAGCTCTTGAGCTGTCCAACATGGGAGCCACCAGCGTCTATCGAGCACATGAAATGAGATGTGCTGGGGGTATAAAATACAGACCAGATTTGTGAAGATGAGGACAAAAGCAAAAAATAAATAATGCAAAAATCACATTGATCATTGTTTTATATTAATTACATGTTGAAATAATCACATTTTGAATATATTGGGGTAAACAATACAGTATTAAACTTAATTTCACCCATTTCTTTCTAGTTTTCTTAAGGTGACTTAGAAAACTTAAAAACATTTATGTGGCTCACATTATACTTCTATTGTACAGTCTAATCCTGACCAACATTAAAGAATCCATATGCCACCGGAAGGAAAGTCCACTAAAAAACATACAGCAGAATCAGATTCCTATTCTCTTAATCTATAAATAGGAAATTTGGCTAGATTTTCTACCACATGCCAACATAAAATCTCCCTCAAAGACTCACAACAGCATCGGGAAATAAACACATCAGCCCTGATTAATAGTTAAGAAAACTGAAGCATGGGAAGGAAAAGGCACCCGTGCAAAAGCCATGGAGCTAGCAAATGAGAAGGCAACTGAACCAAAGTCAGCCTGACTTCCCTTTTCTCTCTGCCAGTCATTCAGGGAACTTTCCCCATGTTCTAAGAGTCATAATTTAAAAAGGATGCCAAATATCCTTCTTGATTTACCCTGTGATGGACTTCTCTTTGACACTCCATACCCTTCAGTCTTCTTGCAGTCACTAAACCACAGATAAGAGAACTGGGTAAAATGGATTGAACTGAAAAACTTGGAAAAATTACCATAGAGTGACATCCCATATGATGCTTTCTCATGTAAGAGAATAAAGTTTTCCTAATTGGGCTTTTTTGCCTTGGCAATTCAAAGTTCTCAGCAGTATCTGTCACTGTTAGTAGAACCTGCAACAAAGCCATTTAACTAGTGGGAAACAGTTCCTGTGAACTCCCTAATTTGGGCCAGGGTATTTCACCTGGTATGAATTAGCTTACTTAGTCTCTTAGCAGCCTCCAGAGCTTCATTCGCTGTGTTGGCTATAAAGAATCTTTGAACTTTCACTCCGTTGTCAGACATCAGTTTCTTGCTCTGGTATTCCTGCAGGTTTAGCCATCGTCTGGAGGTTAATTGCACTGGCTAGAGAAATTGGGGGAGAGGTAAGAACACTTATTAATAACAGGAGAAAAGACCAGTCAACCTATACAGCCAACCTTACAGGTACCCTCCAATGACCATCAGCAACACAGATTTTAGAAATGCAAAAGAAAACAAAGTATATTAAATCTTATGCTTAATTGTTTATTTCTAATCAAAATGTTAAGATCTACACATATACACACACACACACAAATAAATGCAAATTTTTAAAAAAACTATGAAAACTCAGTAAATCTGTCATCTCATTAACAGTAACACACCAATGTCGGTTTCCTGATTTTGATATGATACTAAAACTGTGTAAGGTATAAACATTAGTGGAAGCTGGGTGAAGGGTACATGGGACTCTTGCACTATTTTTACAGCTCCCTGTTGAGTCTGTAAGTACTTTAAAATAAAAAGTTATTTTTAAAAATGTTAAAGATTCTATTACACAGCATATGCCTCCCAAACCTCTACCCCAAATAAATAAAGCTCACAACATTATTTCAACACCTGTATGCACATCATTACTCACTGTAAGGTATCTCAGGAAAGTGGAGGTCAATGGGCCACAGACCACTCTATTTGTTTCCCATAGATTTTAATGGAGTCTAGGTATAATTATTGTGTGTAATGAGATTATCACACCAAAGTTGAGTGTAGTTACCTGAGTCACTATTAATTAAACTAGTTCCTAAAAACTGAAATTTGTGTATTAAAGTAAACTTGTTTAAGCATCATGTAGGAGTGGTTTCCCCATAGGCACTATCACTTAGTTTGTATCTGTGCTGAATGAAAATGATCAAAGGGCAGAATGACACGAACAAATAAATTCTTCTCATTTTATCCAATAAGATCAACAGCACTCCCTATCAAATCCATAAGCCCAATGTTTAAAAGAAAAAAACAAACAAGAGAAAATGAATACCCTAAGTTGAAGCTCATTTCCATCCAGGAGTCATGATG
The DNA here is from genome assembly GCA_033961575.1 of Aselliscus stoliczkanus. Taxonomy (NCBI): domain Eukaryota; kingdom Metazoa; phylum Chordata; class Mammalia; order Chiroptera; family Hipposideridae; genus Aselliscus; species Aselliscus stoliczkanus. The sequence goes on from CM066735.1 coordinate 130,387,613, forward strand.
CAAAGGAACCACTACTCACAGGAGAGAGGTAGGGTGGCAATGCCATGAATGCATTAACAAATCAAAACATGGGCCACACAGGCTGGATCACAAGACTGGTGGTGGAAGATCACCTGTCACATCTCCTAGCAATTTCTGTCAAGGGCCCTGGGGGATGTCCAAGGCAGTTATCACACAGACCAGAAACCGAGGTCCACAGGGCTTTCCCACAGGGACTCATTAGCTTTCAGGACCTCTAATGTGTCCTTAAAATCTCCAAGCTACAAAGCACTCATGGAGCTCTTTGGGACAAGGGGCATTTCAAAGAGGCTCCAGCACCTTGAAACTAGAGAGGGTTCTACTCAAGGCCAGAGTGTATCTGCAACTTCTTTATATCTTTATGAATAATGTGATGGCGCTTGGCATATTGAAGATACTCAAAAAATACCAGCTAGGTGTTCAAGTGAATAACCCCTGCCTTTTGTTCTTCTGTCTTCTGATTCAGATAATTTTTCATTCCCAGAAACTGACCTTGACTAAACACAGAAAAGTAAAAGCCCTTTAGACCTGAAATAAACATGATGCAATTTACACATCCTGGTAAGAAATTCAAATGTCGATGTGATTAAACCTAAAGATATCTCTCTGTTCTGTCCTTATAAAAATTGGTAATGATGGGGTTTTTTTGTTGTTTTTTTAGCTGAGTCATCCTGTCACCTGTTGGCAGCTCAACGGCAACTCAGCTCGGGCTGGCATTGAACCGCCGTTGCTCAGAGCTCAACTCGCACTCTTGAGCGAGCTCTTAACCAACTGAGCCACTCAGCCGGCCCCAACATTTTTTTTTTTTTTTTGAGGGCAGTGTCACTGGCCCTCATATATGGGACCAAACCGGGGCCGCTGGCTTCCCAAGCCAGAGCTTAACCACCGTGCCACTCAGCCGACCCCTGGTAATGATGGTGTTAATACTGAAGTTGCCTGCACTTCTTCTTTAGAAATATATATGTTGGGATAAAAAAAAAATTGCCAGGGAAATAATGTACACATCATTTACTGTATATTATGTAACTGTATATGATTTCTTAATCTTCTGAATTTTTAAGTCTTGATGAAACAGTCATAATTTAAAAAACAAAATTTCGAAAATAAACATATTCATTTTCTCAATAGTCTTAATGGCATGTCACATAACATACCAAGAAATATTCAAGTTTTAAGCATTTAGTGAAAGCCCCTTAGAAAAGGATAAGATTAAACAGTAGATATACGCCACATCCTAGGACCACTTTTAAAAGGAATATGGGGAAGAATCCCCATATTAGATTAAGTCTATGTTGGCATACCAATTTAAAGCAATTAACAAAAGAAGAAAAAAAAAACAGGTTGGAAGGAACACTTGAGATCAAAAACAGCCACAGTGTGGTCATGGTCAATTCCTTTTCATCAGAACACTCACTGTATTAATTTTAGATATTTTAATGCAATCTGCTGCAGACTAATTGCAATTGATCCAGAAACCAGCTTCACAAACATACAATACATATTGACAGTTTTTGCATTGACTCAAATGAAAGCCTGCTTAAAATCGGTTGCTCTTAAATGAAAAACTAACATAGTGAACATAGTCCAAAGCCACTGCTGATTCCAAGCTATCACTCCACAAAGTGACCATCTTACAGAATTATCACCTATGTTTGTCAGCCCTAAACTTGGAAGAGTACAGTCCCTGACTGGGTCTAAAACTTCATTAACTCAACTACATTTATCAAGAATTTGTGACAGATCTAGAGAGGAACAACTTAAGTCTACTTTTGCATGTTCAGATGGAAGAAAAAAGGAGAGGAGACATTTGCTAAGCAAATGGATGGTGTAAAGTATGCCGAAAATGTAATAAACTGCTGAACAATAATGGTAACAATAATAATAGTTCTGTCTACTATTGGTTGAGCATTCACCAGGTGTTAGGCATTGTACTAAGCACTCAAGTATCTAACAGTCAAAACACTATGAAAATTCAAGTATTACTATCTTTCTCAATAGTTGTCATTAATGCAAACCAACAAATATTCCTAAACCTTCCTTCTCCCAGGCATCCCTGGCCTTAGGTGAAGTTAGATGAGGCCATGTGACAAGTTCTGGCTGATAAGCTGTGAGTACATATAGTATGTAACACCTCTGGGCCAACATTTGATTTTGAATTGTCCCACCCACCCAAGTTCTTTCTCTCTCTCTTGACCTGGGAATGGCAGTATTCAAGATGGCAATAGATCTATGAACTAAGGCCAGAGTGAAGACTGGCACAAGCCCAGGCAACTGGCAATGCGTGTGTAGTAAAAAACTTTTGTGAATTGTTAGCCACTGAGATTCTGGGGCTTATTTGTTACTGTTGCAGAACCTAACCTATCATTAGCACCTAGCCTGTCCTAACTAATAAAACCATCTTATAATTTATTAGGAAGCCCAGACTGAAGAGTAAGTCACTGGCTCAAGATCACAGGAGGCTGCCAAACTGCAAAGCTTCTCTGACTGGCTGTGTAATACTGCTGGTTCCCTGCATCTGTATTCTGGCCCCACATTCCCAGAGGCCCTTGGTGATAAAGACTGAGACCAGGATGAAAAAGATCATGTTCCTGTTCAAAAGGCCAGAAGTCTACCAGGAATAGAACTCTCAGAAATGCTGGCACATTGTAAGGAAAAATGTGACTGCTCTAGGCTTTGAGAGGGAGGCAGGTGGAGGTGTGAGTAGATGCTGTCCTAAGACACTAGAATGGTAGAAGTAGTTTATTTTAACTCCCAGAAAGAGAGCTACCTGTTAAAGGCCTAGACTAATATCTTCACTGCAGGAATCTCCCAGGAAATCCATGAATTCTGGAATGTGAGTAATGGAAGAAGTTTAAAGATCATCTGATGCAGTGTCTTCTAATTGTTTCTGCCAGCTACTTGCCTGTGTGCCTTCAGAACTCCCCACGCTCTTTGTCAACCAGTTTCTGCCTAAACTGGAGACTTTGTCCAGAGACTGGACTATGTAGGAAGACCACAGGCCTTGTCTTCCTCTTTCTGAGTTGGGCAACAACTCTGGTAGTGGCTGCCTCTCCTCTGCAGCTCCAGGTCCTTCCAGACAGCGCTTTCTTCCATAATTCCAGTCCCACTACCTCCCCCACCATGCCTCCTGTACCCATCAGCTGGCCCTGGCCTGATAACACCATACCTTTTCCCATTCCCTGGGATGGTAGAAGATTCCGGCTGTTGCCAATCTCTGGGATGCCTCCCCAGCCCTGTTTGCTTCTAATGGTTCTAACACCTCTGTAACTATTTGCTTTCCCCTGCTAAATTCTATTAAAAGACTTAATGCTCCACAGAACCTGAAGGCACTGCTTCAAGGCAGAGGAGCAGAAGGGAATGGCAGTGACCCACTTATGAAGGCAACATCAGGACCCTATTCTACAGCTGTTTCCCAGGCAGTCATGTCTCCTATATTGAGATTCCAAGGTATGAAAAGACTACTGGAGTCCCACCTCATCATTTTACAGTCAGGAAACTTGAGACTACAGAGGGCATTTAACGTGCCAAGGGATCCTATAGTGAGTCAGAGGCAGGATGAGAACCGGACTAAATCCAATTTTCTTTCTTTCATTCATACAGATTTTGGCAAAATGAACACATTAGAAACAGCAACATGTTCTCAAAGCAGCTGGGGTGGGTGGGAGCCTAGGTTCAGTTTATTGTGGACCTGTACATGGCCCTTTCCATGGTTCCCTTCCTGTCCATGTCTTAGAAAGAACAACCATTTCTAAGAAGGAGAAGGAGAAAATACAACTTAAAAGAAAAGCAGGACATAAAGATTTAAGGGCTATGGGAAGAAGGGACCAGAGGCAGAAGAAAAAGAATAAAAATGAAGGAAAGGACAAAGAGAACTAAGAGATAAAAAGACAATGACTAAGCACGCAAAAATTTACCAAACAAACAAAAATAATAATCAAAGCACAAAATTAGCTACACAGGGGAAAGAAAAAAAATGACACAACCAAGAAATCATCCTTTACCCTAAGGTTTTAAAATTAGAGGTGTGGAGGCTACTGAAATAGCACCACAAGAAGGGGAAAAACAATTGATAAAGGGAGTAGAGAAAGTGATATCACTGAACTGGGCACCCCCAAAGGGAGGCTCTGTGAGCCACATCTGCCCACCATGCTCTGCATTCACTGCCTTCAGCCTGACTGCTGCTGGAGAATGGGCTCTGGGTTACCCCACAGGCAAGAATTCCAAGGTCACAGAATAAGCTGGGCAAGCAGTAAATTTAAAGAAAGGGTAGGACAGTGCACTCTCAAAGTAGTGGGAGTGGTCAGGCTGGGAGAATAGCTACTGTGGCGAAGAGGGTTGGGGCTTGGGAATTGATTATTTTCAAAATGAGGGCGTGAAACATTCAAGATTTAGGGGTGGCATTATAGGCATTCCCAAGTGGGTCTTTGCTGACCACTCCTCCCTTCCCCACAGGGAAGGATTTTTTTCCTTATTTAGCCCTTGTCATGGTGACACAGGGGGTGGAGATTTTCTCTCCCGATAATGCTAACAATATTATAATCTGTTACAATTAGCTAAAGTTCACCCTGAGGGACAAGATGCCATCCTGGGTCAGCTATAGGCCACCGAAATGGAGTTCTGGCACGTCTGGTAGCTGCATCTTTTAAGAATGATCTCATCGCCTCCCTCCTCTGTGCCCTCACTTCCTCTTTCCCTTCCTCCCCCTCTCCCCAGGACTGTTCTTTCTGCCTACAGTAACAACTTCCCACAGTAGTACAGCTTCACTCAGGAAAGCAGCATAAAGCAGGATTAGAAAGAGCCAAATAATCACTAGTAATCAGGAAATCAAAAATTAAACATAAGAAGCCATTCTGCCAAAGGGAAGGAAAGTTTGAGAATGCCACTGGTAAAGGTACAATGAACTGTGCTTGCTCATATCCTACCCATGCAAATAAAACAGCAGTGCTACCACCTTCCAAGATAATTAGATAGCATTTATAAAACTAAAATACCCACATACTCTGGTCTGGCCAGTCCACATGTTGGGTCTAACCTAGCAAAACACACATGTGCCAGGGATACATACAGGGATCTTCTGTGTCGTGTGGTACATACTAGAGGAGCAAGTTGGAAGTTACCTAAATGCCCATCAAATAGACCAGCTAACTAAATCACAAATAGTCAAACTATACGAGGCATTTAAAATACCTATGGCAACACAACAGAACCCACTATCCATGTGGTTCCCTACATTCTCAGTTCTCTTGTAACTAGCGTGCCAAAATTTTTAAGCACCCATTTGTAACCCTCAGAACCCTTTATGTTGGCTGCAAGGACCTGGAATCACTTGTGGAGGGGAAGGGTAGAGTCACAGGATTGCAGGAGCCTGGATAATTGAGTTATTACATGAAGACCATTGCCTTGAAGTCACCTGCCCCACATTTGAATGAATGAGAAATAAATCTCTGATGTGTTTACCACTGAGATTTTGGGAATAACTTGTAATAGCCTCATTGACCAGTCTAGCCTGGTAAGTATGAACATCCTAACACTGATTCTTCTCCAAGGCACATTACTGAAAGAAAATACCAAGTTTCTTTCAACATCTAAAGTAGAATAATGTTTATATTTCAGATACACATGTCTACACACAAAGCAACATTCTGTATCTTTTCAAGATAGAGTTGTGTATAAGTAAAAGTGTATGAAAAGGTCCAGAAAATTTCACCAAGCCTAATGCCAGTAAAGTGGAAGAGGGCAGAACTGGAAGCTGGTGATCAAAGGAATATTTAACCTAATCTATACATGTATTTTTTTTAATTTATAGAAAAAAATAATTTATTATTTGTGTAAAGAAAATCACTCTACTTAAAAGCATTGAAAGGAAGTAATCAAACCTAGGCATTAAGTTGTCTGGAAAACAAAGGGCTTGTACCCTTCCTTAAACATAGCAGTGTTCTTGGAAAGCAGTGTGAAAGCTTGGTGGGGAGCAAAAGCTTCTGTTCTCTGTCACAGAAAACCACCACCTTTCATATAGACTGCTGTGCCATAGAAAGAGGCTCTTAAACCTAATTTTGAGCTCTCACTGGCAATGACGTGGAATACAAACAAGGAATTAGCTGTAAACTCAGAGGAAACTAAATTTCCCTGTACTTACAGGCATGGCCAGGAGGCAGATGCTCAGTGGGCTGCGGCAAGCCAAAAGCTGCTGTGTGTTTGTTATATTTTAGTTTCTGCCAACGTCATTCTGTATGCAAATTAGCACCCATAAATCTACCATAGTCGTGTTACCTAGGAAATACTAGGCTTCAAATATGTTGGTACATATGAAAAGACAGATCTCAATATGAGTATCACAAAATAAAAGGCCTGATGGCTTAAAACAGGCTCTGATGAAGAGCCACTTCACCGTTACTCTGCAAAAGAGATTAAGTGGAATACTGCTTTCAAGAGGAAAAATGATAATAATAATAATAACAATAATAAAAATAATAGTACTTTTCTGTGAGGCCTTTAATGTGATAATGCCAGCACATCAACTCTTCCTTCAGAAAGAAAACAGGCTAAAGAAACTAAGGAAAGCAACACAGTGCATGATTAGCAGCCTAAGCCCATTGAAAGGTAAAAACAATAACATGAGACATAGAAGAGCAGGTGTACATGGGTACTGACACTTTGGTATTTTACTCTATATTCAGGCTGAAGTGTGGGTCCCTCCTTGGGCATCACCTTTGAAAATATAGCATCCTTTATGTCTAGAACTGAAATGCTCCTGACCCCTCTTCATTCAAGTTATCCCCATGTTACACAATGTAAGAAAATTAATGAATAGTTAATTAATCCACAATGGCTGAGTTCTTGTGCTCTAGTAGGGGTACAGAGGGAGACTACCCACACTTAGATGAGAGGAAAGGCAGCTTATTTTCCTTATTTCCAAAATGGAGGAAATTAGCAGGCCCATTTTCATAGTGGTTGTGAAGATTAAATGAGTTAATATATGTAAATCAATCAAAATAGTGCCTAGCATATTGTATGTACTAAAAAAGGAAATGTTAGCTATTATTATTTGATGCAGAAATACAAAGGGGGAGGAAAAGTGTAACGAGGAGACACTCAGCAGTCACTAGAATAAAAATGGCAGGTGGTCATCACATAACCAATAAAAAAGTGCTCCTGGTGCCCTGCTGTTCATTTTAAATGTATCAGGGAAGTCATTTAAACTCTAATAGTGGAATCTCTATACCTAACTCACTCAACAATCATAAAAAGAGACAGAACAGTAATTTACAATAGGAAGCCCCAGACCAATCTCGCATTTGCTAAGCAACTTAAAATGTGCTATTTGTACTAAGTAAATTTACTTTCCATCTCATTTGAGACATGAAATCTCCATCTCACCCATTAGGAAATTTTAAGGTGCAAAGAGTTTAAGTAACTCATCTAAGGACACTCAGCTGGTTAAGAGTCAAGATATGAATCCAAGTCTGCCTAAAAAACCCATGAGCTTTCTATTATTCCAACTGATGGATAGATTGCTTGATTTTTCTGGATCAGCCTGTGATTCTATGTCAATGACAAGGGCTTGGAACTGCCGCCAGACAAAAACTATAGTACTGCCATTCCTGACCTACAAATATCAGTTTTCCATTTAAAAGAAGAGAAAACAAAGCAGCTGACAAACTGGGAACACTGATAAAGATGGTGTGGTACCTGATAAAACAGTGTTCATGGGATGTGGAATTTAATTAGAGTAGACAGCTAGAGAAGAAAAGTATTTTAAAGTCTACGAATCAGGAGAAACAACACCTAACTGTGACGAGGAGCCTGCAGCCACTTTTGCTCCACTTACAAGCCATGTGATAGTACCACACCTCTCTGTACCCCAGGAGGTATGGGTGTAAGGGGCAGCAATCATTAAAAAAATAAAATAAAATAATCTGTCCTATCAGGAAAGAATTGAAAGTTAATTTTCAGGGTCTCCAGGAATCAGATCATAGCAGTTTCCTATTTTAGAATCAATTCTTCTTGTGGTACCTTGACAAAGTCTGATTATTTTTAAACAAAACTGAATAGTAGCTAACATGGATAAGTACTATGAAGTTACAGAAACTATACACTTGACAAGCATTACCTCATGTAATCCTCACCACAACCCAACCAGGAAAAAACTGGCAGAATGACATTTTACAGATGAGCAAGTTAAGGCTCAGAGAAGCTAAGTGCTTGCTGAGAGTAACAGACTGGTTAAAGGCAGAGCCGTATTTGAAATTTAGGTATGCCTGACTCTAGGGTCTGTGCTCTTCAACAGAACAGTAATGGTCAAGCACATCCCAGCCCACAAAAGCGGGTCCTGAGCAGTGGCATTAGCTGGGGCAGGAGGAGAAGCAGGGGCGGTATAGAGAGATTTCTCTTCAGGGAGGTACAGAGCTGCACTGAACAGGAGTTTGCGAGGGTGGAAGTGGGGGGCGGGAATGGGAAGCTGAGTGAGAGAGGTTCCCAGATGGGTTTCACTAAGTCAAAAGAATTAGATTCTCAAAGATACCGCCTCATTCTTTTTATCCTAGGTTTAGCAGAAAAGTAGCATTTTTTTTTTTTTTATGGAGCAAAGAAATGCAAAACTCTTTGCAGAAAGAGCAAATGCCCAAAGGAGAGTTGACTCCATAACTCCAGATTTCTGCTCTGCCAACAGCAAGAAAGAAAGCAGCGCGGGGGTGGGGGGGTGGGGGGATACAACCTTGATAAATATTAGTATGCTAACACAACAGCAGAAATAAATGTATAAAAGGCATTTTTGTACATACTGAGCAGCACCATTTCAAAATGCCTGCCTTGTCCCCTAGTGGAGAGTGTGCCAGCTCAATTATGTTGCAGAGGAAAATTACCTTAATTTTATATTATGAACAGAAGTGGGCAAGACTTATTTATATGCTCGTATTCCAGGAAAACAAATTAAGGTAGCGTAAACATATACTTGCATTGAGCTCCTACCAAGGAAACAGGCAGAACCTGTACTTTATTCATTCGTTCAACAGTTTTCCGCGGGGCATTTATAATATGGTGGCCACTGAGCTTGGCATGCAAGATGTACCCGTCAATAGCACAGACAAGCTCCTTCCTGTTACCGTGTTTATGTCCTCCCAGAGAAGGCAGGGAAGAAGGACGTAAACACACACATGAAGAATATAATGACAGAGCGGAAACTGCTATCAAGGAAATAAAATATGCACGATGAATTATGGAGGCCAACTGTAGATTGAGTGGTGACCTCTAAGGAAATGACATCTGTCCTGGGCCCTACAGATGGATAGGAGGTAGACATGTGAAGATGCTGTGAGGACACAGTCCAAGGCTCTGAGGGAGAAAAGAGTTCCCATGAGAGGAGGACAGAAAAGTGAGCAGGGAGCCCATGAAGGTGCTTCTAAGCCACAGGCCAGAGTTTAGATCTTATTTACTCAGTTTTAAACAGAATGGATGAGTTCAAATTCACATTTTATTAATAGAAGAATCCGTCTGTCTTCTGTTTAGACAATGAAACCAGTTACGAAAGCTGCATTAAACCAGACCAGAGTCAGCAACCTTTACCTATAAACAGCCAAATAGTAACTATTTCAGGCTTCGAGTCCAGACAGTCTCTGTCGCAACTATCCAACTCTGCCTTTGTAGCATAAGACAGGCACAGATAATATATAAAATAATGGGCAGGGCTATGTTGTAATAAAATTTTATTTACAAAAACAGAATTTGGTTTGCAGACCCCTCACCTGAACAATAAATAGAGCGCAGTGGATGTAGTAACAGAGAAATGGAGGGATTCCAGTTTAGTGATGAAGTAAACCTTCCTCCTGGATTAGATACTGTAAAGTTTAAGGTAACAAGAAATCTAGTATTAGACAGACTACAAACACACATGCACACCACAAGCAGACTTCACACAGTTCATATAAACCTGGTGAATTTTATGTATCATAAGAAAGCATTTCTTTAGAAACAATCTTAAGCTTGGATCTTTTGCCCAACCTGGCCTTTGCATGACACTTAATTATTGAAACTCCTGTACATCATTCCACCACATCAGAGCTGCTGGGTCTTTGATCTTATAACCTTCTTCCATTATTTAATATTAATCCCAGCGGACAACAGGCAAACTGCTCTGCTGTAGCCTCATCCTGCTACAATGGCCTGTCTGCAGCTTTTCTCCAAGAACAAAACACAAGGCCTTCCCGGATTAAAGAGATACCATGTAGGAATAACAAACAAGAAAAAAATCTAAGGATTAGTAAACTGTGGCATAGCCAATGAAATACTCTAAAATGGTTCAAATGAATGAGCCAGTTCCTGAAATAAATCAATGCAGATATATTTCCAAAGCAAAACAGAGAAAAAGAAGGACATGACAGATAATAGGGTCACATAAAAGTATGCATACTTAAACAGGAAAAAATAATATTAAACAATGTTCTGGAGACAAATGAAGGGGATCGTAGTGTGCTCCCCGGCTCCAAAAAAAAACACCAATATGCCACTCTGTCATAGGATTATGAGCGGAAGGCAACTGAAAAGAAGCAGACACAGAGAAAACTCTGCTCCCTGGTTCCTCCACCAGGAAAAGCAGGGCAATTCTTCTTAGTCCTAGGAGACAAATGTACACTCTTAGCCCAGAGGCAGCACCATAGGATTCAATGTAACAAGCCTTACTTACTGACTGGCTCTAATCTCCCATTAGTGTCCCCCATATATTTACCTTTTGCTGTCTCTACAATCTCTGTCCTTTTTCTTTGTCTTCTCACTTCTTTGCAAATGTATTGCTTTTTTGTTAAGATGCTGCAGAAGCCCAATGCACTTGTTAATCAACTTCTCTTTGTTTTTCTCTTGGCAATCTGCCTTTGTCAGTCAATTTGCAGGATCCCAGTCAATAAGCCTGATTGGTGGAGAAACGGTGTTTCCTCCCCTACATGTATATATTGACAGTAAAACAGTTTGGAAGGAGAAATATCAAGCTTAGGAGAGTGACTAGGTTAGAGTCAGAAAGGAGCATGGGTTTTAGGAAGGGGAACTAAGGGTCTTGAACTTTATCAGTTATGCTTCATGTCTCTAATGATCTGAGACAACACAAGAAAATAGCAACATTTGGAACTTCTTCATATTGGAGATACAAACAGATGACTGTGACATTAATCTCAAAATTCTCATTCTTCCTAAATATAGTTATACACTTAATGTAATTAATTTAATAAGTACACTTAAGTCCATGAGTTAAGATGGATTTATTAATCAATAAAATGAAAGAGGGCAAGGTAAAAAAATAATAATAATTTTAATCAGCAAAAGTAAAACAATCAGATCTAGAAGAAACCTGAGCTCTGCTGAGCCAACAGCTCCTGTTGTGGGTGAGTTACTGCCCCCTGGAGGCATTCCTACACCTGCTGGAGGCTGGCACTACCCCACAGAGGCAGCCTAAGTGTGCACCCCTGCACTTAGGCACTGCCCCTCCAGCATGCCAGCACCACAGCTCTGGAGAACAAGTGAAGTGAGCTCAGGGAAGGAGCAGGGGATACTGATTTTCATCCATGGGCTGGCTGGCTAAGGTTTGTCCAGGTGGCTTATCTTTTGTTAGGTTCATGTTCATAAAAATCAGTTTCTGGTTTCTGCTCACTTTTTGCATGAGTGAAAATTCTAGAAGTTATTTCCTGAAAATTTATTCATTGTTTCATCTCATAAAAATGAGAGAGACAGAGAGAAAGAGACTCTGTCATAGAAAAAGGGGGTTTGGGATTCCAAGAATTGCCTATATATATAAAGTGCTACATTTGAAAACAAGTTCAAAACAGTGCAATAATACAACAGCCATGAACTCGTCTTGTTCTGGAGCTATTAATTGCTCAGCTAAGCCCAGCCAGCCATTTTACACCTTTCCACATGCCAGCAGAACAGATTATTTATGATAGTGAGAGAAGGGAAAATACTAGATACTTTTCTTCAACCGTATTGCCCAAATACATCACCAGTATAAGACCTAGAAGGGTGTTTTTCAAGATCTCCACCTGAAATGAGCTGATGACACTGAGCAAGTAAAGCAGAGATATTAGTAAAACATAACACCCAACCTTCCAGGATTGCTTGCTGGCAGGATACAGATAAGATACATGAAGGTGTATTGTTATACGTGAGTTCAGCATAGCCATTCCAATGGGTTAAATGTGTCAACTCTGTGCATCAGATGCAGCTCCTTCATAAAGCCGTGTCCCCTTCCTCCCTCCATCCCCTTCAGTTCCTCCCTAAATTATTCCCAAAGTCCCTTCCAATAAATTCAGCGAAAGCTTGCAAGGGGCAGACTTTATTTCAATCAACCCACTCATGCTCCTTCTAACAATCTAATAGCACTTAATGGTTTAGGATACATTTGAGTTTAATAGGATTTACCTGATAGAAATAGACTTCTCATCATTTCTTTATAGCAGCAGTTTTGAGCAAGGTGGCTAACTCAATCTCACAAGTCCGCCTGTCAACCTGGCATACTGAAGAAATGACTCAGAGAGTAGAAAATGATCGACCTTTGATGGGGAAATTCCCCAGATCAGCTCTCTGACATTTTGAAGGTTTGCTGAAGAGAATGATAATTGGTTTCTGTGAGGTTCCGAGTCCACTCTTTATGTTTAGAAAGAGACTTCAATCTTGTTATTAAGTAAAATATTACTACTGTGGGAAAATAAATCTTACAATGTTCTATTAAGAAAGATAACTTTATAGGAAGTGTCCCTTTTTCATGTTTCCATTGTCACAATACCCATTTATAGGAGAAATTACTATCTAGAGTATTAAATCCCACTGCCCTCCCCAATATTCCACATGAAATTTACTAGTTTTGAAAGAAAAACACATGCCAAATCTTGCAATTCACATTAGTCATCTCTTCTCTGGCAATAACTTGAGCTTCCTCAGCCATGGTGGGGGAGAGGGAGAATCACTAAATCTTACTATCTATAACAGTATGAATAGCCCAAAGAAGTTAAATTCAAGGCAAACTTTCAAAAAACTGTATAATGTGGAAATTAAACTTCAAAATAATCCCTGAAAAGAGAATTTACACTACAATGTAGGATACATGCCATTCACTTTCTTCCAGAAAACTTTTCAAAGAACTGTCATTCATTTGAAAAATCCACTGTGATAATAGAAAAACCCAAAAAGCATCCATAGACAAAAGGACTTTGAAAAATATATAATCTGACACTTAATGCCTAAACAGCGAAGAAAAGAATATAGGATACCTGCTTAAAATTAGAAGATTCAATGAGAACAAAGGATCTCAAGGAAGTTTAGTCCTAATGATTTTTATTCCAGGAACCTATAGTCAAATGCTATATGACATTACTACAATTTAACAACTGGTCCAAACTAAAATTTAACAGAGAAAACAAGACACTGAAGGGCAAAATATGATGTATTGCTTGGTGACACTGCGATGGCATCTTTGGGAGGTGAAAAAGAAAAATGGGCTAAGAGAGTGAGGAGAAGCCTTCTTTGCCTGCCACTCATTCATTAGCAGGTGACCTTAATCCTGTTTACTTTTGTTAAATGGGACTATAACCACCACAACAAAGTTTTTGAAAAGTGAAATGAAAGATTTTTGTGACATCCCAATCTGGCCTGGGATCAAGCAGCAGCCACAGAGAGGCAAGAGATGCTATCACAGTGGAAATATGGTGTCCACAGCTTTCCATCTGGCCAGATCAGCCAGTACCAATGGCTACTCAAGGACAAATAAGCCTAAGTTACTCTCCCCTGTAGGGCCTTACTCTCTTCTCTTGGGGACCTCCTCCTTTGTAAATAGAAGGGGATAGTCACCTCGGAATTTATCTATCGCTAAATCCTGATGATCCTGCTATCTTTGAGGCACCTGACGCTCCCCAGGCAGAGGAAACACCCCAAGGAAGGACTGCCACACTGATGGCTGGAGAAATGACTGGAGGCCTTGAGACCAAGCCCCCTCCCAAAAGGCAACCCACTGAACAGTTAAGAATCACCTACTCCACTGGGTTAGACATAGTGCTGGGCAGAGTGGAAACACAGACAGGAAGAACACAAGACTACACCAAGATGTCTAAACAAATATTCACAGCAGCACTGGGCAAAACAATAAGGAGGAAGGGAGTGTGCCTGGCAGAGCAGACATTGAGAGGAAACCCTGACGAGCAGCAGGCAAATAAGAGCTGAAGTAGAATCCCACCTCTAAAAAAGCCCAGAACAGGACAGTGCCAAAAGTGGGAGTAGCTCTGGTCATATTTTCAACTTGAAGGCTAGATTCACAGGGAACAGAGGAGGGGCCAGTAGCCATTAGGACGACTGATATCAGGTACAGAGGGTATGCTCTTAGACAAAAATGATAACTGTGGGGCAAGTGACCCGAGAGATGACACAGAGCCCCAGGCAACCTCTGACTAGACAGAAGATGAGGTACTGTCACATATACCATGTGGCTTCACACTCTGCCCCACTCCCACAGGCACTGATGCCAGGATTACATAGGCACAGTGTCAAGAGTGATTAAACAATGGAGACCATCAACATCGTGAAAGAGAAACAAACAAAAGAGCTCACAACGAGGAAAAAGTTCATGGAGGTCATATCACAAAACTGTTCTTTAAAAAGTATAGTACATCAGATATGAGTGAATGTAATACCCATCAATGGTCATTGCAGAATTATTCACAGTAGCCAAGACATGGAAACAACCTACATGTCTTTCAATGGAACTACTGGATAAAGGTGAGTACACAACGGAATATCACTCAGCCATAATAAAATACTGCCTTTTGCAACAACATGGATGGATCCTGAGTGTCATGCTAAATAAATCAGATGGAAAAGGACAAGAACCACATGACTTCACTCACATGTGGGATATAAAACAGAAAGCAACAAATAAACAAGCAACAACTCACAGACAAAGACAACAGTTTAGCAGTTACCAGGGGGTAAGGGGAGTGGTAGATGAGGGTAAAGGGGATCAAATATATGGTGATGGAAGGAGAACTGACTCTGGGTGGTGAGCATACAATGTGATATATAGATGATGTATCATAGAATTGTACAATTGACACCTATATAATGTATTAAAACCAATGTTACCCTAATAATTTAATTTAAAACAACTAACCCGGAATCTTGAAAATTTAAAATTCATCTCTGATAAAAAAATAATAAAGCTAAGAAGAGGTATGTTGAAAGTAGAGGCAATACAACCAGAAAACAATTTAGTGAGCTAGGAATTGGAGGAGGTAATTCCATGGTCTAATATTTGGGAATATATAGGGGTTTTTTTTCCCCTTACTGGGAGATTCTTAATACACATTATCTTATTAAAGGTCCTGAGAAATCATTTTAAAAACTATTTGCAAAATCTATTTAACTATATTTTACACAATTTTTGCCCAAGCCAATTTTCAGTTGGCATCTGCTTTAGTTATTCCTTTGAGAAATGCCACAGACTGCAAAGAAAAAGACAGGTACAGGGCCGGCCGAGTGGCTCAGTTGGTTAAGAGCTCGCTCAAGAGTGCGAGCTGAGCTCTGAGCAACAGCGGTTCGATGCCCAGCCTGAGCTGCTAATAGGTAGCAGGATGGCTCAGCTAAAAAAAAAAAAAAAAAGAAAAAGAAAAAGAAAAAGACAGGTACACAACTAACCCTAACACCAGACAGAAGGCAACTGGAGCTGCTTCACTTCTGTGTCAAAGTACTTTCATTTATTCGACCATTCCACTTATCTTCTCATCATGCTATACCACCTCTTTGGGATTCCCTGCAGTAGACCTAAAGAAAGAGGAAGAGGGCCTAAGTTTGGGCCATATCAGTGATGTGCCAGTTAGTAAGCTATTTTCTACCAGTTCCAAAACCTCTCTTTATTTATTTATTTATTTTTTTAAAGATTTTATTGGGGAATTGGGGGAGGGGAACAGCATTGGGGAACCGGGGAAGGGGAACAGAGAAGTTGCTGTCCTTTTGTTCTTCAGTCTAGTTGTGGAGGACATTGCTTCACTGGCCCATGTTGGTATCATCATTGCTCTCTTCTCAGGTGAGGGGGATCTGTGGCCGGCCTCACCGCGGCTCTTAGCAGCTCTCGCTGGCTGCGGGCCACTCACTGTAGCCTATGGCAGCCCACTGCAGCAGAGGCTGCAGCTATGCCATCTTGGGGGCTCGGGGACTCACAGCAGCCCA
Source organism: Aselliscus stoliczkanus (assembly GCA_033961575.1). Taxonomy (NCBI): domain Eukaryota; kingdom Metazoa; phylum Chordata; class Mammalia; order Chiroptera; family Hipposideridae; genus Aselliscus; species Aselliscus stoliczkanus. The sequence continues at coordinate 130,403,822 of CM066735.1, forward strand.
GCTCCAGGTGGAGCTGTTATTCACCATCTTAGCTATAGAGGGCAGTGTCACTGGCCCTCATATGTGGGATCCGAACCAGGGCTGCCAGCATCCCAAGCCAGCTCTTAACCAACATGCCACTCAGCCGGCCCCTAAACCTCTCTTTAGATGATCACTGTTCCATGGGCAGAAACTCTGCAACTTACTTTCCCCAGTGCCAGCTGGCTTCCCATGAGGTCCTGCCAATATGGGGCACCACAGGGAGATTAAATGGCTGGCGTACAGAGAAGTATCTGCTCCTTTTGGTGTGTCTGATGTTCTTTCATCAGAGTCCCCATCACACACACACACACACACACACACACACACAGAGCTCTTCACCATGGCAGTAGCAGTTGGTTCCAGTTTAGAGGTTCTGCCAGCACTCCCAGACCAGCCTCAGAACCAATCAGAGCCAGCCGGGCAGCCCCTCTTCCTAATGCTCTGCAGAACCCTTCCTCCACATTTCATGTTCTTGGGGAGCCGAGGTGGCTTCCTTTTATTCCAGGGGTGATAGCTGTTTCCTGCAGTTACAATCTCTGCTTGGCCAGCTTTCTTTTCGCCCTTCCAATACTTCTTTAACCCTCCAATAATTCTTTAATCAATTCTCAATATTAAATTATCCCTATTAAAATAACAAGTGTAGTTTCTGTATTTTTGACTGGACCCCAGATGATAAAAGCAGGAATGGAAAAGAAAGCATAAAGACAGAGAAATTTGGTCAACAACTCCCCATTCCACACTTTCTTACCTGTAACTATTACACACCTGTAGAGGCAGAACCAGCTCCATATGGCAAACACTGTTCCTGAAAAAATGCCGGGGACGTAGAGCACTGACTGATACAGAGTATGTACTCAACTCAGTTTATTGAATGAACATATGTATGAAAGTACAAGATGAACAAAGGGAGATCTGCTTTATCTCAGGAAGACTCCCATATGCAGTTACAAGGAATATGTTGATAAGCTATTTGGGGTAGGTGGATGAAATACAAGAAGGGCATTTTTAAGTAGTCATAGATAGGCACTAAACTCCCAACTAAGAGAAGAAGGTAGACGAGTTGACTACAGGGCTTTTTTGGTGCATGCACACACAGTTTGGGGGCAGAGTTCAACTGTTCCACATGATATAGGAGAGCCTTCTCAGTGCATGGGGGAAGGCTGAGGGAGAAACAGAGAACAAGGGAGAAGAGACACATGAGAATGTTTGAAGTAGGCTGTGGGTTGCCATATCTTCACATTTTCCCTCTGAAACCTTTAGCATAATCTGGCTCACTGATACTTTAGTGTAAGAACATTCTTTTCTGCCGGACAGGTGGATCAAAAGGTGAAAAGATTAAGAAATACAAATTGGTAGTTACAAAATGGTCATGAGGATGTAAAATTACAAAATGGTCATGAAGAGAACACAGTCAATAATATTGCAAAAACTATGTAGAGTGTCAGGTGGGTACTAGAGTAATCGGGGGATCACGCATGAATTATATAAATGTCTAACCAGTATGCTGTACATCAGAAGCTAATATAAAATAATACTGAATATCAACTCTAAGTGAAAAAAATAAATAGTTTTTTAAAAAGAGAGATGCCGAGCCCCACATTAATTAAGCATTGGCAAGAGCAGACATTATGTGTGCTGTTTTCTAACACTAGGTAAACATTATTTTTCCACACCAATTCTCCAATTCTTTTACACCAATTAGGTGTCCAACAATTCAATTTAACTCTGTCACTAACTCCCAGTTACTGCAGACCCCACAGGTTAAGGACTCAGTCCACAAGACTACCCCTACTTCAGATGCCAGCTGCAAATAGGGTTCTCTGGCTACCTGCACTGCTGCCTGGCCAACTACAAATTTGGGGGTTCCCATGGAACCCTTCTCAGATTCAGTAATTCTCCAGGAGGACTCACAGAACTCGGGAAAGTACTGTACAATTAAGTTTATTATCAAGGATACAATTCAACAATAGCCAAGTGTAAAACACGCATAGGGCAAAGTATGGGGCATGGGCAGGGCTTCTGTGCCCTCTTGGGGTGTGCCACCCTCCCAGGCAGCATTTACATGTGTCCACTAAACTGTAAGCTCCCTAATCTCCTTGTTTCAGGGATTTTTTTGTTTTGTTTTGGTTTTTTTTAGCTGAGCCATCTTGCCACCAGTTGGCAGCTCAACGGCAACTCAGCTCGGGCTGGCCTCGAACTGCTGTTGCTCAGAGCTCAGCTCACACTCTTGAGCAAGCTCTTAACCAACTGAGCCATTCGGCCGGCTCTTGTTTCAGGGTTTTAATCCATGTTTATTACATAAGAAGGACTGATTAAATGATTGGCCATTGGCCATTGTTAACTAAACTCAATCTCTGGGTCCCCTCCCCTATCCGGGGCGTAGGGATAGGGAGGGAACTAGAAGTTCCAACCTGCTAAGCATGGCCAGCCTCTCCCTGGAAACTATCTAAGCGTCCACCAGAAAGACACTCCCACCACTCAGGAAATCCCAAGGGTTTTAGGAGTTCTATACCAGGAACCTGAGACAAAGACCAAATACAGTGTGTGTGTATATATATATATTTTATTATGCCACACATCAGGTAGTAGAAAAGTCAACTTTATGGGAATTATAGAAGTCTCTTATCTTGCTCTCTGCTCTTTCTCATCTTACAACTTTAAAAACAAACAAACAAAAAGAGATAAATTCTGTGATACTGATATGAAATGTATTATATATTATTCCTGTAAAAAAAGGATTCAGAGTATTATAATGTACTACACTCTATTTACTATAAAAGAATGAAACCAATTTTATGAAGCACACATGGAAGATCACTCCTAATTATCTACTCTATATATTTCAAAAGAAATGTTAATACAAATTTTAATTACACTGTATTGTTCATATTATTTGTAATAACTGTAAAAGTCTTAGTCACAGGTGCATTAAGCATAGAACTAGAGAAAATCATTTACACTATAGACTTTGGTGGTTCTGTTATGTAGAAAGATAAAAGATGGTCAAAAGATATTAAACATAGAATACAACGAATTCCCTTTCTTTGCAAAACCATTAGAAAAAAAAGTGTTTTCATTAATGCTACAGCATTTAATGTAGCATTTAGTAAGCACTTACTATGGAATATAAACAGTTTACATGTGGTTTTGTAGGAAAGCACCAAGCTAGATGTCCAGTCATGTGATAAGCCCTTCTTGAACTTACATACCGTACTGAGTATCTGACATATAAAGATAAACAGCAAAGTCTCTGTTCTCGAGGCATTCCTGGGGGCGAGGATGACAGATGCACAGCACTTGTGCCAGTCCTCCCCCATTCGGATTGAGGACAGATATCCCTAACCAAATGCTTCCTTTTCCCCAAAGCCAAATGGCCTTGGCCCCAGAATCCTTATTATACAGTGCTCCACAAGGTACCATCAGCAAGAGTTGGAATACAAGGTAACACCTACTTACCCAGTGTCTTAGTCAACTCGTGCTGCTATAAAAATACCATAGAGACTAGGTGACTTCAAAAACAAACAATTCTCATTACTGTCTTGGAGGCTGGAAGTCCAAGATCAGGCTACCAGCACAGTCAGGGTCCAGTGAGGGTCTTTTCCTGGCTTGTATGTTACTGCTTTCTTGCTGTACCCTCACATGACTGAGAGAGAGATCACCTCTTTTCTTATATGGAAACTAATCCCATTCATGAGTGCTCCACCCTGTGGACTAAAAAAGGGGTTCTATGGAAAGTAACCTCACAGGGTGATCGGATCACAAATTCCTAACTGGGCAGGTCATGGTGGGTAGTCACTTTCCAAGCAAGTAACTTCTTTAGTGAAAGGCTTGTTTGTAAGCAAGCCATGTCCATTGTTTCTGTACATCTAAGTTAACACATCTTTGAAAATGCCTCTTTTCACACCTCCTTCGAAGACGCAACTTTCCTCAAAAGAGCAAATCTTAAATCGCCTTCCTGTAATCCAATCCCTGCCTTGCTATCTCTTGCCTCCATGTAATCTTTTCTTATGTCCCCTCCTTAATCTCAAATGCATAAAAGAAATGTCAAAACTGTTATTCTCCAGAGCATTTGAGATCTTGCCCCTGGCATACGGCATCAGTTTGGCTGGCTCAAATAAACTCATAAAAATTCTCTATACAAGTCTAGATATTTCTTACATCAACAACCTTCATGAATGAATTATTTCTCAAAGGCTCACTTTCTCAAAGGCTCACTATCACTTTGGGGATCAGGGCTTCAATATATGAATTTGGGGGTGGGGATGGAGGAATAAACACTCAGCCCATAGGACCTAGAATACCAGGTCTTAATCAACTCTTCTGAACTAACATATAATACAAAGGCTTTAACAGCAAGGGTTATCATAACAGCCATGCCCGCCCATCTATGAATCGTCTAGCAACTTTGGCACTACAACTGCAGAACTGAGTAGTGCAGCACAGACTGTACAGCTGCAAAGCCGAAAATATGTACGATGTCTGAAAAGAAAGTTTGCCCCTGACCTATATTTAAAAGAGATGGAGACAACGCCACAGAGTGCAGAGGAGGAAACTGCATCTTAATGCCCTCCAACACCAGCACTGAGCATCCAGGAGCAGTGTTCTCCATCACCAGCTAAGGGACATTATTCTAGGGGCCTCCCAGTGCTGCTGTATGAAGACACTGCTTTACTAAGTAAAAACAGCCTATGGACGTGGATGAGCTTCTCTGTCATCGGAAACACCCTGCTAGCCTGAATGTCCTTGATCATGGGAGAAGAGGATGAAAAGCCCAGATACTTCTGGAGGCACAGGACAAAATGGAAGGGAAGAGAAGATTCTGGTTATGCTATTTTAGCTTCCAACTGTGAGAATATGCAAAATAGCTCATGGATTAAATCAGCATGTGATTCCATGACAGGAAATAAAGATGGAAATTTTCACCCAGGGGCTATCAAATCCAAGTTTTGAGCACATTTTCAGCAGACTGGCACATGCACACTTGGCTTACTTGAGAATAGTTCCAGCTTTAAAATTATAAAAATGAAATCAGCATAAGAAGCTCCAGATTGTAAATTTCATTTTTCTAAGCAATTCTATGGCAATTCCAGAGGTGCTCCTCCTCCTCACGCTAATATCATTTTTATTATCAGAATGTCTCAGGAGTAGACACTGGTTTTTGCAAGTCCTCATCTATATTAACTACTGAAAGACGGTGTCCTATTTACTGATAAAGACCAACTATGAGTATATTTCCCTGGCCTCATCCTATCACTGAATAGCAACAGACCCTGGAACAGCAGCACCAGCTTTTTCCCATAGGAAACTTGCCTAACTCAGATTACCACATAAATAGCTTTTTAAAAGTTATTCAAATTTACAGGTATGTCTTATAAAATAAACTATATACACAGAATACTGACAGACGTGTCCTCCTCTTAGGAAGGGCAGGAGGACGTTAGAGATTTCATTTTTACGTATCTTCTGATTCTGTCTCAAGGACTTAAATTACCTTTTCAAATAAATGATTTTCTCTAGAAAACCTTTCCTGGCTCTCTAAATCAGAGGTTAGAAAACTACAACCCAATGGTTATACCCACCTACCTGCCTATTTTTGTTCATAAAATTTTACTGGAACAAAGCCACACCCATTCATTTACATATTATCCAGGATTGTTTTCAGACTAGAGCCTAAAATATTTACTGTATGATCCTTTACAGAAAAAATTTAGTGATGTCCATCAAAGCCCATATCAGGAATCTACTTCCCAGTCCATCAGTTTCCTTCATACTACCTCTTAAGTGCAGTTATGTATTTGTGATTCCTTAATGTCTGGTATACCCCATGAAACTGTCATGGTTTCAAAGGCACTAACCAAGTCTGACATGTTCACCACTGCATCCCCATGCCTGGACAGTCATGGCATGTACTTGCTAAATGCAATTAATTAATTAAATATAAAGACAACTGATAAAATGACCTTCAATCTAACACTGGGGCCAGTAACCTGCCTTCATAGCAGATAAATAACAATTGTTCTTATGACAATCAATTATAGTAGACAAGACTACTGGGCTAATAGTTCAGTAGTCACAGTTCTAGAATGATAAGAGATTTCAGTGGGTATGCCTCTCTCTAAGATTCCAAAGCTGAGAAGCTTTTTTCTGTATTCAGCCATATATTATCTACAGACGGCCAAACAAGCCAGTTCAAATAGAAATTCTACAAAGACGTAGCTCAGAGCACATTTCCTGAGCACCTACTATGCATCAGGCAGCATGCTCAGTGAGGCATGCTGAGGTGGTTAAGAGCACGGACTCTGGAGGGAGAAAGCTGCTTTTGAGTCTTGGCCCCACTATAACGAGCATGACCATTTAATGAGACGTGACCAGGAAAGGCCTCTGTGTCCTGGTGCAACACTCTAGAAATAGCAAGACAGGAAAAGGATTATTTCATCCACGTGCAGACGGAAAAAGGAAGCACAGGGAGACAGACATTTTTCCAAGGTCACAAGGATTCAAAGTGAAATTCTGGAACCCATGACCTTAATCATTATACTGTCAGGTTATCATCTGTCATCAATAAAATCCTCCCTTTGAAGTATGTATCACAGTGCCTATCACAAAACAGACAGTAAATGCCTTCATTATTGTAACTATTCCATCACCATAATCACCTAGACAGTCAAGCAAAAAATGCCATTTGATCTTCCACAAATTTAACGAACGTGTGCAAAGGTATTTCATAATCCTTCATATCGAAATATAAATCTAAGCTTGTCTGATTTTGCATTTCCACCACCTTCATTTCTAGAACCCACAAGTATAGAAGGATGAAAAGTATAGGCACTGCATTTTTTAATTAATGTGCTTAAGCCAGAAACCAAAAGCAAGAACAAATTAATAATGAAAAGTAAAATGTTTTTAAGGTTATTCAAAAGGACATGATTATGTTTTTCAGGCTGTTTCACAGACTGTTCAGGTAAAATTTCTCTAATTCCATGCTAGATGTAGTACTAGCAAAATGTATCCATTAAACATTTATTTTATCAATATTCATAAACACCGTAGTACACTGCAATCAGTTTCTGTATTAAACACAGAGGTCAAACCTTCAAACCTTCAAAACACAGAAAAAGCAAATGAATTTTGCACAGTTTCAAAAACCAAGATTTAAACCAAATTCCATACGGTTAATAACTCCTTCATTCTATATTTCATTTCCTCATGTCCTATAATCTGTAAAATTATGTAAGTCTCTAAGCATACATGAAATTAAATAAATATCTCATAATGAAGTGCCAGTAAAATATCTAGTTGTAGTAAATACCAATTTAAAAACATTGCTTTTTATCAGTGTCAACAAGTTTTCCTGGCAATAGTTACACCTAAACTTCATTAAGCAAATAAGGAAAAATAACATTTCAATGGACAGTTATATAATATACTGTGCCAGCTGGAAAGGGCCCTAAAGAAACACTGAATACATGTGGATATCATTCAATACAATCCCCTTACTTCAAAGATGGAATCCTCTTCAGTTTCTGCCTAATTTCTGTTACTCTCCAACGCTTTCAAATATTTTAATATTTTTGAAATGTTTTCATATTTTGCATATTTCATCCAGAGGTGATGATTGTGTCATGTGTTATCTGCTAATCTAATACAAGCTACTCTGGTACTGGAATAAATTGTCCATTTTATAATTGCTGTTCAGAAAGGACAAATTTCCAGATGCTGAATAAAATGGATGGTGCAGAAACATTGCATCTGCATCCTGGACAGCCTCTTTATACGTTATCTATCCCCAGTACTCTAAACTCATTCCAACTTCATTCTGTATCTGCAAAGATCTGAGCCATCTAACCAGGACAGTGCAGTGCTCGGTGTGTTATTAAAAGCTCTTTGGTGCCACCATAGGAAGGGATTTCTGTTCCTTTTGCCAAGTCTTGCCCATGACCACCACCATTACCAAAGTGACAATGAAGAGACTGTAGGGCTGAGTCTATAGGTCTGAGCAGATTTCATGGATTCCAGGCCAAAAAACACTACGAAATCGCTTATAAGCAAACTGCTACACTCAATAATTTTCTCTACATCAATGAAAATTTCAGTGGTATTTTAGTCACAAGAGTCAATAAACAACTTTCTAAGTCATGTGAGAAAAGCTAACTGCTCCTTTTTTCCTTATTTATTTCCTTATTTATTATCCAGACAATACCTACATGCCAATCAAACCACGATTTTGAGAGTGTGTACATAAGTATATATCATACTAACCTAGCTTCCTCTTCCTCTTGGATCTTGGTTTTACCACTTTATAGCTGTGTATTCAACCTCTCTGAGTCTTTTATTTCCTCGACCATTATTACATGGGGATAATAAAACAGGGTCACTGTGAGTATAAAATGAGTTACCACATGTAAAGTGCATAGAACAGTGGCTGTCACATAATGAGAGCTCAGAAAATATTAGCTATTATCATTTATTACTGTGATTTTCTTACAATATTCAACATCATGCTGAAGAGTCAACAAAGCAACATGAGGTATCCAGTGACATTAGAACGCATGAGGGGAATCTTCAGAGCACACCCATAACTGTGTAAAAGAAGTAGGAATTTTAAGGCAGAATCATCCTTAAAATCTGCTTTTAAACTCTTGGCTGAGGCTTTGCACTAGTTCTAAAGATTTTAGACCCCTTGCCTGCCCTCTAAGCCCAACAACTGTGAAGAAAGCACATGAAACTCAGACAGGCAATTGAACAGTGGGAAAGTGTATTTACATTGTGTATACCAGACATAAGTGAAAACAGCTAAGCGCTCAGTGAAGAGTGATTCACGGTGACACATATTCAGACTCAATCTGCAAACTCTACCTCTTGGGCAGCAGCTCAAATCTTAGTTCAATTCTTTTTTACTTCAGCTGGGCCACTTGCAGTCACCCCCCTGCACATATCCAAGGGTTACCTTCTGATCTGGGCAGTTTACACACAGAATCCAGGACTCACCCTCTCTGTGTCTCTCCTTCCCGGGATACCCCCTCAATTTCCAGCTGCCACTGTTATTCCAAACTCCATCCCGGTTCTTCAGGGCAGAAAGACTATAGGTTTTTCTACTGGAGTTTTACATGGCACTGTGGCTGCTCTCAAGAGAAAAACTGGAAGTGAAAACTGGAAACTTAGTAAGTGCTTGTCTCTTTCAATCGCAACTCCCTCCCATGATCTCCCTGCTTTTTGTTCACTCTCCAGAGCTTCCAAGTAGTTAGTTTTGGTATTTTGTCCAGAATACAGAGTCACTATCTATGGAGAAAAGTTCAGTGTCTTAAGAGCTCACATGGCCATCCTGGAGCCTGTCTGACACATATTCATGGGAAATTCAAGCTGACATGTTCTTTTCTGTTCCAAATAGCCAGGGAACTCATTAGCAGAGATAGTATTTTCACGGTTCATATTATTACATGAAGAAAGAGTTCTCAACATAAGACAGGTAGTCACCCAGGAACAACTCTACAGGAATGGCCAAAGGCTGGTCAAGGAACAAGTGCAGTAGTTTGTCCTGAATGCACACATGAGACGGCAGCTTGAGAGATGTGAGTACATTTGGCATGTAAAGACTATAGAGAGGTAGGAAAATGGGAGTCCAAGGCAGAAACTTAGGAAAAACTACCAGCTGATAACTTCACTTATTCAAGAGGTCCTAAGGGGGATGTACACGTGGAGACCTATGGCAGCCCACAGCAGGCCCAGGCACAGCAACGAGCCTGCTAACTCGAACCCCGTGGGCATGGCTGCTCCGAAGGCAACGTGAAGGTCTCCAAGGCCTTGTCTGGGTTCGCTGGAATAGTGTCATGATTGATGACTGATGTCTGCCACAGGAAGAGAAAGGGGGCAGCACAGCCCCACATAGCCACAAGCCAGAGTCAAGAATGAGGTTATGGAACTTGAGAATAAGATGGGACACATTTGTCCCCATCATCACTAATAACAGTGAGTATCTTCAACATGCCCAGATGATGTTTAGAGTAATTCAAATTTAAGTGAAATTAAAAAGGAATATCAGACAGGCTAAAATAAAAAAAAGTGCCTTGAATCTTAATAAACCCACAGTACATGAATTGCCTCTAATTAGATTCAGGAATATGACTCCTTTTGAAACCAACCAAGAGAAAACACTTATTCAGAAGATTCCAATGAAAAATTAATAACCACTTGGTTCCACTTTATCATGCACAGACCTCAACAGAAGGCTTTTAAAAATGAAAGTACACTCTGTCTCAGAGAAAGTATACTTGTGAGTCCTTCAAGAGCTGGGACATTTTAATCAATAAGGTGCAAGGGCAATTTACTGACTTACGTAAATGAACAAAATGTGCGCTATTCAAAATGAAAGAAGTCTGTCACCGAAATCATTAAGGGTTTCTGTAACTATGCTACTAAATTAACAAAGAAAAAGCAAGCAAAATCTGCCTTCCAACCTGATTTTCATGTTCCAGGTAACCAACTCCTGATCTGGATAATGGGGGCTGAGGGTTTTAGAAGTTATTTGGCCTTATTCCTGTCTCATTCAAAGAGGTGTGACCTACCCAAGGTAAATACAATTACAGAAGGGGATTTCTGCCTCTACTTATGGCTCACACATCTTTCCCCTATACCATATCATGACTTGCTAAGGAGAATAATTAGGCAGAGTAATTAAGAGTGTAAGTATGAAGGTATTACAAAAAAACTGGAAATGGAACTACCTTACGGCCCAGCAATTCCATTCTTAGGTATTTATCCAGAGAAGCCCAAGACACTAATTTGAAAAAATATATGCACCCCTCTGTTCATTGCAGAGCTATTTATAATAGCCAAGACTTGGAAACAACCGAAATGTCATTGGTAGACAACTGGATCAAGAAACTGTGGTTCATTTATACAATGGTATATTACTCAGCTATAAAGAAGAATGAAATCGTACCATTTGCAACGATATGGATGAACCTAGAGAACATCATGCTAAGTGAAATAATTCAGTCAGAGAAGGACAAATACCATATGATCTCACTTATCTGTGGAATCTAAAGAACTGAGTAAATGAGCAATGTAAACAGAAATAGTCTCAGAGACACAGAGGAAAAACTGATCATTGCTAGATGGGAGGAGTATGGGAATGAGAGAGAAGGGGAAGCAGCAAGACAACATAAACTGTTAACTACAATATTGCCACAGGAATATGAAAGACAGTTTGGGGAATATAATCAATAATGTTGTAAATATTTTTTAGGGTGTCAGATGGACTCATGTCTTGTTAGGTAGACCACTTCATGGACAGTGTAGAGGCTTGATCACTGCACTGTACACCTGAAGCTGCTGTTGAATAATACTGTATGTCAACTAAGATTTGATATATATGTATAGTCACGGGATGTGGAGTACAGTGTGGGGAATGGAGTCGAAGGAATTGTAATAGATATGTATGATAGCAGGGGGAGGGGGCGGATGATTGAGAGAGGGGGGTGGTCACTTTGTAAGGGGTAAAAAGTATAACTATTGAATTGTTTTGCACATCTAAAACTAATAATAAAAAACAACAACAGAGAAAGCAGGAAAAGGGAAATTAAAAAGAAAAAGAAACAAAGAATAAGTGCAATGACTAGAAACAGTTAAAAATATGGTAGATAAGAATCCAACTATATCAATAATCACTTTAAATGTGAATGTTCTAAATATACCAGTTACAAGACAGAAATTGACAAAAAGGATGAAAAAAAAAAAGAGTGTAAATTTCACAACTGAATGAGTACCACAAAAGTGAGCCATGTTAATTTATCAGTAGAAAGAGTGAGTATAGGATTTTCTGGGGTACTGGTAACTTTCTTTTTGGATCCTAGGGAGTGATGTTCACTTTATAATTACACATTAAACTACACATATATTGTTGGTTTCTTTCAGTGTCGTACGCTGTATTTCAAAATTTTAAAAAGCTTTAAAGTGTAAGCTTTGAAGTCCCATAGCTCTGAATTCAAATCTAGACTCTATCATTTACAGGTTGAGTGAATTTAGGCAAACTATTGGGTTGCTGGAAAAAATCAAGACGCATTTTTGCAATGAAAACCATAGAAAAAACTACGTCATGACTTTTCCGATAACCCAATACTTACCCTCTCTAAGCTTCAGTTTGCTCTTTCATAAAATGAGGATAAATGACAATAACAGTACATACTGTGTGGGATAGCCGTGTCAAGGAGAAAATGCAAGCCCAGTGCTTAACCTAGCACTTAGTGGGGCCCTTTGTGGGCTGGACAGTCCCAGCAAAGGCTCAGAAACTACCCCTTGCATCATTTCCAAGCTGATGCACATCAACACATTTCCAGCTTGTAGTTACTCTTAACTTGTCACCTCTTAGCTGACTGTGCAGCTGTTTTAACTGCCGTGGAGCAGCACACTGAAAATGCAATCCTTTTTCCTTATCTAAGAGCTCCATGGATCACAGATGCCCTTACAGCAGAGGGATGGGCAGGCTTGGTCCATAAAGAAAGCCAGCAAGCAGACACTTGAACATAGTTGGGATCACTGGCCATCAGTCTAACTCCAACGAAAAACCAATAATAAGAGAAGGTGAAACTCTAAGCCTTTATAGTAGTAAATAGACAGCTATTTGGGGAGGCACATAGCACAGGAGAAATCATGTAGGCTTTGGCTTCTCAATTTGAAGGTTCAAATCCTAGCTCTGCCACTTACGAGCAACGTGGCTACAGTAGACACTCTGAGTGACTCCCCTCTATTTCTCTAAACCATTCAGCAGTCTCTGCCAATGATGGCAATTCCACCTCTTTGATAAGGACTGCTTCGACAACAAGCATATGACCTAACCCTCCCCAGCAACGAGTGAAAGGATGCCTGATGGGAAGATTATATATAGGAAGGACTTCCTCCCCGTCTCAGGAGAACCACAAAAAAGAGATCTCTGTTCTTCCTCTGGAGTTTGTCTCTTTCCCCAAAATGCTAAAGCCATCTCACTTTCAAAGTGAAGGTAAAACCAATGCCAAAAGACGCCAACCTGGGGAATCCCTACTTCTGGAGTCCTTGAGATAGGGGATAATGAATTCTTTATTACTTAGGTCAATTTAACTAAGTTTTTTACTTGTAGCCAGAAGTATTCTAACCGAAAATTACTTCCGAGTCTATGATTTCAGTTTCCTCATCTGGAAATTGGATGATTAATGATGAGTTTGTCAAGTTGTAGAAGGTTTCAGCAAAACTAAAAAAAAAAAAAAAAAAAATTACCTAAAGCAATTAGGACAATGCCTGTTATGCATAAATGGTCCCCATTTTTTTCAAAACACACTGTCTAAATGAGTTCTCATAAAAATATATTAAAATATATATTTCCTGTATTCAAATATTCACAAAACAGATGCTAGTAGTTTTTTGTTTGTTTGTTTGTTTGTTTGTTTTTTCTTAGGACAGAGCTAAAATGCACCCTAAAGATCACTAGCACTGCGGTTCTCAAACATTAATGTGCAAAGTTTTGGTTAGAATGCCGACTCATGGGTTTTTTAACCACAGGATATATGTATTGAAGCAGGCCCTGTAGTCTGCATTTTTAACAAGTGCCCCAGGTAATCTTGCTGCAGGTGGTCTTAGAGTCCCACTTGGATCTTTCCACTTGACTCTCCAAACAGCCTCTGAACTCTGGCTTCATGACCTCCCCTTTCGTGTCTACAGTCTACTCTCCATCCAACTGCCAAAGTGATCTTTCCGCAAACTAAATGTAATTACATGGCCTTTTCCTCCAACCCCTCCACTGGTGAAACAAAATTAAAATGCTTAACTGAGCACACAACATGAAGTAACCTTCAGGGGCCCTCCTCAATCCCAATTATTTATAATACATAAGAGCCTGCAATGTATCCATCAGGTTACAAGAATTCAACTTAATGAGGAGTTTCATCTAATAAACCTACTTTGACTTACACGGCATCTATTTGCATTTACAAGGATCATTTTCAATACCTCATGCCTTGCAGCTGAAGCTGGGAAACAAAAAAACATCAGGCGAGCAGTCTTATATTTGTTCATTTGATGTACGTGGGCTCACGGTTTGCTAGTTCATAACACTGATTATCTTCTAGAGTATCGCTTGCATTGTTTTCATTGATTTTTTTTCTGTATGCTTTATGGTTCTATTGAATGGGGCTTGCATTAAAGTTTCAATTACATAAACACTGAGTATCAATGAATACTTGGTAAGCAGAATATAAAGTGCACTATATGTAAAGCTAAAAAGAAGCTGAAGGAACTGGGGTAACAACGTGTTACAGGGTAAGTAATAAAAGGAAATTGTCTTGTTAGGTCATGTTACAATAACTGACTTTAACTCCTGAAGAAGCTGGATCCATTTTAACTGGATTTACTGTTGTTGAGTAGTATAAATTGGTGTTAATTTTGGAGTTCAGCCATGCGTTCAAAAATTTCCTATTGAAATGAACAGTAATAATATTTTTGATTCATGAGAATTTAGAATTTGCCTTACTTAAGAGATTTTCAGGAACAAATTTCTTCCTAAGACAAAGATAACATTTGTATTTTAGCAAATTAAAAAAATGTACAATCTTTGTAGTATCAAAGTAATGCAATTTGAAACAATGAGAAATTATTTCACATCTAATAAAAGGAAAACTTTTTTTAATTATCATATTTAATATTGCACAGGGTAATAGAAAACTCATTCTCATACAAGGCAAATTGATTTCCTTATCTCTGAAAGGAGGCTACTATTTTGTGAGGAATAAATGAGAAAATCCACATAAAGTCCTGAGAATGGAATGTGGCACATAATACATACTAAACTGTCAATAAATAGTAGCTACCATTATTGTTGCTATTATTAATAACCATTAAGTGATTAGGAGCATAAATCTGTACAGCCTTTCTGGAGGTCAATCTGACCAAATGTCTCAAGAATTTATTTGATTTGTACACAGAAATTTATGTTAAAGAATATTTATCGAAACATTAAAATAGTGGGACATCAAAACACAAATGCCTAATAGGCAATTGAGGACATCTATGTGAGCGCAGCTTCCTTTTCCTCCATATTCTTTGACATCAGAAATATTTGCAAAATTTTTAATAGATTAGTACTCCTGATTTGATGTCAAGTGGGAGGGAAATGACAAACAAAATTACCTCATTAATATAATCCTAATTTTGTATAAAAGAAGATGCATACATATCAATAATGCATGTGTGTGCAAAATAATGAAAACGTGCATACTATTTTCCACAATGGCTTTCTCTAGAGCACAGGCGACTGCAGTGGATCTTTATGGCCTTTTAATATTTTTCTGTGGTTTCTAATTGTTTTCCATAAGTGCAAGCTAAATTTTCTTATTCAGAAACAAAGCTAGCAAACACATATATTACCTGTTTCAACCAGACATCCAAAATATCTGATATCCATAGGTTTTCTCCAAGACTATGTCTTTACATCACTCACTTTATGTCAGCAACTTGCCATCTTTGAAATATTATTTGTCACCGTTTTTTAAAATCTTCTCAAATTCCAAGCAGAATGAAGTTTCAGTATAATGCCAGTTGCTACCTATCAAGCTAGATGACATCCTATTTTGAGATGGTTAATAAAATCTTAAACAGACTAGTGAGAGAAAAGCCAGAATTGTTGGGCAAAGAGGCATAAAATACCCAGATAATGACAAAATAAGAATTTTTTTTTTGAATCAAAAGGGTTTCCCAGAAATACTTTTAATACCCAAATGAATATTTTAGAAAAGACCATATTTTGGCTCTATCCCCTTCAAATAATTTCTCATCTTATTGAGTCTTTCATTCCTTCATTTCATACCACAAAAAAAAAGGAAAACACCAGTAGCAATCAGGTAAATTCTGGAAGCTAAATACAATGCTAGGATTAGAACAACAACCAAAAAGAGCATTCACATATTCTATCCTCTATGTAGCTGACCTCACATTAGAACCAAAAGTTTTTCCAACTATGACCATGTTTATTTGCAATATTGCCATTTCGTATAATAAATTTTAATGCACTGAAAAGCATGCTAATAACTGTAAATAATATGGTAAAAAGTGCCAACTAGAGGGACACTACAGAGTTCCCCAGCCCTGAAAATTAAGAACAGATATTAAACCATCAACTCTTAACTTCTCCCTTACAATCTATTTCAAATCACATTGATTAAGGAGTTCCCCAGGTAAAAAAGGGTGAAGTAATTGGTTTTTCACATGGGGGGGGGGGGGGCAGGAATGCCTGGAAGCAACATCTGATTATTCTCTCAATTAAATTTTTATCAGGTTTTTATGGGTACTTTTTTATTAAACAAGAAATAGAATTATTCTTTTAACTTTTCAAGTACTGATCATGCCATCCAGGTACCCAAACTTTCTCCTGGATAATTTAAAGTTACTAATAATTCATCAAAAGCAGAAAACTTCAATTAACTGTAAGCTTCTGTTAACCAGCAAAAGGACATATTGATTCTACAGAATCTCCATGTGCTAGATGCTGGAGATACAAAGAGGAATGAGACTCCACTACTAGAGGGAGAGATAACATTTGGAAACACATAAAACATCACAAGTACCATTTGGGCTAAATCTTGAAAACAACAGAGAGAGTTGTTAGAAAAAGGCATTTCCAGCAGAGGAAATATAATGTGCAAAAGCACAAGGATATCAAAGTCTACTGTTTGAAGGGACTCCATAGTTCACTGTGATACAAACATGGGAGTTTGTGTTTGCATGTTGAGTCTATACACAGGAGAAGAGAATAATATGAGGCCCATAGTGGGTTTGAAGCGGAAATGTGAAGGTTGTCCACATACAAAGTGGTACTAAGATTACTCTCTAACACACACTGATGACCCAGAGGGAATAACATCAGAATGGACTCTTACTTTCCAAACTGGTAAGTTGTGTAGTATTTATCCTAAGTTATTTAGCTTGCTATTTTAAGAAAGCATATCACAGGATCCAACCTTACTGAATTCCCATATATAAATTGCTATGTTAAGAAAATGTTCAACTTATTAAACAAAAAACCAAAATGTGTTATTCCTGTCATTCCTAAGAAAACAACCAGCACTACTTCCATCACCATCACCACCATTTACTGAGCGCATTATACGCCTAGCAGTCTCTACCTCTGCAAGTGTTCACAACCCTCTTGCCGTGTTCCCTCACCTAACAAGGAGGAAAATAAAGTTCTGAGAGTTTAATTAAGCTACCTAATAACACAGAGCCAGAAAGGGCATGGCCAGGATTAGAATGTGGGGATTTGTCTGAAGAGCTTGTGTTTTGTTTTTGTTTTGTTTTGTTTGCCTTTCTGTTGCTCAATTTTTACTTTTCCCCCAAATTTATTGAGGTCTGACAAATAAAATTGTAAAATATTTAAAGTGTACAATGTGATTTGATATACACAGTGTGAAAGGATTCCCCCATCCAGTTAATTAACATGTCCATCTCCATCTCCTCACATATTTACCCTTCTTTTCGTGTGACAACATTTAAGCTGTACTGTCTTAGAAAAAGTCAATTATACAATAGAGTGTTATCAACTACACTCACCATGTTATATAAATAGATCCTCAGACCGCATTCATCTTAAAACTGAGTTTGTACCTTTTTACCAATCTTTCCCTATTTTCTCTTATCCCCCAACCCCTGGGTCAGTGTTTTTCACCCACTGAACTATATGCCAAAGGTGCCAAAAAAAATGTATACACATGACTTGTATTCATTTTTTGTTATTGGTATATATTGAGTATTACAATTTTATTAGTTTTCTTTTCCTCTCTTAAAATGTTTACATTTTTTTTGGCACCCTCTGTATATGGGGCTCTGCCTATTAGAGTACTTCCGAACATACCAACTTGCTTAATTTTTGCTACAGTTCCTTACCAAAAGTATATTTACTTAAATTTTTAACTCTACTATCTACATTGTATTAATTATCTATTTTAGCCTCATCCTAAGCAATAATATTTATGAAATTACAAGTTTAGAGTGCTAGTTAGATAATTTTTCTAACATACAATGTGTAACTATTAACATTTAAAATGCCCACCTGGGTACCCTAAAATCAGTCTAGGTGCCACCAACTGTCCGTGTACCCCGCTGAAGCATGTGCTGGCTTTCTTGTGCCCTCCAGTTCACTACACCCTGTGTAATAGTGTAATGGGAGTCACCAGAAGCAGGAGCCCTGTAAACACAGTTAAGTTTGAAAGGCTAAGTTTGAAAGGAATCTCAGAAATGAAACAGCAGCCAAGTAACTCTGCCCTGCAACCCTAGGTAGAAAGGCACAGAACCCCTCAAACCCTCCTCTTCACACCACAAAGTAAAAGCCCATTAACAGCCCCGTGTCTTTGTGAAGCTCCTTGTTGTCCATCAGGCATTCATCTTATTTTGCTCTCACATCTACCCATAAAGTCACACTAATTATCCCCATTTCACAAATGAGGTAAACTGATTTACTCAGTCATCTGTGTGATTTTAGCCAACACTTTTTTGAGCACTGTATCAGTTTATGGTAACAAATAAGCCCAGATATGAAGTAGTTCAACACAACAAAAGTACCCTTCTTGTTAAAGTCAAAATCCCGAGAGGGCAAACAGGTAGAAAGGGTAGTTCTTCTCTATAGGGGTTGCTCAGGGACCCAGCTGACACTGGCTCTGCCTTCTTGACCACAAACCTTCCAAGTTACCTTGGCCATCACCATTGCTGCCAACAGGAAGGCAAAAGAGCATAAAAGAACCATATAGTTCTTTATAAGCTACATTGGCCCACATAACTTCTAGTCACATTCCATTGCTCTAGAGTTCAGTCACATGACCATGACCAGGAACAAGGCAGGCTGGGAAATGTAACAAAGCCCTGTGTCCGGAGAAAAGGAGACATGGCTTCAGTTAACAGATAATAGTTCTGACATGAGTGCTTTCTCTGCATCAGGATTCTCTTCTATGTGTTTTTTTATTAATGGATGTGGGGAGTGGGGAATTGTATGTGTGGAGAGAGAAAGAGAGAGAGAGAGAGAGAGAGAGAGAGAGAGAGAGAGAGAGAGAGAGAAAGAGAGCCAAAACAAATGTATACATATTTTAAAAAAGGAAAAAAAAACTGTATTAAAATTGTAATACTCAATATATACCAATAACAAAAGATGAATACAGTCATGCGTACACATTTTTTGGCACCCCTATAGGGTTGTGTGTATATATATATAATTTATTAAGCCCATAATTTCATGGATATTATTGCTTACGGTGAGACTTAAATGTGTATTTAAATTCTTTTAAAATAGTAATTTTAAAAGAAAAATATTAAATCTAGAATACTGATATTTGAACATAATAAAACCCCAGAAACAAGTCCTGCTGTTATTCTAACCTAAAAGAGGAAACCCAAAGGGTCAAATTAATTGTCGAAGTCACAAAGCTAATAAGTGGTGCACATGTCACTTAAATATGGAAGCAACTTACTGCAGATGCAATAGGTGCTGCACCCACATGGCCTCTGACCCCTCCACCATTTTTGCACAGACTCCCTGTGTGCTCTCACTCCCAACAGCCAGCCCCTGTGGACCTTTGTGTGAGAAGCTGAAGCTAAATTGCCCTTGAGCAGGAAGAAACAGAAGTGCCTTGGAATTTACATCCTAATGGGAAGGATGAGGGTATATAAATACCCCAACTCCATTGGCCCTAAAAGGGACAACTCTGAGGTGTAACCTATTATATGTACACCAGCTCCAAAGCTGGCCTATGGCATTAAAGCAAAGTTACCCTCCATGAGACTAAGCTTGTTGGCACACACTTCTCAGGCTCCTTCTCCTACTAGTTCAACTTCCAAACAACTCTTTCAGGTTTTCCAGGGAATACCTCCCCTAAAAATCATGTTCACATGAATCCCTTTCTCAGGATCTGCTACCAGAGAACAACCGGGAAGTGGTTTAAAGTCTCTGAACCAGTTTGCTCCTCTTTAAAATGAGTACAATAACGACAATAAGAAAACCAACCTCCAATTTAAAAAGAAATAATAAATTTCAGAGGCAAATGTTAGAAATCCATGCCTTCATGACCAGGGCCTACATGCTGTTCAGTCTCTGGAGTCATTTCCAGAAAAAGGAGAAAGCTGATCACATAACCAGCCCACTGATCAAAGTCTGAAGTCATGATGCAGAGACATTCCCCACTCCATTACCATTACCCAAAGTCCACCCTGCAAAGGCAATGCGATTTCACAATTTCTCCAGCTTTCCTAAAACCCTGAAGGCAGAGCTTTGCACTGGGCAGACAGACAGTAAAGGGCATTTGCTAATTGCCCTCTGGAACATGTTGTGACCACAGTCTATTATTTAGGTGTCCCCTCACCTCAAATCTTTGATGCACACGAGGTCCTGAAGCCAACGTGACTAAGTCAATAGCAAGATGTGCAAATGTTTCTGGAATGAGCAACATTCAGGATGGGGCAACTGAGCTCCCCGTATGACCCTCCCCACTGCCACCCTGGGCCTCACCACACCTTTACCCCATCCGTGGAATAGTGAAGGTGACTGGGGCCCCAGAGGTGGGCCTCTGTGCCTCAAGTGCCCCAGGTGTAAACTGAGGATAATCACCTCTGTCTCACTGGCTGATGAAAGGATTAAATGAAATAAAACATATGGAAACACCAAGACAGTGTCCAACCCTTGAGATGGCAGCAAACAATAAATGTTTATCAAAGCTGGGAAAAGAAAATTGTTCTAGCTTAATAAGTCTAAAAATACAAGTAGGGGAAGCTGGATGGCTCAGTTGGTTAGAATGCATGCTCTGAACAATGAGGCTGCCGGTTCAATTCCCACATGGGATAGTGGGCTGTGCCCTCCACAACTAGAATGAAAACAACTACTTGACTGAGATGCACCCTCCACAACTAGATTGGAACAACTACTTGACTTGGAGCTGATGGGTGCTAGAAAAACACACTGTTCCCCTTCCCCAATAACATCTTTAAAAAAAAAAAAAAGTAAATTTCGCTTCAAATTCACTGCAAGAAAAATAGTCACTGTGAGCCCACCACCTATTCATAATTCCCAATGTCATATATCTCTTCTTATTTAATCTTTGTAACCATCTGTGAGAATTACCTCCTTTCAGAAAACAATAAATTGAGGTTTGGTCAAGTTCAATAATTCGCAGAGCAAGAAGCTGGCAGACTCAGAATTTGAACTTAGTTCTATTTGAGTGCAGAACTCATTTCCTTTCTCCTCTGTTACTGTTTCCCAAACCCCAGAGCCAGTGAAGGAGGGAGTCGGATAAGGGCCTCTGGAGAGGACAGTTCAGTGGTGACTAATACACCTGAATCAGCACAGCCCAAATGATCAAAGGTGCCTGGCACTTGGGAGCAAAGAGATGGGGAAAGGTAAGCAGTCAGCGTAAATGGATGTCAGCCCAAACAGGATCCTTTGGCAATCTAGTTTAATGTTTTAATAGCATAAGTGGCTTATCAGCATGAGAAAGGTGACTAGCTCACAGTGTGATTTTCAGCAAGTCACTATGTGACTCCTCGTGCCTCTCTTCCCTTATATGCAACGTGAAGGCAATACAATCTCTCTTGCAATGATATACAGGTTAAAGAAATAAGGCATAGAAGTAATTTTACACAGTGTCTGGCACATATAAAATGAATGCTGCTATTATTATAAAAGCTCTTCCACAACTAGACTTTCTACAGCTCCTTCCTCCCTTGCTTGCCTAAATCACACACATCAAACCTCAACCTCTCCTAAGAGTCACCTGCCTCTCACTTCTCTATGTCCCGCACTCACTCCTTTAGACCATGAAAGCTTACTGAATACCTACCTAGTCAGGCCCGCTGGGGGAAAAACAGTGCAAAAGAAAAATACGCCCTCACAGAGCTGACAGTCTTACATTTGTGGGAAAGGGAGGAAGACAGACAACAAACAGACAAACAAACCAAAAACACACAATAAACCACCAAGTAAAGTCTTGTAAAGTACAATAAAGCTGGTAAGGGACAGAAAATAATACCAGGGAGAGGGGTGGTCAGATAATTAGGGAAAGCCCTGTCTGAAGACTTAACATTGAATCAGAGTGCCTGAATGAAGGGAGAGAACAAGGCCTGAGACCAGAGGGAACAGTGTTTCAGACAGATGGAATAGCAGGTGCCCCAATGCAGCAACAAGTATGGTGTCTCAGACAACTCCAGATACAGTCTGCCTCTGCCATTCCCCATCCTCCACTGCAGCTTAGTGCTGCAGTGTAATTACTTCTTCACATGCCAATTCTGCTACTAGGCTATGAGCCCCTCAAAGGTAGGGTCTATGTATCCCCCCTCTGCATTCACTCAGGCGCACAACACTCATTGGCTGATGCATCTACATGCCCAGCATTCTCTTAAGCACCGGGTTTACAGGGAAGAACTACATCAATAACTTTCTGTGTTCGGGAGTTTAGAATGAATAGCACTGGGCATTCACTAAATGATCAGAAAATATTTTTAGTTATGCTGTTCTATGCCATGCTGAGTGCTGGGCTTTCTACAGCACAGTCCTTCCTTCCTCATTTGCCTGGAAGATCACCATCCCTCAACTTCTCCTGTTACCGGCCTCTCCCACTCCACCAGGCTGTCTGCAATGACCCCTACAGTCTCCCCACATTATCCCTTCCCTCTGCTTTGCATGCAGTGCACTCCACTGGAACGCCCTCCCCGCCTCCATCTTCACCAGACTAACTCCTGGTAGCATTTCCCAACATTTCATTAGTATATTGATTTTACCATTTGCTCAAATATGCACCAATCTCTCAAGTTCTTAAGGCAAAACGCTGCCATCAAGTAACAAAAAGCGATGCATCAATGACAATTCAGATTGAGTAGCACAGATAGCTGAAGGACAACTTGATATGAGGTTACTTGTGTAATTCCTTTCCCTCCCCAAAATACAACACACTGCAGTGAGTTTCTAGGCCAGGATACAAGAGCAGCAAAGCCCTCACCACTGTGGGTCTGGCACCCCCTTACCCACCCACAAAAGGAATGTTTCATTTACAGTGAACAAAACCAATCTGGCACAAGAGCGATCACTTAGAGGTCTTCCCCACACAGAAGGTCAACAGCTTAGCATCTAAATTATTTGAGATTAATTTCCTTTTCTAACAGCAGAAATTGCAGCTGTACTTTATTTTTTTTAAAAAGTCAGATATTTATTTCTCAAAGCAAGAAGGCAGCTGTAGGTTAAGTCACAACTTCCAGTGCAGCCTCCACAGCCTCATTTACCACATAAGAACTCACACATAACCTTTAGTCCTTCACTTCTAAAAGGCACACATCCATCTTCCTCCTCCCACTTCTGGAAAGGGCAGAATAAAATGAAGCTGGAGCCATCGGTTTTGAAGTATACAACAGCAGGGGAATGGGTTTTTAGCAGTTTCCTTCAACAATGGTTACTTCTCTCCAAGATCCCGGACAGACGCTCTGCACTCTGTGAAGAACACAATGACTCTATAGCAGGGGCCTGCGAGGCAGCGTTCCCCCACATTCTCTGCTTTTACAACGGAACAGCTCTGCGAACTCCACCCAGCCAGTATGAGAGGGGAAATGTAGTTAAAAGGCAACAATACCATGCATGGAATTCCATAAACTGTTTAATTAACTTCGGCGCCCTCAGCCCGGAGTTCCCTATGACGTGACCAGTGGAATGGGTCGTCTCTGCCCACGAGGGCTGTGGCTATTACATTGCCATGTTCTACCATGCCCTGTGCTCCTGGCTGACTATCTACTTATGGCAATACGGTCTATCTGCCAGAAACTGCATCTGTGAGAAGATGCCTAACAAAGCAGATCTTTACAGAGTGTTGAATTACTGCCCTCCCCTCCCCGACCTCACCCCTCAAATTTCAGGACCAGCCTAGATTTGTAGTCAAGTGCACAGTGCAGTAATGAAATTCCTGCTCCTCCGAGGCCAGGATTGAGATTCAGACCCAGCTGCTGTTTACCAGCTAAATAACTTTGGACAAGTCACTTAACTACTCTAAGCTCTTAGAAACACCTGATCAGATCCTGGAAGTCCCCACATGGTCTGGCCCCTGCTGACATCTCGGATTATTACTAGCACCACCACTTCCCCTCATTAACGGTCTTACATGCTAAACTCAAGGGCCTTTGCACCTGCTATCCTCTCTGCCTAATATATTCTTCCCCAGTTTCACCTGGCTGGCTACATGACTCAGGTCTCAGCTCAAGTGTCAAAAAGTCACCGCTAGGGCCGGCCGAGTTGCGCGGTGGTTAAGCGCTAGCTTGGGAAGCCAGCGGCCCCGGTTCGGTCCTACATATGAGGGCCAGTGACACTGCCCTCAAAAAAAGAAAAAAAAAAGTCACCGCTAGACCTCATTAACATCATGTTCAGTTATGTGAGCATAATTGCATAATCCATTTACATAAAGGACAAAAAGGAACAAACCCAGTGTATGGTGGTATAAGTCAGGGGACTGGTTACCCTTGTTAGGGTGGAGGTAGTGAAAGGAGGGAGACCAGGAGGCCCTGTGGGTTACTACTCTATGATTCGGTACTTAATCTGGATTTGGTTACCTGGGCGTGTTCAGTTTGTGAAAACACATCAAGTTGTTCACTTATAATATATACATTTGTAGTATGGGTGTTATATTGCAATAAAAAGATTAACCAAAATGAAAAAGCCACCTTGTCAAATTGGTTTTCCTTGATCTAATCTACGCCACCCTCTTGGCTAAGTTTTTGTTTTCTCCATAGCATTTGTCACTGGCTGAAATCATCTTCATTATATATATATATATATATATATATATATATATATATAAATTTTATTGGGGAACAGTATGTTTTTCCAGGACCCATCAGCTCCAAGTCAAGTAGTTGTTTCAATCTAGTTGTGGAGGGTACAACTCAGTGGCCCATGTGGGGATCGAACCAGCAATATGATTTTATGCACACTGCACTCTAACCAACTCAGCTAACCAGTTGCCCCTCATTATTGTTTATTTATATACAATCTAGTGCCTTCTCTGCTCCCATTAAAACAAAGTATCACGTGGACAAGGATTTGCTGACCACCCCCAAATCTCAGCAACTAGAAAGTCCTGTTCTAGGTACAGGCTGAATAAAAAAATGTATGTAAAATAAGAAACAGCTAAAGGGGGTCCTTTAAGGATATAACAGCAATAAAAAAGTCAAAACAGTGAAGCCAAGAGCAGAGGAAATAAAATTTTCAATGACATGAAGCATTAGGAATATGTGTCAAATGTAAATTCAACTATGGGGAAGGGCTAGGTAGTGTCATTCTATGTGCACCTTTGTCAGAGTGGTTAACATTACTTCTCAAAGCAGAAACTGGGTCTTTTATCTCTGCACATCCAACAGTTTTACTCAAGGCCTGATACAAAATAGTTCTGAGCCAACAGCGGCAACAGATTTCTGAGACCTGGTAAAGAGTATCAAGTTTTGTGGGGAAAGTGGGTGATATTCCATTGTAATGTCTGCCATTGGCAAGGGAGTAAGCAGGTACAACATCTAAGCCGACTTAGATGAAGTAGATTAAGAAGCATACCAGAATTTGAAGAGTTCCTTACAAGTCACATGCAATAGTCACCTATTTTATTTTTTGCCAATTCTAAGATTTCTTTATAAAGAAAAAATAAAATGTGTAGTAGTGCTAATGTCTTAGATGTTACTACTGGGATGCAGACTGACTTATATGCTGGCATAATGTAATTTTCAGGAGCAAATCTGTACTCACAAAGCAACAGCCAGGTATAATGGAAACTTAAAAGTAAACCTTTATTCTGGAATCAACTCTGCCACAAACTCTCTTTATAACCCTGAACAAGACATGGAATTTCTTTAGGCCTCAATTTTTCTACCTGTGAAATGAGCTGGTTGGACTAGATGCTTGCTAATACCTACTTTCCAGTTCTTGAACCCTGTGTACTATTCTTGAAATATTTTCATCTTCTAATCCTTCTGTTTACAGGATAACAAATCATCCACAAGTATGTAAATCAAGGTTACCAGGTGGAATGAGGTAAGAGATCTTTTAACCAGTCTTCTTGCCAAACCAAGGGTATTTATCCCTAATCTGATTCTCTAGGGTGTTGCGTTCAGGCTCCCATTTCTTGGTTAGGCAAGAAGCTTTATCATGCCGCAGCTAAACACTTGGCTTTCTCTGTACAATTACGTCCTTTGCTTGAGTTTTCACTGCCGTCAGCCACGTCTTTCTCATCAATTCAAGTCTAGTCACAGTTAGCACAATTCCTGTTTTTTGTCACCTAAATAATGAATAGGATTTGATCACAAGGAGGTATTCTCCTCACTCTATTACAATAGTTACTAGTGATTTTAATTAGACAAAACCGACATTCCTTTTGCTATCCCACTATATAGTCAAGTGCCTATTAAGGTTATTACAGTAATAAGTATTAGCACTTTTTAAATTTACATTAACAAAAACGGAGAAATGAGAAGTCTACAAATGAAAGGAGAAAGAAAAAACACCTCACAGATGTCATAATTAACTAAAGCTTAGAGTAACTCAAAAAAATCATGAGTAACTATTTTAAAATTTCCTTAAAATTTGTACTATGCATATCCTCCTTAAAATTGCATGGATGATTATTTGCATCTCTTCAATTAAAAATGGGAAAATGGACAATGACACTGATCTTTCTTTTAAAGAGGAGAATATCTACAGACAAGAACGACTGAGTGATTTCTCCAAGAGTCATCACTAACTCCTGACTCCCCAAAGGCCTTCTGACTCCTGCCACTCTTCCCATCAGCTGAAGGTAAACTCTACTGGAGGCCACGTTCTAACAGCTGATATGCAACATCCAAAAAACCGCTTGGGTTTTTATTTCCTATAAGCAAGGAGAAAGTGGACAGAGCCAATGCTCTGATGTGTTTTAGTGACACAACTGATTATTCACTGAAAAGAGAAGGGAGAGCGGTTGCCACTTTTCCCCGCATTTCACCAGCCCAGACGCCCCCAAAGTCTACAAAAGCAGGCAGCCTGCAGAAAGTTCACTCTGGGAGGTGAGCTACTAATTTAACACCAGCGAGGTTGGATTTCTAGGCAAGTTCATCATGTGGCCTAACAAATGCGCTCAGGAATAGAGACGTTTGAAAAGCAGAACTGGCAAAGCAGATAATGAAACCTCAGGACTCCAAAACCCGGTTAGAGGAAATTTTCCTGAACTTGCATGCAGAGCCTGGTGCCTTCCGCAAGAACTCGGGGAAACGACACCTTCTGAGGGTTGGGTAGTTCACATTTTGGGGCAAGCCGGGCTGTCGTCCCCCATCGGCCCGGGGTGCACACCCGGGCGAGCAGAAGGCGCGGGGGACCCTCATGCGCCTCGACGCAGCACCGCGCGTCGCCTCTAGAGGTGCGGCGCCCCAGCGGTCGCGCACCCGGGACCAGGAGGGAGACAGGAAGAGAAGGAAGAACAGGAGGACCAAGGCAGGCGGGAGCCCCGTCAGCGCCCTGCCCGCGGCCCTGTCTCGGGGCCCGCTCACCTGAGACCTGGTCGCCAGGAGCGGAGACCGGAGCGCCAGGTCTCGCAGAAGTTTCCTGGGCTGCGCTGCCACGGGGAACGCCATCTTAAACAGGAAACTATGCGCGGGGCAGCCGGCCAACGCGCCCGCAAGGGGAAGAGAGGGAGGGGAAGAGGCGGGCCCGGGCCCGCCCCCTGCCCGGTGCCGGGTGCCCCGTTCCGGGAGGGAGGGACGTGGCCGCCAACTGCGGGGCGAGCACCTGGCCACGAATCCTGAGCTGGTCCCCGGCCCTCGGGCGCTACTGGAGCCACCAAGCCCAGGGTCCCCAAGTTCACTTTTAGCATTCAGAGGCCTGCTGACCTTCTTACTGTGCTACCCGAGGATACTGTTGTTTTTGAGCAAAAAACAGATACCGAGTCCTGAGATCATGGGGCTTATACCGAACCGGTGGACCAACAGACAAGCGAGTATTAGTCATTGCAGTGACTGCTCAAAAGGCCAGCCCACGGGCCTGGCGCCATCAACAGTGACCTCTGGTCTAGCTCTGGGGTCACAGAGGCATGCCTAGCATAGCGATGATGTTTGAGCTGAGACTTGAAGGAATGAGGGGAAGGCAAGTAGGTCTGGTGAAGTTGGTGGAAGCCCTCTACATCTCAGTAAGGTTTTGTTGTTGTTTTTGTGCTTAACCGAGGATCAATGCAAAGCTATTGAAGGATTTTAAGCCCAGTCATCACCATAATAAAAGCAGACACTTATTTGGAGTTTACTGACTCTTAAACACTGTATGCATAACACAAATGGCAATAGCAAAAATGCTTAATGTATATCAAGCACTTGACAAATTGAACTAATTTAGTCTCCATAGCAACCTTTTCAGTAAGCACAAGTGTAAAATCCACATTTTTGCAGAAGAGGAAATTGAGGCACAGAGAGGTTAAGGAACTTGTTCCTGGTCACAGATTTGATAAGGAGTGGAAATGAGATTCAAACTCATGCTCTTTCTTCCCACCCCATCAAGCAGCATTTTAGATGTTTTTTTAACCTTCCTTATTCTTGAGCATGTAATCATGAGAAAAGGTACAATGTAACATAACTAGGCAACTATTGCTGGTAGTTTCCTTATCTCCCTCCTTTAAAAAAAAAATTATTTTGACTAAATAAATATTCAGAAAAGTTGTAAGAAAGATTACCCCCAAATGCCCAAATAACTTATACCCAAATTTGCCATTTACATTTTGCTCCCTGTCCTTTTCTTGATAGTTATAGATACATAGATTTATATATAACCCTTGCCTCATCACAGTTTTACCTGGTAGATTTAGCATCTGTTGGTGATTATTGCTTGAATCTGTTATTACTGTGATGGTTGCAAAATGCTGATTGTCTAATTCCATCCTCTTCTACATTTTTTAGTTTACATTCTACTCTGAGAAGAGTTTTACGTTCTCCCACATTTCTTTATTTATTCTTATATTCACTTGTATCAGTATGGACTCATGGTTTCTTCTTTATTAAGCATCAAACCTATGCTCTTCATACTGCATACACATCCTATTGCTGCCTCTGGATATGGGTCATTTAATCCTCACAGGAACCCTTCAAGTAGGTCCTACTGTTATTCCCATTTTACCAGAGAGGTAACTGGGCCACAGAGAGATTATGTAACTTGCTGAGGGTCACACAGCTTGGGATCAGACGCCAGAGCTGTAATCTAACCATTCTTATTACCCACCCTCCCCTTGACACGAGTATATCTGAGTTCCCATCTCCTCCATCATTACTCCCACTAGGGCTGCCATCTAGCCAAGTTGGAGCACAGACTTTTATTAATGTTTCTACACTGAATGTTTAAACTTGATTAGAGCTTTGAGCATGCCCAAAAGGAGCAGACCATCTGTAGAATTCAGCAAAAGCTCTTTGTTCAGACATTATTATGTTAAGAGAGTCACCTACTATCACTTTCCTTCCAACAGAGACTAGAAGGAGTTTGGAACAAGAGTGCATATTATAAAGAGAAAGGAGAGACTTTAAAGACAGTCTTTGGGGCCCTGGCCAGGTGGTGCAGTGGTTAAGCGCTGGCTTGGGAAGCCAGCAGCCCCGGTTCGGTCCCACATATGAGGGCCAGAGAAACTGCCCTCAAAAAAATAAATAAATAAATAAAAAATAAAGACAATCTTTGGTTGGGTGTTCTATTAGGATGAGATTTTTTTTCTATTAGAGCATGATTTTCAGAAGCGGAGAGGCTTTCTGTTTGTCATTTAAGTACATTTGGTAGCCTTTAATTGGTTCACTGTCTACTGGTACATAACTGGGGACTTTCTAGTCTGGGTAGCATCATGGGAGTTTTCCTGTTTCAATTGGAAGACTGCCTGTTCCTCAGCTTTAGAGCCCAAGCTTTGTGTCACCAAATCCTCAATGTCTTCACCCACATTCTGACATTCTGCTTTCTCTGCAGACAAGAGGTTGGGGGAGATGGAGCAGAGAACATCCATGTGCTATCTCCAGTGTCTAGCACAGGGCCAGGACTAGAGGAAGTACACCATAAAAGGACTAGAGGAAGGGCCGGCCAAGTGGCACCGTGGTTAAGCGTGGCTTGGGAAGCCAGTGGCTCCGGTTTGGGTCCCACATATGAGGGCCAGTGACACTTCCCTCAAAAAAAAAAAAAAAGGACTAGAGTAAGTATGCAATAAACACTTGTAGGATAAGTCCTACTTACTGAGTCCCTCCTAAAACTCCTCCCTATTTTCTACCCATTTTTTCTAAATAGGAAGTTCTTCAAGGTCAGGGATTCCACCACAGTGTTCTTCACTGTGCTTTATACTGAGACAGTCATTGGGTTTCCAGTCAAACTGAATTGAATTCAAAAGCTACTTTTGTTCCTTACAAAATTGTGGCCTAGAGAAGTACCTCTTCATAGTGTGGTAGTAAGTATTCGATGAGATGTTGTATATAAAGACCTTGTGCCTAGTAGGGCTTTAATAAATGTTATTTTTCTTCATCTAGTGGGTTACTAATAAATATTTGATTGTTATCTAATGTGAAACACTAGAGTCAATCAGAGATATGGGTTGGAAGCCCCAGGCACTTGGGAATTTGTATCGATAGCATTGGAGAACTATGGAGATGAGTAAATGCCAGATGAAAATATTAAAAGTGTCTAAAGTAATTTCCTCCAGAAAGAGGATAAAGGATAGTGGTCATGGAACCATTATATTTTTATTCATTGTTTAAAATTATTTATTTTATTGAAGTATAATTGGCATACAATAATAATTTCATGTGCACAGCATTTGTATGCATTGTGAAATGATCTCCACAATAAATCTAGTTGCCATCTATCTCTATACAAAGTTAGTACAATATTTTTTACTGTATTCCCATACCGTATTCCCATGACTTATTTATTTATAAGTGGAAGTTTGTACTTCATGATCCCTTTATCCATTTCACCACCCACCATCATTCTTCCCCTCTGGCAACCACTAATCTCTTCTCTGAGTCTGAGTTTTGTTTTGTTTCTTAGATGCCACATATGAATGAGATCATATTACATTTGTCTTTCTCCATCTGATTTATTTCACTTAGCATAGTACCCTCCAGG
Organism: Aselliscus stoliczkanus; assembly: GCA_033961575.1. Classification (NCBI taxonomy): domain Eukaryota; kingdom Metazoa; phylum Chordata; class Mammalia; order Chiroptera; family Hipposideridae; genus Aselliscus; species Aselliscus stoliczkanus. The sequence goes on from CM066735.1 coordinate 130,434,957, forward strand.
TCCATCCATTGTGTCACAAAGGGCAAGCTTTCATTCTTTTTTTATGGCTGAGTAGTATTCAATTACCACATTTTTCTTTATTCATCAACAATGAATACTTAGGTTGTTTCCATGTCTTGGCTATTGGAAATAATGCTGCAATGAACATAAGAGTGCATGTATCTTTTCAAATTAGTGTTTTAGTTTTGTGCAAATAGGTACCTAGAAGTGGAATTGCTGGATCATATGGCAGCTCTAGTTTTAATTTTTTGAGGAACCTCTGGACTGTTTTCCATAGAGGTTACACCAATTTACAGTCCCACCAACAGTGCATGAGGGTTCCCTTTTCTCCATGCCCGTGTCAACACTTATTATTACTTGTTGATAGTAGCCATCATTCTAACTTGTGCGAGGCAGTATCTCATTGTGGTTTTGATTAGCATTTCCCTTATAGCTATTGAAGTTGAGCATCTTTTCATATAGCTGTTGGCGAACTGTATGACTTCTTGGGAAAAATGCCTGTTCAGGTCCTCTGTCCATTTCTTAATTGGATCGTATGTTATTTTGTTATTGAGTTGTACGAATCCTTTATATATTTTGGATATTAATCTTTCATCAGATAAATGATTTGCTAATATCTCCTTCCATTCGGTAGGCTGTCTTTTTGATTTGTTGATGTTTTTCTCTGTTATGCAGAGCTTTTTATATTTAATTTTTGCTTTTGTTGACTTTGTCCTTGGAGTCACATCCAAAAAAAAATCACTAAGACTGATGGCTAGGAACTTACTGCTTGTTTTTAGGAGTTTTATGGTTTCAGGTCTTACATTCAAATTTTTAATCCATTTTGAGTTTACCCTTGTATTAGTATAAGGTAGTAGTCCAGTTTTGTTCTTTTGCATGTGGCCATCCAGTTTTCCCAACCATTTATTAAAGAGTTTGTCCTTTCCCCATTGTATATTTTTGCCTCCTTTATCATAAATTAATTTACCATATGTATGTGGGTTTATTTCTTGGCTTTGTATTCTGTCCAATTGATCCATGTGTCTGTTTTTATGCCAGTACCATACTTCTTTGATAGCAATAGACTTGTAGTGTGGTTTGAAATCAGAGAATGTGATGCATCAGCTTTATTCTTCTTTCTCAAGACGGCTTTGACCCATTATAGTTTTAGAACTTCTAAAATGCAGATTGCCAGTAGGCGGTATCTCAAAAAACTGGAAATGGAACTGCCATATGACCCACCAATTCCACTCTTGGGTATCTACCCAGAGGAATCCAAGACGCTAATTTGAAAAAATATATACACCTCTATGTTTATTGCAGCGCTTTTTACAATAGCCAAGACTTGGAAACAACCGAAATGCCCATCGGTAGATGAGTGGATTAAGAATCTGTGGTACATTTAAACAATGGAGTATTACTCCACTATAAAGAAGAATGAAATCATACCATTTGCAATGATATGGATGGACTTAGAGACTATTATGTTAAGTGAAATAAGTCAGTCGGAGAAAGACAAATACCATATGATCTCACTTACATGTGGAATTTGAAAAACTGAATGAATGAGCAAAAGAAACAGAAACAGTCTCATAGATATAGAGGAAAAACAGGGTTGCTAGTTGGGAGAGGAGGTGGGGATGAGGGAGAAGAGGAAGGAATTAGACAGCATAAATAGGTAACTACAGTATTGTCACAGGGATATGAAAGGCAGTTCGGGGTATATAATAATGTTGTTAAAATTTTGTGGGATGTCAGATGGTCACATGTTTTATTAGGGAGACCACTTCATGGATGGAGTAGAGGCTTGATCACTGCACTGTATACCTGAAATTGATGTTGTATAATATTGTATGCCAACTGTAATTGAATATATAGATAGTCACGGGATGTGAATTATACGGTGGAAGGGAGTCAAAGGAATTGTAATAGATAGTATGATATGGGGAGAAGGAGTGGGAGGGAGAATTGGGGAAGGGGGTTGTCACTGTGAGGGGTAAAAAGTATAACTATTGCACTTTGTTGTACACCTGAAGCTAATTTTTAAAAAATGCAGATTCCTAGACTCCACTATAGACCTATTGAATCAGGGTCACGTAGGATGGGATCTAGGATCTACATTTAAATAATCTTCTCTTTTTTTTCTTTTCTTTTTTGTTTTTGTTTTTGAGGGCAGTGTCACTGGCCCTCATATGTGGTACCCGAACCAGGGCCACTGGCTTCCCAAGCCAGTGCTTAACCAATGCGCCCAATAATCTTCTCTAATAGTTCTTTAGTTTGAGAACCAAAAAGGCAAACAAACTAAGCCATAGAGTGAAACTCTCAAGAAGTTTCTTGGCAAACCAAGAAACAAGCTACTCTGCTTTCCTCCACTGGGTTCCTAAATGTAAAAAGGACAAGTTCATAAATTGTAGATGCAAGTGATGACTAAATACTGCTTCTAGAGAACGCTGACACGTAGTGCAAAACTCATTTTCTACCAGCAGTCTAGGTCACCTGGGACATGTGGAAGCATTGGCTAAAGGTGAATACACAGCTATTCTATGCTTTTTCTTTGTCACAATTATAGTTGTGGACTGCTTGATCAGTGACTGTGGCCATAGGTGACAGCATGTCAGAAGCACTCTGTACTTTCTGAATGAACCACAGAAGGAGACATCAGACAAATTGAGTTCAAGTCTTGACTCTGTGATTTAAAAGCTCCATGATCTTGGGTAAATTACTTCACAGCCTCAATCCTTTTATCTCTAAAAGGGGGATGAAAATAGTATCTATTTTTACCAATGAGCTATATTGTCAAGTGCTTGGGATCCCAGTGACTATTATCCACCATGCCTTCTTTACTTAAGAAATCCTTTTTCATGTTTACTTTTTTTTGTATTTCATCTGTGAGCCTCAGTTTCCCCATTAGTAAAATGAATGCCAGGTATGACAGCATCTTATTTGAACTGGGAGTTAATAATATAGCACTTCTCATAAACTTTAAATGCACTGGAGGTATTGATTTCTAAAACTCCATTGATCAAACTTTGGATTTAGAACACCTTGCCTATACTGTTTCTTATTCAGTAAATCACTCCAGGAAGGAAAATAAAAACATCAGTAGAGCCACACACCTTCTCTTTTATCTTAACCATGCATGTTAGCAGTGAAATAATGTGCTAATTTTCATATAAACATTGATTTCTCCAGGGGCCCTGATTTGTCAGAGAGGCATGTCATGAAACCTAGAGCTGGGAGAGTGCATCTAGCAGTTCCAGTGGTTGTTTATCATTACCTTTTCATTTAAGCATAAAAACCATTTTGCCAAATATAAACTCATTATAACTCACAGAGCTGAGTAGAATTTTAAAAGAAAAAAACAAACCCTAATTTTCATGAATAACATATTTGAGTTCATGCTGCTGTGTGTCAGAAATGAAAATCACTATTACAATGATGACATAAAGAGCCTTTGTGGATTTTGTTTGGTTGCTTTTTCTAATAACAGGTTTCTTGAATTTACAGGCAAAGAAACTTTGGCCTTTCATTATGTCCATAGGTAACATCTCTGTTGCTATTAGTGACAGCCGTTTTAACCAGTGCTTCAATCATGTTATTTGCCAATGACACAAAAAGAACTTCCATTGTGCTTAAGTTATTTTTTCTCTCTTCAATATGCAATAAAATGATTAATTTTAATGGCTTCTGTCAGGTTATTTAAATTATAAGGTGCCCAGAAGAAAACTAAAAGTGTCTGCAGCAGGCACAAGAGAAATTCTCACTAAATCCTGGAGAGAATTCAAGGGAGACAAGTTTAGTGCACTGGTAACCAGTCTAAGTCAAGATGAAAAGGAATGAAGACTAAGGAACATCATAAACCCATAAAAGGAGCAGTCAGGAACGAAGTAGCAAAGAAGATTAAGTGGAAAACAAGATGTAAGGATATAAACAAGGGTGATAGCATTCTATTGGCAGGGAGTATGAAGATAGATGAAGAAGATGTTAAAAGCAAGAGGAAGAACATATACTCAAAGGACAGTGGAGGGACATGGACTGAGAGAGAAAAATGGCACCAGAATGTGGGAAAGAAATTTCCTTCAGAAACAAAACCTACATTCCCATTGCAATTGGAAGTCATGGATTTACATTTTCACTATTATTCACAGACTTATTTTAAACTTAAAAAAAATTAAAGGAACATTCCATTTCAACTGTCCCGCTTCATTAGGAAGCAAGCAATCATTGTAGTGGTTCTTAACAGAATCTCTTGAGGAGGCTTTTTAAAAATGTCTTTGTGGCCATAGATGCCAGAGGTTCCGATTCAGTAGGTGGGTTTTGGGGTCCATAGGGTCTGCATTTTTATAAGTAAATTTCCCACACCACCATCTTTATTATAGGTGGTCCATGGTTCAAGTTTGGAGGACCAGTGACCCAAAAGGTGTCACTTTGAGAAGCCTAGAGGGAAAGGACAGTGATCATCAAATTCCCCTCTTTCTCTCTCATTTTCTTTTCAATTTCTTACCCCATTTCTACTATCCTTCTTAAACCCTCTTCCAAAATCTAAAATATAACTTACTATGTGAGATCAAAGAGTATGAAATGAGACTCCATAAGGAGCCTTCATGTTGTTCCCTCTGCCTGAAACACCCTCTTCTGTGGTTCACCAGCCTCATGCTCTCTCATCCCTCTAGGTCCAGTCACCCCCTTCAGGAAGACTTCCTAAAGTCAGGACTGGGGAGCATCTCACTGGTTATCACAGAGCATTTGCTACATTGTCTTCTTCTCTGCTTCTTCCTTTAGGACTGTAAAATCTGCAATGACAGTTACTATTGTCTTCTCCAATGTTATTATTCTGCACATAGTACAGAGCCTAAAACTAAAAGGTTAAATAAATGAAGATGAAGCTGATGCAATAAACACCCTAATTGGAAAATTCAAAGAGTGATCAATGTCTAGAAATCTATCAGTACCCTCAATAAGAAAGGATGTTAAGGCCCATAATGAGAAATAACCTGCCCACTGTCACATACTACACTAGTGGTTTTTATACACTGTTCCTCAGGGTTCTTAGATGCCTTAGAATTCCACCTCTTTTCTCTCTCCCTCCCTTTCTCCCTCCCTCCCTCCCCCTTACATTTATTGAACACTTATTTTTTATATTTCTTTTTCAATTACAATTGATTAGTTAAAGGGGTACAATGTAATGATTACACATTTATACACCTTACCAAGTAAGTGATTACCCTGATAAGTCTAATCATCTTACACCATGCAAAGTTATTACAATATTATTGACTATATTCTCGATGCTGTACTTTATATCCCTATGACTATTCTTATTAACTGGCAATTTGTACTTAATCCCTTTCACCTTTTTCATTGATTCCCCAAAAGCCCCATCCCATCTGGCAACCATCAATTTGTTCTCTATACCTATGAGTTTGTATCTGTTTTGTTTATTCATTTATTTTGTTTTTTAGATCCACAGATAAGTGAAATTACATGGTATTTGTCTTTGACTTATTTCACTTAGATTGATACTCTCTAGGTCCATCCATGCTGTCGCCAATGGTAAGATTTCATTATTTATTATGCCTGATAAATAATATGTACCACCTCTTCTTTACCCATCCATCTGTTGGTGGGCACTTAGGTTGCTTCCACATCTTGGCTATTGTAAATCATGCTGCAAGAAACATAGGGATGCACATAGCTGTTCAAATTAGTATTTTGGATTTCTTCAGATAAATACCTATAAGTGGAATTCCTGGTCATATGGTAGTTTTATTTTTAATTTTTTAAGGAATCTTCATACTGTTTTTCAGAGTGGCTGCACCAATTTACATTCTCACAAACTGTGCACAAGTCTTCCCTTTCCTCCATATCGTTGTGAACACTTGTTTGTCGAGTTGACGACTCACTGTGGTCTTAATTTGCATTTCTGTGGTAATTAGTAACATTGAGCATCTTTTCATATGTCTACTCGTTATGTGTATGTCCTTTTGGAAAAATGTCTATTCAATTCTTCTGCCAATTGTTGAATCGGATTGTTTGTTTTTTTGGTCTTAAGACGTATACTTTTTTTTGTTTGTTTCCTTTCCTCAGGGAGACATAATCAAAAAAGATAAAAAAAATTGCTGAGTGCAATGTCAAAGAGTTAACTACCTATATTTTCTTCTAGGAATTTTGTATTTTCAGGTCTTACATTTAACTCTAATTTGATAAATATGTCTGTATTTCCCAAATATATCATGTATTTCTTCAGTTCTGATTTTGTAGGGCAAACTTCTTATAAGCAAAATCTGATTTACTTCAGGTAGAAGTTGAATGTTTGCCCTTCTGGCTGCTTGCATCGCCATCTCAGCAGGCTGATGAGGTCACCATAGCAAAGACTTGAATTCCTCCACATTCTTTTGGAGCTCAGTCAGCTTCAAGAACAGCACGGTATTAAATGCAAGACATCAACATTCAGGCTCCACCTGAAGCTGTTACTGAGGCCCTTTAATTGGAGCTATATTACAGGCCAAACCTAGCCATGGCTTATGTCAGGTTTAGGTCCATCTGATAGGAGTTATAATGCAAGTTGAGACTGGTCACTACTTGTGCTGAGTGTGGGTCCACTTGGCAGGAGCTACAATACATGCTAAGCCTGAGTGCTGCTTGTGTGTATTTGCAGACCTATGAGAAAGTCTGCAGTGCAAGCCTAGAGCAGCCACCATTCTTCTGAGTTTGCAGTCCTTTGAGTGAGTTCACAACATGAGCCAAAGCAGGCTGGTTCTGTTGAGGAGCCACTGGAGAAGGCTCCAGTCAGGAAAGTGAGTTGGGTGAGTTGGGGTCTCAGGGAGTCACCAGGGTGGGGTGAACAGTATTAGCAATTTTAATGGAAAGCTCAGATTTGGCATCCTGCCTCAGTGGGTGGAAAGCTCAACAAAGGAACAATGGAGCCTGCCAGCACTTCCAGCCTAGGAGAGAGTTGCCTCCACCCTGCCCCTTCAGCCCTTGTGCTGAAGTTAGGTAATTTAGTTCCTGTACTTTTCATGTTCCTGCCCCTGTTCTAGATCTTAGAGCAGTGAGTCTGTGTGTGGGTCCTTTAGGAGCAACACTTTGATCTCTAGCAGCCCTTTGTCTTTCTTGGACACATTTCCTGCTGTTTTTCACAGCCACCTATTATGAGGACTCCTCTTCCCACCATTGGTGCCCCAGTGTGCAGCTGTGACCACTTGTTCCTAAGGGGGGAATCTCTGTTGCCAATATATTCTTTATGTTTCTTAATTGCCACACCATGGGTGTGGGATCTGCCCTTTCTGCGTTTTCACACCTCCTACCAGTCTGGATGTGGCTGCTTCTTTATACCCTTAGATATAAAAACTCTGTTCAGCTAGTCTTCTGATGGTTCTCACTGATGGTTCTATAATTTAATTCTAATTTTGATATGGTCATGGGAGGAAGTGAACACAGAGTTTATGTACTCTGCCATCTTGACTGAAAGTCCTATTGAACACTTATTATATGTTTTCTCAAATCTTTACAGAAATTGCACTACTTAATCTTAACCAAAGCTCTATTTTACAGATGCACAAACTGAGTCTTATAGCAGAAAGTAAGTTGCCTGAGGTAATGAATAATAGGAGGCCAACCCCAATCAATCTGGGATTGATTCTAGGCCAGAACTATCCAATAGAACTTTTTGCAATGATGAAAAGTTTCTATATCTGTGCTTTCCAGTATGATAGTCATTAGCCATATATGGTAATTGAGCTCTTGAAATATGGCTAGTAGAACTGAAAAACTTGATTTTAAAATTCATTTAATATTAATTATTTTATATTTAATTTTGAATAGCTGCACATGGCTAGTGGCTACTGTATTGACCAGCACAGGTCTAAGCTATCTAATTGATGTACAAACTTTGTACCATCACACTATTTATGTAATTGGGTTCCTCCCAAAGATATAAGTACAAATAGCTTATTTAAGGGATGATCTAGGCAGCAGATGAGGGAGTGGGGAAGTGAGACAAGGAAGGTGAACTCATAAAGCCTGCATTAATTGGCTATGAGCAGTTGGGGTTTATTTTTTTTCAGGGAACACTCTGAGAGACTGTTATAGAAGATAATTCATAATTGTCCCATCAAGGGGTGAAGAAGTGGTCATGTTTGTCCACAAACTCCCAGGCCTCATTGACTGAGGTCTGTACCTGGAGGCATTCACATACCACCCTGCACTCCTATACTTCCAGCCTGCCTCTCCTGAAGGACAGTCATGCCTCTGTGGCTAAATAAAGACTTAGGGCAGAAAGATACAGGTTCTATCTTGCAAAGCTGCAGGTGATTTCCAGGGAGATAAAGTGGATGTAGGTCAGTTAAAACTATATTGCTTCTCACTTTAAACTGACAAATTAGCTCATATTCGTATTTTACCTGTATTGGGAGGAAGGGTACTTGAGATTGTGTTGTTGAGAAAGGTTTTGCTACTTAAAAAAAAGGAAGAAAGAAAAGTTCCCAAACTACAGAACTAAGTTATGCTCTTCTGATTTTCTTGACCAGCTGAATTACTGAATTTTATCCTGTTCAGTATCATTTGTAGTACAGCATGGATGCTCTAAACATCCCTGCAGTCTGGGCCCCTCAATGTAGTCAAAGAATAGCTGGCTGTGCACTTTCACAGTGGGGACATGAAGAGACTCAAGTATTCCAGAAAGCCTTTGTTTAGTTGGTTTTTATTTGATATACAATACATTAAAAAGATTAGAGGCAGCAAGAAAAGAAAATCAGGAAGAATCTATGTGTGGTTTAAAAAAACTAAATTTTACAGCAGAAGTAGTGCAAATAATGATTTCTCCTCCTCTCATATCAAGCTTTGTTGAGCTCTCAGAAAAGCAAACATATGATAGAAGTCAGTCGACTGAAAACCAAGTCAAAGAGGCAGATCAGCTTCAGCAAGAGATACACTCGATTCAGCAAAGAAAGCAGGTTAAAGAGTTCTAGCCACTACAACCTTGAGCTGAAAGAATGTGGAGAACTCGATATTCTAAGAAAAATGAATGTTACCAAAGTTCTATTTGAGACAATAGCTGGATATGGAGGCTAAGAAGAGCTTAGCTACATCAAAGAAGAACTTGCCTGGAAAGATTTCTTCATGCTACAAACCTCTATAAAGTTCCTTTCAAAAACACTATTTTATAAAAAAACATAAAAATTACCTAAGATCAAAGTTAGGGCAAGAGTTTCCACAAGATTGAGGCCAATGATGCCATAAGAGAAAAAATAGAGGGAAACCATACTCTGGAAGTATTTTAAGTATGTGGAAGCTCTTATAAAAATAAAAAACACCATGATGGACTAATGATATGAATTAAAAAATTCAGAAAAGAAGAAGTAGAAGTCTCAACTAAAAAAGAAAAGAAGGATTATTATAGCTTCATTAATCAATGAAGAAATGTAAAATAAAACAAACATAATATTATGTATTAAAGATGTACATGCTCTTAAATAGATAAAAATTCCCAATGTGGGTCCAATAGTGAGGAAAATGAATACTCTTCCATCTTGCTGGTGGAAGTGTTACATCCTTTCAGAGGAAAATTTGGCAATATGTATACATAGCCTAAAAGATTTTAAATCCTCTAATCTAATAATTTTATTACTCAGGGCTATTTCAAACAAATACTTAAATTTAAGTCAAAAATTTTTGTTCAAGGACATTAATTGCAAAAATATATTTAACAAAGAAATTTTGGAAACCACATAGCAGATGAATAGTTTATAAAGAGTACTCTAGAATATTGAGCAACACCGAAACAATTATAAAATTTAAATGTACATAAAGAAGCAATGTATGCATGCTGTATGATTTTTAAACTTTGTGAAGGTAATAGCTATTATTAGTAGTTTCTTATATTTCTTCAAGAAATTTTCTTTAAGAATTTTCCTTAAGAAATTTTCTGTCTATACATTTTCTATTTATCTATCTTTATCTTTATCTCTATCATTATATCTATCTATCTAGCTACCTCTCTATCGCTATCTCTATCTATCTTTATGTATCTATCCATCCATCCATCTAGACTGCTGCTTGTCTCTGTAAATAAAGTTTTATTGGAACTCACTCATTTCTTTATGTGTTGTCTATGGCTGCTTTCCAGTTACAATGGCAGATCTGAGTAGTTGCAACAGAGACTGAAGGACTAAAATTATTTAATACCTGGCTTATTACAGAAAAAGTTTGCCAACCCCTGCACCTCATACAAATTTATTAGAATATAAGCTAATAGAAAATAATACAAACTCATTAGAATGTAAGCTCTGTATATAAAAATATTTTTTGCTGCTTTGTTTATTATTGTATTCCCAATGCCTGGAACAGTGTCTGGCACAGTAAATATTTTTGGAATGAATGAATGAGATCAGTTTCTCCTATTAATGTACATTCATGTGATTTCTATGTTTAGTGGAGTTTTCCATGTTATAAATACTACTACAATGAATCTTTGCTTACTCTTGCAATTATGTCACAAACAGTATTTTTGAAAAATATTCAATGACATGGGAAACATATTGATATATCAAATTTAAAAAAAATAGGTTAGGTTTCCAGTCAAGATGGTGAAGTAGGTAAATGTTATGCTTGCCTCCTCACACAACCACATCAAAATTACAACCAAATTACAGAACAACAATCATTAAGGATTGTTTGAAGTGTAGCTGAACCAAGGCCCTACAACTAAAAAGCACAAAAGAAGTCACCTGGAGACTGATAGGAGGGCAGAGACATGGAACCGGCTGGTCCCACACCAACATGTGACCATTAAACATTGAGAAGGATGTCTCACTGATGGGGGGTCCCCTCCCCCCACCACCAAGGAGTGAGAGTTCCTAGTCCCACACTAGGCTCCCCAGCACAGGCTTTCAGAGCTGAGGAGAGAAATCCTTATAACGTCAAGCTGTGAAAACCAGCAGAGATTGTGCCTGAGTGAGATGAGGGTTGCTGGAGTCCCAAGCAATCCTCTTAAAGGGCCATGCATGGACTTACTCACTGACAGACTCACTTGCTCTGAGCATCAGTGCTGAGGCAGTAGCTCCAAAGGCTCCAAGGTCATACAGGGAGAAACTGAATTGTCTGTCTTCAGAGTGAGGGCTGGAGGGGCAGCTTTCTCCCAGACAGAGGAGCTGGCAGAAGCCATTGTTTTTTTGTTGAGCCCTCACCGCTCCGGGTGTGCACATGCTGGAGGCCACCATATATGTGTCTCCATCACCCTGGCTAACACTATTCACCCCATCCTGGTGATTCCCAGAGACCCTACCCTACCCAACACGTACACCCAGGCAAGTCAGTTCCAGTGTCTTTTCCATACAAATGACCTGCCATGGCTCATGTTGCAAACATTTCTAAAATCTCTCAAAAGTTCATAAAACCCAAATAAGAAACACCTAGCTTCAGCATGTCTTGTGCCTCTGGCTGGGCATCCCTATGTTTGGCACTAGTGACAGCTGGCCTCAGTTTATGGCTTGGCCTCTCAAGGCACCTCCAAGCCCAGCACAGGTGGCAGCCATCTCCTGATTGCTTTGTGGCTCATGCCACATGGCCCCAGGAAGACATAGGCTGTAGCTAAACTTAGACTTTTGTGGGGCTCCTCCCAGGAGCATCATCCTGCCACCTCTATGGATGACACACCAAAAGGGCGGACTGGTCAGGCACCAGAGCCCTACTAAAGTGAATCCTGCTCAGTAGGGTTAGCCCCTGCACAATAGCTCCTCCACTGTAGTCATGGCCATTCCCCACAACCAATCAGTCTGAAGATCAATCCCTCACATTGATGTGCAAATAGCAACCAAGTCTCAACTACAACAGGAGGGCATACACAACTTACACAAGGGGCACAAGAAGCACCTGGCTTAGGTGACCAGGGAGACTGCACAAGACACCCTGCACAAGACTACATAAGGCCACTTTACTAAGACCGGGGGGCATTGAAGAAACAAACACAGGAGGCAGAGAAAATGGTGAGACAAAGAAACATGTCTCAAATAAAAGAGCAGAACAAAGCTCCAGAAAAAGAACTAAACTAAGCAATCTACCAAATGCAACCAAGCACTGGTTATAAAGATGCTTAATGATCTCAGGGAGAACTTCAACAAAGGAATATGAAACATAAAAATGGAAATAGAAGACATGAAAACAAGTAGTCAGAAATAAAGAATACAGTAACTAAAATGAAGAATACATTAAAGGGAATCAAGAGTAGATTAGATGAAGCAGAAGATCGAATTAAAGATTTAGAAGATACGGTAGCAGAAAACACCCAAACAAAACAGCAAAAACAAAAATGAATTTAAAAAAAATGAGGATAGTTTAAGGGTCCTCTGGGACAATCAAGCATACCAACATTTACATCATTGGGGTACCAGAAGGATAAGAGAGGGAGCAAGGAACTGAAATCCCATAATGATGGAAAACTTCCCTAACCTGGCAAAGAAATAGACATACAAGCCCAGGAAGCACAGAGAGTCCCAAATAAGATGAACCCAAACAGGCCCACACCAAGACACATCGTAATTAAAATGCCAAAGGTTAAAGACAAAGAGAGAATCATAAAAGCAGCAAGAGAAAAGTAGTTAGTTACCTAGAAAAGAACTCCCATAAGACTGTCAGCTAATTTCTGAACAGAAACTGCAGGTAGGAAGGGATTGGCAGGAAATATTCAAAATGATGAAAAGAAAGGACCTACAGCCAAAATTACTCTACCCAACAAAGCTATCATTTAGAATGAAAGGCCAGATAAAAAGCTAAAGGAGCTCATCACCACCAAACCAGATTTGCAAAGAATCTTAGAGGGGCTTCTTTAAGACTAAATAAGTAAATAAATAAATAAATAAATAAATAAATAAATAAATAAATAAATAAAATGACAATAACTACAAATATATCAACAATTATTTTAAAGGTAAATGGATTGAATGTTCCAGTCAATATGTACGGTGGCTAAATGGGTAAGAAAATAAGACTCTCACAGATGCTGCCTATAAGAGATTCACTTCAGATCAAAAAGCACACACAAACTGAAAATAAAGGGGTGCAAAAATATATTTCATGAAAATGGAAACAATTGGGGTAGCAATCCTTATACCAGTGAAAATACACTTTAAAACAAAGGCTATAACAAAAGGGAAAGAAGGACCCAGTAATCTCACTTCGGGGTATTTATCCAAAAAAAAAAAACACCCCAAAACTACATCAAGGGGATGAGTGTATCCATATATTCATTGCATCATTGTTTATAATAGCCAAGATGTGGTTTCTGTCAGTGGAAGAATGGATAATGAGGAGGTAGTTGGAATATCCAATATTCCATACAATGGAATATTGCTCAGCCAGGGAAGAGAATGGTTCTTGTCATATGCAGTGGCATGGATGGACCTGGATGGTGGAGTGTCAGACAGTGAAAGACAGATGCAATCTGATTTTGTAGAGCCTTATATGTAGCATCTAAAGAACAAAATAAACAAACAAATAAAACAGACACAAACTTATAGACACAAGAATATTTTGATTGTTGCCACATGGGAGGCAGGTTGAGAGAATGAGTGAAAAAGTGAAATCAATTAATAAGCACAAATTGGTTGTTACACAGCAGTCATGGGGATGTAGGGTAAGGTATAGCACAAACAATATAGTCAATATTGTAATAACTGTGTTTGATGTCAGATGGGTATTAGATTTATTGGGGTGGTAAATGGGAGAGAATTTGGGGCAGGGTGAAAAAGATGAAGGGATTAAGAAGTACAAACTGGTAGTCACAAAGTCGTCATGGGAATGTAAAGTAAAGAATAGGAAATATAGTCAATAATATGGTAATAACTATGTATAATGGGTACTAGATAAATTGGGGGATCACTTATTAAATTCTGTAAATGTCTAGCCACTATGCTGTACGCTTGAAATTAATATAGAATAATATTGAATGTCAACTGTAATTGAAAAATTTCAAAAAGGGGTGAAAAAATGTGAAGGGGAATAAGATGTCCAAATTTCCAGGCATAAAACAAATAATTCATTTGGATGTAATATACAGCATGGGGAACATAGTAATGTTGTGATAATGTGGTACTGTGTCAGATGGTTGCTTGACTTATCATGGTGATCACTTCTTTAGGTATATAAATGTTGAATAAGTATAGTGTATACTCAAAACAAATATGATATTGTATGTTAGCTATATTTTGATAATTTTTTTTAAAACATGCTAAAAGTTTTTTTACTTTAAAGTGTGTGTGTGTGTGTGTGTGTGTGTGTGTGTGTGTGTGTGTGTACAACCATAAACAATTTGAAGACTAGGAAGTAGAACCGGGGTGATTTTTATTTTCTTTATTGTTTTCTAAACTGTCTACAATTAACACATATGGATAGTAAGAAAAAAGCAACAAAGATTATTTTTACAGTAATCAAAAGATCCTTTTTATCTTGTCACTTCTGTGTCCTATTTAACAACATTTAATGCTTCTCATCACTGTAAGTTAAATCTAAATTTTTCCACCTGGTGCTTAAGGCAGGTAAGCCTCTGGTTTAAATAGACATGTTTCTGTCTCCACAATAGGTCTCCTGCATGGAAGTTTTGCTCAGCTAGACTGGGATATTACTTCTTGTCCTCAGAAAATCTTTATAAATTACACCGTGGCACACTTTATTCACAGCTTTTATTCTTCCCAGAGTGCCATCCTTGTTTTTTTTTTTTTTTTTTTGTCTATCTTACTGAGCCTACCACTGAAGTGCCCAGCTCTTTTACATATAATTTCTACGAGGTCTGACAATTAAGTTCATGAACTCATCCTAGAAAAAGCGCTACACACCTCATTGCTGAATATCACTACAGTCATCTTCAAAATACTCCCCTTGGGAAGCTATGCACTGACACCAGTGACTAGTCCATCCTTCAAGCAATTTTGGAACTCTTTTCCTGGAATGGCCATCAGAACACTCATTGTATTGCCCTTAATGTCCTGAATGTCATCAAAATATCTTCCTTTCAATGTTTCCTTTATCTGTGGATAAAGAAATAAGTCATTAGGGGCCAGATCAAGTGAGTAGGGAGGGTGTTCCAATACAGTTATTTGTTTCCTGGCTAAAAACTCCCTCATAGGTAGTGCTGTAGAAGCTGGTGCATTGTCATGATGCAAGAGACATGAATGGTTGGCGAAAAGTTCGAGTCGTTGAACTTTTTCACACAGCCTTTTCAGCACTTCCAAACAGCAAACTTGGTTAACTATTTGTCCAGTTGGTACAAATCCGTAATGAATAATCACTCTGACATCAAAAAAGGTTAGCAACATTGTTTTGACTCTTGATTGGACTGACGGAACATTTTTTGATCACGGAGAATTGCCTGACTTCCATTGTGTTCTTTGACTTTTTGTCTCAGGATAATATAGGTACACCCATGTTTCATCACCAGTGATCACATGGCAGAAAACATCTTCTTGCTCTTCTAAAATGTCTCGACAAACTTCGACTCTCCTTTGCTTTTGTGCACCAGTT